>OV656873.1:32379159-33579159 GCA_927399465.1 Sarcophaga caerulescens | reverse complement strand
AGAAGGTCATGGCTTTGGCGGTCACATTGAACATGGTGGTCATTTCCATGGTGGTCATCAAGAAGTTAAAACCGTAAAGGTTATCCATGAAGAAGGTGGTCACGCCCATGGTGGTTTCGTTGGTGGTCATATTGGTCATGGTCATGCTCATGGTGGTCATCAAGAAGTTAAAACCGTTGTTGTACATCATGAAGATGTTGGCCATTCCCATGGTGGTTTCGTTGGCGGTCATATTGATCATGGTCATGGTCATGTTGGTGGTCATCAAGAAGTTAAAACCGTTAAAGTAATCCATGAAGATGGTGGTCATGCTCATGGTGGTTTCGTTGGTGGTCATATTGGTCATGGTCATGGTCATGGCGGTCATCAAGAAGTTAAAACCATTCAAGTTATCCACCAGGAAGGCGGACACGGCCATGGTCATGATCATGGTTTTGCCAGCGGTCACATTGAACATCATGGTCAAGAAGTTAAAACTGTTAAAGTAATTCACGAAGATGTTGGCCATTCCCATGGTGGTTTCATTGGTGGTCACGATCATGGCTTTGGCGGTCATCAAGAAGTTAAAACCGTTAAAGTGATCCATGAAGAAGGCGGTCACTCCCATCATCATGGCGGTTTCGTTGGCGGTCATGATCATCACGGTCATCAAGAAGTTAAAACCGTGAAAGTAATTCATCAAGATGGTGGTCACGTTCATGGTGGTCATGCTCATGGTGGTTTCGGTGGCGGTTTCGGCGGTCATCACGAAGTTAAAACCCTTAAAGTTATTCACCAAGATGTACCACATGGTAGCTACTTGCCTCCACTTCCTGTATCAGGCGGTTGGAATTAAGCACTTACGTGACAAAAATTTCATTTGTCACATAGTGATTAAGTCTAGTCTAGTATCTGTTCATAAACCATCATTGTTACTGTTATTTAGTGTGTAATATGAACTGTTAATTTAGTAGTAAGTTTTAAATAAATTGTTGTAAATTATAAAAAAAATTTAACATGTTTAAAATAATTCTATTTGCTCTCAGAATTCTAACCAGAGGAGTGAAAGAAACTCGCTCAAGAAATATTTTTTATATTTCGTTTTGTTGACTTTTGAGCTGTGGTTTGAACCACGGCCGTGCGTCCAATGAGCCAACACACTGCAGCGGCGATACTTATACTGTTCCACACTTATGCATATGACAAAAAAAGAATGCTCTGTATATAGTGCAGTCGAAATCAAATCATTCAAACTGATTGTCTCATGGCTTATTACCAGATCTGTATGCAGTAAAGTATCTCAAGCATCATGCAAACTGTTTAATAACATAGAAAACGTTCTATCGTTTTGATTTCTTAAGTTAGAGGGCGCTTATTATCCTGCTTAAACTTATTTAGGTTCAATAGAATCATGATTTTGGTCCATCCTTGTGACAGGATTCTGAGTGACCCTAATGATTTTCTGTTTTTCTGTGCTTCTCTAGCTTTGTTAGGTAGCTCCTCATTGCCCTTTCACTTCCGACCATTCTTAAATGTATCCCTTAAAGTTCAAAACAGACCTAGACTTGGCTGTGTGTAAAGATATTGATATCCATAGCCCATCTCAAGGGGAGTAAAGTTTGATTATGTCTTCTAATATACAGATACATAGTCCACTCCTATGCCTGCGTTAAGAGTCTTTCGTGGAGAATAAGCCGCAGTCTCAGCATCTTGCGTATTTCAGATTGTCGACCCGGATAAGAATGTTGTTTTGGTCACATTAGATATGTTCTCTGTTTGATATTAGGTTAGGTTAGGGTTTGAGGACGTATACTTGTCAATGGGACAAGTAGAATACGCAGAGGTCAAAATAACCCATTGTAATACGTCCTAGATGAGAGAGAGAATAGCAAACGAGATAGGCAAATTGGAAAAGGAGAAAAGGTAGGATAAAGAGATGGAGAGAAAACAGATGGATCTGTTCGATATTAAAGCATATTGCATATATTTATTCAGGTTCGCAATTATATGAAGCCTGGTGGCTACAGGCTGTAAGACCCGCATATCGTGCTCGTATTTCGATTGGTTGGACAGATATGATCGTTTTCAATGGCTTAGTTTGCCATCGACCTTGTATGCGGTATAATCTCCATCAGAGATCAGCAACGAGTATTCAAAACGATGAGTAGATTCGAGTCATACTTATTATTTCTGATACTTATACGCATTCATACTTATTTTAATATGATACTCATACTACTCATACTCAAAGTTGGAAGTACTCGTCGTATTCATACTTAACAATACGCATGACGTTATTGACTTCGACTCGTCTCTACTTAACATTTACACGAAGCACAAAATAAGTATGATTCGCGTACGAACACTACTATACTCACAAGAAGATTGTGTGTATGCTTTGCTTGTTGTCTTTGCCTTTCCTTTTTTCTTTGTTTGTATATGCAACAATAACAAAGGCTGTAAAGTTTGATGAATGATTCGAGCCACTCGAATCACTTATAAGTGTTATAAGTATTTTTCTAAATTTATGAATCAGAATGAGTAGGCGTATGAATCAAACACATTTCGAATGTTGTGAGTTTGATGTCAACGTTGTACTCATACTCATTGTAACCTATACTTATAAATCAATGTTGTAGCGAGTACGAATGAATCAGAGTAGTTGAATTTCAATTCTGTTGATTCACTCATACTCAAAATTGCATGAGTGCTTATGAGTAGCGGAAAAACGATTCATTGCTGATCTCTGATCACCATAATGCCTTTCCTATCGAACAGAAATAGTTGAGAATGTTCAACTACGCCAGTTAATTGAAATTTAGTATTGAATTCACAAGAAAAAAAACATTAATTTTTGAAATATTTATTCTGAAATATGTTTCCGTGCCTCATGTACAATCGATTATGTTGAGATCGTACATGGGCAAATTTCGTTCTAAATTAGCTTAGATTTGTTTTGATTATATTGCTATTAAACATATTATAAACTAATGGGAAATTCTCGGCTCTTATTAGGCCATAGCTCTCATACAACCATCAATTCAAATTCAATGCTGCGATCATTATCTTTGTCTTCCAATGTTATACATTTTTGGAAGTTAGATTTGACCTTAGAGGCATTACAATAGAATTCTAGTATAAGATGATCACTAACTTCATAACTGCATTTTTTATACTTTATTAATTTTATTAACAACTCTACCTTACAACTATTTCGACCAACCGCCACTACCATGACCACCACTACCGTGACCACCACCATTTGATTGCTGCTTTACGTGTATAATTTTTAAAATTTTCACTGATTTACCGCCATGTGATCCAGATCCAACACCACCGCCACCGCCACCACCACCACCGCCACCGCTACCTACATTTAAGCGAATAATTTTAAAAATTTGTTCCTGTTTCTGAGATTGAGCAGCAGGTTGATTTTGTATGATCACTTTGTAAACTTTAGCTTTAGGAGCAGGACGAGATGGTTTTCTTGCTGGCGGGTGTAATGGTTTAGCATAATATGTTGTTGTGCTTTTGGGTTTCGAAGGCGAACTTTTAACCGGGTATATATAACCATCCCCTATGCCTCCCTTAGGTGGATGGGCTATACTATTTGAATTGAATTCGAATATGATTACCAACAATACGAATATGGAAATCTAAATAATGGAATATAGAAAGTAATAGTTTTTTTTTTGTTTAATTTGTTAAATTTGTGAACTGACCTTCATAACTTTAGTTTTAAAAATCTTTAAAGATGAAGATACTATCCTTGGGATGCGACAAGTGTTACTAGCAGCATTTGTTAACTTGTCATTGATTTTATAGTGGCATTCAAGTGAGAGATGAATTATTATGTTTTATTTTATTAACGCATATTATTTAATATTTTAATGGGTGTAAGTGCTGGAAGTGTTTTCACACAACAACTGTGGTTTTAATGAATAACCGCACAAGTTACGAAAAATAATTAAAGTTTTTAGTTACACTGCAAATTGAAGTTTACGTTTGTGTTTCGTTAAGCATATAAGTCGGAAGTAGACAGCTTTTAGCGTCAATGGATCATATCGGTAAAAAGATTCGAGATGAGTTGTTTTGTGTGTTAACCTCAGAAATGTGATTTGCAAGTGCACTCATGAAAAATGTTTACTTAAAGACAATGTGCACCATCATTATTTAGAGTAGAAAATTAAAAAAAACGTGTACGTATTGTAGTCTAGTAGGTGGTATGTTGGCTTATTAGATGTGAGGCCACGATTTAAACCCCAGATTGGACATCTCGATAAAATCCAAATATGAAAAATATTTCTTCGGTGATTTCCCTTCAGCAGATTTCAGGCAAAAACTCTGGGAGCAAATAAAAATTGCTATGAAAAGTTTCTAAAAATAATCTGTAGTTCGGAGTTGACTTTAGGTCCCACCATTCATGTATAAAATTAACACTCACAGCATAAGTGATGTGAAAACCTAGGTCGTAATCCTGAATGAAGGGTTGTAATGACCAATTATGTATGTATAGTTCAGAATACATTTCAGATCAAGAAGGAACATGCTTCTTCACATTACATTGGAATTAATTTCTATGTTAAGCATTGCTAAATTGAAAATTGAAAGCTTGGGGGACCCATGCGAAAACTAGCATGCCCATTATGCCATTGAATAATAGAAAACCAACCTCAACGATACGATCTTGCTAGTCTGAAAATGCCGATCATATGTTGCACCAATAGTTCGGAAAATAAAAAACGTTGAGTTGAAAGCATGTTACGCTCTATAATTCAATGAAAAATAGGGAGAGACACTGCGCTCTTCCAGATAATGTGCTATTAAGATGTACTAGACCTGTAGCAATTCAGGATTAACTCAAGTTAACCGGAAAAAATTCTAAACCTTGGAAGATTATAAAAAACAGGGAAAAATGATACAAAGCTTGTGCGAATATTAATAAAGTATTACAATTTGTATGGCATAGAAGACAATTTTAAAATTAACATGTTTTGTTGTTCACAGTTTACTAAAAAATATGCTGTAGGTAAACTAACATACATTTTTGAGTGTAACTGAGGGCTCGTATATTCATATTATCATGTGCCAGTAATTACTGTGTCATTATGATGACGCTTAAGAGTTCACCAACGATTAGAGCTCAAAATAGAAAGACAAAAAAAGGTTTTGTTTGTATTTTTTTCTAAATTTATTTTTTATGTTGTTGATGTGTTTTTGTTGTGTTTAACATCGATTCATTTGATGTAACACTAATGGCATCTACTATGGACTTACATAACTAAGAGAGAGAGAGACTACTTAAAAAACTAATAACAACAGATTTTTGGCACAATCATGCTTCCAACAATGATGACAACTGCACTAACGTATGTATGTCTATGATGAGATGGTTAAGTACTTGAGATGAGTATCGTCTATACATCAGTGAGTATTTTTGTGAGGAGTTATGGCATGAATGAACGTAAACAACTTATTGCCAACCGCCTGAAGGGGCCAAGTAGGAGCCAGAGGGTGCACCAGCACTGTAGCTGGAGGCGCCACCAGCTGAACCGCCACCATTAATATTTAAAGCACCAATAACTTTCAAAGACTTAAAGGTCTCGAAGGCATCATCGAAACCGGCATCGCCAGCTGCGCCAGCATCGGCATAACCACCACCAGAATAACCGCCAGCAGAATAACCACCAGCAGAATAACCACCAGCATCACCATAACCAGCACCAGCACCGGCTTGTTCGTGAATAACTTTAATAGTTTTGACTTCTTGGCCAGCACCCCCAGCAGCATAACCGCCATGACCGCCGCCATAACTGGACACAGGAGCAGGAGCTTGTTGTTGTTCATGAATAACTTTAATAGTTTTAACAACTTCCTGGGGAGCAGCATCACCATAACCGCCATAACTGGATACAGGAGCAGGAGCTTGTTGTTGTTCATGGACGACTTTAATGGTTTTGACTTCTTCAACACCACCATGACTACCACCATAACTAGGTCCGGGAGCAGGGCCAGCAACTTGTTGTTGTTCGTGGATAACCTTAATGGTTTTGACTTCTTCAGCCTGTCCGTGACCACCATAGATAGGTAAAGGAGCAGGAGCAAGAGCAGGTGCGGCTTGTTGTTCATGAATAACCTTGATGGTCTTTATATCTTGAGCACCACCATGGCTGTGGTCGGAGAAACCACCATGACCACCGTGACCTCCATGACCACCTTGTTGTTGTTCATGGATAACTTTAATGGTTTTAACCTCCTGTTGGCCACCATAGCTGTGGCCACCAAAGCCTCCTTGGCCAAAATCACCACCTTGTTGCTGCTCGTGAATAACTCTAATGGTTTGCTCTTGGCCGCCGCCTGAAGCATAACCACCATGACCACCGCCTGAGGCATAACCACCATGACCGCCACCACCACCAATTGAACCGCCATCACCATGTATCACTTGGATAGTTTTGACAACACCACCAGCGGAGCCTTGACCTCCATGACCAGAGCCGTAGCTATAGCCACCACCAGAGGAATACGAACTGCCGCCACCTGATGAACCTCCAAAACCACCAGAGCCAATAAAACCGGCCGAGCATGATGCTACCAAAACTGTTAGGACACAAACGAAAACCTAAGAAAAGCAGAAAATCTTTAAATGGTTTCCTTTGAAAAAGAAAAAAAAATTCTCTTTCGATTGTTTTACCTTCATTTTAGGAATTTTCTTGCTTAAAGTGTGTGTTTGTGTTAAAAAAAGATAGAAGATAACTCCTGATGAGTTGTTGTGTCCAAATAAACTGAGACTGATACCATTTCAATCGAGACGCTTACATTTTATAAGAAAACAAAAGCAGACATCACAATAATACCCACCACCAACGAAATCAATTTCGAATTTTTTTTTACAGAAAAAAAACCTGAACCCTGTCAAAAATTACCAACAGATATGTATGTGAAGAGTTCATTAAGTTAAAATAAAAACAGCAACAACAAAGTGGTATGGGGGGACCTTAGGTCACTTATAATTAACCAGTGCCATCCATACTTATCTTTATATTTCTCTTTTTCGTTTTACGTTTTATTATCATGTTTTCATTTTTCTATTTCGGATTTCGATTTCGATTTCTAAGTTTTTATTTTCTTATCGAAATTATCGAATGCTGAAAACCATTCGATTTGTGATATGAAATTTATGTGTGGAAATAAAAGTTTAATTAATTAATCTCTTAATGTCTGAGTGTGTGTGTGTGTGTTGTTGCATCTCTGGCCTACCTAATGAATAATATTTCATAATTAAAACCCGATGAAAAAAAAACAAAAAGCGTGAATTTAACGAATATTTTTTGGTTTATTTTTCGTTAGTTTTATCTGTACACTTTTTTCGATTGTAAAGTGCGTGTTGACCCTTATTATCATGTTTAAGTTCATAAATACATATTAATTCCGAACTATGTCACTGACTTTATATTTTTATTTTCTATTTCAAATATAAACGAATACATATTCAAATTACACTTTCATTTCGATTTTCGGTAGCTCTACTTGGGCACCCTATACCCACAAATTGTTGTGCAACATTGACAATGAAATTTGTTAACGGACTGACAAGATCAGATTAAGTTTACTGAAAGAGATGGAAAGACGGCTCAGCATGGAGGAAATTCCGATTTGTTCCTATAAAAGATTTACTGTATTTCATAGGTTTTGACCTGCTTCTATCTATTTGACAAACAATTGAGTGGATTGTTAAGGATGATCTAATTAGACATCATCGGCGGTAGAGCTACTTCTGTTGGGCAACCCACTGGAGGTGATAGTTGTAATGGAAACTCTCGTACGTAACGTAATTGATCATTAAAGCCCTTTAGTCAGGATTACGACCTAGTTTCTCACACCACTTATGTTGTGTGCGTTAATTTTTATACATGAGTGGCGGTACCTACAGTTTAAAGTCGACCCCGAACGACAAATTTCTGAGAAACTCTTCATGGCAATTTTATTTTTGCCCAGAGATTTTGACTGAAATCTACAGAGAGGCAATCGCCGAAGAAATATTTTTTCATATTTTGTTTAGTTGGAGATGTCTGACCTGGGAGCTTGAACCGAAACCTCACCTCTAATAAGCCAAGACAATGGAAACTCTCTCGAACTCCAGAATCATTTAGGATATACCACTAATTGGATTGTATTATGGAACCCTTGTACTACAATTCTCATATAACTTGTTGTAGTGGGACACATATTCCATCGACCATCGATTTCTAATATTTAGGTAATAGTAGTACCTACCATGACCATATGCATATTGTGTATTCTGTTAAACACACAACATTGCTCTGTTAATATTAACATTGGATTCCAATTTAACATAGAATTCCATTTAAGTGTTATTACGATCAATAAGAATGTGTGAGAGGTTTGTCAGCTACAATCGTTTGTGTACTTAATTCAGACTTAGTTCAGAGAAATAATAAAGCCCCGAAATGAAATTCTAAAATAATTCTCAATTAGTTCATTACTATTCCTAGGGTGGGCGGTGGCGGCTACCTGAGACTTCTTAGAATTCAAATATTATGCTCAAGTTATGCTGAAAATGAATATGCGTACGTTCTTACGATAACAATTACTTTTGAAATACTATAAAATAGCAACTGAAACATTAACATTTGCTTGCAAAAACGAGTTTTCTATTAATATTAAATTTTCTAATGGAATGGTGGTCGCATTTTCATTTGCTCTCATGTCCATGTACCCAAGATTCGTTAACACACAGCTCAACGTAGTCAGCAATTTCTGTAAAGGTGGTTAAATGGTTTTCTATTAAGTATTTTATTACTGCTTCAACGCAGCGATTAAATTTTAAAATTCTTGGGTAAGCAATGCTAGCTTGCCAATCCGGCCTCTGGGCATAGGGACACAGTAACACCCGATTCACATGATTTCTGTCTTCCATGACTATTTTTTAAATAAAGTTTTAAACTTATTTTGTTTTTCATATGCTTTTTCTATCGAGTGTGTGTGCACATATAAATTTATTCAGAATTATTAAGCAAAAAGTAAAATTTGAAAAAGTTATGCAAAGGGATTTTGGAAGTCATTGTGTAAATCGGGTACAAGTCTACCACTTTCTCTTGTAGGGTTTCTAAATACATACGTCGTTTGTCCAAGATAATGGGTGTTCCTATGATTCCACTTTCTTTACTGATCATTGTCTGGGAAGTCTATACTGTTTCTTTTAATGTTTGCTGAGAAATACTTTTTTAACTAAACTTTATAATAAACTAATAATGTTTTAAATTTTAATGTGTAGGGTATTTTGAATAGTTTCTTATTTCCATAATAAAATTTTTTAATCTATCTATATATATAAAAATGAATGTATGTTTGTATGTACCTTATAGAATCGTAAACTATGCATTTGATCATGTTATGATCTTTAGCAAAGTTGTTGCGCATGAGCCGGGGAAGGTTACTAGGTTAGAATGACAAATTTCCGACAGATGGCGCCACTGAAAATTACTAGAAATGGATTACATCGTAAACTGTGCATTTGATTATGTTATGATCTTTAGCAAAGTTGTTGCGCATGAGCCGGGGAAGGTTTCTAAGTTGGTATGACCAATTTCCGACAGGTGGCGCCACTGAGAATTACTATAAATGAATTAAATCGTAAACTGTGCATTTGATTATGTTATGATATTTAGCAAAGTTGTTGCGCATGAGCCGGGGAAGGTTTCTAAGTTGGTATGACCAATTTCCGACAGGTGGCGCCACTGAGAATTACTATAAATGAATTAAATCGTAAACTGTGCATTTGATTATGTTATGATCTTTAGCGAAGTTGTTGCGCATGAGCCGGGGAAGGTTTCCAAGTTGATATGACCAATTTCCGACAGGTGGCGCCACTGAGAATTACTATAAATGAATTAAATCGTAAACTGTGCATATGATTATGTTATGATCTTTAGCAAAGTTGTTGCGCATGAGCCGGGGAAGGTTTCTAAGTTGGTATTACCATTTTTCCGACAGCACTTCAAGAAATGTTCATAATCGAAAACCTCTACATTTTTAAACTTTATGTCAATTTTTTTTTAAATGAACAAAATCAATAAAATGATTCAAATTTGTTTTAGTTGGAGGCGTAGCAACGCGCGCAGGGTATAGCTAGTATATAAATAAAAACATAAAGTGTCCGCCAAATAACTTTTTTTTTTGAAAATGCTTAAAAAAAAAACTACTGAATATTTTCTCAAATTTCTTTTTTTATTTGAAAGTACAATCCTTCCGGTTAATAATGGAAAATAATTTCATTCAAATGGCTGCCTCGGCTGGCCATGCAGTAGCCTACACGATCGGTCCAATTTTTAAGCACATTATCGATTGTGTGCAGCTGTATTTCACCAATGGCTTCACGAATATTGTCCTTTAAAGCGTCAATTGTCTCTGGCTTGTCGGCGTAACACTTATCTTTGATGGCACCCCACAAATAATAGTCCAACGGTGTCAAATCGCAGCTCCGAGGTGGTCAAACGACATCAGCTCTGCGGCTGATAATGCGATCTTCAAAAACAGGGCGCAAAACATCGAGTGTAGCTTCGGCTGTCTGGCGAAGCCGTCCTGTTGAAACCAAATGTTGCCAATATCCTCCTCTTCAATTTTTGTGAACAAAAATTCGTTCAACATGGCCCGACAACGATCGCCATTGACTGTAACGGCCACTCCTTGCTCATTTTCGAAGAAAAATTGCCCAATTATGCCTCTGGACCAAAATCCGCACCAAACAGTGACTCGTTTTGGGTGCGTCGGCTTTTCAATGTATGCGTGCGGGTTTTCTGTGCCCCAAATGCGACGATTTTGCTTGTTTACATACCCGCCAAGATCAAAATGAGCTTCATCTGAAAAGATGATTTTTTTTTTGCCAAAATCGGCATCTTCTGCAAGTCGATCGCAGGCCCACTTAGCGAAACGAAAACGCGAATACACAACCATATTCGTTCAGCGGAAGTATAAGTGTTACCATTCACGAAATAAGCACTAGTTGAAAAAAAAACGTTAGATGGCGGACCCGATTTAAAAGTGTAGGCCAGTTTTTTGGACTATTTTGTAAATTAAGAAAACAAAAATTAATAATTATAACTTGTTTGTCCATCATTTAAGTGATGTTTACAGCAGGTCACATAAAAGTTTAATTTATTTGTTTGAATTGTTTGGTAAAATCATAACATCTTTTGGAAATGATAAAAAAAAAAATCAAAAGTCAATCGATTACCATCTTAACTACTAATCACTGCATTGTCTTTGCACCCACTCAACGTCATCATAACTAAGAGTAAAAATTATGATATGAAGGCCAAACGTTTTTTATTTTTTAATTGTAAAATTATTATAAATAACAACAACAAAAAGAAGACTGTGAAATTAATTCGTTTAAATAACTATTTTCTAAATTTTTAATTTCTTCTTGTTATACACTCGCTACAACGTTATGGGTTTTTATGCATCTGTCAGGTCAAAATTAAAACCAGTTGTTATTTACTCTCTCTCTCTCTGCTTTGATTCGAATTAATTTTGTTAAGACGTCAAAATATTTTTCTTTCGAATATTAAGTTATTTATGCTAGCAAAGGTATAATTTGCAAAAACAATTAAATAAATTTAAATTGCTAATGAAATTTAATAATTTATTTTCTTTTTCGAGTTAAAAGTGCAAACGTTATTTAATATTGTGTTTATAAATAAATTTTATAAAAATGTATGTATATTATAGAAAAGATATAAAAAGGAAAGAAAACTAAATTTCAATACGTTAACTTAACTTTTTTTTTTTTTTTTTTTTTTTTTAGTTTATTTTATTTGCAATCTATTTTACAAATTTAAAATAATGAGCAAATTTCATAACATAAATATAACATATATTGAGTTGCTAAAACTCAAAAGAAAAGAGTAAATACAAAGAGATTTTACTTTTTTAATTTTAATACAATATGCTATATGGTAATATAAAATCAAATAATCTTAGAAATTAAATAATTATTAACTTAACTTGAAAATACTTTTTAATGGTAGAAAATATTTGTATTTTCTTATCTAATAAATGTAAATTTCTCTTTTTTTGTTTTTGAAATATTTTTTCATAGTCTTAAACGTACAATCCCAAATATTCAAATCCATTATTTTGGGTTAAAAACATGTGAGCTATTCCAGTACCTGTAGATCTTTTAAGCTGTTTTTTATATTTTGTGTTGTTCGGCTTGCAAATCTTTATAATTACTATTGTTGTTGTGGTTTCTAAGAAAATTATAATCTGGGGATTTTAAAACACAAATTTATATTTGAAATTCAAACTGATCATACACTTTTGATTGAAAATTTATTATGTTTATTGATGCACATTTATACATACTTATGTATGTATGTATGTACGTATGTAAACGAAGGTCTACAATTTATGGCTAATAAGTGATACTGGAAAAATATCCCCTCACGCCGAATTAGATCTTTCAAGGCTGCAGATGTTTTTGGCTTGTTTGTGTAAATAAATGTTCCCAATCGAAAATACACTTGAGGTTAAATCGGGTAGTTTTAGACGTCAAATATAAGAATATAATATATATATATAATATATATATCAAATATATTAAATACGACATTGAAAAAAATGGTCATAAAGTTCGAAACATTGTTAATGTTCGCAGTAGAATAACGAAAAATCCCCTTCCAATGTTCTTCGTTGATTTAGAACCTGACCTAAATAACAAAAACGTATACGATATTAGGCATATAAATAACGCCATTGTCACCATTGAACCCCCAAGAAAAACTAACGATCTCGTGCAATGTCATAGATGCCAAGAATTCGGCCATACCAAAACATACTGCCGAAAAGAAGAAAAATGTGTTAAATGTGGCTTAGGACACCTTACAATAGACTGCAATAAAAATATTGAAACTCCTCCACGCTGTGTAAACTGTCTACAAAACCATCCAGCAAACTACAAAGGCTGCATAGTGTATAAACAGATATTAAAAAGAAAATTGCAAAATAATAATCTCTACAGAAGAGATAAAACCAGCCAATATGTATTTAATAGTGAAGATTACCCAAATCAATTTAAACAAAATGCAAACACCAACACTAGTCAAAATAATAGATTTTCATACTCCGAAATTTTACGGAATCCACAGCAACTAAATCCACTCAACAAGCCTTTTGGAAAACTCGAAAAATTAATTGAAAACCAAATAGAACAGACCAATAAGTTAATAAATATGATGTCCCTTTTGATATCAAAACTATGCAATTGAATTTGAGAATTGGAATATGGAATGCCAATGGGCTTTCCAATCATACTCAAGAGGTAGAAATATTTCTTAAAACTAATTTTATTGATATACTCCTAGTCTCGGAAACACACTTCACAGACAGATCATTTTTTAAAATAAAAGATTTTGACAGTAGTATGTTTATGTATGTTCTGGCTCAATTTTTCCATACAAATTTAGGATCATGCCTACGCTACAGTCGGTCATGTTAGATCGTTGATAGGTTTGTAACATGTAATGTATGTGTTTTTTTTCTATACAAGATATACACCTGCATAATCGTTTTTAGGGTTAGTTGGTTGTGTGGTTGTTTTTACTTGTATTGCTTTTCGAATGATTGGACGGACAGAATGTGTGCGTTCACGTTTCCTTGCGATATAGGGTACCGTAAACTCATGTTGCCGACTTGTGCAATGTTATGCTTTTGTTTATTCTTATTTTATTTTCTTGTCTGATTTAATGTTGGAGAAATAGAAAAGGTACACCTGTGTGATAGTGATCGTGTGATCGTTTTCTTGGGATAATAAATTCTTGTCACGTTTTAGTCCTTATGATTTTTTTTGTATACAGGTGAACACCTGCATGATCATTTTCTTGGGAAAATAAATAATAACATCGTATACCCAAATAGAAACATGATTGTGCATGTTCATTTTATTTGTATTACTTTGCAAACGAATGACTGGACGGACAGAATGAGTGCGTTCACGTTTCCTTGTGGTATAGGGTACCGTAAATTCATGTTGCCGACTTATGCAATGTTATGCTTTTGTTTATTCTTATTTTATTTTTTTGTGTAATTTAATGTTGAAGAAATAGAAATATAGTTGTACGTGTTGTGGTGTTTTTGTGTTAAAAGGATCTTTAATTTTAAACTGATAAAAAAGAGATGAAACCTGTGTGATAGTTTTTTTCTATACAGGATGTACACCTGTATGATCGTTTTAAGGGTTAGTTGGTTGTGTGGTTGTTTTTATATTTTTTTTTTGTGTGATTTAATGTTAGAGTAATAGAAAAGGAATGTACGCCTGCGTGATCGTTTTAAACTGATAAGAAAGTCTTGGCACGTGTTGATCATGGTCAATTGTTGAAGAAATAGAAATATAGTTGTACGTGTTGTTGTTGTGTTAGAAGGATAGGATAGGTTGGTTGTGTGGTTGTTTTTTATTTTTTGTCTGATTTAATGTTGGAGAAATAGAAAAGGAATCATGCCTGCTTTTTTTATGTATTAATTTGGGATCATTCCTGCTTTTTTTATGTACCTTTTATTTGTATTAGTTTGCAAAAGAATGATTGGACGGACAGAATGAGTGTGTGTAAAAACTCATGTTGTCGCGTGTGCAATGTTATGCTTTTGTTTATTTATTTTTTTTTGTAAGATTTAATGTTGAAGAAATAGAAATATAGTTGTACATGTTGTGCTTGTCTCATAGCACGTAATTAGATTTTAATATTCCTAAATAGAAATATAGTTGTACCTGTTGTTGTACTGTTAGGATTTTTAATTTTAAAGTGATAAGAAAGGGATGTATACCTAGGTCGTCGTTTTGTTTTTTTTGTTAGTGTAATATCTGTTTTTAAAAACCTTTTACTCTCCGTTACATCTAATGAAATGCTGACAGGTTTTATAACGGTTAACGACACATTACAATTTTTAAAACGCTTGACTCATAGTACGTAATTAGATTTTAATATTCCTAAATAGAAATATAGTTGTACGTGTTGTTGTTGTTGTGCTATAAGGATTTTTAATTTTAAAGTGAAGAGAAAGGGATGTATACCTAGATCGTCGTCTTATTTTTTTTTTATTAGTGTAATATCTGTTTTTTAAAAACCTTTTACTCTCCGTTACTTCTAAAATGTATTACCCCTTTACCTACATTCCAGAGTATAAATTGTCTAGTTTTAAGGATTTAAAAATCATTCTTGTGCTAGAAATTGATAGCGAGTTGTGTTTTCAAATTTAAAATTTAAAACAAAAGAGAAAAAATGTCTTGCGTGAATAATATTTGTTTATGCCACCTTAAACTGACATCAGAAAACGATTTATGGCTGGATGAGGAGTTCTATGAGGAACTCCTCAGAACCCAAAATTATTTCATTCAAACCAAAGCAATGAAATGCTTCAAACCATTGATTGAAGAATTGTTGTTGAGGTATGTGATACCAGATGGTAACTTCTACTTCCAATGCAAAGATAACATCATCACTATTTACGAGGATGATGACGAGGACGGTCTCGCTTGGGGAAGCATTCATCTGAGAGAAGATAACGTAACATTCAATGGAAAGAAATTCTATATTTTGTTTAAGGATTATCCGGAATTATGATGAATAAATAAAATATATTCAATTATACAAAATAACAAAATCTGAAATAAAATATGCATACCTAAAAAAAAAAAAATCTAATAAAAAACCTAATTTGTTTTAATTATTCTCTTTATTATAGCAATGAGGTGGTTGTTTTTAAAAATAAGATCTCAGATGTGGTTAAGTTTTTTCTTCATTTATTATACAATTTCTTCGTTTGAATTTATTGAAAATTACAATTTATTGATTAAAAATTTTAAACACAAGTGCCCACAATTAAATGTATTACATTTTTGTTTTCGTTCATAATTATATACAATGGGCAATTTTAAGTAGTTGACAATTTCAAGTGGTGGTTGTAAGTTTCCAAAGCTATCAAAGTATTCTTTATAGTTGTGGTTTTTATAATATGCTACCCAATGTGTTCCCATACCATTTGAATCATCTAAATTAACAATACCGCATTCTTCTTTGAATGGTTTTTTAGGTAAAGAATCACGCATGAATACACCCCTAAAATGTTAGAGATGTTTACCATATTTTCTTATATCTAAATCTGTTAATGGGCGCTCAGGTAGGTTATCTAGTAGTTTTTTGGAGCTGGACTATAGTAGAGACCATATCCAGTTTTATATGGTTTGAGATATAACCCTTTACCCATTGCAATTGATTCCATATATCTATTGTGACGGTTAGCTTCCGCCAATTGTTCTTTTCCATTTTTGATAGCATTTACTGCTTTGACAATAGCGGATCCTCCACTTGCTAAACCACCAAGCGCTGACAATGCTGTTAGTACGGGAATAAGTGGAAGAAATCCTCCAATTTTCGGTACAGGTATAACTCTCGGTATTATAATGTTTGCTCGCTTTTTCCCTTTAAAATTTGAATGAATAGTCTTTTGAGCTATTTTAACAGCATCATTTATATCAAGGGGTTTCTGTTCTTTCAATTGTTTTAAAGTTTTTCTCACAGTAGCTGTGAATAATTTCTTATTACATTTATTAATTTTTCCTTTTATCCTTCTTTTTGTATTCTTTGTTTTCTTATGCCTCTGCTCCTTCAAACCTAATCCAAATTTCACTTTAGCTTTCATAGCGTTTGTCACAAACCATGCGTTAGCACGTTCTTTAATATCACTATCTTTAGATTTAACTCGTTTCCAGGCCTTTTCAGCTAATATTTGATCTGCTTGATGTCTTGTGTCTATATCTTTTGATTGTGAGTATGCAATGTCGTGTTCTTTACAAGCTGCGTCTAATAAATTTATACCCTTATCTCCTCTTGCTAAACGTTTTTCAAGTTTTGTACCAGGTCCGCAAAACTGATAACCAGGCAGATGTAATTCAACAGGTAATTTATTTATTAAGTTGTTTACAAATCCTCTTCCCATCTTACACTGACTGGGTTTTTGTTTTGACTGTAGATTAAAACAGTTTCTTTTTTTTCGTTACTTTTATACCTCTTCGCAAAAATAACTGAAATTAAGATGATTTCCTATATATGCACCAAATTTATACGATCACTGTTTCAGTATGTTAATTTTTTTGATATGATATCTGCTTTATATGTGTTCACGATCTACCTGCTATCTGCTTACGATCTGCTTTAAACCTGATATAGGTCTACTTTATACCTTAAAAACAAAAATTGTTTTTGTTTGTTGGATTTTGTTAGTGCGATATATTTTCGTCGTGTGTGGTTTTGGCTATTTTATTTTTATTTTTTGTCATTGTCATTTTTTTGATAAACATTTTCTACCTCAATGTTTAAATTATTTATTTGATCAGCTAGATAATCATATGTATATTTGTGCTATATATTTTTTTTTTTTGTTTACATTTTTTTTGTTTTTATAATTATGTCTATAAAAACTCTATCCAAATTTATTAATATAAGACATCTCTTTCACTCTTCTAATAAATTATGTTAGACTCTTTAAGTTCTTCGATAATAGAAATTATTTCGTTTTGATGATTGCTGTGACCAGCACCTTCCGATGAAAGAAGTAAACGTAGTCTGTCAACTAGTTCATTAGGATCATCCCAATGTATATAGTTTGATTTCCGATTATCTAGAGATTTTAGCATTAAACCGCTGCCTTTTGTTGAAATTTTTGTTGTTGTTTTGAATAAATGTTTAATTATTCGTCTGTATTTGAATGCTCGTGTTCCTTTCACTTGTTCATTACGCTCATAGCGACGTTTATGTGCATTAGTATGAATTAAAATCTCTTTATATTTTTTCAAATCATTTTTAGTATAATGGAGAGGTTTTGCATGAAATACTAGTTGAAATAATCCAGGTGTCATTTTCAATTTCATATTTCCTATCTGCATAGTATTATCACCATTAAATATTAATTTTTCCTTGCCATATCTCCAACTTCCGTCTGCATCTTGATTAAAGCCATAAATTTTATCCAATTGCTTATTACCAATAAGTAATTGAATATTTTCAAATAATGGAGAGTTTTTCGTCGGCTTTAAACTTTGTTTTCTTTTCAAGTTTTTGATACATGTACTTGATACAGGTCTATTATGACCATAGTTTTCTTCATCATCATTGTCATCAGTTGACATATTCTCATATTGAAAATCGTTATTATCACCATTTGCGTCATAATAATCACCGTCATCATCAATAGTGCTGTCTATATCCTTATGCTTATGTTCAAGTTTTCCTATGTTTTCATTATCACCATTTACGTCATCATTATCATCGTCGCCATCAAAAGTGTTGTCTATATACATATCCTTATGTTTATCTTCAAGTTTTCCGATGATTTCATTATCATCATTTACATCATTATAATCATCGTCATCATCAATAGTGTTGTCTATATACATATCCTTATGTTTATCTTTAAGTTTTCTGATGATTTTTTTAAGTGGTTTTGTTATTGGTTGGAAGGTATCTTCTAATAAATTAACTCTATCTATTTGATTCAGTTTAATATTTTTAAACTTCTTCTTCAGAACAGCTCTTGTTTTTACAAGATCTTCTAACATTTTATTATCATCATTTTTAGACATTATAATAATTTTTTTTTTTATATCTGATCACGATGTGCTTTGTATCTGCTCACGATCTGCTTTGTATCTGGTTATGATCTGTCTGATATCTGGTTATGATCTGCTTGCTATCAGTTCACGATCTGCTTTGTATCTGCTAACGATCTGCTTTGTATCTGGTTACGATCTGCTTTGTATCTGGTTATGATCTGCCTGCTATCTGGTTATGATCTGCCTGCTATCTGCTTACGAACTGCTTGCTATCTGGTTATGATCTGTCTGCTATCTGCTCACGAACTGCTTGTTATCTGCTCACGATCTGCTTTATATGTGCTTACGATCTGATTTATACTTGATCACGATTTGCTTGATGTCTTGGGCCTATATCTTCTTCCAATCTTACACTGATTTAGTTTTTTGTTTTAACTGTAGTTTATAACCATTTTTTTGTTACTTTCATACCTCTTCATATGAAACACTGAAGCAGTGCTAGTACAGCTGGTATAGCTGGCTGTTACAGCTGGTATAGCTGGCTGGTACAGCTAGTATAGCTGGCTGGTACAGCTAGTATAGCTGGCTGGTACAGCTAGTATAGCTGGCTGGTACAGCTAGTATAGCTGGCTGGTACAGCTAGTATAGCTGGCTGGTACAGCTGGTATAGCTGGCTGGTACAGCTAGTATAGCTGGCTGGTACAGCTAGTATAGCTGGCTGGTATAGCTAGTATAGCTGGCTGGTACAGCTGGTATAGCTGGCTGGTACAGCTGGTATAGCTGGCTGGTACAGCTGGTATAGCTGGCTAGTACAGCTGGTATAGCTGGCTGGTACAGCTAGTATAGCTGGCTGGTACAGCTAGTATAGCTGGCTGGTACAGCTGGTATAGCTGGCTAGTACAGCTGGTATAGCTGGCTGGTACAGCTAGTATAGCTGGCTGGTACAGCTAGTATAGCTGGCTGGTACAGCTAGTATAGCTGGCTGGTACAGCTAGTATAGCTGGCTAGTACAGCTAGTATAGCTGGCTGGTACAGCTGGTATAGCTGGCTGGTACAGCTGGTATAGCTGGCTGGTACAGCTAGTATAGCTGGCCAGCACTGCCAGTGTTTCATATGAAGAGGTATGAAAGTAACAAAAAAATGGTTATAAACTACAGTTAAAACAAAAAACTAAATCAGTGTAAGATTGGAAGAAGATATAGGCCCAAGACATCAAGCAAATCGTGATCAAGTATAAATCAGATCGTAAGCACATATAAAGCAGATCGTGAGCAGATAACAAGCAGTTCGTGAGCAGATAGCAGACAGATCATAACCAGATAGCAAGCAGTTCGTAAGCAGATAGCAGGCAGATCATAACCAGATAGCAGGCAGATCATAACCAGATACAAAGCAGATCGTAACCAGATACAAAGCAGATCGTTAGCAGATACAAAGCAGATCGTGAACTGATAGCAAGCAGATCATAACCAGATAGCAGACAGATCATAACCAGATACAAAGCAGATCGTGAGCAGATACAAAGCACATCGTGATCAGATATAAAAAAAAATTATTATAATGTCTAAAAATGATGATAATAAAATGTTAGAAGATCTTGTAAAAACAAGAGCTGTTCTGAAGAAGAAGTTTAAAAATATTAAACTGAATCAAATAGATAGAGTTATTTTATTAGAAGATACCTTCCAACCAATAACAAAACCACTTAAAAAAATCATCAGAAAACTTAAAGATAAACATAAGGATATGTATATAGACAACACTATTGATGATGACGATGATTATAATGATGTAAATGATGATAATGAAATCATCGGAAAACTTGAAGATAAACATAAGGATATGTATATAGACAACACTTTTGATGGCGACGATGATAATGATGACGTAAATGGTGATAATGAAAACATAGGAAAACTTGAACATAAGCATAAGGATATAGACAGCACTATTGATGATGACGGTGATTATTATGACGCAAATGGTGATAATAACGATTTTCAATATGAGAATATGTCAACTGATGACAATGATGATGAAGAAAACTATGGTCATAATAGACCTGTATCAAGTACATGTATCAAAAACTTGAAAAGAAAACAAAGTTTAAAGCCGACGAAAAACTCTCCATTATTTGAAAATATTCAATTACTTATTGGTAATAAGCAATTGGATAAAATTTATGGCTTTAATCAAGATGCAGACGGAAGTTGGAGATATGGCAAGGAAAAATTAATATTTAATGGTGATAATACTATGCAGATAGGAAATATGAAATTGAAAATGACACCTGGATTATTTCAACTAGTATTTCATGCAAAACCTCTCCATTATACTAAAAATGATTTGAAAAAATATAAAGAGATTTTAATTCATACTAATGCACATAAACGTCGCTATGAGCGTAATGAACAAGTGAAAGGAACACGAGCATTCAAATACAGACGAATAATTAAACATTTATTCAAAACAACAACAAAAATTTCAACAAAAGGCAGCGGTTTAATGCTAAAATCTCTAGATAATCGGAAATCAAACTATATACATTGGGATGATCCTAATGAACTAGTTGACAGACTACGTTTACTTCTTTCATCGGAAGGTGCTGGTCACAGCAATCATCAAAACGAAATAATTTCTATTATCGAAGAACTTAAAGAGTCTAACATAATTTATTAGAAGAGTGAAAGAGATGTCTTATATTAATAAATTTGGATAGAGTTTTTATAGACATAATTATAAAAACAAAAAAAATTTAAACAAAAAAAAAAAATATATAGCACAAATATACATATGATTATCTAGCTGATCAAATAAATAATTTAAACATTGAGGTAGAAAATGTTTATCAAAAAAATGACAATGACAAAAAATAAAAATAAAATAGCCAAAACCACACACGACGAAAATATATCGCACTAACAAAATCCAACAAACAAAAACAATTTTTGTTTTTAAGGTATAAAGTAGACCTATATCAGGTTTAAAGCAGATCGTAAGCAGATAGCAGGTAGATCGTGAACACATATAAAGCAGATATCATATCAAAAAAATTAACATACTGAAACAGTGATCGTATAAATTTGGTGCATATATAGGAAATCATCTTAATTTCAGTTATTTTTGCGAAGAGGTATAAAAGTAACGAAAAAAAAGAAACTGTTTTAATCTACAGTCAAAACAAAAACCCAGTCAGTGTAAGATGGGAAGAGGATTTGTAAACAACTTAATAAATAAATTACCTGTTGAATTACATCTGCCTGGTTATCAGTTTTGCGGACCTGGTACAAAACTTGAAAAACGTTTAGCAAGAGGAGATAAGGGTATAAATTTATTAGACGCAGCTTGTAAAGAACACGACATTGCATACTCACAATCAAAAGATATAGACACAAGACATCAAGCAGATCAAATATTAGCTGAAAAGGCCTGGAAACGAGTTAAATCTAAAGATAGTGATATTAAAGAACGTGCTAACGCATGGTTTGTGACAAACGCTATGAAAGCTAAAGTGAAATTTGGATTAGGTTTGAAGGAGCAGAGGCATAAGAAAACAAAGAATACAAAAAGAAGGATAAAAGGAAAAATTAATAAATGTAATAAGAAATTATTCACAGCTACTGTGAGAAAAACTTTAAAACAATTGAAAGAACAGAAACCCCTTGATATAAATGATGCTGTTAAAATAGCTCAAAAGACTATTCATTCAAATTTTAAAGGGAAAAAGCGAGCAAACATTATAATACCGAGAGTTATACCTGTACCGAAAATTGGAGGATTTCTTCCACTTATTCCCGTACTAACAGCATTGTCAGCGCTTGGTGGTTTAGCAAGTGGAGGATCCGCTATTGTCAAAGCAGTAAATGCTATCAAAAATGGAAAAGAACAATTGGCGGAAGCTAACCGTCACAATAGATATATGGAATCAATTGCAATGGGTAAAGGGTTATATCTCAAACCATATAAAACTGGATATGGTCTCTACTATAGTCCAGCTCCAAAAAACTACTAGATAACCTACCTGAGCGCCCATTAACAGATTTAGATATAAGAAAATATGGTAAACATCTCTAACATTTTAGGGGTGTATTCATGCGTGATTCTTTACCTAAAAAACCATTCAAAGAAGAATGCGGTATTGTTAATTTAGATGATTCAAATGGTATGGGAACACATTGGGTAGCATATTATAAAAACCACAACTATAAAGAATACTTTGATAGCTTTGGAAACTTACAACCACCACTTGAAATTGTCAACTACTTAAAATTGCCCATTGTATATAATTATGAACGAAAACAAAAATGTAATACATTTAATTGTGGGCACTTGTGTTTAAAATTTTTAATCAATAAATTGTAATTTTCAATAAATTCAAACGAAGAAATTGTATAATAAATGAAGAAAAAACTTAACCACATCTGAGATCTTATTTTTAAAAACAACCACCTCATTGCTATAATAAAGAGAATAATTAAAACAAATTAGGTTTTTTATTAGATTTTTTTTTTTTTAGGTATGCATATTTTATTTCAGATTTTGTTATTTTGTATAATTGAATATATTTTATTTATTCATCATAATTCCGGATAATCCTTAAACAAAATATAGAATTTCTTTCCATTGAATGTTACGTTATCTTCTCTCAGATGAATGCTTCCCCAAGCGAGACCGTCCTCGTCATCATCCTCGTAAATAGTGATGATGTTATCTTTGCATTGGAAGTAGAAGTTACCATCTGGTATCACATACCTCAACAACAATTCTTCAATCAATGGTTTGAAGCATTTCATTGCTTTGGTTTGAATGAAATAATTTTGGGTTCTGAGGAGTTCCTCATAGAACTCCTCATCCAGCCATAAATCGTTTTCTGATGTCAGTTTAAGGTGGCATAAACAAATATTATTCACGCAAGACATTTTTTCTCTTTTGTTTTAAATTTTAAATTTGAAAACACAACTCGCTATCAATTTCTAGCACAAGAATGATTTTTAAATCCTTAAAACTAGACAATTTATACTCTGGAATGTAGGTAAAGGGGTAATACATTTTAGAAGTAACGGAGAGTAAAAGGTTTTTAAAAAACAGATATTACACTAATAAAAAAAAAATAAGACGACGATCTAGGTATACATCCCTTTCTCTTCACTTTAAAATTAAAAATCCTTATAGCACAACAACAACAACACGTACAACTATATTTCTATTTAGGAATATTAAAATCTAATTACGTACTATGAGTCAAGCGTTTTAAAAATTGTAATGTGTCGTTAACCGTTATAAAACCTGTCAGCATTTCATTAGATGTAACGGAGAGTAAAAGGTTTTTAAAAACAGATATTACACTAACAAAAAAAACAAAACGACGACCTAGGTATACATCCCTTTCTTATCACTTTAAAATTAAAAATCCTAACAGTACAACAACAGGTACAACTATATTTCTATTTAGGAATATTAAAATCTAATTACGTGCTATGAGACAAGCACAACATGTACAACTATATTTCTATTTCTTCAACATTAAATCTTACAAAAAAAAATAAATAAACAAAAGCATAACATTGCACACGCGACAACATGAGTTTTTACACACACTCATTCTGTCCGTCCAATCATTCTTTTGCAAACTAATACAAATAAAAGGTACATAAAAAAAGCAGGAATGATCCCAAATTAATACATAAAAAAAGCAGGCATGATTCCTTTTCTATTTCTCCAACATTAAATCAGACAAAAAATAAAAAACAACCACACAACCAACCTATCCTATCCTTCTAACACAACAACAACACGTACAACTATATTTCTATTTCTTCAACAATTGACCATGATCAACACGTGCCAAGACTTTCTTATCAGTTTAAAACGATCACGCAGGCGTACATTCCTTTTCTATTACTCTAACATTAAATCACACAAAAAAAAAATATAAAAACAACCACACAACCAACTAACCCTTAAAACGATCATACAGGTGTACATCCTGTATAGAAAAAAACTATCACACAGGTTTCATCTCTTTTTTATCAGTTTAAAATTAAAGATCCTTTTAACACAAAAACACCACAACACGTACAACTATATTTCTATTTCTTCAACATTAAATTACACAAAAAAATAAAATAAGAATAAACAAAAGCATAACATTGCATAAGTCGGCAACATGAATTTACGGTACCCTATACCACAAGGAAACGTGAACGCACTCATTCTGTCCGTCCAGTCATTCGTTTGCAAAGTAATACAAATAAAATGAACATGCACAATCATGTTTCTATTTGGGTATACGATGTTATTATTTATTTTCCCAAGAAAATGATCATGCAGGTGTTCACCTGTATACAAAAAAAATCATAAGGACTAAAACGTGACAAGAATTTATTATCCCAAGAAAACGATCACACGATCACTATCACACAGGTGTACCTTTTCTATTTCTCCAACATTAAATCAGACAAGAAAATAAAATAAGAATAAACAAAAGCATAACATTGCACAAGTCGGCAACATGAGTTTACGGTACCCTATATCGCAAGGAAACGTGAACGCACACATTCTGTCCGTCCAATCATTCGAAAAGCAATACAAGTAAAAACAACCACACAACCAACTAACCCTAAAAACGATTATGCAGGTGTATATCTTGTATAGAAAAAAAACACATACATTACATGTTACAAACCTATCAACGATCTAACATGACCGACTGTAGCGTAGGCATGATCCTAAATTTGTATGGAAAAATTGAGCCAGAACATACATAAACATACTACTTTTGACATAATAAAAGCTAACCACCCAGACAATAGAGCACATGGTGGAGCAGCAATACTTGTAAAATCATCAATAAATTACAATATCACCGACGAAATAAGACAGCAAAGTCTACAAGCTGCATGTATTAAAATATTTTGTGATTCGACTTCCATTACCATAAGCTCTATCTATTTTCCTCCCAGATTTTCTGTAAAGTGTCAGGAATTTCAAGAATTTTTTAGAAGACTTGGGCCTAGATTTATAGTAGGAGGTGATTTCAATGCTAAACATCATTGGTGGGGTTCGAGATTAATAAATCCTAAAGGCAGAGAACTTTTTAATTGTATCAGCAATAACAACTACTCAGTTTTATCTACGGGTAGTCCAACATATTGGCCTACAGATTTGAATAAAACGCCAGATTTATTGGATTTTGTTGTATATTACGGCATACCAAATAATTTACTACAAATAGCTGATAGCTACGATCTAAACTCCGACCATTCGCCACTTATCCTTGATTTTAATACATTTTTACATTGTCACTTGAAAAGATATCAAATTTTAAATAATAAAACTGATCTATCATCATTTAGCACCTGGTTAGAAAGAACTGTCAGCCTCAATATTTCAGTAAAATCTGCATCGGAATTAGATGACGCGGTTGAAACATTTAACAATTTAATTCATGAAGCTGGATTTCTATCTACACCATCAACTGAGACCCATAATAACCCAAACCAAGTTTACGTAACTGCTGAAATAAGAACAATGATTCAAAATAAAAGGAGACTAAGAAGAATATGGCAAATGAGTAGAAACCCGAATGATAAACGAAACCTTAATAGGGCCACAAAGGAACTTAAACTACGGCTAACTGAAATAAAAAATAAACAGATTGAAAATTTTGTTAGTAATCTCAACGTTACAAGATATGATGAACATTACCTGTGGAATGCCACCAAATACTTAAAGCGTCCAATCAAGAAAAATACACCTATAAGAGACGAAAACGGTTTGTGGTGCAGAACAGATCGAAGCAAAGCTGAAGCATATGCATCACATTTATCAAAAATATTTCAGCCACATGAAATAAATGATTGTACTTCTACAAAAGAAATCTATGAATTTCTTGATAGTCCATGTCCAGTAGATTGGCCAATAAAACATATTTCACCAAATGAAGTACGGGAGGAGATTGCTAAGATTAATTGTAAAAAATCACCAGGATACGACTGTGTTGATGGAAAAGTAGTCCAAGCCTTGCCTAAGAAAGCTGTAATTTTTCTTACGCTTATATTCAATTCAATTTTGAGGCTAAATCATTTTCCTTCGCAGTGGAAATGTGCTGAAGTGGTAATGATCCCTAAACCTGGAAAGCCAGAAAATGTTGTAACATCATATCGTCCGATAAGTTTGCTAGTCACATTCTCCAAAATATTTGAAAGAATATTTCTGAGAAGAATGTTGCCTATACTAGAAAAAGAAAACATAATACCGGAGTACCAATTCGGGTTTAGACATATGCATGGTACACCTGAACAATGCCATCGTATAGTAAATTTTATACGGGATTCCTTGGAAAACAAAAGATATTGCTCAGGTGTATTTTTGGACGTACAACAAGCATTTGATAGGGTCTGGCACGCAGGACTACTATATAAGCTTAAAAAACTACTTCCAACACATTTTTACCTAGTATTGAAATCTTATATCAGCGGAAGGTATTACTATGTCAAGGTCAACAGAGATTTTTCTGGAATTTACAGTGTCAAGGCTGGTGTCCCTCAGGGTAGTGTGTTAGGCCCATTTTTATATACAATTTTTACATCAGATATGCCCGTAATAAATAACGTACTAGTTGCAACCTACGCAGATGATACAGCGGTGTTAGCTGCTGACACAGATTCGGACGTTGCATCACAATATCTTCAAAGAGAGCTGGATGAAATAGGAATTTGACTAAATAAATGGAAGATAAAAGCCAACACCGAAAAATCTTTACACGTAACGTTTACTTTGCGTCGTGGAAACTGCTCACGTGTATCCATTAACAACAATAACATTCCGCAATCTGACACAGTCAAATATTTAGGCCTACACATCGATCGCAGGCTTACATGGAAAAACCACATTAAAGCTAAGAAACAGCATCTTAACTTGAAATTCAAGCGCCTATTTTGGTTACTAGGTCCCAAATCCAAACTAAGTCTCGAAAATAAGGTAATTTTGTACAAAGCAATGTTAAAACCAGTGTGGACCTACGGTATACAGTTGTGGGGAACGGCCAGCGATTCTAACATTGAAATTCTACAGAGGTTTCAGTCAAAAACATTGAGGTCCTTAGTTAATGCTCCGTGGTTTGTATCAAATAAAACAATTCATGATGACTTATCAATTCTGATGGTTAAAGAAGAAGCTAGAAAACATAGCAAAAATTACTTGGAGAGGCTGAGTAATCATTGTAACCCATTGGCAATAATGCTACTAGATGACACAAATGAAGTAAGAAGACTGAAAAGGAACCACATATTGGACTTGCCGTTTCGTACCTAATTAATTATACATACATTAATTAAATTCTGTGTACATATATGTAAATATTAAACTTTAGGACTTTTGTATATAATGTATATATTATAAATTTTTGAAATAATTTTAATTTTAATAATTTTTGTTTTTGTATATTGTTGTTCTCATTGGAGTTCAACAATGAATGTTATTCTTTATTTCATAAAATTTACTTAATATCCTTGGATAGATTGTAAATAAAACTAATAATAAAAAAAAAAAAAAAAAAAAAAAAAAAAAAAAAAATATAAGAACAGTGTTTGCAAATTCTTAAATTCATTCATCCTGTGCACCACATAACATCAATTGGTGGTTCATATCTTATCAAAAATGGGTAAAAAAAAAGTTGCAAACATTACAATGTTGTTATCCATTGAAACCATCTATGCGTATTGACAGTTCCATTTAAGGGAGGGCAAAACCGCCAGCACAATTAAACAGAATATCAACGATCCATAATATCCATACATATTTAATTTATTTATTTACTTAAGGACAATGTTAAAAATAGTTCCTATCTTTATGGATTGTTAAATGACAATTAGGCCAATAACATCTAGGAATACAGAATCAAAGACCGCCGTGGAGTGCAAAAAGGCGATAAACAATTAGGCCAGACATGGAACGGTACACATTATATGGGTTCCTAGCCTTCATGAAATGATTGGAAATGAGCGTATATTCTGGCTAAAAAACCCAGAGTATTACATGTCATAAGCTTGCATAATCCGATGCTTTTCAGTGCAATAAAGATGAAGCTGGCGAAGTAGGCGGAGACGTTACGTGAACTCTTGTGGAATAAAGACACGGTAGCTAGAATTACAAAAATACTTTGGAGCAATACTAATGGGCGCATAACTATGAATATTTTAAAATTAAATGACTATGACTTGAGTATGCTCATGAATGGGACATTCGGCCTTTCATGTACACCTGATCTGTATTAGCATTGTGGAAAATGATAAATGCAGAGCATGTGGAGAAAACATCGTAAGGATGGAGCATTTTTTATGTCATTGCCCAGCTTTCGTAAGTGTGAGATCTTAACAATTTGGGGATGATCTTAAACCAGATCGTATCAGAGGAGTGAACTAGTAGAAATACAAGATACAGATTACTAATAGAAAGTAAGATGGTATCCCTAATGATGGCTTAGGAGTATGCCGATAGGCATGAGACGATTGGTTGGTCTCCTCTCCTTCAACCAACCTACCTACCTACCTACCATTACAATATCCAAATTTTTACATTAACTTTCAGATTCACAAATTCACAAATGGAAATGCATTTTAACTCGTTACAGTAAATTGTACAGAAAATAAATTCGAACCTGAAAGACCAATACAACATTAAAATGTTACAGATGCTTAAATATTAATTTATTTATTAATGCAAAATTAACAAATATTTATGCTTCGCTTTATAACAAACTGAAGGTATGCCACTGAAATATGAAGGAATACGTAATTATTTATTATTTATATATGTCGTCCAATTTTACATAAGAATGTCAACTTTAACCTTAACCCTTTCAAATATTTCTTTTTCAATATTTTCAAGAGCATTTAAGAAGAAAGTGACAACGCACGAGGGTCAATGTCTCACAAATTGATCCTCACAGGTAATATTTTTTTTACTTTCATTCATTCATAATTATCGAAGAAACAACAGAAAAAGTAAAATTAATAAAAAATTTTAAATAAAAAAAAAAAAACATCAAAATTAATGGCAAAAAATTAAAGAAATTTTTACAAAAATAATTAATTTGTTGTTTTTGCTTTTACCACTTAACAAAATTGAGTAATTAGCTACTGTTGAAATAGCATTTAAATTAATCATGTTAATAATAATTAATGATTTATAAAATCACTAAATCCACGCACACACAAACACACACACATTTACATTTGGTTGAAGTAAAACGTAAATGAATGTTGGCGTCAGTCATTCCACTAAAAAATGTATGGAGATTGATGTTCCAAATACATAACATTTAAGAGGAGTATTTGTGTCACACACATACAGTATATGGAGACTTTTATTAAATACATGCAGCCATAATTAGTTAATGGATATTTCAAGTTTAATTAATTTATTTTTTATTCCATTTTTATAAATGATTTATAGGCATTACAAAAACAAACATAAAAATAAAGATTAGCAATGTATTTTCTTTAAAACAATATTTGATTCAGATGCTTGTAAGCCATCACAGGCTAATCTAAATTTTGTATTGCAATCAAAGACAGTAAGAAAGAAAGAGTTTCTTCGTGCATACGTTTGTAAAGTTTGTCTGCAAGTAAAATTTGCAGGCTATGAGAAGAGTAAGAAGTTTACAAAAGAATTTCATTCAAAATTCGGGCGCTGTTTAATGGACGATCAGACATTCGTGTTGACAGAATTTTTAACAGATTTGGGACAAGAATTCTATGTGATAAAAAATTTTTAAACATGGCAAGCAAGTTGCAAGAGTGTCTGTAAAAAAGATTGTTACATTTTTACAGACAATAAATTTTCATTATTTTTCCCGTGTGATCTTGCCACTTGTCTTTACAGTTAATAAGCAGTTCAGTATTCGAATAATATAAACGGCATTACCCAGGCAAATCGTCCAGAACTTTCATAGAAAGTTATTGGACATTAGAAAAAAAGAAAACATTTGAAGGAACGGTGAAATATTAAATTTAGTTTAAAAGGAAGAGGAGAACACATAGAACAACAAAACTTCAAATGAATGGTGTTACAAAAAATTTCAAATCTACATTGACAGCTGAAAATGCCAGACCCTATTGACCTTTATCGCCAAAATAACGCTTCTTAATTGCGAACATGTATAAAATTAACACACACAATATAAGTGGGATAAGAAGCAGAGATCAGCAATGAATCGTTTTTTCGCTACTCATAAGCGTTCATGATATTTTGAATATGAAGTGAATCAACAATATTGAAATTCAACTACTCTGATTCATTCGTAGTTACTACAACGTTGACGTATAAGTACAGGTTGCAATGAGTATGCGTACCACCATGACATCAATCTCTTATTATTCGAAATATGTTTGATTCATAAGCCTACTCATTTAGATTCATTACTATAGAAAAATACTTACAATACTTATAAGTTATTCGAATGACTCAAATCATTCATCAAAATTTACATTTACTTAGTTGTTGCTGCATTTACAAAAAAAAATAAAAAAGAAAAAAGACATATAAGCAAAAAAGACAGAGCAGCAAGCAGAGCAAACACACAACCTTTTAGTGAGTTTTTTAGTCTTTGTACGCGGAACCTACTTATTTTGTGATTCTTGTATATGCTGAGTTATGGAGAGTCGAAATCCACAACATCATACGTGTTGTTAAGTATGAATATGATGAGTACTTCAAACTTTGAATATGAATAGAGGTTCCATGATATTAAAATAAGTATGAAGTCGCCGTAGTCTAGTAGGTAGTATGTTGGCTTATTAGACGTAAAGCCAGGGTTCGAGCACCAGGCCAGACATCAAAACAAAATACAAAAAGTATTTCTACGGCGATTTCCTCTCAGCAGATTTCTGGCAAAAACTCTGAGAGTAAATAAAATTGCCATGAAAAGTTTCTCAAAAAATCTGTCGTTTGGAGTCGACTTTAAACTGTAGGTCCCGCCACTTATGTATAAAATTAACACACACAACATAAGTGGTGTGAGAAACTAGGTCAATAATCCTGACTAAAGGGTTGTAAAGACCAATTATGTAAAGCGTATAAGTATCAGAAATTATGAGTATGATTCGATTCTACTCATCTTTTTGAATACTCATCTGATAAGAAGCTACCTCGCAATTCTGACTGAAACTTTGTAATGACCAATTAAGTATGTATGTATGTGTAATTGCGAACCTTTACTTAAGAAAAATGTATCTGTTTACAAAGTTCATAGATCACTTTGTCAATTTGACGCTCAACATAATTTGTGCACTTAGTGGTCGCTTTCAAAACCATTCTTTTCGATTCAAAACCATTAATAAGACAAAGAAATGTGCGTGACAAAGAAAATATTGCCTGTTATAGAGCGAAATCTGGGCGAAGGCGCAGTAATGTCGATTCATAGGCGTTCTCAACTTGTTAGCCGTCGTAATTCGACTACTTTAGAGAAGATTATGAAATATAGTGAGTATAAGTGTTAAAGCCAAATAAAGCTGGAGGTCCACACCACGCGTTCTACGCGTTCTCGCATTCTACGCGGCTGTCAAAAAAGTAGAATTAATGAATTTATATGGTGCAAGTTAGACGCAAAAAAGCGTAGGATGCCTGAACGCATAGAACGCGAAAAGTAGATCTACTTTCTACTTTTGTAAGCATCACAAGCGGCGCACATAAAAACCAGCTGATTTTGACAAGTTGTTTTGTTTAAATTTTTTTAAACATTGGCGCGTAAAAAGCGTTGGATGTAACTTAAAGCGTAGAATGCGAAGAAGGTATGAAATGCACGCAACGCTTTGACGCGAAAACGCGTGGTGTGGACCTCCAGCTTAACGCCGAAAATTTTTTATTATAGAATTTTGTTTAATGATGAATCTTCTTTCTGGTTCAATAGCTACATATGTACGAGTATATCAACAAAATAAAATTGTCATATTTAATTTGACTTACCAGTAAAATTGATTCGATTGTTCGTTTTACACGTTAATGGCATCATCGATCTCCATTTCTTTAGAAATAAACAATGTGCTGCCGTTGAGGTGAATAATGAGCGTTAGCGAGCCATGCTGACTGAATTTTTGTTTTGTTAATCAAACTTTATTGATATTTGGTTCTAACAAGGCAGCGCATCCTAATACACAATTTATTGTGAAATGAATATAGTAACAACTTTCTTTTCGGAAGTGCTTAGTGCGGGAGCCAATGGCGTTCGTTTGAGTGTTTATTTTTTATAGTGCCATGTTAAGTCATTGATTTAAGCCGCCAAATTAATAATCACTTGAAGATTTCTATGAAAAAAAAAGTATGAGTTAAAAGTGTTTATATGGAATATATGTATTTCTCAATATTTCTTGTGGTTTCCTTGTTATGTTGACTATTTTTGGAGCGGCCCCCGTACAATAACTATGTATATACTTACTATTTCTACCACTTGTTCTTTTATTGTAAAGATAGTAGTTTGTTTTTTTTGTTATTTTTACATAATCATTATTATTTTTTTTTTAATTATTATGTATGCTTTTATTTGTTTTTTTTTGTGTCGATTACATAATTACTTATTGTTATATATATATTTATGTATATATTTTTGTTTTTGTTTTTTTTATAATAAACTCTAAGCAATATCAATATTATTTTGTTTTTTTTTAAATATATAATTTGTTTCTCTGTTGGTTTATTTTTTTTTTGTTTTTTATTTTTTTAATTAATACATTTTGTAACTAAGTTTTTATTTAATTTTATACTTTAGTTGGTTTTTTTTCTGTATTATTTAATTATTTTTTATTTTATATAATTTCCTTTTTCAATAATGAAATATTATTTGCAGTTTTTAGTTCACCTTTTTCTTTAACATGAATAATGATCATCATCTTCAATTTGCAGCAAAAATTTTTATTTTTTTTTTTTAATTTTTTGTTGGTTTTATTTAGAAAAAAATTTGATAATAATTTTTATTGTTACAATACACAATAAAATACACCTTTTTATGTTATACGCATAGTAATGGGACATTTACTGTATAGCAGTAGAAATATTGAAAACAGCTATTACTGTTAAGGTTGTTGGTAAGTTACTGTCTTGCCGGGTTTCCGTTTTATTTTTCTCTTTTATTGTATGCAGGACAAAACAAAAAATTTTGAAATATGTTTAGCGACAATTTGAAATTCTGTTTGGTTGGATAAAAGGTCAAGTGTCTGGTAAAAAGCTAGCTGACTTAATTCAACTTGACTGGACTCTACTGTATATAGTGTATGTATGTAAGTAGTTGAATGGCATTTGTTTGTTTTTTCTTAAACTGCTGTGCATCGTGTACAAAGCATTGCGTAAATATTTTCTTTTCATTTATTATACATAAATGTATGTATGTTTGTATGTATAAGTATATATAATACATGTTTAAAACAAACAGTCAAGATAAAAAAGTTAGCATATAATAAACATTATCTCAATCATCGTTACACCGTATGGCATTAGAAGAAATGAGTTTCGGAAATGTTTAATAAAGTAGTGTGTATACGTTTGCTAAATAATTATTTTAATTTTTTGTTTTTGTTGTATATGAATTTATAACAATTTTTTTTGTTTTTTCTTTTTTTTTTCATTTCATTATTAATTCGGTTTTAAATTAAATATTGAAAAAGCCGTTAAAAAATAGTTTTTTGTTTTGTTATATTCATTTATTTTATTTGATTACACTTTTGTTTTGTTTATAAATATGATTTTGTTTTGTTTTTTTTTTATTTTCTTTTAATATAAATTTTTTAAATAACTTTATGAATTCTTAAACAACATTGAATTGTCATAGTAAAACGAATTAATTTCATATTTTGTTTTTGTTACTATTTCTTTTCTTCTTTTTAATTTATTTCTTTTTTTAGGTTGTAAATATATTTTCAATTGATTATATTGTTAAATGAAATTCATAAATATAAAATCTCAATTTATAAATTATTATATCATTAATTACAACATTGAAACTAAGCATTGTAGTAGTATTCTATTTATTGTTATTGTTTATTTAATTAGTATAGCCAAATATAATTTATATTAGATTTAGAATCAGTATTATTGTGTATTTAAGCATGTATATTTTGCCTCGGATATATTTTTGTATAGACTTTTAAAAAAAATTAAATTTTTTAAAATTTCATTGTGAAAGAATACTCATAGTTTAACTTACTCCATAAGAGAATATTGTGAAATAAGCTGAGCCTAAAAAGAATATTTATAATTTATTGCATTTTATACTTATGGTGATTTCTTTTCTGGTAAAAGATGTTGCCTACATATTTTGTAGCACTTATTGGAGGTTACACGAACCCTCATAATGTGTTGCATTTTAAACGATTAGAAAAGAACAAAAATCATTGCCCTTTATGCAATAATTTTTGTAGTTTTATACTAATTTAGCGTTTTTTTACTTAGTTAACGATTTTAAAAAACGATTTAAAAAAAAATAATATTTTTACCGAGGGCTTCGGGGTCATACAAGTTAAAACTATTTTTATGTAAAATTCAACTTTAGGGCCAATGTTTTCAAATCGCTTTAGATGGCACAATATGTTATTAGCTAAAAATCAAATCAAAAATATAATTTTTGGAATTTTTTTGGAAATATTTTTATTACAAAAGATAATAACCAAATTCCATTTAAAAATATTTATAAACAATCTTCTTATTACAATTTTAAAAAATGTACATTTTTATGTTTACTCATCTCAAACCTTTTTTGTTGAGATAATAATACATATGTATGTATATGTTTCTTTGTAGTTCTCGACTAGTAAATTTCATATCGCTAAAATAAAATGAAATTGTTTTACTAATTGATTGTTTATATGAGAAAGACCATCGAGTAAGCAAGGATGTAACACGGCTGGAAGGGCGTTAAAATCTCAGCTAACATAGTGCAGACTTGTGAAATTAAACAACAGATTTCCGACCAAATAAAAGCTGTATAGGACAGACCAATATCTTACACATTTTCTGAATGTTTTGTTCATGAAAATTATTGAAAAGGAAAGTTTTATACCACAGAAAATAATACAAATCATGAATGCTATGTACGACGAGAGCATCAAACAACTATTTTCGTCCTTTATTCATCATGATGTTAGTTTGTAAGAAGAAGAATTACATGGATTTGCTCATTCCAGTTCATGAACAATATTTTCAACATACAAAGAAGAGTAGAGGATCCGAAAAATTTAACCCGAATTGTTGGATATGAAAATAAACAACATTAACACAAAGAATATCATGCTTCAAGGGTTGCCAAGCAAAAACTTATGTTCCAAATATCCAGATGAACAACATTTAGAATAATCAACGGCTGTGTGGACTGTGTTGAATCTGGCTGTATTGTAATGCAATTACTCGAAAACTTTCCATGTTCATCAATAAATGCTTCATAGCCGTATGCAGACTATTCTTAATCAACTAGGAATACAACTGGAAATGAACTGGCCATACATACTATTAGACTGAAACATAATAATATTATTCAAGAAGAAGGTAATATAATATTCTCCAAGAACTATGACAATACGACCTTACGTTGGAAGACGCAAAAACAACAACAGCAAAATAAAACGGGATATGGGAACAAAATCCAATTGATATTCTCTTCATCCTTTTTTTCAAAGAGATGACTACGAGTACTGGCCTTAAGAATCTTTTTTTTTAGAATCCTATGCAAAAATATATCACATTCATATACAATTTGTTAAGAGGTGTGTTTAATAAATAATTAATTTCATTTAATATGCATATTTTTATTAATTATTTTCGTTTAACTTATTACGAACGATTTCAAAATATTTGAGAAGTTTCAAAATAGGTTATTGAGAATTATTTTTTTGTAAATAAAATTTCAAGTTTAGGTGCACTTAGATAATATATATCATAGTTAATGTAATTTAATTCTTATTTCAAATATTACACTATATATTGAAAATAAGTCTTTAGTTATTAAGAACATTGTATATGTCTCAATGAGTCAAAGTGATCGCGTTAAACGTTCTGTAAATTTTAATACATTACAGCAATGCAAAATTCAACAAATCTTGTTTGTATATATTTTTTATTATTACTTCATTTGAAATTAAATGATTTTAGTATGTGTATAAAAAAATGCATTTAGTTGTATGTAAAGAAACGTAGAGAAGAGACTTTTGTTAAGTTTTTTAGGCTTAAAGTAGTTTTTCTTTTTTTTTTTTTGTATTTTCCATTATACATTTACTTTTTTATATTTAAAAAAAGGAAACTTTTTTTTTTTTAGAAAATAACTAAGCTACACATTTATTAATAATATTCATTTTTTTGTGTGTTTTTTTGTTGTTGTATGCAGTTTTATTTATTTTGTTTTTATAAAGGACGCTAAAATTTTCCATTCAAAAAGGTCATAAATTGTTTTGCTTTTCTTTATTTATTTATTTTTTTTTTTTAATTTTCTTTTATAACTTTAATACTCTATTTGTTATATTGCATGTGGTTTTAATAATCACACAATATTGTAGAATTTAAATTAATTTTGAAGAAAAATTAAGCGAGTGTTTGTTTATTATTTTTTTTGTTTTTTTTTTAGTAAATTTTTAGGATTTTTTCAATGGATCTTTATTTTGACATTGTTTAAGTGGAACTAATGTTTGTGGGTTTCTGTTTTTTGTAATACTTCTAAAGCATTTATATTTTTGAAAATTTTAGCTCTATTTGTGGACGTTTATATTTAAAAAAAGAGGACTTATTTTTTTATTTTTTTTTTTCATAATGTTTGAGTACACTTTTTAAAGTTCCAATTAATTTCCTTAGCTTATGTTTTCTCTTTTAGTTAACAATGTTATATAAGTTATTGTATTGTATCTTAGAAGTTGTTTATATATTTATATATGTATGTATAAATATATGTATTTATATTATGTATATACATATACATGAATTGTATTGTATGTATGTTAGTATGCATTAGTTAGTATATGTATGACCAAGATTTACAATTAATTATTTATAAATTTAAATACGTTTTATATGTATGTATCATTAGTATTATTAATCAATATTATAAATTAGTTTACGAGTATATATGTATATTTATAGTACCTAAGCAATCTATAGAATGAAGAATTCTTTTTGTTCATTCTTACCTCTATTTTTTTTTTGGTTTAGTTTAACACGTTGACTTTTTATTTGTCTAAATACGGGTTTTTATATATAAATTGGATTTTCTTGACCAGTTAATAGGCGAAACATTGATGTAGGCATTGTTTTCATTAAAATCTGTAATGAAAAGTTAATATTTTTAAAAAAAGTTTTTTTTTTCTACATTTAGGAGCTCACAAGATTTAAAATGAAATAAACAATTAATGGTGACTTTCAGTATCTGATACCTACACATATCAATTAGATTAATTAATAATAATAATAAGACGTTTCATTAAAATTTTAAGTTTTCTCTTTCCCCGAAATATTCGTACTGAACCATTTCCAACTGCACACTGGAAGAGCGATTATATACTCTATTTTCTAGTTTAGTTCTGATTTATTCATGTTCGGTATCATTTGATTTTATTTTAGTTACCGATTACTAAGTTATCAAGAGTGACCGGTTGCTTATTTTGAAAATGGAATATTTTGTCATACTTAGAGCAGCGCCTGTTTGGCCATCTGTAATCAAAACTCATTTGTAGAAGCCATTTGCGTATATTAATCCGACTGATTATTAACCATTTCCCAACTGAAACTTATCCGAAAAACTGTATTGAATTTCTGTTATTATCCTACGTTATCCAGAACCACCAGTTGCAACTTTTGCAAAACTTTTTTCTAGTATTGAAATAAGTAACCAAGCAGTCTATTAGTATTCGAGAGTCCAAATGAGATCAGTAGTAGATGTAATACTTTGAATACAAATGGGCAATGTTGTGCAGCTCTTCAGAATTTAGTTTTAATGCATGTATGCTTTCGAAGTTCAATCTTCATTCAGTTCAATCTTTAATCTGGACATCTCCCATTATATATTATTTTATATTTACAGACAGACTTACCTACGGGAAATTGGGTCGTTCTAGTGTAAGTCAGACCCCATAAGAGTCATTGAACCAAATTGAATATGAGTTTCGCGACATAGTGCTATACCAGGCATCGAAAATGCGTGTGCTCTTATTAGATCTAATTCATATTCTTCGGGAGACTAGGTGGTTGGCATCAGTCCTCCAATCTACAACCTTAATGAACTTATCGGGATATGGGTTTGGAAGAAGTAGGTGTTAGAATCGGCTCGCTTTGAAAAATCTAGCATAAATCTAGCATAAGACTGTTGACTGTTGGGTTTCGTATGAGGAATTCAGGTTACGTCGCTGACAAGGAACTGGGATGAATACCAGCCATAATATTGCAGATTATGTTGAGATGAGGAGGAATTGGGGACTACAGAAAACCTCTATTTTATCTGTTCAGCTATTGGTAGGATGAGGTTGAGTACTCTGGTAGGGTATTCTTCGAGGGTTTGAACTCTCTGTCGAGGGCAAACATTCGGACTCTCTTCAGATTTATCGTGAAGAGATAGTGATAAAGAGTTGAGAACGTTTTTTGAGGTATCTTACAAATAATATCAATTACAATAAATATCTACCGCTAAAAGGCGTATCAATCATATTGGATAAGTTTTTGATTTGAAACAGAGATACATATTCAAAGAAAACCGAAGGCAATGTATCAAGAAGACTGCAATCAATAGAAGAATTTCGTGTATTTTTAAAAAACTTTGAAACGAGTGTTCAAATGCGGTTTACCCTAAAATTCAATGTTATTTAAAATGTATTTTCCTTTTGTATCATCGTTTTTGTCCTAAGGAACTTTAGAAAAGAAACGCACACTGTGTGATACATTATTTTTCTTACCTCTCCAACAGAAGTTGCTAATAGATTTACAATTTTCTCATGTGGAACCGCTACTACACTTTGATTATTTATTTCTATAATACGATGACCCACACGTACGCCACCTCTTTCAGCTATACCGCCTCTAAGTAAACTACAAATCTAAAAGAAGAAATTGAGAAATTAATACCTGACAGAACTCTGGCAGCGTTTTTTTGTTACTTACCACACCATTCTGTACACTGAAACCCAATTGATATTTCGTTTCGGGTCGTTTTATTTTCACCTCCACCACCGGTGGACAAGGTACGACTGTGAATTTGACCACAGTTTGATTTTTAGTATTCTTTATATAGTTCTGGCATGTTGAAAGCGGCAAGCCGACTAAACTTAAACCATTTATGGCTATTAGTTGATCACCTATATTAAGTTGACCGCAACGGGCCGCTGCACCGGTAGACATTAGATTTGCTATTACGACCGTGGGCAACATAGAACCCCAACCGGACTCAACAATTACTACGCCCAGTATTTCACCCTTGGCTTTGGGCACGACCACCTCTTTCTGTAGTTCTTTTTTAGCGAAAATCTCCAATTCATCACCGAAAATCTCCTGACTATTCAGGACCTCTTGATAGTCCATTTCTTTGACGAAACGATGATCTTCTATGCCATTCGCCTTGAGGAATTCCATATAGGCTACCTGGAATGCTTGTCCAATAGATTGGGCTATAAACTGGGCTTCATCGCTTTCAAAGACATGACATATCATTTTGGGTGTTCGATTCGGTTTCGGAGCATCGTCAATATCTTGAGGCACAAAACGACGGCGGGCCATTAGTACAACTAAGTCACCAATGTCGGCTATATAAGAAATAGTGCGCAATGCATGATCCATCATAATTTCTTTCAAGTCGGTATTTAAAACCATTATTTTTTCCGTTGATATAAACAAGTCCACTTCGGTGCTGGGTTGTACATCGCCATCGGGAGCCTGGAAATGTTTAGAAACGTTTTCATTTATATTAAAGCGTCAGATTTTTAAAGGAAATTTTTTATGAGTATTTTTTTCTTTTCAATAAGTTTTCGAAATAACAGTGTTTCAAAAAAGAACGAAAATAATTTGAAAGCATATGGTAAGTGAATAATTAAATGATGAAGTATATTCAAAATAATAATCTAATAATTATGCTGATTATTTGTATTGTAATTGATGAAATTTTTTTTTTTTGTTTGTTTTACTTACCAGCGCCTATTTTGGTGTTATTGAAAAAAAGCAGACCAAAGATTTTAGATCCATGAATTCATTATACATTTAACATACATAAAAATACAAGATAATTATAAAGATAGATTGTTAATAATTATTTATGGTAGTTTAATGCAAAACAAATTTTCTAATTGGTAGTTAATAATGTAATAAGGAATTATTGTTTTTGTTTTTTTGGTAAAACTAATTGAAACACTCAAAGAGGAGAACACATTATTCTCGGGTATCTATTGATAAATATTTTTCAGAAAAAGTCTAGTAATAAATGTATGTATGTGAAAATTGTGGGTTCGATTTTTGTCCAAAAAATTGAGTAGATGTAACGATAATCATTCCCACTAAAATCAGTCTAGGAAAAGTTGACCCATCATAATCCATATGATTTCATCACTCCATAACAGGGATTAAACATGCATGATCTTGTTGAAATATGGGTCATAACAACAGCAAACGTTTGGGAAAGGTCGCATGTGTATATAAGAGTAGTATTCATAAGCTTTAAAGCAGTGTAGGAAAAGTATTCGATTGTATTCGTTCGTAGAGCTGAACTTTAAAAGAATTTATAATACGACCCGTGGTGGGCAGAGTCAAAAACAAAAGAATTTAAAAATAAAATTCGGAAAATAAATCGAGTCGAAAGCATCAAAACGAGCAATTCTTTTCAGTGAATGTTGTTTGTTGCACTGGAATTACGCATTTAAACAAACAACATGTATACAAACGAATTGCTCGGTTTCGATTCCTGTTTTGCCATTTTTAAATAGTTTAAAAGGTTTGACATGTAATTAAAGTGGTATGAAAAAAAAATAAAAGCGAATTTAAATCCAAAACTACTGCTGTAAGGGGTCGCCGAAGTCTAGTTGAAAGTATTTTGGACTACTAGATAGGAAATTCGATTTATAAACTCAGCAGAAGACAGGGAAGACAGAAATATGAAAAAACATTTTTTCTCGACAGCTATCTATTAGAAGCCTTTGAGAAAAAGCCTTGACAATAACTAATTGCCATTTAAAATTTACCCATAGCATGGATCAATTTTAAATAAATATTCCATTGGATATTCGAAGATGACGTAGTCTAGTAAATTTAGAATTGATGCAAACCTGTGGTCTAAGCCCAAATCAGACATCTACAACACGAAATATGAAAAAATATTTCTTCGACCGTCAAAATTATCATTACAAATCTCTCAAAAATCTTTTGTACGACATTGACTTTAAATTGTAGGTTTCAACACTCTTGACAAGATAGGTCGTAAATCTGACTTAAGGGTTGTAGTGACCATTGGATTCAACTTGAAAATATCTAAAAACTTTAAAAAATTCCAACTGAAGTTTTGGTTGTTTTATGCAACACGCTTTCATAGCATGGAAAAAAATATATGAAGACAAAAAAATTGTTGATGGAATGGAGAAGGTAGAAAGAAACAACATATACAATATGAAAACATAAAAATATAAAATAAGAATCTTGTTTAAGGTCAAATAATGATTAGCAGGTATCACGCCAATTGATTTGACTACTAGAAAACTAAAAATTAAAAGAAAAAAAAAAAAAAAAAACGAAATAGAATCGAATATGTTTAAAACTTATTTTTAATGCAAAATATAGGTATACAACTATAGAGAAATGAACATGAAACAAAACTCTGTTATATACTCACCTTTATTCTGGAAACCGCTTCTTCGGCTTGCATCATTCTTGTCGATTTTGTGGGTTGACCCTCGCATACCAATTGTGTTGAGCCCAAATATTTTGCCCGGAATAGAACACCTTCAATTAACACTGCACCACCTACATGTTGTCGATAATGATGTCCGAAATAATTGAGTTAAAATTTGTTTTCTTGTTTCATTTCATATTTATAGGCTTTATAGAAAAACTAATAGAAAACAACTACAACTTAAAAGTTTGTAAAATTCTTATCTACATATTGTAATACAACAAAAATGAAAACTTGAAAACAAAAAGAAGATTAGAATAATAATAATAATAGATTTCTTTGTTTGAAAAATTAAATTATAGCTTACAAAGTATAAACGTTAATCGGTAGACATCATGATCGAGAGTTTAAGCAGTTACACAACAAATTGTTAATTATTGTATTGAATTTTTTTTTATTTTTTTTTTTGTAAACGGAAATTGGTAACGGAAGGCATGCAAAAGTAAACATTTCATAAAAAAAATATATTAAAAATATATATTGATTAGCAAATTATTTTTATTACAATTGATTACAAAGATTACATACATATTTATTACAAATTATAAAAAGAAAACATCTAAAATGTTTCTTTAAATATTACGATGAAGGATACAAAAATTATTCAACGAAAAATGTAAATTATTCGTTACACTGTTATTAATTATATCATTATACAATTTATTAGTATTGTATTGAGAGTATGTTTTTATTAAATATCATAAAATAGTACGAAGAAATTGAATAACATTCTATTAAAAAACTTCTCTCAATATTAAGCAACAAAATTTTCGAAATATGCCTTTGCTACACTTCAACCATATATCGTCAGTATTGATATGCAATAAGCAATTGTATTTTGTCCTGGAATTGCATTACAGTTAATGAATTCTTGTATTAATATTAGTACATAAAAACAATTCAAAAAGTCATCAAGCCATACATAGTATTATAAAGTACATTCTCGACGATCAACTTATAAAATCTTAGATTTCTTGCTGACGTGTCTCCGAGGAAGAATCAAGTGTAGTAACATAAAAAAATCTGATCAAATTTGATTTGATAATGACGAGAACACAGACCGACAAGATTTTAGACCCAGAAACTAGACTATACGCTTTTAAAGGTTTTGAATGTGCTGAATCTAATCTTAGAATTTCTGTATCACCCTAGGCTTTCGAGATATAACCTAAATTTCCAAAAAATACGATTTTTATCTGCATTCGACGACTTTCTATTTTGCAAAATGTTAAAACTGACTTGTTAAATTTAAATAAATCAAATGATGTTTCTAAGCATAGAAATTTTGTCTTTTTCCATTCTTTAAGGAACGTAGACCCCTTACAAAACATCTTCAATATCATCTTCCAATACATTGTCTTGATCTAGCTTTAGTTGATCTCTCTACTACAGTGGCTCATAGAATGACAGTTTTGCCACAGTTTGTTACCCAGAATAATGCCAACCATTCCTACGGAATCCTGGAAGGATCACTTGGTAGAAAAATGCTGCTTTTTAATTTTAAACATTCGAAAACCAACAAAAACATTGTTTCGTTGGGTGATTTGAAACCTGATGGTGTCCATGTCCGTATAACTGTCAACCAACATCAATTCAATTGTGTCAAATGAAAATGTGATTAAATGCAACGTTTACATATTCGGTGGAGACAGTTGTTTTAAAAAATAGTAAAAATCCTACAAAAATATGGTGAAAAATGAGAATGATTGGAGGGAACCCTGAATCCGTTTTCTAATTTACAACGCTCTGGTCAGCTATTGACTGAAACGGTACATAAAATTTTGTAACACCTTTTACAACCTGTAAAAGCCAACCATGTAGTCGCTGTAGTCTAGTAGGTAGTGTGTTGGCTTATTAGACGTAAGGCCCGAGTTCAAATCCCAGGTCAGACATCAAAACGAAAATATGAAAATATTTCTTCGGCGACTTCTTCTCAGCACATTTCTGACAAAAACTCTGAGAGTAAATAAAATTGCCATGAAAAGCTTCTCAAAAATCTGTCGTTCGGAGTCGACTTTAAACTATAGGTCCCGCCATTCATGTATAAAATTAACGCACACAACATAAGTGGTGTGAGAAGCTAGGTCCTAATCCTGACTGAAGGGTTGTAATGACCAATTATGTATGTATGTATGTAAAAGCCAACCAAGTAAAAGATTATAATCATTCAGGCTACTCTCAGAAGTTCGATGTTTGGGCTCCAATTGGATTAATACAATAAGGAAAATTGAAACAAATCAAAATCAAAGAAAGATCGATCAGAATTAGCCGATAGAAATGTTTTGTGTTCTATAACATTAATGGCAGGCTATACATAGTTTTGATGGCTAATTGAATTTGACAGCACTTGGAAGAGAAGTTTTAATGCGCCCACCGTATAGCTAGGCCCTTCCGCTTCCAACTGAAATTTATTTCGTTGTCTATAAAACAGGCTTGAAGGTAAAAATATAACTAACCCAAGAGACATTAATTTTTTTTTTTGATTTGTATCAGGCTCAGAGTATTTTTTATAGGATCGTGAGGATCAATAATAGTGAAGTTTTATACTATAAGTTAGTTTTACAAAAATATTGTTAAGATCAAATAATATTAACTCTATAGATTGCACAAACTGATCTCTGAGCATTTGTTATTTGCCTGTTATGTTTTTATTTTTTATGAAGCAAAGCTATCCTTTTTTTTCCACTATCGTCCTGTATTCGATTTACATTTTTCGTTGAATAATTTTTTTCCTTTTAGCTACAAATAAAAGTTAATCTCAGTAATAGTATACGAATATATGTATAGTTTCACTAAAATTGGTATTACGACTGTTATTCAAACGACAACACACTACAACTGTTTTGTCACGAAGATAAACCCAATAATTTACCTTCTTTGTTCTTACTCTTTTTAACTTTTTTCTCGCCTGTTGTGCTACCGGAACCCGAACCAATACTACTGCCATTGCCACCCGTATTGCCCGTTGCACTATTTACACCGTTGCCGCTGGCCGTACTGCTATTGCCACTTGTTGTTTGGCCGATGCCATTATCGATTTCCTTTTTAAGACAACCAGAACCCTCTGAGCCACCGGGCGAACCTAAGGTAAGACCGCAATCCTGTATGTCAATGGATTTAATGGGCGATTTGTCACTGTGCTCCGACGATGATAGAGATCCACCGATATCAAGCAATTTATTGGATGAGTTTTTCGGCGGTATTGGAGGTGGGATTTCGGGCGTTGATGACAGCAAGGCATTGTAGCCGTTGCGTGTTTTGGTACTGGGTACTTGTTTGGGTGAGATTTTCGATAGTAAAGATCTCGCCGGCTTACGATCCCATGATTTATTTTCATCATAATAGCCCTGATCATCAAGTCTCTGATGGCCCAAGAGGCGATCAGTTTCCAAATCTGTATCGACATCATCCTCATCTGCACTTAAGTTTTTCGAATGATTTTCTGAAGATGATTCTAGAAGGCCTTTAGTAGTGGCATTAACATCTAGATGGCGTGACAGCCATACTGGTGAATTCATCACAGGCGATGGAGAACGTTGAACGTTACGTTCTGGCAATGGTGGTGGTTGTTGCTGTTGCGTTTGTGCTGTACGTTTAACAGTTTGAGCTTGTTTTGGCGAGGTATTCGTTTGTAACCCACTACTACTGGTATTGCTAGACGATGTCAACGTGGTCGTAGTAGTGTTCACCTTAATGGGTGAATTTGAATTATTTGTACCCGTGCGTGTAAAATCTCTATAGGGTGTCGGCTGTAATATATCAGGCTCGGCCGTTAAAACATTAGGTTTTCGGTGTGGCGCTGGTGCCGGTGGTGGTGGTGTCATTTGCACCATGTCATTGCGATGAAATACACCTGCAGGGAAAGTGAATCACAGTTTATTTTCACACATTTTCAATAGTTAAACACTATGAAACTTACTTATGGAGTACAGTGAATCCAAATCCGGATCAATATTTTTAAAAACTTTATTATTGCTTAACACACTCTGAGGGCTTTGACCGATTAGTTCTCTTTCTCTGACTTCTCGTACTTCGGGTTTAGATCTTACCGAATCTCTACCTGAATCTTCGATTAAACCATTAATAGGACTCTCATTTTTACGCAGATAGGCCGTAGCGTCATGTGTTATGCTATTGGTTAACGCGTTCAATTTCTCAGTACCAGCTAGTTCGTCAGTTGTTATTGCAGCATTAGTCATGCTGTTGATACTGTTATTGGTAGAAACACGTTTCATATCCATTAACATGGATATGCCACCACCAATGGGGGCATGGTGTATGGCTGAATTTTGTTGATTTAATAAATTATTCTGATTATTATTCTCCGTGTCCGAGGTATGACCCGATGACAGGCCATCCTCCAATATAGGCATTGCCGAGGCGGCATAAAATTTTGCTGCATAATTCGAACATGATGTTGATACGCCACCATTCATTTCACCAGAAAGACCTAGAGAGGCAAGGAGGGAGGGAGGTAATGGAAAGAACAAAAAATTTAATTTATTTCCACAGCATGAGTGAAAGTTAAATCTTGGATGATGTCCTTAACTTTTTTTTTTCTTGTTTTTGACATTTAATTAAACTCTTTGACGAGTATGTGTGAGTGTTTACATGAAACTTAGGGTGGCTCATTCATACATGTATAGAGAAATCTTGTTTTTATTTTCGGCTAAAATAAAAGTCAATTGCACGCCAAATTCTAATCAGGATCAGTAGTTCTATTTAGCATTTATATTGATATGCCGTTTGTAAGAAGCAATGCGATAAAAAGCATCTGATATTTTGGAGAAGCCATTTATAACGTTTGCATCATGGTGACGTGCCTTTTATTTATTCCCTCAAAACCATTGTTTCTGTACTTATGGATTTTCTTTCTTTTACCAACGGACCACCCTAATGCACATCTGTGTGCGACCTTCTAAAACATAACAAACTCAGGTACATACTCGTATGAATCAAAGACATCCTTGAGAAGTCATTAAGCCAATTACGGTAAATGAAAATTTTTGAAATTTTTAAAACACATTTTCAACAGAGAGTTTAAATAGAGTAACAAAATATGAGGACTTCTATACTCACTATCTAAATCGCCACAGTTGGAATCGTAATCAGTTGTTTCCGGTGAATAACGATAATTTTGCCTGGAATTTGCGTTCATTTGATTATGATTGACGCCATCGATTTGTTGATCGATTTGTTCGCAACTACTACGGCTGGCCGAATCCAAAAAGAAATCAAAATCGCGCATTAACGGACTGCCCGTAAAATGACGCCGTGCATTGTGATGACGTGCATTATGACGATTATTCATTAAAGAGAAATTATGATGATTATGCTCATCAAGGCCTATGATACTGCTACCGCCGCCACCAATACCACCACCACCACCACCGTTACCTTCATGTTGCTGTTGTTGTGGTTGTTGTTGATGATGGTGTGCTGGCTTACTATCGTCATGTTGCTGTTCACTATTATCCAAAATAATATGATGATTATTAATATCAATAATATCATCATCCTCATCAACATCACCATCACCGTTCTCATTATAGGGTCGATATGAAAATTGTGTTGGCGATTGCAAATGATTGCGATAATTAACATGATGTTGACGATGATTGTTCTGTTGCAGTTGCTGTTGTTGCTGCTGCAGCTGTTGATGATGCAGATGATTGTTGCTGGTGTTAATTTGTAGAGGTGTATGTTGTTGTGATTGATAATGCTGTTGAAATTGTTGTTGTTGCTGCGAATGTTGATGATGTTGTGGTGTTTCATCATTGTTATCATCATCATCATCCTCTTCCTCCTCCTCGTTATCCACATCCAACTGTAAGTCGTCCTCATCGTCTTCAGCCTCCACATCACCATCAGCATCATCATCCTCAATGTCACGTCCTAGATTTGTATGAAATTCATATTGTATATCCTGATTGAAGATGCGACGAATTATGAAAGCCGGAAAAGAAAAAAATAAATTGTTAAATTACAATGGTTTTCATTAAAATATTGTGAAATAATGAATCTTATATTTACATACAATGGATGATTGTATTAAAAATAATAACAGCAATAATACAATCACTCAACAAGAAAAAATATATTTAAAGGTATCTACAAGCGTATGTCCTTAATACATATGTACATACATAATTGCTCATTACAACCCTTCAGTGAGGATTACGAGACCTAGCTTCTTACATCACTTATGCTGTGTATGTATATGAATTTCATACATGAGTGCCGAGACCTATAGTTTAAAAAAACAAATCTGAACGACAGGTTTTTGAGAAACTTTTCATGGCAATTTTATGTATTCTCAGAGTTTTTGCCTGAAATCTGTTGAGAGGAAGTAACCGAAGAAATATTTTCTGACATTTCGTTTTGTTGGAGCAATATGACATGGGTTTAGAACCTCACGTCTAATAAGCCAACACACTACCCACTAGACTACGGCGATATTCAATACAATATTTTATGTTGTCTAACCTTTTAACTGCTAATGACGAATATATTCGTCAGAGCGAAAGGAAACTTTTGAACATAATTTTGAGTATACTAGTCTTGAAGGTAAAAAAAACCGCATTCGTAATATTATTCTACGAATCTATAGGAATATTTTTCTTAAGAAAGGTCAAATAAAGGGCTCTTAAAAAATGTACTTTTTTGGACATTCGTAAGTTTGGCTAAAATAAAAACTTCTTGTGAGGTACGGTTACATAATCTATGTTTTATAAACATTTTTATTTGAAAAATATGTTTGTTTTCTAAAAAACCAATATGCAACGTTTGACTTTTTAGTTATAATTGCCTACTTTTTCAGGCTGAACCATTTTGCTGTGTTTATGTCGAGTATACTCGTCTTTGCTGGAAAATAATTAATTGAAGTACAAATATAATCTTTAAAACATGACAAATGATAAAAGATTTCTGGAATTCAATATAATTTCTTAAATATTCTATTAATTTTTCACCAAGAAGAGTATCTTAAGGGAAGTACGCTATGTATTGTATAAGAGCAACTGTTGCCTATTGTTTGATGCTCTTTTATTGTATTTTTTTGTATTGTTTTGCTGTCGGATTTAACAAAAGAAAATAATTTTACTTTTCGCCATCTATACGTGAGAAAGAAGTGATATTGTTTTCGGAAACATAACTTACAATGCTATCAACATCGCTGCTATTTTCAATGATAGGCTTGTCATCGTTTGAGGGGCACTTAAAGAACTCTTCGAGCACCTTGCGAGTTTCCGAGAATTCATAAAGATAATCAAAGGTTGATGACTTTGTTGGTATACTCAACGGATTACTGCTGCTTATCATTGGGCCGACTGTTGTTATGTGTGAAGGTGTGATTGTTGTTGTAGCCGCTACTGCTGCCATAGCAGCATTGGCACTGGCAGCCGCTACCACAGCGGCAATTGCTGCTGTTGTTGTTGGTGTTGTACAACCAGTTGTTAACGACGAGGATGTTGTTGTAATCGTACCTCTATCCGCCATATCCATATCAGTCATATCTTTTTCAATAGCGGGCGTGGAAGTAGGCTCTCCAGCAAGAGTATTAACGTTAGTGCAATTGACGCCGCCTAATAAATTGTTGGCTGTTGAAATGACTTCTGGTGTTGTCAGATCTGATATTGTACCAATTTCCGATACATCATTGCTGGTGTCCTCAGCATTGTTGTCGGTCGTTGGTGATTGTTGTGGCAGCGTTTGAGAGTTCAATTGCTGTTGTTGTTGTTGTTGCTGCTGTTGCAATTGCTGTTGTTTACTATTACAGTTTAGCAACATAATCGGTGGTGTACTCTCACGCTGTGGCGAAATGATGCGCTAAAAAAGAAGAAATAAAAAAATAAATAAAAATGCCATGCATAAGTTCATAATGCCAGACAAACATACAATGGGTAGGAGCGGAAGCAAGACAGTAAAAATAAAAGAAAAAAAAGAAAGAAAGGACAACAGAAGGAAATCATGTTTATTTTTAATCTCATCTTCAAATGTCATCACAACATAAATGAAATATTGATTTTGTTTCCATTATGGTTGCCAATTTCGGTTTGTTTGTCTCCGGTTATTGTCGGTCTGGCCTTACCTGTGGAAAACCTGGTCTTGCTGCATAGTGTTGCTGTTGTTTAGGAGAATTTGTTGCCGCAATTATTGATGTCGTTGCAGCTGATACTACTGTTGCTGCTGCTGTTGCTGCTACTGATGTAGCATTGACAGCATAGTTATTGGTTTTTGCCACCGTTGCTGTAGCATTTACGTTTGGTGTTATTGTATGATTCTGTGATAATTTATTGCTCACTCTTGGCATGTGCTCTTCATCGTTGGTATTGCCCATTTGACCAATACGTCGTGGTGAACCTTCATATTCTACAAAATAAAGGAAATTTTGGTTTAAAATTGTTTTCAAAATAATTTAAATACATATTTGTAACGGAATAAACAACTTTAAATATTTATTATTAAAGATTAAGGATTTTATATTTGGTAGTGCTTAATATATTTATTAGGCTTTGAGTGTCCACAACTTTTTTTAAAGTGATGGGAACACAGTTTAAAATATTTAAGAACGATTATTTTATGCAATTATAGGATTCCTCACTTACATTTTAGTTCTTCAAAATCTGAGGCAGTATATTAGCACACTTAAGTTTTTCGTAAATTGGCCTCCTAACATAAGATCAACTACTCTAAGAATTTTGTAAATTTTTTTCCAAACATAGATTAGACGAAGAAAAGGCTGATCAACTTGAGCTAGTGGACTTCAAGATGAGAATAACTACAATGAAACTGATGTTTGTGTACTGCCGAAGAGCTAGACCTATCAGAAAATTACTGACTATCTCTCAGTTGGAAGTATTTGCTGCTTGTAATGATTTATGATGAAGGATAATCAGGTACTTAAACTGTTCTAAGAGCTTTTAATTCGCTTGATATGATCAGGATGGCCATGTATTGAGGCAACTTTGTATGAAATTGGAATCTCTACACATGTACACTGTGCTACATATCTGCGTCTGACACACTTTGCGAATGATCGTTCTATCTTGGCTAACTGTAAACAGCGAGGTCAAATGGGTTCTATGAAAACTCAGAGAAAGAAAGTAAGAGGCATACAGAATCTTCAACTAAGTAGCCGTCGTAGTCGTAGTAGGCAGTGTGTTGACTTATTAGACGAGAGCCCATCGTTTATCCTCTGGCTCATATACATATCTCGAACAAAACGAAATATGAAAAAAATATTTCTTTCGGTGATTATCTCTCAGTAGACTTCTGGCGAAAAGATTGAGAGTAAAATAAAATTGTCTTGAAAAAATTTCTCAAACCTGTCGTTCGGAGTCGATGCTAAACTCGCTACTCATGGATAAAATTGACACACGCAACATGGGTGGTGTGCGAAGCTAGGCTGAAATCCTAACAGGATTATTAGTTAAGTATTGTTGCCTTTGCAAGGATCACAGTCAAATAGACAATGTAGCGTATACGCATTGACTTCCAGAGGAGGAGCTTATATATTCGAAACTTTAGATCCTGAACGACGTATCGCAGACTGATCAGTGAGAGCACCCTTGAAGTTGCTGTTATTAAGACAAGTATTAGAGTTTTTGATTGAGTTTGTTAGCTGGTCAATTGCCATTAGTTAACATAAACACATTTAGAACACATTAAAATATGACAACTAATTTAATCTATCTCAGTATCTTATGGTCTAATACGGGTTTAAAACAAATCGATCCGGTTATGGTCTTAAAAGCGACTTCTGTTTAATGTGCTTAAAGTCACAACATAAAATACAAGGATACAAGTGTTACTGTAGGGTTATAATATCCCATTATAATGTCGTATTCTTTCTTGTTCCTGCCTGCTTAGAACCTGCATCATTGATAACTTTAAATGCAATTCTATAAGTATTATACTGTCATCTAAAAGTTCTCCTCCCTGTACATATTTAAATTGGTATCCATCTCGTGACTAATACACGGCAAAATGTGACACAAAGAGCGGTGCAAACCTCCACTGTGGTGTACTGCTATGTCAGTAATATATTGTTGTGCTAGCAGAAGCCCAGGAACCAAAACATTTTTGCAAGACTTATATTTTTAACTAAATTTTTTGTGATTTAGTTACTTATTTGTTATATAAGTTAAGTTATTTTAAATATAAGGTTATTAAACAGTCTTATTATACTCGTACAATACAATCATTTCAAATCAATTTTCGTAGACATCTCGTAGTTCACATTATTCAATTTGTATCAATCGTAACCATTTTAATTTTCATAAAATGGCGATAAAAATAAACAAACACTCACCTATAATGCCATGTCGCGTCTCTACACTAATCGTATGATTTTTATCCAAATATTTGTTATTGTGTTCCTTAAACGATGACACGTTATCGACATCACAATTATTGCCAATTACTACAATATGCTGTTGTTTATCGTCTTTGACGACGACATCAGTTGTCAGTAGATGTGATTTCTTTGATACGGAATTTATTGCAGATGATGCTGAAGACGAATCAATGTGTGATGTTTTCGTATCCGAGACAAGAGGACGCGTATTATTGATTTGTGAAGATGAATCGGTAGTAACGCGTAAATCTGTAATGGAAATCGAAAAGTAAACGAAAAAATGAAAAAAAAATTTCAAACAACATGACATGGGGACACAAAGGGAAAGAGAGAGAGAGAGAGAGAAAGAAAAAAGAGAGTGAAAATATAATACATATCGTACAAAAACACACATTGTATACGGTAGAATGGGAATAGAAAAAAGCAGAGAAAAATTTAAATCAATTGGAGTGTGAAAAAACAGGCCAATGTCAATTGATTATTTTGCATCATTGCTCTGTTGGCACTGGCAAACAGGTTGTAGGTAGGCATGTAGCCGGGTAAACGAAGCATGACCTTACCTCTTACCCGAGACACCTCAACAGAACTCAAAATCAATTTAAACTGACTGATTAACATTTTGTCAATGCTTTTAAAATGATGACGATGTTCTTATAATCTAAAGATACACACACACACAGACAGTGGTTTATACAACCATAAGTGGTAGAGTGAGAGAGGGATATTGAGAGAAAGTGTTCATGTAGAAGTGTTTATGTATGTATGTATGGCGTAAATGTATATATTGTGTTTATATAGTATTGTAGATACAAATTCATTTACTAATACAAATAATCATTTTGTTAAGTAACTACTGCTGTGTGTAATATAGGTTACGATGGGATGGATGTACACTTGTTTAAGTGAAAGTAGAGTTTGTTATTGTGTTATTAATTGAAACTCAATGATGTATCTAGCAAGGCAGTAGTGAAGGTATGATAAGATCTATTAGACAGAATTGGTGGGAAAGGCAGGTGACTTTTGAAATTGAGTGAGATATCTATGGATGACATTCTTTTCTTTCTATCTTAAATCGGTATTCAGGTCCCGATCGTAAGTTAACACCTTGAATTACAGGTTGTATCAGCCCGTTGTTCAAATGTGAAAAAAAATTTCTTCGACGACGTCCTTTTAACAATCTTCTGGCAAAAGCTCTAAGAGTAAAAAAAAATTGCTAAGATAAGTGTCTCAATCTGTCGTTCGGAGTCGGTTTTAAACTGTAGGTCCCTTCACGCATTAATAAAGTTAACACATTCAACATGGGTGGTGTAAGAAGCCAGGATTGTAACCTGCCTGGCTAATGCGTTGTAATAGCCAATTAAGTAAGGAAATAGTTGTTTAGAAGAAAGACATTTTAATAGTCGCATATAACTAGTCTGCTATAAAAAAAACGAGTTGCTTTAAGAAAACTGAGAAGAAGGCTCTAGATATCTTAACACTGCATAAACTGATGAAAGCTTTGAAGAAGTCAGAAAAATTAAAAATATCAATAGTTGACTCATTGTCACTGCTCGTTAGGTCAGGTTCAACGTCCTTTCAGTTGTTTTTGAATGCGGCGGACTTAAGAAATTTTGTACCAAAAGTTTAAAATTGTTTAAACTTTCCAGGTTGCTAAACATGACTGATAACGAATAAAGAGTATATGGTTAGGACTTTGAAACAATTAATCCAACGATAGGAAAGATGCAAGATATAGACACAAAAAGTTCGTTAATAAATCAAGCCTTTTTTGCCTTTTATCTGACAGCAAATCGTTATATATTCCGTTCTGCTCGCCCGACTGAATAATACTGTTTCTGAAATTTTATTCAACTTTCGTTTACAACTTTGTCGGATTTGCTTCACCCAGATTGGGTATTTGATTTGTTTGATTTTATCCTATTCAACGTTTTACTTTGCTTGCTAATTCTGGATTATCGCCAGACTTTATGCGACAACTTGTATGGGTCCTTATCTCTTTCTTGTACTGTCATCCTTCCCTCTGATTCTATAGGATTAAGTTACTGCTACAGATACTGCAAGCGTTTAGCTATTTTTATGACTTCAATTCAACATCAGATATTTTTCAATCATAGAGCTGCCATCAGAAATTTACGCCTGGTCGGTAAGTGGCTCAGTTGTGTCGTAAATACCTTATGCTGTTAACACGTGGTCGAGCAATTAATAACGTTTATTGGCAAAAAAAAAAAATATCCGAAATTGAGAAAAATAATAGTATTTTCTGCTCTCAAAACTAAAGACTTCCAGGAAAAAAAGAAAAATTTGCAACGACATTAGTTTGATGTCCACATCTGCCTTAATTTTTAAAAATTCGGCATCGGCTTCGGCTCTTTTTATTTAAAGAATTTGTATAACAATTTGGAAAACAATTAATTAAAATATTTTTCTTAAAAACATAGAATTTTTTATTTCTTTTTTTTTGTATTAAAATAAACTTTTTAGCCTTCTTTTATGGTTTCCTCTTTGGCATACCTTCCCCCAATAAAAAGTTCAATTTTAAAGGTAGGTTTATCCATGCCAGCAACAAAAGAATGGAAAGAAGAAAAACAAAAAAGAGGAAAAAATAAGAATAACGTAAACCAACCAGTACTATTGATTGTCCAGTGATTTTCAATTAATTTCGTTCAATTAAATTCTTCTTCCTATAGTTTGTGAACACAACATATTGTGTCTGACATCTGCCTATTATACTTTGTTACCTTACCTCCCTTACCACTTCTATTCCCTCCTCACTATCTATCTCTCTATCACTCTGCAGTATTTTGTTTGAATTCAATCTCTTTAGATGTGATATTCATTAACAATGAATATTGATTTTGTTGTTGTTGTTTTCAATGTTTAACAATAATGATTGTCATGTTGTTTTCTTCCTACTATTATTTTTATTATTATTATTGTTGTTGTTGTAGTTTTATGTATTGTTTTTATACCAAATATTGCTGCTGTAATACAGTAAAATTGTAATACGAATGAATGAGCAGCTCTGTAATGAAAATATATTGGGCATCTGAAATTCATAACAGCTTAAATGCTAACCTGTAGTCATAGCTGCCAGATAAATGAAGCATCAAATCGTGAAATATTTGAGAAAAAATCGTCAAAATCGTCACAGACGTTCATTGAAATCGTAAAAAAATCGTCAGAAAAAATAAATAAATAAATTGAAAGGTTTTAAAACCAAAAACATATAAAGTCAATGTTAAGCAGCAATAATATTCCATCATCTATACCCATGTGTGGTGTAAATATTAGGGAGGCAGAAGATCTTGACGTTATGGGCATGAAAATTCAGTGTGATGTTCGCTAGAACTGACACATTTTTCAGTGTCTTGGTTACTGAAGACGGTGCAATAAATACTTCACTTCATCTGATCTTCTTACCATTTACACCATTTATAAACGACCGAGAGTGGAATACAACTCTCATCTATGGGTTGGACCTATTTTGTCTATTTTGGACGTCTATTTTGAGGCTTCTCGACCGTTTACAGGAGAGGCCGTAATAGCTCGTTAATCACGATAGTGTGTCCATTGATTCATTTTAGCATCGTTGCAATATGGCTTGCGTTTCACTGTTCTATCGCTACCACAACGGATATAGCTCGAGTGAAATAAGAGAACCTGTTTATGAAAATCATGTATTCCTACGTAACACACGTCTTTCTCGGCCAGTACATCCATATGTGGTGGATTGGCCAGTGTACCGCACACTGCATTACAGACAAAGTTCGTTTGTTAGACGGAATATTCGTATGTGGAACTCCCTTCCTACAGAGATCTTTCCTGTTACTTATGGTATTAAAATGTTATAAAAATATTCAAATCTAGTGTCCAAAACCACTGCTCACTCTTTCCTCCTTCTTATAATATATTTTCCTAGTTCCAAACACAATGCCATTCCCTGAGTGTTGGTCGTATGAAAAAAAATAATGGCACTTGCCTTTGTTCTTCCGATGGTAATATTAGAAGCTATAATCGAAGTTTTAAAATTGTCTGCAACGGCAAATGATAATTTATGCTCAACTACGATGTTATTTAGGAGTTGTAATTATTTGGCTTTTAAGGGATTAAAAAAGCATAAAATACAGAAAAATCATCACAGGTATTTGAAAATAACTTAAAAATATAATACGTTACTCCTTGTTATTACTAGCGTAAGCATTCCAATAGTAACAACTGCAAATCAAATACAAAGCTTAAGGAGGCTATTAATGTACTAAAGTAAAGAATATGATGTAAATTTTTAATTGCTAAAAATCGTCAAAATAAGGTCATAAGTCGTCATGCTCAAAATCATCAAAATGACGATAAATCGTCAAATCTGGCAGCTATGCCTGTAGTGATAAAAAATTGGTTGTAAATGTTTTGCTACACTTGTTCTTTCGCTGGGTCACTTTTTATTTGCCAATTTAAATATTCTATCATTTGAATGCAGAATACATAAGTAAATGAAAATAAAATTTAAAATTATTTCAGTTTGTTTAACCAGAAATTTAAAATCATATTGAACGATTCAGAATTATGTACATTATGTATTATGCAGTTTAGAACGTAAGGATACGATATTTACATTGTTTATTGTAACAGAAATGAAACAGAATCATTGTAAATACAGGAACACATTAAGTAAGTGTATGCAAATGTAAGTGTATTGCAAACAGAATGTAAAAGAATTTCATCAAAGATTTCCTTGGGCATTGCGGAATTGCTTAGAGACTAAAAGTATCGTTACTTGGGGATATCGCATGAAGTCAATTAGGATCCTTATTTGCTTTAAACGATCCACATTAGTTGTGAAACATAAGTACAAAGTAATGGTGAGGACTCTAGTGCCCACACATTTCAAAGAGGGAGCTTAGGCAAGTGCCCCGTTGGTTCTCCCTTGTCAGACTCACGATATACGTCAATAAATTGACGAGTCTGATGTGGTGGTTTAGTAGTCGCCTTAGTCTAGTAGGTAACTAGGTTGTAATCCTAATTGAAGGGTTATAATGGCCAATTATGTATGTATGTATGTTATGTATGATGTGGTAGTTTGGTGTCTGGCTCGTGAGCGGTATATTTATTTATTTATTTAAGTCAATGGACAAATTCCTTACTGACTAATAACAAAAATAGGTACGAATAAAATTAAATATAATTACAAACAGATTCTTCAAAAATACACGTTACAATAAAAATAGGAAAAGTTAAGAATTGAGAAAAACAATAATATTCAGTTTTATAACGCAAGAATTTAAAGAAAAATCAACCAAAGTCTGACAAATAATTAAATAGACGGCAAATCCTAGTTAAAGGATCAGCAACAGCATAATTAGTTCTGCAGAATGGAATATAAATAAGATTATAACAGCGGAAGTTACGACAAGGAATATTGAATTTAACCGATCTTAACAGAAATTCACAGCAAATATTACCATTGATCAGGTTAATCATAAAGGATATATTTAAAATTGTTCGACGACTCATAAGGGTAGGCAGTTTTATTAATGCTAGTCTGCTAGTCCAAATAATTCCATCCAAGGCCACGCAAACAGAAGAGTAGAAATTGTTTCTGAACAGATTCAATGTGTTCGCTGTAAACATTATAGTGAGGATCCCATACAATGTATCCATACTCCAAAATTGGTCTGACAAGCGATACATATAGCTGTTTCGTAATAAATGGTGGATCAGAAAATTCTTTTGCCCAACGTTTTATGAAGACAAGAGTGCTTCTTGCCTTATTTACAGTCAAAGTGATATGATCATTAAAATTTAATTTTGTGTCCAATAGTATCCCAAGATCAATAAAAGAGTCAACATTCTCCTATTGATGACCTCCAAGCAAGTAATTAACCGAGATAAAGTTATTTCTTGAGAACCGCATACATTTGCATTTTTTAATATTCAGCTCCATCATGTTGTACTCGCACCACACAAAGAAATTGTTGAGATCATTTTGAAGATATATATGCTCGATGAAATTATTAAAGGAGAGAAAAACTTTTACATCGTCAGCATACATCAAGATATTGGCAAAATTAATTATATTGGGAAGATCGTTTATAAACAGCGAAAAAAGAAGTGGACCAAGATGGCTGCCCTGAGGAACACCAGATAGCACATAAATATACTTAGATAAGCTATTGATAAGATAAGCTATAATTTCCATCTTACTGCCAAAATTTAGATGGTACTCGCGACATGTTCTCTAGGGGTTAGAACGTTGTGTTACTAGAGGAGCCTTGTATTTATATTAAATATACACCGTTTTTTTCAGTTTCTTGTCATATTTAAAGTAATTCCTTTAGTGATAAAACAGAATATGACTACACCTTAATGAGAAAATACTATCAAATATTTGACTCGTGGACTGCCATTTGATAAAAAAAATGGAAAAATTTCATCATGATTTTCGAATATATAAAATTGAGGGATTTGAATTCACTCTAAACAAACCATTGAAATACCCCAGACCTCTAAACCCCGGAAGGTGTAAGGCCAATAACGAATATCAGGACTCAGTCAACAGAAGGACACCTAACGCATGTATCATCCTAGGACCTGCTACGGTACACCAGCTTGACTGAGAAAAATTTTAATAAAAAACTGAAACAAAGCAAGGAGGAGATGTCTTATGACAGCTCTGTGTGCTTTAAAGGTACGCTTAGTGAATTTATTTTCAAAACGCGTCAAATTTATCTTAAAGTAGAGTAGCACCGTTTTCAATCGAACCCAACGTTTACTGACGATTTTTAACGCTACAACGTACTTATGGCAATCTCTAGGTGCATAAGCATGAATCTCCTAATCAAGTTCCCACAGCTTCAGTGTGTAGTCTGGTACTGAGATTGTGGAAGAGTTAACCAATGTTTACAACAGCTTACAGTGATTGGACGACCATTTTCATAGGATGTTTCTAAAAGAGACAAGCCATTATCTACTTCAGGAATTGATCAACATTGATCCTAATTAACAGTGAATAGCAGTTGAATATTTCATCAAAATGTTTATTTTCTAAACATTTACGTTTGAATTGATACGAATGAACATGTTTTCATGATTACATTCTTTTACTACTCTGATATTAATTTATACAACTTGTATTGTGTTATTTTTTTGTTTTCTTTGTTGTTATTTTGTGTAATAATATCTTACAAAGTTTTACTTCATTACATCAACATTGCAATTCAATTACCCATCAGACGACACAATATTATAATGGGCAGTATGGTACGATTAGTCAGTCAGTATAAATTTGTTTATTGTATTGGCATTAAGTATTGAACTGGCTAAGCTCTGTAGTTCTCTCTTCCTTACCCTCTCTGTCTCACATCTGAGTAACTGTAGTAATGTAATATGAAAATTACAAAAACAAATATAAAGTTTAGTCAGACTAAATGTATTTTAGCTGTGGGATATTCGTTGAATGGTCAAATATTTAGTATTGCAGGATAATAAATACATATCCAAGGTGACCAGATGTCGAATGATAAAACTTTTTGTAGAGTTTTAGTTAACTTTTAAAATTTTTCAAAAACATTCTAAGCGAGGATATCTTATCACTACTGTATGATGCCTTATCGTAAATGACATCGTATTACAATTGAATAGTGTTTACGCGTATTTGGGTCGCATTAACTGAGACATGTCCAGAGATTCTTGAGGAGATAACATATCAAATTTTTTCAATGATTTTCATTCTTTGAATGCTGTTACAAAGCATCACCTTCATCTTTTGATTATTGCTCTGGTTGCTTAATTTCATTAACCATGTTTTTAAACTAAATAGGCTTAAACTACTGAAGCAGATTCTAGGATAATAGAGTTGCCATCACTCGTTGCCAAGAAAATAAAGTGGTGCGTACGCTAATCAGCTAAATAGGCTTAAACTATTGCAGCAGATGCTAGGATGATAGAGTTACCATCACTCGTTGCCAAGAAATTAAGTGGGGCGAATGCTAATCAGCTAATTTGGCTTGAACTACTGAATCAGATTCTAGGATGATAGAGTTGCCATCACACGTTGCCAAGAAAGCAAAGTGGTGTGAACGTTGTTTGATTTAGACCTACTCCTTCTACCTTTCGGAGCTGCCTGACCATATTATTGTGTTTGTTGTGTAGCCAGAGCACTACCTAAATGGATTGTGTAAAGTGTGACTAGTTGCTCACTAAGGCAAAGTAGGTTATCGGCAGCTTTACTTATCTTAGCTAATCAAAGCTTTATAACAAAAATATTTTTGTTTAACCTTATTTAAGATGGTAACTTTATTTTATGTAACTACCATAAATGTATAGTAGAGTATGCACTTATGGATGTTTCAAATTCTATTTATTCAGTAATTAATCCTCTTATTCTGGCACATGTTTGTCATTTTGTCTTTCCAAAACTAATATCGACTGAAACAAATATTCGACATCAATAAGTACATAAATTAACAATAATTGGAAAGTGTTGTAATAAGAATCAATAAAAAATTATTAAAGATTAGAAGGTATTAAGCAAACTGTGAAGAGTTGTTTTCGATATTTATAAAGGTTGAGAAATATTGAAAGAATAAAGAAGAAAAGAAAATCTATGCTTTACTCACTTTGCCAGCTCTCTGTTACATCATCGAATATCACTTCATTGTTGCTGTTGATCAAACGATCGTCATTTAATTGACGCTGTGATTGAGTATGTTGTTGCTGATGCTGTTGTTGTTGTTGTTGATGCGATTTCTGTTGTTGATGGTGATGCTGCTGATTCGTTTTATGCTGCTGTTGTTGATGATGATATTTTTGCGCTAAATGATGATGCTGTTGCTGTTGTTGTTGTTGTTGTTGCTGCTGCTGTTGTTGTTGTGATAAATAAGTATGGCGATCACGATCACGTCTATCACGTATATCCAGAGCATTAGTCGTTGCTGACGTTTGTTCGGCAACAGATTCTCTAACTAAAGCGGCATTAATGTAACGCTCTCTCTCACGTTCACGTTCACGCTCAGCATTTATTGTCTTACTACGTTGCTCTCTCAGTTCGCGTTCGCGCTCTCTGGCCAAACAACGTTCAGAGCGATCGTAATTGATTTCCCTCTTATCGGATGACCACTCATTCTGATGACTACTAAGCGACGAGTCTTGTAGAGAAGTCTTACTGCCATAAAGGTATTGTGCAGCTAGTGGAGTCAGTCCTTCAGAGCAAGGATTGGGTTTTTGCTGCTGCTGTTGCTGCTGATGTTGATGCTGGGCATTATAACTATTACGTTTTTGTGTTGTTGCTGTGCTATTTGTCTCCTGATATGCAGCATCATTATTGGGACTACGACCCAAACGTATGTGATGTGAAGATACTGGAGGCTGTTGTCGTCCGATGAAGGCTGATTGTTGCTGTTGGGATATTTGGTTTGCATGCTGTTCAGCTTGTTGTTGTTGTTGTTTATGCTGCTGCTGTGGATATAAAGAGCGTCTATTGTTGTGGGAACGTGTCTCAATTTCTATTGAACCATTATTGCCGCTATAGTCGGGTGAATTTAAGACAGTCGAAGTGGGTGTATTATTTTGCCTTGTCTCCCAGTAGTTGTCTTTAACGAAAGGATTTTGATTCGCCACCTGATGACCATTCTGTTCCGCATGATGTTGATGATGCTGGTCTACATTGCGTTGATGTTGCTGTTGCACTGCATTTAAGATATCGGCGTGATTTAAATGATTGTAGGGTTTCTCCTCTCTACTGTAGTTTTGACCATTCACCGCCTGTATGTGATGATAACGTTCATATTGAGAACGTTTGCGCGGCATTTCGTTATGTGATCGTTCACGTAAGTCTTCGTTGTGCTTACGTTGTGTTTCTTTAACCGGGGGACTATTATGCGTTACTGTTCGCTCTCTTAACTCTTCGTTATGTTTAAGCAAGTATTTCGTTTTTGGTGGACTAGCAGTAGCGGTCGTGGTGTGATAGTAGAAGGGTGCGTAATTAGGCACTGGCAAATCTTCTTCGTCTTGTTCTTTACGTGAATCCGTTAAAGGGTTTTCACGTTGCTGGAACTGTTGTTGGTGTTGCTGTTGATCGAAATCGTTTCGTTTCTTTATGGTTGCTTCTTCTGCCTCCTCGTTCACTAATAGATTAGAACACAGGAATGGATTTGTTGATATTCTCGGTGTTACCGATGACAATGATTCCGATGATATTGATGACACCGAGTGTGGAGGTGGTGACTGCGTGATTATATTTACACTTCTATAATAATGATTGTTTGTATTTGTTTGTTGCTGTTGTTGTTGTTGTAGCTGCTGTTCTTGTATTTCTAGATTTTCCAATTCACCGTTGTGTGTTGCTTTTACGTGATTCAATTTGAAATTACTGCCACTGCTGTTTGAATGATCTTCTCTCGTCACATTCGAATTTCCATCTGTGGGTGACGATTCTAAGCTGGAATTATTATTGGCGGTTTTTGGTCTACACTTGGGAAACAATAACGATATTTGATCTTTTATGGGAGGCGAGGGTGACAATAGAGCCTGGGACAAATTTACTGCTGCTGTTGCTGCTGTTGTTGTTGTTGCTGTTATTGTTGCTGAGTTATTTGTCTCGTGTTTTGCGGTTTCTCCATTTGTCGATTTGCCGTTGAAATATTTTTGTTGTGTCGATTGTTGCTGCTGTTCCCTTAGCTGTTGCTGCAGTTGTTGTTCTCTCTGATAGTATTTTACGTTGTTGTGATTGAATTCAGTGGAATTGTCAAGATTATCGTTACCGTTTAAGGTTGCAGCTGATGTTTTACCTTCATTGGTATGCGCCGTATGACTGTAGTAGAAACTATTGCGTGCTGCTGTTGGCGTTGTTGCAGGTGATGCTAATGAGACATGCTGCTGCTGCTGTTGTTGTTGTTGTTGTAATGACGAAACTGATGTTGTAGCGTTTGATCTCGGTTGGTAATGTGCACGATTTGTGGTTTCGATTGTGGTATAATTTTCAGGTGATGCTGATGAGTTTGTTGTCGATGAATGCAAATTATTAATGCCACTAGTTGTTGTTTTTCCAGCAGCAATTGTCGTCAATGTTGTGCTGACCATTATTGAAGTCAATTAACTGTAAAGACAAACAACAATTTCCATAAATGAGATTTTTAATTGAAACTCTATTCGAGTTGGTCAAAATAAATTGAGTCTCGGTTAATCGAGTGATTGAATGAATTGTTACAAGCAAACGATTATTGATGGAGATATTGATTAGAGAGGTTATATTAGATTATGAGGCATAAAATCTAATTTTATTATACAGAACAGGCATGGTATTCTTTGGAGAATACGCAAAAGATAATGTAGTTGGAGTTACAGTCAGAAACCGTGGTAAGGTGACCATAGCTTACAGTTAACGAATATGAGACAGAAGTTCTACTTCTTACCAATTGAAATATATCTTTGGATATACATAGACATACAGATTTATGTGACTTGACTGAATATCGACAGGCATAATTGTCATTCAAATGTGTCGCCTATTGGCAAACAAGTGGTTTTCTCAAAACAAAGAACAGCAGCGGTGACCTTTATTATTGCTAGAATTACCGCTATAGCCCCCTGCGCAAAGGAAATGTAGAAAATATTGACAACAAAATGAAAAGAAGAAGACATTACCCCCAGACTTGGTGAAATAAACTACTACGTGAGGCAAATGTCACGCATTCTATCGCATTACCTGAAGTTGAGAAAATCTAATAAACCAATACATACATATGTACATACATACTTACATAATTATTCATTACAACCCTTCAGTCAGGATTACGACCTGTTTTTCACATCACCAGTTTGTGTGTGTTAACTTGATCCAAGAGTGGCGGGACCTACAGTTTAAAGTTGACTCTGAACGACAGATTTTTAAGAAATTTTTCATAGCAATTTTGTTAACTCTCAGAGTTTTTGTCAGAGATCTGCTGAGAGGAAGCCGCCGAAGAAATATTTTTCTAATTTCGTTTTGTTGAAGATGTCTCACGTCTAATAAACCAACAAACTACTTACTAGACAACGGCGACCAATAATTCCAAGATATTCACCCTTATTCTGGTTGTCGTCGTCGACGTCGTCTTGCGTCGACAGTTTAAAATTGGTATTCTGTTTGTCGTTATTGACAGTTATAGATGACTGTCGACACACATTTGGTATTCTGTGAGTCAATACGCCGTCGATATTGTGTTGTGTCGACTCTGATTTTGTCGACACTGATTTTATCGACATCATTTTTGGTAACGACGACGACAACCAGAATAAGGGTGATTATTACCAATACCAAGATATTATTGATGATGGCGAGTACATTTTCTTTAAATACTCCATTAGGTTTAAATAGTACAGAGAACGACAGCTTATGGTTAGCCCCATGATCTATATAACGATACTCTGCCGTGTGTCAAAACTCTGTGAATCAGAAAGCTATATCAGGCTGCAGCAAATCGCCTATCGTGGCTGATTCTTGGCCACAAGGAATCCACCCCAAACTTAAAGTGTAAGCAGTCCTCTAGCAGATAAAATCCCGGCTAAGGTGGAAAAGGATGTTTTTCATAGTTATGTCACCGTAAAAGAAGACCAAAATTAAATTAAAATGGAGAAAAAACGTAAAAATTAATTTAAAGAGTCTTTGTCTAAAAGCAATAAATCTGTTAATATTGGATTCTTCGGCAAATAAAAATAGTTAGTCGAGTGTAATGAACTCAAAGGGAATCAAATAAAATACTTCGCAACTGGTGTCATAAGTAGTAAGTGTATGAAAATTATTTTTTAGAGAGACATGGCATTAAGAATGTATAGATTTTGAGGACAAGAAGATGCTAAAATATTTCGGAACTTTAAGAAACTGTTTACATAACAAGAGAAGATGACATTAAGAATTTACAGACTTTGAGGACAAGAAGATGCTGTAATTACTTAATAATATATCTAAAGTACTTAATTATACCAAATGAATAAATAAAATAAAAAAAAAAAGGAAAACGAAAATACTTAAATAAAATATTTGGGAAAAAGAAAAAAAATATAAATTACTCGCTAGCGATGGGACTGCATGCTATTTATTCATTAGATTGATTCAAAAACACTTTAGCCCATCGGAATACGGAATATTATTTTTCCAATTTAAATAAATTATTTCAGTAGAGATAGTAAACACTGTTTATTTTTTAAAGTCCTTAGTCCTTAATATAATTTATCATCCATCTTCACTGATAAAAATCAGTTTCCCCTTAAAAAATTTCGTACTCATTTAATGGTACACAATTTTTAAATTGCCATTTAGCATGAGTTTAGGCGACACAAAATGTATCTTTTTTTTTTTCAAAAACATTTTGTTATAAATTATGTCATTACAACAACACAAAACTACACAACAAAAACAGAAAGAAAAAAAAAAATAAAACACATTAAGGTCCCTTAATTTAGCAAAAAGGCAGTTAAATGACTGGCATTTAAAATTAAGAGCGAAATAAAAACGAAACACGATTAAAATGCAGCAAAAATACACAACAACCAGCCAGCCAGTCAGCCAACCAGTCAACCAATCAAAACAATGAAACAAATTCACACACACACACTTAGGCTTATACTACTGTTGTTATAGTCCTTGTTAGTCTTTTTAACGTGTTAAATTTTTGGTACCTTGATTTTGTTTTTGCAAACAAAAATTACAATAAAAATGAGAACCTGCTTTTACCATTTTGCCTACATTTAGGCCAGGACACAGACAAGACTGTTTGCGTCAAATGAAACATATGAAACAAAGCAAGAGAAGAAGGTATGATGAGCAGTGTGGAATAAAATAAATTTAAATTTGAATGGGATTTAAATAATCTTTTTAAATAATTAATTTGTGTATAAATGACAATTTTTTAAATACCTTTTAGAGTGTCGTCTATTAAATTCTCTTTTAATTTCAACTAAAAGATGCCTAAACGGAAGGCAAATTCTAAATGGCAAATGAAGTCGAAATTTAAAAAGATTAAAACATCATATATGTATGTATGTATGTATCTTTGAAATCAATACAGATTTAATTGGTTTCATACGGTAGTCCTGTATACAGTTTATTTAGATGTCAGGTGACAGTATTCAATGGAAACCTGATGGCAATAGAACAGTGTGTATGACCTTAAAACTGTAATAGCCATATGGGTGTTGTAGAGGAGAAGTTAAAGCACTCGAATGCAAATGTCTGAAGAGGCGAGAAAACTTCCATTACGGTTTTTGAATTTATAAAGTTAGGACGTTCCAATATTTTCTATAATTTAAGTAAAGTCATCTCCAGATGCTTAATCATCAGACAGCATAACATCAACAATGGACTACACAATCAATGTTAGGCTGCACCTCTTTCTAGTAAGAGGAGAACACAATCACCAAAATTCTTCACTTCTATACCTAATATTAGTTCAGATAGAGCGGTGTTCATAGGCAAGTATACTTAGATAATAAAGCCTAAGACCTGCTGCATTAGATCAAACATACATACTATGCAATGGGTCAATTAGACCTCCGGCTACTGTACTTGTCTCTGTCGACAAGTACACGTCCACTAACCTAACCTACATACATACATACATAATTAGTTATTACAACCCCTCCAGCAGGATTAATTTTATACACGTAGTAGCGGGACCTACAGTTTAAAATCGAAAAACTTTTGAGAAACTTTTCATGGCAATTTTATTTACTCACAGAGTTTTTGTCAGAAATCTCCTGAGAGGAAGTCACAAAAAAATATTCTTTAGTTTTTCGTTTTGGTTTAGTAAACCAAAACACTACGCGCTAGACTTCGGCGACTTCACCTGATCTGCTTAGCTGGGAAAACTTTAACTGAAATAAAATTACTTACTTAATTAGTCATTGTAACCGTTTGGTCAGGATTATGTTGTGTCCGGACAACAGATTTGAGAAACTTTTCATTTCGACATTTTGTTCGAAATGTTTGAGCTGGGGATTAACCCACAGGCTTTCGTTTAATAAGTCAACAAACTACCAACTAGACTACGCCAACGAAAATAAAATTTTGAAAATAAAAACGGAAAGGAAATATTAAAATAGAGATGTTTTTGAGAGCCCTAAAAGCCGGAAAACATTCTGTTCTGTTCTGTCCAAAATTTTGATAAACAATTAAAATCCGCTTCTTCAGAGTTCAACAGGTACTATTTGGATTGAAGGTAAAATGATTTCTATAAGTTTCAATTCCCATCTGTGATCTATTAGTGTGACTTGTTACAAATTTGTATCATTTGTAAAGTAGTTCCTTTGCCAAAATTTCTAGTAAAGACTTAAAAATTTGAATTCGAATCAATTCTATCAATTATTAGACCACAGTGAAACAATAGTACACACAAACAGCCAGTTTTAGTGAATGGTAGAGCAATTGTTAGCCATAAGATTAACGCCAAGCCCCGAGACAATTATGTTCGCCTGGTACTGCAGAAGACCAGTGAGGAAGTTCTTATAAAGGGCTATCCATTTCGTGGTTTCAAAAGTATGGGACTGGAATTCGACATCTGTCAAACTAAGTTGTGAAACCAATTTTTTTCTTTTCAGTTAAAAGTCCGACATTGACGAAAATGGATCGCTTAACTATCACACAACGTATAAAAATTATCAAAACCTACTACAAAAAAGGTGATTCTGCCACAGCCACGTATCGTGCGTATGGCAATTTTTCGAACAAAATTTTCTTCAGCGATGAAGCACATTTCACACTCGGTGGGTATGTTAATAAACAAAATTATCGTATTTGGGGTTCTGAGAATCCTCAAGTAATTGAAGAGAGGCCATTACATCCAGAAAAAGTCACTGTTTAGTGCGCTCTTTGGTCCGAAGGTGTGATTGGACCTTTCTTCTTCGAAAACGACGATGGAACGACAGTCACCGACAATTCGGAGCGTTATGGTCATATGATAACCGACTTTTTTTTGCCTGCTATTGAAGAATACGACTTGAAGAATATGTGGTTTCAACAAGACGGTGCCACGTGCCACACAACTCGAGCGAATATGGCTTTATTGCAAGAGACATTTCCTGGCCGCATAATTTCTCGTCGTGGCGATATCAACTGGCCACCAAGATCATGCGATTTGACACCATTAGACTTTTTTTTGTGGGGCTACGCGAAAGACCGTGTTTATGCAGATAAACCTTCAACTCTTGAGCACTTAAAAACCAACATTCGTCACGTTATGGCTGAGATACCGTCCAATATGTGTCAAAAAGTGGTCGAAAATTACCTCAAAAGAATCAATGCTTGCAACACTTCGAGTGGAGGTCATTTAAATGATGTAGTCTTTCACACATAATGTCAACGTTCAAACTTTACAATAAAAAAGAAATTTCATTAAAAAAATATTTTATATGTGTTTTATTTACGTTTACTTTTGCAACCTCGAAATGGATAACCCTATATATCGATCTTATAGTTCGGATCTGATAACATTTGTTTATTAACAGTTCCCGACTATAACGGATAATTCCGTTAGTAAAAAAGAAGCATTTCCCATTGAATCCAACATTATTAAAAGTAGTGGCATTGTCTGACCTTCTTATGACGTTTGTTTCAGATGTTAGTCAGCCAGAAAAGTTCTTGCGGGTGCTGAAAGTCTGGGTTATTATGGATCACGGATCAGGGAATAAAGAATTTGAATTTTTTGAACTAAAAAACCATAACGAAAGTGCTTGCTTTCTGTATTTAAACATGGAATGCTTGAATTTGAGGTCAAGCACTTGAATCACAACACCATACCGCTAAACTTTACAATTATGTAAACGTTCAAAGATTTTTCTATTTAAATGGACCTGGTAAGTCAAGTGCCACTATAACCAGAATACAGAAGAAGTAGAATTACTATTAACATTGAAATTAACAAAACAGGCTTGAAAAGTTCAATTTAAAAGCTTTTTGCTATCCATAACTCCCCTATAATAAGCTTTCTACTGTGATAAGTAATCAGTGAATGGAAAGGTAAATTAGTTCCCATTATTGAGTATTAAAATCAACAACTTCAAGCCATAGATAAAATGATTTGAGTCTTAAACAAAATCCCTAACAAATCGATAACTTTACAATGCACAATCAATTTTAATCAGTTTAAACTGTTTAAAGCCGTTAAAAAGTCACACAACAGCAATAAATTCACAGTTAAAAGGAGGTATCTATCTCGCAACCATTTTAGAATATTTTAACTGTTATCATAATATTTAAACATATTCTGTACGTACATATGTATGTATGTGTATTTATGTGTGTGAAAGAGGTACAAAACGAGGGTGTAAGTATTATAGATGCTTGTATAAGAGCATTTAGATTTCCTTATTTCTCTCCTGATTGCTACCATACATATACAAATGTGAATACACAAGACATTATAAATATATTCATACCTATATGTGTTTGTGTGTGTGTATGTATTTGAGATTGTCATTTATATTTCATCATCCCATTTGAAAGTCTGACTGGCTTTTTACAACTCTGCTATGCAGCCAAGTATTAACTGATATCCTTTTCATTCGTATGTATGTATCTATGTATGCATGTGATTTTGTATTTGAGTGCTTATAAGCATGTGTAAGTCCATGTATACCATAAGTATATGTGTATGTGTGTCTGTTTGTTTGTAAAGTATAAAATTAAATTTGAATTTTTTAACAGAAAATACTTTTTAAGTGAAATATTTTTCTTCTTCTCGTAACTGCCATACTTTTTGGAAAATGTTTCGAAATGTTTAAAACCCAAAGGATCTAAATTTTAATTGCTCTTAATCGTATTGGTTGTAGTAGAATGTTTTATGCCTCCCCTTTGCATTACCACTTATGCTGCCAGTGTGTATGTAACGATTGCCTTGTTGTGGTGGGTGGTTGGTGTGGTGGTGCTATCATAGTAATAATGAGAGAATGATTACACGGAATAAGTGAAATAATTTTAAATTTTATATAAACTTTATGTCTTCAAGACTTATATTCATTCTTACAGGTATTGTATTGTGTGGAATGAAATTCATATCAATTATTGTTAAGCATTATTTAATTACAAATTATTATTGTTTTATATGAAGGAATGCATTATAAATTATATATAAATTTACCATTTAATTACAACTAAACGAAAGGAATGAATGCATGCATGAATGAATGCATGACTGAATGAATGGATGCGAAAATATTTCATTGTTACAGTTTAACAAGTATTCTGTTTAACTTTAAATATGCATTTCGTTAATTAAAATCCTTTCAAGGAAAAATTTTATTATATTTTGAATGAAATTGTTTTCTATGAAAATGGTAACATGATACGATTTTGAAAAATATTTTATATTACTACAGTGTCTATCAAAAATATATTATCATCATAAAAATTTACGTTATATTTAGGGCTTTTCAGTCTGATTTTAAATTATTTACTAACTTAATTGATTACTGAATACCTTTATTCCAGATTAAAACCAATCTTCATGAGCAGCGAAACTTACAGTTTAAAGTCGACTATGATAAGATTTGAGGTACTTTTCATGGCAACTTTATTTACTCTCAGAGTTTTTGCCTTCTGAGAGGAATACTTTTTTTATATTCCGTTTTGTTTCGACCTGGGATTGGAAATACGAGTTCTCGTAAGCCAACACACTACCTACGAAACTACGGTGACTTGGTAAGCTTAATGTCAATCTCTGCTTTCATTGAGATAGGATATAGCTGTACTTATGATAAATGTTGCATCCGCAGGCTCTAATATCGGTTTGTCTGTCTACCCTAAGCTAAGCTCAGAAGGCTAGTCGAAGAGTTTGCGGCACTTATTGTTAAAATAAAGCAATTGGTAAATGAAGGGTACTTTGTCCTGCTGTGGTTTGTTGGATTTATTCGATAAAAATTACATAGTGAAGCTACTTAAGAAATAGAGAAGATCTGATGTGATATAGATTATGGGTACATTGCGCACTAACTCTTGATTAATTGCTTTCAACTAAATTACTGGCCAGACAACATGCGGCTTCTTAATGATCTGGTACATCACAGTACTCTGAGTGAAATTGATTATAACTCGTCTAAACCTAGTTTTGATAGCAGATTTTATACTAGAATTTCAAGCGAGAAAGATTCTGTGGAGTGTTTTCTGGGTATGTTATAAAAGTCTACATACACTTGTATGTAAGACGTTTCTAAATTTTTGAATAAAGTAGGGTTTGGAATTTTCTCCAAAGGATATCTACCTGTCACCAGTATCACGGTAGTGTGTTGTAGGACAAGGTAATGGCTTTGAAGCATGCAGCGGAACTGATCCTGCGTAAGGGTATCCATCCTTTTTGAGGGACAAGCGACAATCAGATATCTGACAGGTGCAACATTCCGATATAAAGATATGTATAGGTATTTATTAACCGCTGGCCTACTCATACATCCATAATTGGTAACTACAACCCTTCAGCCAGGATTACGACCTAGTTTCTCACAACAATTATATTGTGTGTCTAAATATTTTGCAAGAGAACGACAGATTTTTGGCATGGCAAATTTATTTTACTCTCAGAGCTGTGCTGAGAGGAAGTCGTCGAAGAAAAATTTTCCATATTTCGTTTCGGTGGAGATATCTGACCTGTGGTCTAATAAGCCAACACACTACCTACTAGACTACCTGGCCTACTCATATGCTATGGATAGGAAGCATACAACTAAAATTGCCTATCCCTGTGATTGTATGTATTCTAACGGGTGATTGTGTAATGGGTACAGATGTAATAGATCGTTTGCGGAGGAAGAGAGTATTACATACTTTATTTGACAATGAGTTGGTCGTGACATTGAATTCTTTTATTTGGCTCAACTTTTCACAAAAGTTTAACGGTCTAAGGCATTAATGCTTTAAACACGAAACCCGGTTAATCGGAACTTATCAGTTAGTTTTCTGGCACTGCTTTATTTGGTGAAAATTTCTGTACATCTTGGACACAAATTACAAATCCTAGTTCTGTCAAATGTCTCTATTTGAGAGAATAACATTTTTAAAGTACTGAACAGTAGCAGAGATGCTTATTTTTGCTGTGGTAATCATTAATGGAAACGTCATATCCTGGTTTGCACACGAGCCAGCCTCAATTTAAATCATTTAAGACTTCAGCAAGCCACTCATTGGCTTTTCACTTGCTTTGTTTGAAGATCGTTTAAATATTTTAGTTACTGAATGAAGACGGAAATAAAAGTGAGTTTTTTTTAACAATTTTTCTATGAAATATATGTAAAGCGTTGATGGCGTACAAATAAGGGTTCATACTACATCGTAATATTCTATTTATTGTCATCTCTAATCAAAAATAATAAACTGAGTAGTAAAAGTATTTAAAAAAAATAATTTTTTTTCTATTTTCCGCTGCCAAATTTAAAATATATTCGTCGTTCGCTATTTAGACAATTTAATCGAATTGAAAATTTGTTTTTTTAGTTTTATTTATTCTTGCATTTCTTGCCATCTTACAATTTAATAACGTTGTTAAGAAATTTATCTTTTCGAAGAGAAAAGGCATTAAAAGAGAGCAGAAGATGATATAAAATTGTCAAAGATTATTTAGTGCGCCATTTAAGAACATTTATGACTTTAAAGATCCATTAATATTTCTATCTTTTCACATTTTTCTTCGGCTTGTCGGTGTGTCATCTATGCCACGCCAAATGCATTTAGAAAATTTCAAACTCCTGTTGCTTTTAAGTGTTCTTTCTCTCTCGTTTAAACACAGGATGAATATACAAAAAAAAGGAAAATGAAGGAAATTTTCTTCATCTTTTCAGATTTGTTACTTGCGACAAAGAACGGAAAGAGAAAAATATGAGAAAAAAAATAGAAAACACAGAAGACTTGAAATTGTTTGGAATTAAATGCGAACGAGTCAAGTGTAGCAATTGAGGGTCTTTTTCTTACTTAATTTGTTATAAAAATGGTTTTCTAAAGCGAATGGTTGTCTTAAACGTTAATGTTGTGTGTTTATTAAGTTTTAAATTTAAATAAAGAATTATTTCATATTTTTTTTAATAAAATTCAAAATAAAAAGTATATATGTCAGCTTAATTGGAGCATTTCAAATAAGTACACTCATGATTATAATTATAGAGTGAATACCTTTAGAAAAATTCAATATATTTCTAAGCCTTCAAACCATTCTAGCTTCAAGCTATCAAGTTTTACAAAAATATTTTACAACACCCGCTTTAAAGTGTACCAATTATTATGCTCAAGAGTGTAATAGTTTATAATAAAGCTCCATTATAATATACAGAGATTTACCTTAAGTTTATTTATATATAAATTTATTTATTTCGAGAAAAAGCAAGAGTGTTTAATTAAAAAGAAAATAACAAAAAAAAAGGGAGGGAAAACTTTTTTAAAAACATAAACAACAAGTCCAAGGCTTCAAAGGCGTTTTTGTTGAAACAAAACACTGGGGCCTTTTATGTTGTGAAGTCATCTTTGTTGAACACAAAAGAAAAAGAAAGAAAAAAAATGAAATCTGAGAAAATTCTTCAAAGAAATGTTTGTTGTTGTTAAAGAGAGCATCTCAAATACACAAAGAAAGGTGTATTAATACAATATAAGGGGTATTCATATCTAACCCTGCTGCTAAGAAGAGTTTTTTTAAATAAATTGTGAATAGGCAAGAGAAATTGCATCACTTAATCGGTTTCAACCTTAGGTTCGTTTCGGAAATCATTGGGTTTAATGATTTGAAATAAATCTACTGAGTCATGAGAGATTTGAAGGAGAGCTAAAATCAACTTAAAGTGCCGGGGACTATCCGCTCACGGTAAGCATTTAGAATTGTGTAGTTTTTCTTCAGGGAGTCTTGTCTGGGTCCCTCAGACGTTAAATGTGGACGATATTCCGAATGTAATTACGATGGCATCGAAAGTTTTGTCAATTGTATCGAAGCGGCAGTCGTTATCAATCTGGACTATGCCCCTGAGCGGGCGAAATGCTAACAGCATTTTTTTTTTATAGAACCAACACTCTGGGGATGGCCCCTACTCATGCAGTGTCTTGTGTTGAAATTAGGAATTGCGCAGTCTGTAGTTCAATACACTGTTTTTCCGTTAGCATCTAGATTTCTAATGAGGTGAAAATCTTGGATTTTGATAATACGGATGATAATACCCGAAAGGAGCCCGTTAGACACCTGAAAGTGTGTTTTGAGTTTGACGTAGGTGGCGTACGTTGAAAAGTGAAAGAGGCTGTCAAAGAGTGCATTCAAAATTTTCGGATTCCAAAGCCTCCGATTGAGAAGTATAATTCCGTCCAGCCTTATCTCGTTATTCCACGAACTAAAAGAGTACAACGTAGACTTTGAGAGATAACAGAAGTATGTGCTCCTGAAGAAATTTTTAGATAGTAGCTAGCGTTTGTAGATACATGGGACACTTTGTAGAAATAATGATTTAAAAAGAGCAGATTGACGATGGCGATTTAAAACAGGAATACTTTGATTTACTTACTTCATCCTAGATGGTTCGATTGAAAACAATATTCGAACTCCAATACAAGATATCCGGGATGTCCAAAAAATTCACTTAAAAGTTATAACGAAGAGTATACAACGACTTATAGCGAACCGTATCATCTGCAGAGGTTAGTGTCTTAACAGATTGTATTTCCCTAGATAATGCAACAAATTGCTTGAGTTACGCCATCTGGTAAACAAAAGCACAAACCATCTTGTAAAGGAAGAGGGCAACAACTCTTAAAATTTTTTTGGGACGCATAATAACACTTTCTTTCTTTATGATTTATTATGACAAACTTTTCAACTTGTAATGTGGTAAAAGAAAGAAGATGGAAAAACACTTTTAATCGTAGTTGAACTTGTAAACTAATTTTAAACGTATGAATGAAAGCATGCATAATTGGTCATTGCAACCGTTCAGTCAGGATTACGATTTAGCTTCTCACACCAGACAGATTATTGAGAAACTTTTTTGCCAGAAATCTGCTGAGAGGAAATTGCCAAAGAAGGAGATGTCCGGCCTAGGGTCTGAACACCGGCCTTACGTCTAATAAGCCAATACACTACGTACTAGCCTAAGGCGACTTCAAAGAAAAATTTAAAATACTGATATTTAAAGAGAAGTAAAGTGAAATCAACTAAAAGTGAAGCTAATTCCTGACGAGATATGCTGTTTATAGGAGGTGACTCCTATAAACTATTTTAGGCATAACATCTTTCCAAGTTGAATCCGGATTCCAATCCAGACGAAATTGTGAGATAAGTTGACTTCAAATTGATACAAAATACGAGATTGACAGTATTCTAACTCTCCTAAAGGCAGTCGATGTGTTGCTGCTTTGGTGTTGACGGAGGGTGTAGTTTTAATCAGTAAGAATTCGAAATACCCAATAGGAAAAGTATACAAATTTCCCATTTTCTATACAGAAAACAAAGTGGTTCGAATTTTTTTCCTTTTGAGAAATCCAAAAACAAAATGTTATGAGAATGTGTCAATAAGCCTTTGACTATTTAAATTTAATTTGAGGATAAACCAGGTTAACCATTGCTTATATTCGAGCACTTTGACCACAATGTCACACCACACCGAATATGGGAATAACATAAATATACTTTTTGGCTAGAAATTAAATGTTTTTATTTAAAGACCAGACTGGGAATACCCTTGTTGTACTCTTTTAAATTTCTGAAGAACATGGTATTGTAAAGTACATACAAAATTTTGAAAAGTATTAAAGCATTAAAACGATTACGTTGTTAATACAGAAAAAACAAAAAAGGACTTTTATGTGTGTTTGAAACTAACATAAAGGATCTATTCAAGTGAGGCAATTTCAATTTATTTTTTTCCAACACAAAACGATAAAAAAATTTTAAATTTAAATCAACCATATTGGCAATTTGGTTAAACGAACTAAATTGTAAAGGAAATCTAATTTCCAATATTGCATACAAACTGCTACAGCATAGTTACTCAATGCAGAAATAATATAAATTTAAATGTGCATTAAACATGAGTAAATTATTTAATGCCACTAATGTACTCCAGCTCCAGACTATTTAAACAATATTGCATGGAAATGCTTAAATTTCCCATTCTCTTCATTTTTTTTATCGCTTCAAAGCTTACAAACCCCCATCTAAACAATTCAACTGGTTTCGTATAACCTCAACCTCAACCGCATACGCACTCACACCCACATGAATATTCCCTGCTATGTGAAGGAGTGAATGATGTGGTATGGTGGTGTGATGGAGTGATGGTGTGTTGTGAACAAAATTATTTTAAAAGGGAATCGATAAAAACCATAAAAAATGATTACGCATCCTTCTATCGATTCTATCTGTCTATCCACCATCTATTGATAGGACAATATGACAATACGATGTGATTGTATTAGAAAAACAATATAAAGTGTAAAGTTCACTGAACTCATTTAAAAAAAGCCTTAACGTTTCAACCAACAACAACGACAACAACTGTCTGTATTTTACTCAAATGGATTCTCTGAGTAATATGAGTAGAAAAGTTTTAAATTCCATTTTGTTGTTGCTACTGCTGTTGTTGTTGTGTTGGCGTTAAATAAAAATTTATCGTAGATATCAGAGTTCTAAGTGGTTGATTGTGCAGACATGGTAAATATCTCCTCCTATGCAATCTATGAAGTTTGAGGAGCAGCGTATAGAAAAAAATCTCTTAGAAAGGCTTAAGTGTGTGTATATGCAATGTAAGAAATTCTTTGTCTTTTATATATATCCTATATGTGTTTGTGTAAATGTATGTGTATTTATATGTAATGGTATTTGTTTATCTATTTAAAAATATTGTAAAAATAAAGTAGGCAAGAATATAATTTCTAGCACTTTTACAGGCATGAAAGAAGGAAGGTATTGCGGAAACTTTTTGGATTTGCTTTACTTGTGAAAGGTTAGAATTGTCGCGAATAGATTAGAAAATTTTTTTTCATACTTCGTTTTGTTGGAGATATCTAACTTGGGCTTTGAAGTAGTTGAAGTAAACACGATACCTACTAGACTACGGCGACTTTGTGTAAACTAAGTCATACGAACTGTCAACTTGGCTTTGGCGGACCAAGCTGTCCATGCTTGTTGAATTAGCTGAAATGATAGGCATTATAAAAAGTCCAATCTTGGCTTATTGAGCAAATATTTTGGGGTGAGAAAACTACGAACAAGATAGCTTCCATATTTGTCGTATAACAAAAACAGCGGCATGAAGACGTTACATTTGATTGTTTGATGATTTATCGCCGCAATAAAGTCGAGATAACATGGCTGGATGAGACACAAGCCACCACTACAAATCTAAAACTAAAGAATAAACCAAACATTGGACTGGAATGACAGAATAGTACCCAAAGGAAGTGAAGGTTCGCCTAGAGCAGAGGTCGGCACCAATAGTTTTTTATACACAGAGCACACGAACATCAAACAAGTTCGTAAAAAAGAGAGTAAAAATGCATTCAGTTGCTTGTCAGCTTCTAAAGAAGAAAGTTCAGGTCGCTTTTTTTAGTATTCAATTATGCAGCCAAAGAAATATTCCGGTAGGATTCACTAATATTCAATGAGATTCACTATTCACAATGAGAAATGAATTCCATTTTTGGAAGAATATTTGTCAAGTAGGTAGGTAGAATATTTGTCAAATAGGTAGAAGGTAGTCGCCGTAGTCTAGTAGGTAGTGTGTTGGCTTATTCGATGAAAAAAATATTTCTTCGGCGACTGCCTCTCAGCAGATTTCTAGCAAAAACTCTGAGAGTAAATAAAAATTTGCCATGAAAAGTTTTTCAACAATCTGTCATTCGGAATCGACTTTAAACTGTATATTTCGCCACTCATGTATAAAATTAACTCACACAGCATAAGTGGTGTGTGAAGCTAGGTCGAAATCCTGACTGAAGGGTTGTTATGACCAATTATATATGTATATATGTATGTATTTGTCAAGTTAAACACTCAGGGCCATAATCATAGTCACAAAAAAAGTATACTTTAAGTATCATTTATGAAAATGTCTACTTTTCAGCTACTATAGACGATAAAAAGCTTACTTTTTCCGCTAAAGTCAGTTTTATACTTTAAACAAGTTGAAGTTGTTTTTAACGAACTTAACATCACTTTAACTCTATCAGCTGTTTGTCATTTATCAAAAGTTACAGAATCAAAACAAACCAAAAACAAAAGTTGTATGAATTGTGTTAAATTTTTTATAAATTGTGTCATTGCCTTTGTTCTCTACAATGGACAGGTGGTTATTGATGCACCCGCGCAAAAACTCCTTTTCGCTGGTGCTCCAGTTTGCCTCTCGCTCCCTTTTCTTTTGATCCTGTTGGCAATTTATAAATCAATGATACATAAGTATGTAAAACTCCATAAATGTAGGACATTAGATCTATGTACATATCTTTTCTAAATTTTCCATTGAGATAATAGTTTATTTTCCCCGGATCGACTTTAAACTGTATATTTCGCCACACAACATAAGTGGTGTGTGAAGCTAGGTCGAAATCCTGACTGAAGGGTTGTAATGACCAATTATGTATGTACATATATATGTATGTATTTGTCAAGTTAAACACGCAGGGCCATAATCATAGTCACAAAAAAAGTATACTTTAAGTATCATTTATTAAAATGTCTACTTTTCAGCTACTATAGACGATAAAAAGCTTACTTTTTCCGCTAAAGTCAGTTTTATTCTTAAAACAAGCTGAAGTTGTTTTTAACGAACTTAACATCACTTTAACTCTATCAGCTGTTTGTCATTTATCAAAAGTTACAAAATCAAAACAAACCAAAAACAAAAGTTGTATGAATTGTGTTAAATTTTTTATAAATTGTGTCATTGCCTTTGTTCTCTACAATGGACAGGTGGTTATTGATGCACCCGCGCAAAAACTCCTTTTCGCTGGTGCTCCAGTTTGCCTCTCGCTCCCTTTTCTTTTGATCCTGTTGGCAATTTATAAATCAATGATACATAAGTATGTAAAACTCCATAAATGTAGGACATTAGATCTATGTACATATCTTTTCTAAATTTTCCATTGAGATAATAGTTTATTTTCCCCGGATCAATTTAATGCAACTGTTTTTTTTTCAAAATAACAATTTATATTTTGTTTATTTTTTGGCGCTTCTATTGCATCAGCTGTGCAGAGATGCCACTTATACAGTATTTATACCAGTTTGTATGCAAAATTTCAAACATTATACTAATCACCAACTTAAAGCTGATTCAATTTAAAACTATTATTAATTTTCACTATAGTTAAGAAACAGTTAGTAACAGGTTTAAATATTAAAGTTGTTTTTAAAAAAGAACCGACTTTAGTGTTTGATTATGATTATAGGACGCAGTCTTTAGGGATTTGGCGCTGTACATTTTTTCTATATTTTCCACTACATATGCATATTATTAGGTTACACTTGAAAATATTATTAAAAATTTTCCTCTGGGTTATACACATGCTTCTCACAACTACAATCACATTTTAATCATGTTCTCTTTATGCCGACCTCTGGTATAGAGTTTCGACATAACAGACTATACCTTTATTCATTTAGGCAAAAAAAAAAAAAATTCACGAGGAATATGTGGCATTTTACTAAATATTAAAGAAGTACGTTGTAAGGATCTCACACAAATTAATGTAAAAATACGGAATTTCCCTTTGCTAAAGGCTCTTTCTTCGCAACAATGACGATTTAATTCTGAAGCAAAAATGGTGGACTGATGATAAAAAGTAGTTCACTGATGCCAATGTAGCTGAACATTATGCACTTATGGGATTATTATATTGAGTCGGTGTAAATGCTTTCCATATCAGCATTGATGGCCAGAAAATATTGTTGAAAGCCAAGCTGTCGAATGTTAAATAGTGGATAGTTAAATAGATAGAACAGGAGTTCTGCTTATATTAAAAATTATGTGTATTTTCGTTAATTTAACGAACGTGAGGTTGTTACAAAGCAGTTCTGCCTAAGCTTTTTACTATTTTTTATTTTTTATTTCTTTTCCATTTCAGTAAGTTCTATAATATCATGGTTGCCATATCTCGTTGCCTACAACTATGTATAACCTCTCGGAAAATTTATACGATTGACTTGACTTGTTCGTGAAAATAAAAGAGAGTTACTAAGTGTTTAAACCGATAGATGAGCGAGTAGTTCCTTTCCCATTACAGATTCTAACCTGTTACACAGTAATGTGCCTGAGGTAAATATTTATTTTTTTACTTCAAATATTAAACAACCCTCGTAGCATATAAAAATCTAACACATTGAATAAGAACGAATTTTTTTGAATGTATTAGTAGACACCATTTATTCACCCACTAACACAAACATGATACTCACATAAACACACACCATTAACAACTTTAACAGCTGAGTAGTTAAATCAATGAGTAATTTACGCTAAAGACTCTCATAAAATACAGAGAGAGGTGGTTGGTTGGTTGGTTGTTTATTTGTCAATACACGTACGTACTGTTGTGTTTGTGTTAGGTATTGTTAAGAGCGACTGAATGCCATTAAGTGGTTCAATTTTATGTTGTCTACTTTCGGGCTGTCAGAGAGAAAAAAATTAAAATGAAAAACAAAATCATTTACAAACAATATACAGCAAAAACATTCTCGTGCATTAAAAACGAATCCTTGTTGATATATAAGAAAGATAATAACAACAAAAACGAGACTTTTTTTCTTTCTAGCTTTAAGCGCATATTATGTGTGTGTGTGCGAGGGAGTGTAATGTGCGTGTATATTTTTTTTGTGCCAATCAATAACAAAAAAAAAAAAAAAAAAAATTAAGAGAGAAAAAGAGGAAAACAAAAGCATTGCAAAAGCATTTTAACTTCATCAACAAAGACAACAGCATTCGAGAAAATTTATTTTCTATAGAAGGCCTCTCTGTAGTCTCCCCTCTATTATATGCCATTACGCTTTAAATGCGAAAGTAGAATATAAATAAAGTAGACAGAAAAGATAACAAAAACAAATAGAAAAAAAATAAAGAGAAGTGAAAACTTTGTGTACATCGCCTTATGATATGAAATCATATTGTGTGGAATGCCTTTCAATGCTTTTGTCTTTTTTCCTTTAACCAATATTTTGTATTCACAGAGCTTAAATCTACAAAGTAAACACAATGATGCATTTCAGGGGGCTTACTTTACTGGTAATTCATGAAAATTTTGGTCTGGTGGCAGCAGGGATGGCACTTATTTGTCAAATTTACTTCATTATCGTGGAGCCATGAATATTTTTCTGTTTTACGTGGTTGTTTTTTCTAAAATCAATTTCAATTTGTTGTTTCACATACGCATACACAATAAAGCATTTTGTTTTAATATAGCTTCACAAAAACATATTTTTGTTTGATTGTTTGCGTTGTATTTTCCAATTGTTTATTTTTTTGTTCAATAACGACAAAAAAAAACTGTCTACGTAATGAAGTTTATATTGTAATACATTTGTGATAAAAATCAAAAATTACGCAGTCGACAATATATTCTAACATTTGCCCGCTAATCACTCCGGGCTTATATATAAAGCCCATGTGAAAAATGTCACATTCAAATACATTCAAATGGGGGATATAAAAATTATATATTTGTACACAAAATTATGAATTCGTAAAATAAATGTGCATATATGTGTGTATACATATGTGCGTATATTTGAATACAAAAAAGTTAAATTAAAACAAATATTGATCGAAAACTTTCGCAATTACATTGTAATTCAAAAACAAAATTTATTATCAATGAAGTTGAAGTTTTTTATTTTCATATTTTCCAAAAAGGAAAAGGTAAAATTACAATTGATTGTAATTTAAATTCATTGCTAATGCCTGGTATATATTCACTTTAAAAACTATCAGGGAAAGCATGTAATAATTAATGTGAGTGACTTCAAACTCAAGGTTCAATAAGGGTTGAAGATGAAAAAATCATTTATCATAGTTTGGAAATTTAAGAACTAAAATGTTTCAATAGCTTTCGAAGCAGACCATCTAGGATTTACGCTGTCCCTGGACCTTTCAGAAATGATAACTCAGTAATGATCAATCACAAACATCGTTGGAAGATAGGATAGTTAATAAGCTCATCACTACTCTAGTAGAACGAAAAACTCAAGTTTTCTAGGTTCGAATATAACAAAGTACGGATTTGGACTTTAAAAATCGACAAAATCACAGACAATTTGCAAAGTTGAAAGCCGTGCGATAAATGAGTGTCTACCGGCTAAATTTTAAAGTTTATTGCATTTAAATGTTGCCTGCGCCATATGCGGCCCATTCGCTAGTTCTGCAATATTGGCATACTTTTTCTAGTATTCTGCTCGGTATTTCAATGTCAGCTGTAATGCTGACTTGTTCCAGTATACCAGAGATTTCACTTATTCCCCTAAAACTAGACTACATACATATATATAATTGCTCATTACAACCTTTCAGTCAGGATTACGACCTAGCTTCTTACACCACTTATATTGCATGTGCTAATTTTATACATGAGTTGTGGGAGCTAGAGTAGAGTCGGCTCCGAACGACAGATTTTTTGAGAAATTTCAATTTTATTTGCCTTCAGAGTTTTTGCCAGAAATATTTTTTCATATTTTCGTTTTGATTCGAGTGACTCGAATCATTCATCAAAATTTACAGTCTTAGTTGTTGTTGCATTTACAAAAAAAGGAAAAAGACACATACATATGTAAGCAAAAAAGAGAGAGCAGTAAGCAGAGCAAACACACAACCTTTTTGTGAGTATTTTAGTGTTCGTACGCGAATCATACTTATTTTGTGATTCTTGTAAATATTGAGTCTTGGAGAGTCGAAATCAACAACATCATACGTGTTGTCTAGTATGAATATGATGTGTACTTCAAACTGTGAATATGAGTAGTATGAGTATGAATGCATATAAGTATCAGAAATTATGAGTAAGATTCGATTCTACTCATCTTTTTGAATACTCAATGCTGATCTCTGATGTGCAAGCAGTTGTTTACTTCTGAGATGCATTAAACCTGTTGCAAGTATGTATTCTGATGAAGTCGCCGTGGTCTAGTAGGTAGTGTGTTGGCTTATTAGACGAAAGGCCCTAGTTCAAATCCCAGGTCAGACATCAAAACGAAAATATATGAAAATATTTCTTCGCCGACTTCCTCTCAGCAGATTTCTGGCAAAAACTCTGAGAGTAAAAATTGCCATGAAAAGCTTCTCAAAAATCTGTCGTTCGGAGGCAACTTTAAACTGTAGGTCCCGCCACTCATGTATAAAATTAACGCACACAACACGAGTGGTGTGAGAAGCTAGGACGTTGTACAATGGGTCAATTCAAGCTCAGGGTGCTGTATTTGTCACAGTTGACAAGTACACGTCCTCTAACCTAACCTAACCTATGTATTCTGATGATACATTTTTCTTATCACAGCACCTACAATTAGGCTTAAATAGTTCAGAACAAGTGTCCGGTCCAAAGGTCAGTTTCAATCCACAAACAACTACGAGATAGTCTGTTGCATGCACTCAAATCTCTTTTCATTCTCATACTCTTATGGCTCGAGATAAGTTTCTTCTTCTTTTCTTCTTCACTTTCTTTGATTGTACCTTTCGGTGTATGAAACCTTTGGGTTTTGGTTGGAACTAGTAGACGCTCTATACGAACTAACAATTTTGCATTAAAGCAAGTTTATTATTTTAGAAAAACTAATAACACAAGTAAATATTTATATGCCAAGCAAAATAATTCGATTAAATTCTTTGAAAACATTTTACGTGACGTCATTCCTTTGTTAAGAGTTGAATCTTTTTCGGCAATGATTTTATGAAATTAAATAAAAACTTTTTCCATAAATTTTTTTTTTCAAAAATCTGTAGAAATTAATATTTTCAGCATATCACAACAAATCTTTGTATTTTTGAAATATTTTTTAACACTTCAAAAATAACCAAAAGAAAAAAGAGAGAAAATTAAAGCAAAAAGAAAAAAAATAATCAATAAATCCTTTATACTCGCATGCTATGACACCACAACACAACACAACACGATATCATATAAAATATGTACTGAAACACACATACTATTACAAAGAAAAAACATAATACACATACACTGGCATATTGGCACTCTGCTATGTATGTATTTGGATGGTTCTCTCTCATATGGTTAGTTGTTGGTTCTCATTTGTTTTGTGTTTTTTTTTTTTGCCATATTTTTAGGACATTGTACTTTTGTGGTCAATAGACTTGTTCAAAAGCAAAATTGGCTTTTTATAAAAACCGGAACAAAAACAATGGCAAAACGAAACAGAAAAAAAACATCAGCCGACTAAATAATAAAACCTAAAAGCAGCAGAGAAGAGGGGGGGAATGATATACAAAGTATAACGGGAGAAAATAAAAATGTGAAACTCAATTAAGTTTATTTTACTGCACAAAATTCCTTAGAGGTTTAATGAATATTTAGTTTTTATTCTCTCCCTCTCCCTATATTGCTCTCTTCCTGTCTGTTTTACACGGTCTCTTTGGTCTCTTTGGTTTCTGCTGTGTTTTATTTCTTTGCTATTGTTGTGGATTAATGTACAACATACGTATACAGCTGACTCATTGGCATGTTGATGTCGTTGCTAAACACTATGGGGCGGTTTAGATTTTGGGGTAGAAAAAAGAAAAACAGGAAAAAAGCAAGGAAGAAAAAAAATTGTCAACCACATCTCAAGGCACACAAATCACTATTTGACACACTCACACCCCATACAACATTGTGTTGTACTTGTGCTGTATATCAATTGATACCGTTACTTATGGTACTAAGCAAACCATCCATGTATGGTTGCCTTTAAATATACAGTTATTTTAAACATCACACATCTACATACACACATTTACAATAAGTGGTTAGGGAATGTTGATTAATTTCCAATTTATTATCGAATTTTTTTTCTTTTCTTTCTCTTTTTCTATTGTGGTGGTTGTTTTCTTCTTCCTTGTGTGTGTTTTATACATTATTTTAATCGTTATTCTTTTTATTTTCTTAGGAAGTGTTAATTACTTTTGGTATGTTAGTTTTGTTTGTTGCTGTTGTTTTTTTCTTGTTTAAATTTTGTTGTTGTTGACTCATAGCAAATGCATGGTATTGCCTTTTAAATTCAATGATTATACAGAACCCGGTAAAATACTATGTTTAGCAATTCATTTATTTTTAGCTGATGGCATGTGCTATTGTTTTTATTTTTTTGCAGTTCATTAATTTGCTCTCTTCTAATGGCAGATACAGCCTGCTATTGGCATTATTTTTAATGGTCATCGCTATAGCATTAGTTAAAAGGGGAGAGACATTCCGTTAGAGTCTAAAGAAATTTAATTTTAATTAAATTTTTTTTTTCATTAAAATTTGATTGTTTCAGGTGGCCCATCTATCTGTTTAAATTTGAACCAGCGGTTATTACGAATCTGGCAATACTTATGTAATTCTATTCTGTTACAAAATTCAGTATATCGACACCTCCGTTCTATAACATTCTAAGTCGAAAAAGTGTGTTTTGAGTTATGAGCTCTCAAAGTTTTCACGCTACATACGACTATATGTGTATTCTAAGTAGATTTTTCCCTATAACTTCGGAACGGATCGGCGCATCTTAACCAAATTTTGACAGTATTTAAATTAGAGAACGTAGAATTTAAAAATGCAAGAACATTAAAAACGTTCTAACTACACTTAGAACGTTATAGAATGGGGGCGTCGATATTGTCTCCACTGAGAGTAAGAAATCGATTTATGCTTGAGCAACGTTGCGATTTATTGAGCAACCGAGAGACTGCATGATGATGTCGATTTTGCCAAAATAAATCATCTTTTCCGGTGAAGCTCATTTTCATCTTGGTGGGTACGTTATTATTACGGCAAAATTGCCGTATTTGGCGCTCGAAAAACCCACCTATTACGAGTGACTGTTTGTTGCGGCTTGTGGAGCCATTTTTCTTTGAAAATGAGGACGGCGCAACCATTACTATCAATGGAGACACCTATCGCACCATGATAACCGATTTTTTTTGTACCCGCTGTTCATGGCATTGATGGGAACGATGTCTGGTTTCAACAAGATGTTTGATCGCCGTTTATTTAACCGAAAACCGTTGCACTATTTCCTGTGGGGCGCCATTAAAGAAAAATGTTATACCGACAAACCAGAGACAATTGAGCATTTGAATGCCAACATTCGTATTGCCATGCCGAGATACGACCCCATACACAAGATAAATTGCACGAAAATTGGTCTGATTGAATGAGGTATTGTGAGGCCAGGCGCGGCAGCCATATGAATGTAATAATATTCCATTTCTAAACGGAACAATTAAACTTCAAAACAAAATAATAAATTTGGTTAAATCTCAAACCGTTTTTGTTTTATTGCATTTTTAAATTTAAACTTTAAAATGGCCCACCCTATACAACAGATTTACTATAAAAAAAGAACTTTTTAAAAATGTCTCTATGAGCATTGTAAAGATTTCTTAATAAAGTCCTAATATCTGTATTAAATTAACAACACTTTTTCATAAAACCCTGCTACACCAACAAATGTAGCGTAATTAGTACTGTGGCACATCTCTACTTAGAGTGCAACCTTCAAAGTCCAACAATAGTGTCCTTATCAAGTCAAATTAGTTCATCTATCTGTGCCATTTAATTTTAAGCTTAAAGGCAAATTGTATGGAAGAGAAAAAAACAAAAAAAAAAGGAAGGAAAAATTGTCATCACAATTATTTTGCTTTTGATTTGTTCGTTCTTTTTCCATTCTTGGCTAGAATTTGAGGAAAATGGTAAATGATTTCATTGTGGCCAATTGATACAAGGTTATAATGCCTTAAAGGCTTACTCTTACAAGTAGCTACATGTTAATAAAAATAGAAAGAGTCTATACATACATATACTGTGTTCAATTTGTGTAATTGTATAGGTTTGGATAGAGTATTCCAAAACACTTGAACTTAAATAAATCAGAGTTCGATTAAATTTGATGAATTCAATTGATATTGTCGTTGAATGGCTTTTTGTATTTGTAAAACAAATAAAAATTCAATATTCCTTCAAATTCTTTCTTATTTTGACAATATTATGTATGATTTCTAATTTAACTTCTTCTTCTTTTTCCAACATTGTGGAATGTTTATTAATAAAATTTTGTAATAATGAAGCGACCGTAGTCTAGTAGGTAGTGTGTTGGCTTATTAGACAAGAGACCCTGGTTCAAACCCTAGCTCAGATATATCAAATAAATAGAAATATGAAAAAATATTTCTTTCGGCGACTTCCTCTCAGCAGTTATCTGAAAAAACTCTGGGAGTAAAATAAAATTAATATGAAAAGTTTCTTTAATTTGTGGCTTCGCCACACACAAACTCATGAAAAACTAGGTCGTAATCTTGACTAGAGAGTTGTAATGACCAATTAAGAAAATAAGTAAGTGGTAAGTAAGTGGTAGTCTAGTAGGTAGTGTGTTGGCTTACTAGACGTGAGACCACAGTTCAAACCCCTGGTCAAAGATCTCAAACAAAACGAAAATATGAAAAAATATTCCTCTCAGTAGTCTTCTAGAAAAGAAACTCTGAGAATAAATAAGAATTGCCATGAAAAGTTTTTCAAAAAATCTGTCGTTTGGAATCGAATTTAAGCTGTAAGTCCTGCCACTATAAAATTAAAACACACAACAACACGAAGTCGCCGTAGTCTAGTAGATAGTGTGTTGGCTTATTAGACACAAAGCCAAGGTTCATATCCCCGGTCAGACATCAAAAAAGAAATATGAAAAAATATTTCTTCGGCGACTTCCTCTCAGCAGATTTCTGGCAAAAACTCTGAGGGTAAATCTCAAAAAAATCTGTCGTTCGGAGTCGACTTTAAACTGTAGGTCCCGCCACTCATGTATAAAATTGCTGGTGTTGAGAAGTTAGGCCGTAATCCTGACTGAAGGGTTGTAATGGCCAATTATGATGTACAAGTGGATTGAGCAGCTAGGTTGTAATCCTGACTGAAACGTTGTAATGATCAATTGTGTATGTATGTATGTCTTTAGGCGACTTCCTCTTCGTAGTCTTCTGGATAAAACTCTGAGAATAAATAATATTGCCATGAGAACTTTCTTAAATGTCTGTCCTTCGGAGTCGACATTTAAAGTAGTTTCGGCCAAATAAGGATGAAATTAACACAAACATCATGTGTTACCAGAAAAGTTCCTATTGCTTCTCGGAAACCTAAAAGAGTGTGTTCAATTCAAATTTCTCAGTAGTCTTTGTTGTAACAGTTTTAAAAATATTATAAAGTATGGTTTTTGTTGCTCATCGTTTCCTGTTCTGCGTATATAAGACGATATCTTTACAGAGTCCTTATTGAAGAACTAACCTGTGCCTCGAAGAAATTTCTAAACGCTGGAGAAAAATACTCGCCACTTTTGTATTTGAGACATCATGTATATCCCATTTTCTCGAAGCTTTTGCCAGCAAGAGATGTCTAGTGACACAGAAGATAGTCTATACTTCTCCCTTAATTTTTACTTTTACAGTTGCGGCATTAAACGTAAGATCCTAAGTTTAAACGCCTTGACATATACTTTAAAAACAACGTCATAATCGAACAGGATTAATCGATTTCTTAATTACAAAGAAAACTGAAATAGAAAAACATAAGTTTTTAAAATAAGAAAACATAACCAAACCGGTTTTGGTTTTTGGCATTCGGTAACTCTAGTTTTGGCAAAAGTTCTAAAACAAAAAAAGAGAAAAAAATTTGAAAATGTAATGAAATGCAATGAAAACAACTACAATCAGGATTTGATATCAGGGCATGATTAGAATAATAACAGCAATAACTGTTACCAATTCGTTTTTTTTTTCTGTAGAACATAGGGGTTTATTACATATTCATGTAATTAGTTTAACTATGGTTTTAAGCAGTACACCATAGAGGAGATGGATAGAGGGATATGAATGGTGATTTTCGTTTAAATACAGAGTGATTGGTGGCTATTGCGGTCTAAATATTTGGTGGTAAAATAGCTATTCGCTCTGGATTTTGCTACATTGCTAGACATGCATTTGGTGGTGATAGTGGTGGTGGTATTTAACAATTATTTACAATTTAGATTTGAAAAGTGTTGATACGAGTATAAATATTTCTGTGGTTACATTTGGAGCGAACAATATTTTTTTGTTTTTTTTTTTGAACTGTTAATTACTAACAAAAAAACAGGTGGAATTTTAATTTGAATTTAATTTTTTTTTTGTTATTTTGTTCTACTATTTGGCTAAAATTTATATCATCATGTTATTGGCAGTAACAACATGCAATTGTTTTTACTTGTAATTGTTAACAATTTTCTCGTTTTATTTTTTTATTTTATTTTAATTTTATATTCTATTTCCATATTTCTGACAACCATGTACCAGATACAGTGTGAAATTTATTTTGTTTCTTTATTTGTTTTGTTAAAAATTGTTAAAATGACACCCCTAAACAAGACCGAATTTTGGTCATTTTTACTGTATCAGCCAAATACTCGCTTGTTCAGGTGTACCACTTTAACTGATTTTTTTCTTTATTTCTTTTTTTCATTTTATTTTTAGCCGATTTTATTTATTTTTTGTTTTTTTGTTTTGTTTTTTTTTTCAGAAAGGTGGCAAGTTACTACTACAGTTACACTAAGTTTTTTACACTAGGTTACACACTACGGCATACAACACAAGTTTTTTTATTTTTAATTTTTTTTATTTTTTTGTTTTTTTTTTTTTTCCATTTACATGCACTACATTGTTGGACTATTTTAGGGGGAATTTTTTCTCTTTGGTTTTAGTTTTTTCTTCAGAATTTTAAGGGTAATTTATGGTAAAAAACAAAACAAAGGAATGTAATACAATGCTATGAAGGATTTATACAAAGGATTTAAAGAAATGAAATAAAATAATAAAAAAGAAACAAGAAAATACAATACATTTGCTAAGGAATTATTTTTACTGTCATCAAATACCTTAAAATATGGTAAATAAACTAAAGAAAATCATAGTAAGTATTCAAATTTATAATAAGAACCACACTAAAATTTCTTTCTGGACTATGCCTAGGCAGTAGATAATGTTGGATAGCAAAATAGTTTATGGGAGGGAGCGAAAAGAGGGATGAATATTTATGTATATTAGATTTAAATCTCTTTGTAACTAATAGCCTATACCTGTGAAAGAAAATATGGGCACTACATGGCGAACGAATACTTACTTAATTGGCCATTACAACCCTTAAGTAAGGATTACGACCTAGTTTCTCACACCACCCATGTTGTGTGTTAATATTATCTATGAATGTTGAAATCAACAGTTAAAATTCGATTCCGAACACAAGTTCTGGAAACTTTGCATAGCAATTTTATTTGCATTCAGTGTTTTTGCCAGAAGACTGCTAAGAGGAAGTCTCCTGGGGTTTGAACCATCGTCACACGTCTAATAAGACAACACAATACCTACTAAATTACAGCGAACGAATTCTACTACAAAATATTCCACTTTCGTAACACTTTTAATTGCAGTGTCGATAAAACAGTGAAGCATTAACTACATTGCAATGTGGTCATCCTACTGATATTCATATACTCGGTCGAGAAACCCCAAAATAGAGTACGGAACCCCGGCACACATATGGGAGTTGAATTATTTTTTTTTTTTATTTTTTTTTTATTTAAACCAGCACTCAGGGATGGCCCCTACTCATGCAGTGCATTGTGCAGGTTTTTTAGGAAAATGGGAATTGGTTTTTAGATTGGTTATAGGTTCTGTAAATAAGAAGATCAAATGGCCTAAAGTTAACACATAAGAATGTTTCTTTAAACATTGGAAAAATATACGGCTTGAAGCAAACAATGGATTGAATTTTCATGTCTAGGATATCAAGATCTGCAGACACTCCAATATTTACACCATCAGTAGAGTCATCACTTTTATAAATCAGTAAGTAATATTGAATCTTGTTAACATGAATTTATTTCATCTAATGAGACTACATCTACTATATAGCATCTCGTACAGTATAATAGGACCCTTGAAAAAGCTTCATATGAAATGAGAGAAATGAGAATTTGGTATCAGACCAAATACAATTAATTTCGATAAAAATATTCTCTAAACAAAATCTATAAAACGATTTACAAATATGTAGAGCCACTATCTTGTTTTCATTATATCTTTGAAGGAACTGGAGGCTAATTACATGACTCGTGATTGAAATAATTTCGATAAAATTTCATACAAATCAATTTCGATTGTTCGAGTTTTTTGTACAATAATATCGAAATTATATCGATCGTGAATTCAGTAATTAGCATCCTGGTTACACTTTTCGGAGAGTAAAGACAACAGGGCACCAGTATGATAGACTTTACAAAAACGATTATACCTGTTGCTTACTTCCTTTTAGTTCAAAGCATTTCCTTAATTTTCATATTCGATTATGAAGATAAAGCAGTAGTTTGTCTAATGTGGCAAGAGTAGGTTGATAGAGTTGCCATCTACAGTTGCCCAGAGCCATCTCCCCCTAAGAAAATGTATTGGGTACCGCGATGATGAACTTTAAAGTCGTCTTAGTCTAGTAGGTAGTGCGTTGGCTTATTAGACGTGAGGCCTTGGTTCAAACCCCAGCCCAGACATCTCGAACAAAGACAATCTTCTGGCAAAAAATTGTCCTGAAAAGTTTCTTAAAAATCTAGCATTCGGAATCGTCCTTAAACAATAGGTCTTGCCACTCATGGATAATATTAACACACACAACATGGGTGGTGTAAGACACTATGTTGTAATTCTGACTAAAGCATAGTAATGAAGGATTAATTAAGATGAAGGACTTTGATCTGTGAGTCCTACCTATCTCAATAATTAGCGCTGTCTGATATTCAAATAATGTTTGTTGCAGGTGCTGTCCTGTATAAAAGTACAGAGGTTGCTTGAAGAGAGAATAAACAACATACGTTGCTGCTATATAAGGTTTTGGGAAGGGAACACATAATCTGCCTCATTTGAATAGATTGAGGAAATTTTGAGCAACTCATAGGTGCAAAGTTTGTATTGTTTTAATGATTTAAGGTTTGCGGTCCTAATCTGAGTTTTGACTCACGATTCCTTTATAAACAATCGCTCAAAATTTAGACTAAGAAATAGAGAAGTTCAATTTTCAAATAACTTATTCAAAATCATTAAATATTGTATAAAAAACTGAAATTTATTTTGTTACAAAGATATTTAAAATATATTTTCAAAGCAGAAAAATAAAAAATCTGAAAACAATTATACTTTCAATTATTGAAGGGTAAATCCAAATTACAAATAATTTTATTCTGTTAACTGTTGTGTTTCATTTTCATAACGTAATTCCATAATGCATAATACAATCGATACCAATAAAGTTCACTTATTAAGAACACAATGACCGACTGACTATTCATTTTATTTTTTGAATACAAAACATTATGATTCATTGGATATAATAAAAATAATAATTTGAAAAATAAAACAATCATTACATCGCATTATAACGGACGAATTCACTTTACATTTTTATAACGATTAGCATGTAGTGGCATAGATTTTTAGAGAAATAAACAATTTATTTCGATTTCATGGACAATAAATTAAAATTCATAAAAAGAATTATAAATGGAATAACAATATTGGACAATTGGGACAATTGCTGGTAATTTCATTAGCACATGAAGAATACATACATACATAAATGCGAAATTCACCAAAATAAATAGAGAAATCCATGATTATATTGACAATTTCAAATTCAAATGCAAAACAATTGTTTGAGTAATAAATATGGAGCACGATAATAATATTAAAAATTTTATGTTTATTGCTTAAAGTGAAACTGCAATTTATTTTTCATTAAATAGTAAAATAAAATTCAGCTTTGAAATAAATTCCTTGTAAAACTCAATTGAAAAAAAAACAAACAAACATTCGAAAATGAAAGTGTGATGCCAAATATATCGCACTTTTCATGTTATAGGAAAGAGTCATGGAAAAACCAAGGCTTTACAAATCGGGTGGCTACACATAAGGCAAGATTCAAACCTAAGGTCAGGAATCTACAACAAAACGAAATATGACTTCCTCTTAACAGATTTCTGGCAAAAACTCTGAGAGTAAATAAAAAATTGCCAAAAATCTGTCCATCTCAAAAATCTGTCGTTCTGAGTCAACTTTAAACTGTTAGTCCTTCAGCTTATGTATAAAATTAACGCACACAAAACAGTTTGTTGCACTGCTCATAAAGAAAAGGAATATCTTACTAATCACATTTGTTATTGCCACATGCTGCGAATCATTTTTATACTAAAAACTTGCACTAAAAAAAATTGAAAAAAAAAAAAAAATTAAAAGAAATCATCTGTCAGTGAAGAAAACTATACATTTTGCAGGATATTTTTTTTGCTCTTAACTGTAGTAATATTGTAATAAAAATATGCTTTCTCTATAATTTTTTTTTTAATTAAAATAAAATTTTGCTTTGAAATAAATTCCTAGTAATTGAATTGATTGAAATTGAAAAAAAAAACAAACATTCGAAAATGAAAGTGTGATGCCAAATATATCGCACTTTTCATGTTATAGGAAAGAGTCATGGAAAAACCAAGGCTTTACAAATCGGGTGGCTACATAATAACCTCAAAATCCATACCAAACAGTAGCTTTTCGAGGTTCATTGGACGCTCATGGATTTCTTGCAGATTAGTACATTCATTCCGAAATAGTTCTCGTAGCTAAAGATGATTTTTCGATGAAAATACAGGCTAGACAGAACATCTACCTACATATGTACATAATTGGTCATTGCAACCCTTCACACAGGATTACGACCTACTTTCTGACATCACTTATGTTGTGTGTATTAATGTTATACATGGTTGGCGGGACCTAAAGACGACTCCAAATGACAGATTTGTGAGAAGCTTTTCATGGCAATTTTTATTTACTCTCAGAGTTTTTGCCAGAAATCCGATGAGAGAAAGTTGTCGAAGAAATATTTGTTCGTATATCATTTTATTGGATATGTCTGACTAATAAGCCAACCCACTATCTACCAGACTACGGCGACTTCATTGTTTTAATGAAAACAATTTTAATATTTGCACGTGCTGTAGAATGCTATATCCGCCCATTGTGATTTTTCAAAAAAGACTGGCAACTATTTAAACAGATATAGCTTGAAAAACATGGCCGTTATCAACTGTCAATTTTTAGCCCTCTATCAGTTTTAAAGTTGGATTGTAGTAATTACAACACGTCATCTTAAGTATAGAATAACACTTGCCGAGAGATGTTACTTTGGGGTTGGTAAACAATCAAAGACGTATAGTTTTTTATTGATGAACAATTCACTCATCTAGCCAGCTTTATTCAATGATGCCGACATGAATAATGAAAAAAGGCAGATGAGTCAGCATCCTTTGTTAAAGAGAAAAATTCTACGTAAAATTTATGTGTTAATGGTGGATGAATCATGAGTATACATACGAATACATACATACATATATGCAATAATGCTATGGTAGACCAATCACCTGCTTATCGGCTAAAACTTGGCTAATGAAACTAAAACAAAATAAAGCAATAATAGAGTGATAAGAGTTATATTTTGTAATAGTCCTACGTTTCTTAAACAAACTAAAACCAGATAAAAAATGGTTTACCAGTCTGCCTGGATTTGGTATACAAAGTGAAAGTCTGAGTGTACCTTACGGAAAACAAAGTTATTGATTTTGAGCAGAAAACACAACTGCCTTCTTCAACGGGTAGAGTATTAGTTAATATACCAGGGAGTAACAATCATTTACAAGTGGAAAGGTTTGAAGGAAATATTGAAAAGACAGAAGAAATATGTTTTAATTGAAAATAAAAAATATAAAATTTGATGAATATCTAATCAGTTCCCTCCCTTATATGCAATGGAGGGCTGTAGAAGCAGTTGACATAAAACAAAAAATAGTTTTCGAAATGTGGCTTAATTGATGAATAGTTGAAACGGAAGGCATCCACTTTATATTGAACAGCCAACTCTTGGATACTATAAAAGAACTATCGACGACATACTTCGGTTACATTAAGAAAAATCAAAAATTAAAACTAATATAAGTGATACATTATCGAGGAGCACATATGTATTTCTAGAGGAAGAAAATAAATGACTCGCCTCAAGGACATACATGTATAAGGATATGGGGAACATAAAAAGACTGAAATATTTGGCTTGTTTTAAATATCAAATTGAATTCACCCCATACTTGGAATAATCACATACAACGGGTGATTTTTTAAGCGTTTGAATTTGAAAAATTAAAAAAATTGCAAAAAATTTCCAAAAGTGAATGCAACATTTATTTGTCGTGACGAATGGTAGACTGCCAGATACTTGACAAATTTAAATGCGACTATGCTGTAGGTGATGCATCCCTAGGAGACAATTTGTTCATTATTTACCTAGCATTTGTGCCGATATCCCACCAATGGCAGTTTTAATGTTATCTTTTAGGACTGGAAACGTTTCTAGCTTATTCTTGTACACGAGAGACTTCACATATACTTCCATTGGCGGCCATCAAATTCGTCTCTCAACAGAATCATGGTGTCGTGTGTTATGTGGCATTTGGCATCGTTAAAATAACATGTGAACCAATTCTGATTCATCCATTTTGTGCAACAAAACTCAGTAATCTTTGCTAGGTACTTTGCTTTATTGACTGTAACGTAATGATTTTCATAGTTCTTGAATAAGTACGGTGTAAACCTTAAACCGCACGAAGCTGTGCATTAAGAACTCTTGAACAGCTTCCAGCTAGGTTTATAATGCGCATTTCTCATACACCACAAATTTAGATACAAGTTTAGTAGGTAGTATGTAAGCTTATTACACATGATTCAAACACAAGATTCAAACCCAAGGTCAAGAATCTACAACAAAACGAAATATGACTTCCTCTTAACAGATTTCTGGCAAAAACTTTGAGAGTAAATAAAAAATTGCCAAAAATCTGTCGTTTTCAAAAATCTGTCGTTTTCAAAAATCTGTCGTTCTGAGTCAACTTTAATCTGTTAGTCCTTCAGCTTATGTATAAAATTAACGCACACAAAACAGTTTGTTGCACTGCTCATAAAGAAAAGGAATATCTTACTAATCACATTTGTTATTGCCACATGCTGCGAATCATTTTTATACTAAAAAATTGCACTAAAAAAAATTGAAAAAAAAAACAAATTAAAAGAAATCATATGTTAGTGAAGAAAACTATACATTTTGCAGGATATTTTTTTGCTCTTAACTGTAGTAATATTGTAATAAAAATATGCTTTCTCTATAATTTTTTTTTAATTAAATTCTTATAGAATTATAAATTACTAGTAATTATTCGCTTTCAAAATATTGTCATTTACTGCTTAACAATGGAAAAATTAATTTACTGTTAAAATATGCAGTTTTTTTCCATTTCTTTTATTATTTTTAATGAATATGATTACAACTTTTTTTCTTTTATACTTATATTTGTTGTTGTTGTTTTGTATACAATTACCATAGAAATTGCATACAGTAGTAGGTAGGTATGCTTTATTATTTTTTATTTAATTTCTATTTAATAATTTTATTTTATTTTGTATTTAATATTTTATTTGTTTGATTATTTGTTTATATTTAATTATATTTGTGTTGCATAAGTTAATTAATTTTTCAGTTGGAATATTTGAATTTTTTTTCTTCATTTTCTTTAGTAATTCCTAATAATAAAAAAATGTATTATTTTTTAATTATAAAATACTGTTGTTGTTTTTTATTTATTTTAATTTTAATTTTAATATGATTTATTTGTGATGTTTTAAATATTATTAAACGGCAGACATTTTTTTGTTATCACATGTGAGTTATTTTTATTGAATTTTTGCTTGATTAACAATATTTTTATTAAAATTTTTTTTTATTTCTTCCTTTTTCAGATTAATTTTGATGGGATGACCGTTTATTATTAATTATTATTATTATATTAAACATAGATTATTACACTTTAAATAGAAACATTTGCAAGCAATTTTTTATTCTTTATTTTTTTGCATTACATTTATTTATTGATGACAAATATTATTTCCCTTTATTTATAATGAATGGAATATCAGTCATTACATAATTTTTTTTATGTGTATAGATTGCATTAAACAATTGATTAATTTATTAAAGAAATTATGTGAACAATTTTTTTTTTCTTTCGTTTTTCAATATTATTTTGTTACCACAACAACGTACGTTGGTTACAAAAAATTTCAAACTATAAACGAAAGAGAGACGACTAACTGGCTGTGTGTCTGGAGGGCTGTATGGTTGTTTAACTGTGACTGATAGAGTTCAAAATTGTAGAAATTCATATCGGTTTTTGCATTCGAACAAAAAAAAATGTTTCACCACCACCACTAAAATTCTTCACCATCATTGCCACCTTCAAACCACCCCCTCAATTTCTTAAATGCTGTCGGCTCATACTGCTCATAAAATTATTATGAAAATTGTTTAGTGCAGTTAAGTTACTGCTGACTGACTGACAACTTAACATTCCACTCACACACACACACACACACACACACCACTACCCCTACAGTAGAATGCAAATGGATGGATGGTTGTCGTAGTGTTGTCGCAGGCTAAAGCATGAAATCCTTCCTAAGGCAGACAGAATAATTGTAATTTGACTTTTATTCTAAATTCTATATGCGAAGCAAATTAAAATACAGGGTGTATAGACACATAACTATTGCTGTGCAACAGAGTACAGAAATACAAAATAAAGCATAAGAAAACTAAGAAAAGTTAACAAGTGATTGTTTTGATGTTTGGGTTTTCAGTGCGAAAATAAATTCGTGACATGTGGAAGTATAAAAAATGCTTTGTCACCATGAATATACTAACAACTGGACAACGCTTGTCAGCATTGAGTTTTATTATCAAAATTTGTACTGAGATTATATGCGAGAAATATGTTTCGTGCCGAAAAATTAATTTCAATGACAAGGCTCATCTTTGGCTCAATGGGTGGGTACATCAGTAAACAGAATTGTCAAAATTGGTGTGAAGACCAGCAAGAGGCAGTTAAAAAGCTACTATCACAGCCTGAAAGATATGCTATGTAGGGCAGATTATAGGCGTGTGGCATCATTAAAACGTTTTACTTCAAGAATGATGGAAATTGCAAATTTACTGTCAATGCAACAATCGTGCAAAGATTATAACTTTGTTTGCTTAAAGACGAAGATTTTGACTTGATTAAAATGTGTCTTCAATAAGCCCACGTCATATGTCACACCGTATGCGATAACATAAACTGACAAGAGCATGTAATTAGACTCGTCTAGACAATTTTTTTGTGGGAATACGGGAAGACCCTGGTTTACAGGGGGTAACATACATAACATAATTGGGCTTTACAACCATTGTCAGGATTACGACCTAACTTCTCACTCCATTCATATTGTGCATGTTAATTTTATACATGACCTACGGTTTAAAGTCGACTCCGAACGACAGGTTTTTGAGAAATTTGTTCATGGCAATTTTATTTTACCCTCAGAGTTTTTGCCACAGAATATTTTGCCGAAGAAATATTTTTTCTTCATATTTCGTTTTGATGTCTGACCTGGGGTTTGAACCGTGGCTGTAATAAGTAGTGAAATTATTTATAGTTGACAACATTTTAATTATAGTTGGCAACGTTGTAATTAGTAATTAAGTGTGGCAACATTGTAATTTTAACATATAAGAACAGATGAGTGAGTCATTCGTGGAAAAGACTAGAACCGAACAGAACAATAAAAGAACATTGAAAAACTTAAAAAATAATCTTTTACTTATGCAACAGTAACATTAAGCCTTAATGTTATATGGTGTCAGATGTGAAATAATTATTACATTATTACTGATAAATAGTTCGGAATACTGAAGATTCTTATTGTTAAATTTTCTCGGAATGGCAGCGGCTGACCGCTTACCACCGGAGCTAGATTGCTCCAATCTCGCCAATGAGTGGCCAACCTGGAAGCGGAGCTTCATGGTGTATATGATAGCCAGCGGAAAATCAAAGGAGCCAGAAATGACGAAAATAGCAAATTTTATCTGGCTCATTGGCGCAGGCGGTGCTAATATTTATAATACACTGTTTCCTAACGACGGCACAGAAAAGTCGTTGTTAGGTACCGCAGACGAAGAAGTAAGTCAACGTAAATTAGACGACGTATTAAAAAAGTTCGATGAACATTGTTTGCCACAACGCAATGTGGCAATGGAGACATACAAGTTTAACATGATTTCTCAAAAAGAACGGCAGACATTTGCCGAATTTGAGACGGAGCTGAGAACCCAAATGCGGTACTGCGATTTTAAATGCAAATGCGGAGAGGTTTACGAAGACCGTATGCTGCGCGACCGGGTTATCGTTGGTGTCTACGACAAAAAATTACAATTAAAATTATTGGATGGTCGTGACGAAGAATTGTCACGCGTGATTGAAATGTGCAAGACGTATGAGACTGCAAACGCCAATAAAGATATATTGGACGCGAAATTGATGATAAATGCAGTCAAAGCAGTTGACAAATCTGAACCAACAGCGGGACCGATTAACAGATTCTGTTTTAACTGTGGTGGTCCATGGAAGGGTGGTCATCAATCTGAGTGCAAGGCCAAGAACGTTATTTGCCATTCATGTGGAAAAAAAGGACATTTTCGTAAAATGTGCCGTAAACCAAGGGAGAAAGCATCTGGAAAAAAGCAGTACACGGGAGGTGATGTGAATCCTAGAGTGGCAGAATTAAGTTGGAGTGAAACGGAGGGTAAACAAATTGATGGTAATATTAGTAATTTAAGTAGTTTATTAAGTTGTAATCACATTCTTAGGGTAAATTCATTAACACCAGAGGGCAAACGCTGGACGAAGAGATATATAATAGGAGAGGAAAAGGTGACATTTAAGTTGGACACTGGGGCCGACGTGAACTGTATTCCACTGAGGGTAGTTAAAAAATTAGGTGTTAAGGTGTGTAATGCGAATTGTAAGTTACCAGTGTTTGATTATAATAATAATAAACTGCAGGTCTTTGGAAGTTGTAGATTGAAATTAATGGATTTAGACGGGGAATTGTGTGAATTAGAGGAATTTGTTATAGTTAATGATAAATGTGAACCAATACTCGGACTAGCGGCATGTGAGAGATTGCGTTTGATAAGGCGGCTGGACGTGGATAGCATTACTGGTATTGGATCGAAAGCTTCATTCATGAACAAGTATGCTAGTGTGTTTAAAGGACTTGGAAAATTCCCAAGAACATTTTCAATATCGTTAAAGGAGAATTCGAAGCCAGTGCTTCACTATAGGAAGCGAATTCCTAATTCACTGTTAGGAAAATTGAAACTAGAACTTGAAAGAATGGTTGCAGGCGGGATTATATCGCGGGTTGATTATCCCACGGATTGGGTCAACAATTTGCAATTGGTAGAGAAGTCGGATGGTACACTTCGGATATGTCTAGATCCAAAGGCATTAAATGAGTGTATAAAGCGCGAATATTTTTTGATTCCGACAATTGATGATCTTACATCTGGTCTAGCGGGTAAACGGATTTTTTCTGTATTAGATTTGAAGAGTGGTTTTTGGCATATGGAACTGGATAAAACGAGTTCAGACTTGACAACATTTTTGACACCTTTTGGGAGATTTAAATTTTTACGCGTGCCGTTTGGCCTAAATTGTGCCCCTGAAATGTTTCAGCGGGAAATGGTTAGGATTTTCGGGGATTTAAAGGGAGTGCTTGTTTATTTTGATGATTTGGTCATATGTGGTGACAATGAAGAGGAACATGATCGGGTCATGAATTTAGTTATGAATCGGGCTAGGGCGAACAACATTAAGTTTAATCCGGAGAAGATTCAATATCGTCAAAGGGAAGTTAAATTCATGGGAAATATTTTATCGGAGGGGAAAATCAAAGTGGACTCGAAATATGTTGAGGCAGTCTTAAGAATGAAGAAACCTAATAGCAGATCTGATGTGTTAAGGTTCCTGGGACTGTTGAAATATTTGTCAAGATTTATTCCTAACTTGTCGAGACAAACAGCTGAGTTACGTAATCTGACTAGAAATGACGTTGATTTTGAATGGACGGAAAAACACGACAAGGAATTTGAGAATTTACTTAGATTGGTAACCACGGGACCTGTTTTGGCTATTTATGACCCGAAATTGCCAGTGGTCATACAGACTGATGCTTCCAAGGATGGGCTGGGTTGTGTTTTAATTCAAAATGGCCGGCCAGTTGTATTTGCTTCTCGCACGTTAAGCAAGAGTGAACAGAAATGGGCACAGATCGAGAAGGAGCTATTGGCAATTGTTTTTGCCTGTCAGAGGTTTCATTTCTTCCTATATGGAAGGGAATTCAGTGTGGAGAGTGATCACAAACCTCTGGAAGCCCTTGTTAAACGGGATATCGATGATGTGACCATGCGTCTGCAGCGAATGTTCATGTTTCTTCTGAAGTATCCCCTGATGAAAGTAATTTATAAACCAGGAAAGGACATGTTAGTGGCGGACTGTTTATCGAGGGCACAATTACCGGAGGTATCAGAAATAGAGGGATTATCGGGTGTTATACATTCAGTGACGAAATCGGTTTGTCTCACTGAAGGAAATTACAATTTGTATAAGGGTGTACTGGAGAATGATTCGGAATATTTACGTATTCGTAGGTACGTTGAAGATGGTTGGCCGAAATACCATCAATTGGACCCTTTGGGCCGGCAATTTTTTAAATTGAGGTCTGAATTACATGTTGAGAATGGATTATTATTTGTGAACCATAGATTGGTGATTCCTTCGGGCTTGCAACGTAGATTGCTCAATTGGTTACACTCTTCGCATCTTGGCATTGAGAAATCGCTTGCTCGTGCAAGAAAGCTATATTATTGGCCGGGAATGAATAGGGACATCAGAGAGGTAGTCTCCTCATGTAGGATCTGCGAGAAATTTAAAAGAAACCAGCAGAAGGAACCTTTGGTGCAGGAGGAATCTCCGAGATATCCATTTCACGTTGTGGGGGTGGATATTTTTGAATACGCGGGAAGAGATTATATAGTGCTGTTCGACGCCTATTCAAATTTCCTTTTGTCTGCTAGACTACAGAATAAGACTTCTAGTCACGTCATCAATGTAATTAGCCAAATATTCAATATTGTGGGCTACCCGACGATAATTAGGTGTGACAACAGTCCATTTGGTTCAGGGGAGTTCAGACGTTTCGCGGATGAGTACAACATACAGTTCAGGTTTTCAAGTCCAGGGTACCCTCAGAGCAATGGATTGGCCGAAAAGGGTGTGGCGATAGCGAAGAACATTATTAAACGCTGCTTTGAAATGAATGAAGCTGACCGTTTTCAATATCATCTGCTGGATTATAACACAACTCCTTTAGCGGGCATGCGTGTCGCTCCTGCTGAGCTATTTTGTGGAAGATTGTTGAAGACCAAATTACCAGTAAGCGCTTCCTTGTTGACCAGGAATAGAATAGATGAACGTGAAATTTCGAACAGGCGATGTATGAGAAAGGAAAGGCAGAAATACTATTATGATAGGGGCGCAAGATATTTACCGATGTTAGAGGAGGGTGACCGAGTAATGTTTAGGAAACAGGGGAGGAATTGGAATTATGGTCAGATTGTATCCTCCTTTAATGGTAGATCGTACATAATCAGGGATAATTTTAACAATTATTTTAGGCGTAACAGACGTTTTATTGTTAGGACGAGGAACACTGACTTCAATGCTAGTGATCTTGCGTTTGAGGAGGAGTGTGGGGGTCACAGCAGCAATAGTGACGCAACCCACATTGAGACACAGTGCTCGGCCAGTGATCGACATGGGTCAAACGGTGGTGTTGCGACTACTGGAAGTGCTCCTGGGGCACGGCGACGAAGTATTGATCAAGGTCAGGTTCAGGATAGTAACGCAAATGAATCAGTCACTTCGGCGAATATGGAATATCCTCAGGGGATGGCCACGGGCACAGATGAATCAGTCCCTTCGGCGAATGTGGAATCTTCTAAGGAGACGACCACGGACGAAATGAGTCACGAAGTGATTGAATCAATTGCTCCGGAATCAGGGACTCGACAGCTGGATGCAGGACGGCCCCAGGTGACTAGAAGTGGGCGCGTTATAAGGCCTCCGGCACGTTATGGTAGGGATTATGGGGTTTAGACACGTGTATAAAAGGTTTTCTGAATTAAATGATGTCAGGGAAAAGAGAAAAGGAAAGAAAAGGAAAGCGTGTAATAAGTAGTGAAATTATTTATAGTTGACAACATTTTAATTATAGTTGGCAACGTTGTAATTAGTAATTAAGTGTGGCAACATTGTAATTTTAACATATAAGAACAGATGAGTGAGTCATTCGTGGAAAAGACTAGAACCGAACAGAACAATAAAAGAACATTGAAAAACTTAAAAAATAATCTTTTACTTATGCAACAGTAACATTAAGCCTTAATGTTATAGTGGCCTTACGTCTAATAAGTCAACACACTACCTACCTACCTACTAGACTACGGCGGCTTCATCAGTATATATAATTGCCAAGAATGATGTGAACATCCAGAGCCAGAAGCTGTTCAGAAGGTATTAACGAAGCCTAAAAGATATGGTGTTTTTTGCAGATGGAACCGTATTCCTTCAAGAATGATGACAATGAATAATATCAAATTTCAGTGTGGCAATCGTGCAAAGATTACTAACTTCGTTTGCTCAAAGCGATAGCAAAAACGATTTTTTAGGAGCCCATTGCCCGACAAAATCATGTGATTGGATTCCTCTACACAATTTTTTGTGGGGATACGTGAAGCTCCTGGTTTACAGGCGGTAAATTAGCCATAATTTCAGTCCTGGAAAAAACATTACGGCTGTCAGTGGTCAGATGCTAGCCAAATTGTAGCTCACATTTGTATTTTATACGGTGTAGTCGCGAGCAACATTTAAAAACTACAAAAAATTTTGTGAATCCAATGACGCACCCTGTATACTCGTAATATAACAACAAAATTGTCTATATTTTGTTATGTTAAGGGTTATTCACGCACTAGTGATACAAATACACCGAAAAAGCAAAAGAAAAGAAAGAACAAAAAATAAAAATAACAGTAAAAGGGAACGAGCAGACAAACAATAATACTCGTTCGTCGTGTATACGATAATTTTTCAACCCTCATTTTAACAATCTGTATGCCTGTCAGCGTCGGCGACAGCGACAGTGGCGGCGGCGGCTTGTGCTTTTCTATCTGTTTAGCATGTCAAATGAATTTGTTTTTTTGCCAATGCGTTGGGGAGTTTAACAGTTTTTATGCTCTTATGAGGGTTGGTTGGTTGGCTGGCTGGTTGTTAGTTGGTGGGTTCGTGGCATGCTTGGCTTGGATCACATTGACAAATTGTGAGTTTTTTTTGTACATTGTAGTCAATATCTTTGTTATAAAAATTAAAAAAAAAAAGAAAATAAAGTTTTTTCTCTTCTTTTTTTGTCATAAAATACTGTTCATTGTTGTTCCCAAACACACAATAGAGTCAATAAAATCAGCTGCAAATACCATATGTATATACTATATATATGTACGCCAGCTTTCAATTTGAATATTATAATGGCACAAACAAGTTGCTTTTAAAAAATCTTTTATTTACACTCGTATTTCATTTTATTTTATTTCACTTGGCCACTAATCAAGAATATTAATAAGGACTCTGTTCTCTTTTTTTCTCTCCCCCCCCTTCTTGTGGGTTTATTAGTGCTTAAACGTGTTTATTTTAGCATAAATATGTGCTTTTTACTGAAATGAATGTTTCCGCTTTTAAAAAGGAGCAACAAAAACCAGAAAAGCAAAAATAAACCAAAGGGAACATGTTATTAAAATTCAGCAACTGGCAAGATTTAAGGGACATATGGTATGAGAGCCTTTTAAGGCATTATATTCAATTAAAAGCAATTCTTTATAAAGATATGACATAATAATTTCAAGGAATTTATATTTAAGAGAACAGTGTATGAAATTATATAGGGATATGTAGCATTGTTCTGTCACCAGGCAACTCCATCTTGTTTTTTTATTTGGTTTCAGTTTTTTTTTTTGTAATTTCCATCTCTTTGTTTCAGTTCCTTTAATTAATTTTTTCAAGGTTATGAGATTATTGGTCGACTGTAATAGGTTCTAGAATAATAGGGTTGCCATCTTAAATTCATAGATATAACGATTTTTTGTGAACATTTATTGGGTATAGTGTAGTTAACTATTTAATTTTATATTATTTACCTTTTTGATGGTATTCTTTCTGGGTGGGTCCGCTTTATAGATTTTTGAAGAGAGAATGAATCCTCTTAATTCGTTTTTATTTCTGAAAGCGACACGAAGAAAGGTTATTTCTCTTCCACTATATTCGAACATGGGTTGCTTGGTCATCTTCATCTACTGTAGCACAGATGAGAGTAACATCATAAAACCAGGAGTTCATTTATTTATTAGAGGTATTTGAAAGGCATATACGAATAAATTAAAGAAAAAAAGTACTGACGTACTGACGTTAGTTTTATAGGAAATGACAAGATATTCTGGGAATATCTGATACTGGACCTTCAAGCATATTAGAGAATCGATTGGTACTAACATCAGATTGTAAAAATTTATTTAGGTTTTCGATTAAATATGATTGAGGAAGTAAAGCGAATTGAAGGTAGTGGCCATATATAAAAGTCGATGGCCATGTGTGGTAAGTTGTTAGCAAAACATGCAATTTTAATGTTAACTGACATGTGTTTAATTTGCGTTATCTTGTAATATAAGCCACGTAAGAATTCAATATCCATTCCATCAGAACATTGGAGTTTAGGTACTCAAGCTCAAACATATCAAGGTAACTAGATTGTGAATTATTTTTGGGGTATTTCGAAAGTAATTTGTGCCAGTTTCTTTGTAGAAAGATAAATGTAGATGTTATGTCGAAAAAGACAGGAATCAGGGGCCTGTTTCACTAAACTACAATTCTACAAGTTTAAAAGTTACAATCAAAATTCTAATTCTTACAAGTGCTAATGAATTGTGTTTCATGAAAATTTTCACAATCCTTGTAGCTTTTTGTACTTGTAAACTACAATTCCTACAATTACAATCACAATAAAATAAAATATTTTTACAAAGATATTTTGATAAATGAAATATATGTGTGAATATACGTATGTATGTATATTAGAGCACTAATGAAATATATGAAAATTTCAAAAATTATTTTAAATACTTTTGCAATTATGGGTACTCTAATGTATATCGATAATTTGTTTTGATTGTTATCACACCACTAATCAATCAAAACATATATAGTTTGTGTTTAAAAAATTGAAAATTATTATTTTGTAATGGCAAATCAACACAATAAAGTTAGAGTGGTGCGGCAGATTTTAGCTGCCAAAGACGTTCTTTTTGGTTAGTTTAGCGATAAACTTACCAAAGAGAAATGGAAGAGTGGGAAAACGTGCGTATGAGGTGTCTTGCACTTGGACTGGTGCCAAGTGGAAAAGACGCCAAATACGTGCGTGATGTTTTTTGGGCAAACATCAAAAGGACGTCACTGGTAAGTTGGCTTTATAAAGTGATAACATTATATTATATATAAGGCCAAGAGAGACAACTCCCGAAAGACAGGGGCGGCTGGTGGAAAGGCCAAAAAGCTCACGGAGCTGGACACCCTGTGTTTATTTGTTTATAACATATGATTAGTGGTGTTGCCGCTTTCGATAATTTGTGATATAGTTTGTTTTATTATATTCACATATTTAAAAAAAGAAATGAATAAAAACAAACAAGTGAAAATTTATTTTAGTGAAACATAACGACTTGTAGAAGTATGACTTGTAGACTTGTAAATTGTAAAAATCACTTGTAGCCACAAACTTGTAATTGTATTTTTATGAAACACAATTATTTACAAGTTCACAATTTTACAGGCAAAAACACTTGTAATTGTGAACTTGTAGCTTAGTGAAATAGGGCCCTGGTGGTCAGTTGACCATTCGCATGAGGTTAATAGCATGCCGTAGATTTTTTATTGTATGTAAACGTATATTGTGCGTCTTGAACTAATGACTTTTTACTGACAGGCAATACAGGAAGACTTCACCTTATGACAAATGGCTGTTCTAGAAGTTGTCATAATAAAGAAAACAATGACGTGATATCAGTATTTAAAATACAGATATAGGGAGAACACATAGCTGGTTGCTTGTTTAAAAATTTTCGTAATGATGTCGAAGTTGTCGTAGTCTAGTTGGCTTACTAGACGTAAGACCCGGGTTCAAACCCCAAAAATATTTCTTCGGCGACTTCTTCGTAGCAGATTTCTGGCAAAAATTCTGAAAGTTAATGAAATTGATATGAAAAGTTTCTCAAAAATCTGTTGTTCGGAGTCGACTTTAAACTGTAGGTCCCGCCACTTATGTATAAAATTAACACTCAGATTACATAAGTGGTGTGGGAAGATAGGTCATAATCCGGATTGAAGATTTGTAAATGACCAATTATATATGTAAGTATGTATGTAACGATGTTGAAAACTGGAAGATGACATAGTCTAGTAGACAATGTGTTGTATTATCTAACCAGAGCCCGTTGTTCAAACTCCATCTCATACGTCTCAAACAAGAAATTAAATATTAAAAAAAATTTCTTTCGTACCGGTAGTCCTTTGGTACGTTCGATTTTAAACTGTAGGTCCCTCCACTCACGAATAAAATTAACACAACATGGATGGTGTAAGAAGAAGGGAAACAATCCTGTCGAAAGGCTTGTAATAACCAATTAAGTGAGTTGCTAATAGGTCTGAAAATTTTAAAAATTAATGCCCCTTTTTATATATGCGTACAAATTTTTCACAAGCATATCCATGTCAATCATTAATCCATTTCCAATCATCATTTTACATTATCAAATTGTTTAAACAGTTAAACAAGTTAATTTGTATCCAATTATGAAATTAATTTACCCACCCTTGATGTAACAAGTAAATATTTGTAGAAATATTTATAAAAAATAATCTTGAAAATTATTGTCAAACAGCGTTCTTATTTGAAATTTTAAGCAACAACTAAGACAATCCTTTTTCTGATTTTGTTTTACCACAAAGTAAAATTACACTTGGTGTCTTGCTATCTCAACATTTCAGGGACAAAGACGTGAATAACAAAAAAAAAAAAAAAAATTTAAATGTTTCTGTGTTGTGGTAAAGTACTTACAAAAAGAAAAATTAAAAAAAAAAACGAAAGAGAGAAAAATAAAGGAAAATCATGTCGTATCTTTGAAATTTCCTTAACCAGTAACAGGTGCACACAATGGTAATCGATTTGCTTTCAAAAACTTTCAGATGAGTTTTCAGTTTTAGTGTTCCTTCCTCCCTTCATTGTTTATGGATGATTGTGTAGCACACCTCACCTCAAATATAACATTTCCGTTTTTTGTGTTCTGCATGTATTTTGTAGTTTTGTTGTTGTTGTTGTATGTTCTTAGTTTTGCTTATCGTTTGAAAATAATTTTCAATTTAAAATGAGTTGTTGTCGCCGCCGCCATCTCGTTGTAGTCTTCTTTCACTTACGACAACCAATACTTGTTTTTATTGTTGGTTTTTCAGGTTTCTTGCTGTTGCTGTTGCCTTATTTAATAAAATGTGGCTGCTTATGTGACGGTATGTGTGCCAACAAAATGGAAGTTTTTATAGGCATACAGTTCCTTTCAGCTAATGAGGCACACTGGAGCTTTTGGGATTATTTCTTCCAAATTTTTTTTTTTTGGGAAACTTGTATTAGTCAAAATGTACTACACATTGTATGCTTTAACGGGATTTCTAATTGATGCTGATTTGGTACTAAAAAAGTAGTGACTCAAAAGTGGTCACTTTTCGAATCATAATCGACCTAGTGTGCACGGAATTGGTAAGATTACAAAGAAATTTCAGAAGCGTGAAAACGTTAAAGATGTGATTAGGCCTGTACACCATCATAATGTGAGAACTGCTCAAAATGTCGCTTGTATTCGGGAAAGTCTAGAGGATGTTTGATTCCACAACTTTCTCAACAATTAAGCCCATCTTACGGCTTATTAAGGCGCATTTAGCACTTGGATTTGCATACCGATCTATGTTAAACCAAAGTTGAGTCACAAATCAAATACGCTGATCATTCACAAGGCAGTAGGTATGCTGATTAGGTGCTAGAACAAGAGGCTTTCAATGCTAATGTGCCCATGAAAATTTTTTTCAGCGACGAATATTATTTCTCAATCGGATGTTACGATAACAAACAAAATGCTTGCATATGTAGTTCGGAAAACCAAGAGTTGATTGATGAAATGCCACAGCATCAGAAAGAGTCACTGTTTTATGCAAATTATTGTTTGGAGGTGTCATTAAGAACTATTTTTCAAAAAATAATCCTGGAAGAACGGCTGCCTGTTAATTCACAGCGCTGTAGTCGTCTAATAATAGACATTTTGTGGTCTGCAATTGGAGATTATGAAGTGGATGGTATGTTTTCTTAGCAAAACGTACCACAACATGCATTAAACGAGCGCTTTTAACTTCATTGGATAAGAATTTTCCACAAAAAAAAAAAATTTCGTGTTTGGGCGTCATGATTTGGCCACCAATATCATGTGGTTTGATATCGTTAAAAGATTTTGGTAAGGCTAAGTCAAAAATAACGCCTTAAATGTGCGAAAATGTCGTTGAAAACTACCACAAAAGGATCGACAACTGCAACCGATATAGATGCGTTCATTTGAAAGGCATTGAATAGCTTGTCTTACAAACACAGAACTGAGAGAATATTCTATCCGTTGGCACATTACTAACAAAAACCCTGTGGCTGTAGTTGCTAACCACAGCTGTAAATTAAAACTCTTTTTTTTAAACTTAATTTTTTAAGCCAGTTTTTTTCCTGTTTTTAATGAATGTTTCATTAATACCTTGAACGGGGAATAAAAGTAAAATAAAACGAAATAAAATAAAATCAAATGGAATTCTGCATTAAAGCAAGAAAGTTGTGAACAAGTGAGAGAAAAACGATTCGAGTTTATTTTCTTTTTCATTTTTTTTTTGTTTAAACAAGAAACATTTTCACAACAAATTTAGAGAATTTGATTTGAGCACGAAAATCTTTATAAAACGTGTTTTGGCATTTACACAAAAACTTAAATGTGCCCCTTCCTCCCCCAAGCTTCTCCATCTCTAACACACGTACACGTACCATACGTATTGAAGTTCTTGAAGGATAAACACAAACAAAAGAAGTTGGAAGTATGAGTGCGAAGAGACAGAGAGAGAGAGAGAGACAGTATTTTTGGTTATTTTTCTAAAGCTTTTTTAATTATAGTAGTTTCGGTTTGTTTTGTTTGTTTTTTTTTTGTTGTTTCTATTCTGAAATGAAAATGTGTGGGAGAGGAAAAAAAGGAAAATAATCGTTGTTAATCGTTGCTTACAAATACACATTAAATAAACACACATTCTTGCTATCTCTCTCTCATACACTTTTTCATCGTACAATATGCGAGTAATGTTTGAATAGCAACAAGAAACGATAACATTTCAAATTACGAGGTTTATATGCATGTTTTACTGCGTATAAATAAATGTTCGTATGTATGTATGTTGGTATATTGGTATGTTCTTCAAGTGTTAGTGTTAGTGTTAATGTTCCTGTTTATGTTTATGTGTATGTGTTTTGCTTGTATAATAAAAAGTTTTGCTGTTCGTTCGCAATGCAACCACATGTTTAACACACAATACAAGCACAAAAAGAACTTAAATGTTGTTGTGTTTTTTCTTTTTCTTCTTCTTCTTTTACTAATATTGTTATATTTGTTATTGTTATTGCTGTTATTTTTATAGTTACGCTTTTTTGTTGTTGTTGAAATTACTCGTTTAATTTTGATTCTTCTATTAAAATGGATACATTTACTCCCGTTATGCATGCATGTTTCAAAGGGTGTAAAATAATGTATGTGTATGTGTGTGTGCTAATGTTTGTTTACTTGTTTAAAGTTTTTTTTTTTAAATTACAGAACAACAACAACAAATTAGAAATTTTGTTAAAACTAAAGTTTAATTTTTTTTTTTTTGGAACAATTTTAAGAGAAACAACTTTATCGACATGTTGAAATTTATTAAAATGACAGCATACACCTTCCCCAGGGGGTGTAGTGTTTTGTGATACATATGTTCAGTATTGGAAGAAATAATAGGGACACATTAAGTTTTCCTGCATATTCGTCAACACTTATGTATACACTCAAACCTCGTTTTATGCGAATTCAAATTTATGCGGTTTCAAAATTCTCAAATTTTTTCTTTGCAAAAACAATTTTAAGGAAATATTGAATGTTAAAATCCAAAAAAATTTGTTGTTCGTAACAAAGTTACTACTATCTTTAAATTTTTTGGGCATTTCCGGTTCTGATGTATGAAGTATCATTCAAATGCTATGGACGTGGAGTAATATTATATTTTTATTTTATTGAAAAATTATGTATTTTCTTCATTATTTGGTATTTTGTATTAGTTGTTGTTTATTTCCTATCTTTTTCCTTATTTTGTATGGTCTCAGCAAGGGATTCATTTTTTGTTGATTTTTTATATGCGATTTTGTTTGAATTTTAAGGGTTAAATTTGAATTTATGCGCTTTTTTATTTAAATCCCTATTAGTGGATTTTGTATGAGCTAGTGTATCGTTTTATGCGAATTTGAATTATGCGATTTTTTGCGAAACGAATTAATCGCATAAAACGAGGTTTGAGTGTACATATAATAAGGTGGCGTGGTGTATTTGTTACAATGCTCGATTACAAACCCAATCTATTCAATTTTAAAGCCTAGACAAAACGAAAATTGTTCAATCTCCAATAAATAATCCATGTAGGACCGTCTCACGATTTTTATTGAGATCAAGCAACGCCACATACACATCGAGAGATAAAGCAGGGCACAAATGGTAAAGTTTCTCAGCACGTAAATGGTAAAGTCCACACAAGGCCTTTTTTATAGGAGAAGGCAGACGATAATCCTGTCAGCCTAGAGTCCTCTTAGTTGGAAACATTTGAATAATTAAACTGAAACAAGGCGGTTCATTGAATTTAAAAGAATGGGACAAGCTTCAAATATAATATCAAGCCCTTTGAATTTCATTTTACATTTCCCACGTATTTTCTGCCCAAAAAGGAATCGATTTTTTTCTTGAGAATGCCCCTGATGTGTTTGATAGAGTTTAGTTTTGGCGCTTAAGACGTGAACTCCATTATATGCCCTTAAAATTTTCTCAAAACACAATTTCTCAGTTTTAGGAGCATAATTAGGATCGTTGTTCTTTATTAATAGTCGTGATTCAATGACATTTCAACCTTAAAAAAGGAAAGCGATTGCAGAAGCATACCCAACGACTTGAATCAAACGCTACATTTTCCAATTGATCCAAACGAATCAGTTTTCTTTTCCTCAGATGCTCGGAAATTTTTCAATTGCTTTCATAAATTGTGTTTGTTAAAAAGCGCTACTAATTGTGTACTTCGAACCATAAGTCCAGTTTTCTTCTCTTAGATAGTTTTGTGCCGATTTCAAAGCATTCAGTTTGGCAAGGTTGTAATCTTTGAAATATCTTTTATTTGAAGTGAAATGTTTGAAATGAGTCTAGTCACTAATTAATGGCAAAACATTATCCGGGAATTGTAAAAAATTTAGTGATTTCTGAAACAAATGCTGTTTGTCATATACAACCAAATCAAGTGAGAAACGATGGTTAAATTAGGATTATTCGTTAGGACAGGGATTAATAGGAAATCATCTATTGAGAGTTGTTACCCTATAATGAAACTATGAATTTGGACTTGTGCTGTATACAGTGGGATGAAATAGTCAAATATGAGAGCAATACCATGGCATATCAGTTGATGACAAACCTTAGCATCTCGAGATTTTACATGGCAGAAGGCAAACAATTGTTCATCATGTATTGTTTCGAATTTTATTATTTTCCCCTCTAAAAGACCTTTCCAAAGCCGCTGACGCTCTAGTAAGAATAAAATCTGCCACAAACATCAAAGGAAGATGAGGTAAAAAGGTTAGAACTGAAATGAGCAAGATTTCTTTCCATTACATCCAATACGTTTTCACAAAGGAGTTCATTTCTATTTCTAGTGGGTAATGTGTTGGCTAATTAGACTTGAGGCCACGGTTGAAACCCCTGGTCAGACATCTCCAACAAAATGAAATTTGAATATTTCTTCGGATACTTCCTCTCAGAGTAAATAAAATTGTCACGAAAAAGTTTGTCAAAAATCTTTCGTTCGGAGTCGACATTAAAAATGTAGGTCCTGCCACTTATGAATAAAATTAACACACACAACAACACATACATAAGTGGTGTGAGAAGCTACATCGTAATTCTGACTGAAGAGTTGTAATGACCGATTAAGTTAATTGAAAAGGTTAGAACTCAATGAGAACGCTTCATCTCTATTACATTACAAAGGAGTTCATTTCTAGGCAACAACAGATGATAGTCTAAGCCTGCTCTAAATATCCTATTCACGAAGTGAGATAAACCTGTAGAAAGGATAACATTAACAATGTATAAGATAAGAATGTAGGGCACGGTTACTCTATTTCAAAAGAAAACATTTCTTACGCCGTAGTCTAGTAGGTAGTGTGTTGGCTTATTAGACTGAAGGCCCGAGTTCGAATCCCAGGTCAGACATCAAAACGAAAATATGAAAATATTTCTTAGGCGACTTTCTCTCAGCAGATTTCTGGCAAAAACTCTGAGAGTAAATAAAATTGCAATGAAAAGCTTCTCAAAAAACTGTCGTTCGGAGTCGACTTTAAACTGTAGGTCCCGCCACTCATGTATAAAATTAACGCACACAACATAAGTGGTGTGAGAAGCTAGGTCGTAATTCTGACTGAAGGGTTGTAATGACCAATTATGTATGTACGTATGTATGTATGTATGAGTCAATGAGCAGAAGTTTCTTAGCGCTACAGCTATTAGAATGAATTCAACCTTGTAACTAGATTTAACACGCAGAATTATATCGTCAACAAATACTCTTAATTATGATTTGTGTAAATAAGGTATGTTTTGTGTAAATAAGGTATGTTTTGTGTAAAAATCTCTGAAGTCTTGCTTATTTACTTTGGAAAATAATGAGCAATTTAGGCTCAAGATGAAAACTTTTGGTTGTTGTATACAAAAGTCGCTCATGACATTTTTAGTATTTTGATTATAAGTTACGTACTATAATTCACAATAGGCTTCCATATGAATTTTGTACAAAAAAAAAAAGACTTCTTAGTTAAATTACAGACTTGAAAGTGATTATTACTTTTGGCGTTATGAACCCTCCTACGTAAGTATAGGTTACAGAAGCACAGGCTATAATTTTCTTTTTCTTTTTTTTTTTTTCTTATCAAAATTGTTAACAAAGTCTGGAAAAATAATTACGAAATTGTTTCCGTTAAAAAGAAAAGTAAAAACAAATAAAATATTTTCCAAATATTATGGTAGTAATAATCCCTTTTTATTTTTAATAATTTTTTATTTGATGTGATATCACGCTTCTCTCTCCTATGATATTTCCTTTATACGTGTGCAAGTGTGTGTGTGTGTGTGTGTGCAGTTAAAAATAAATCATTTATTAAGTCAACATATTTTACGGTCAACACATGTTAATACTGACTGATACGTGATTATATATATCGTGTTTGTGTGTATACAAATGTTTTTTTTTTCTCTGTATAACTTTTGGCAATGGTTAGAATTATTTATGAATATTAATATTCATTACAAAAAACAGAGAGAGAGAGAGAGAGAGAGAAATAAAAAATAAAACTGAATGAAAAAGTGAGGAAAAATAAATGAATTACAATAAAACTTTATAATCCTTGATTAAAATAAAAAAATTAAAAAATAATAAAAATACCATAAAACATAAATAACATACGAGTTATTATTCACGTTGTATTTATTGTATATTTATGTTTAACAATAAGTATGAATATGGAAACCAACATCATCATTATCATCATTATCTTTATTATCATTTCCATATTCATATTCATTATTACCATTTTTGTTGTAATAATCGTCAATAACAATAATTAAATTTATAACTTTTTATGCTGCTCATAATTCATTTAATGGTCAATATGAAATGAATTTTATAACTCATGTACACCTACATACATAATGGATAAAATAAAACTCAAATAATAATGAAGCCAACACACAGTGGGTAATCAAATGTTTTAATAAGGATGCGATAAGGCAAAGAAAATTTCAAAACTTTAAAATCCAAAAGAAAGATTTTATTTTAAAACATTACTTGTGACCTGAATTTTGTGAAATTATTTGCAGAAACTCTTGAGTAGTAGAAGCGATTCTCACGCAGACTGGTTTCTTACTTAACATTTAGTCAGGATTACGATCTAACTTCTCACCACCCATCTTGAGTGTGTTAATTTTATCCATCAGAGGCGGGATCTGTTGAGAGGAAGTCGCCGAAGAAATATTTTTTCATATTTCGTTGTGTTTGAGAAGTCTGAGCTGGGATTTAGCCTACTATCTCTAGTCTAAGAAGTGAACACACTGTCTATTACACTACAGCGATGCAGACTTCTTACCAGAGCATTAATCGTTTCTCATTATTATAGAATGGATTCGAATATGCTCAACGGGGGAATAGCATGTATTCCGTATGAGTGAGGTTATGTTTCCATTATTGAGCAATTTTGCACTGAAAAAGTTGTTATGTGATCTGAAAATGTGTTATGATGATCCGGCAGTTTCTAAAATGAAGTGAATATTAAAATTATTGGTCACTCAGCTAAAAGATTTTCAGAGGATCCAATACGCAGGTTTGAAGGTTTCTCACAACGGCAAAACCAGCCAACCTATCAAAATGATCGGCAGGGTTCATAACCACACTCGACGAAATGCCTACTCAATGGATCGAAATAAGGGTATTCCATGGCGATTATAACCTTGGGTTCTCAAAATATATTTCGATATTTGAGGCTACCAAGTTTCTGGACATCTAAGGAAGCTGAAAGCTGTCAGCTTGTGTTGTGAACATTTAGTGAGCACCATGTCAACTAAAAGGTGGTTGTATCTTGTAAACATTAGCGCACTTAGTGAGGCTGCTGAGTGAGAAAACCGGAAGGGTTCATAAGACATCAATGACTTAAGAAGAAGAGATGATTATTAGTTGAGTTTATGCAACCTCGAGACTGAACAGTTCTAGAGCTAAATGGGTGCTGCACCTAGCCAGGAAATCTTTTAGCACTTTAAAGGGGATAACTTTTTATGAGATCAGACATATGGGGTAATAAAGGGGAGCTAGAATCTGCCATTGCTCAAGAATTCAAAGATAAATAGTCAGGCCAGGGCTTTTTATGGCCTAGGTAAGTTAAAGTTGTAGTCGCTGTAGTCTAGTAGTCTAGTAGGTAGTGTGTTGGCTTATTAGACGTAAGGCCACGGTTCAAAGCCCAGGTCAGATATCTGTGACTAAATCTGTTTTCGGTGCCCACTTTAAACTGTAGGTCCTGCCACTCATGTAAAAAATTAGCACACACAACACAGGGCGTTTGTCCACTGTTTCTCTTGTTTCTTATAGCTTTTGCGATGCGGCATGGTACCCCAGTACACCAATTCTACTAATGACAAAAGTTTTAACCGTAACCATAGTGAGAACGGCGCAAATGATAACGAAATCCATATCCGGACATTAACAACTTGATGGTTAATTTGAAGGCAATTAAGACATGAACACAAAACGTCAAAGTTCACCAATTGAATTTTTAGACTCTTGTGATTGTGGTTGATTGGATTGATTGATTGTACTAAATATACATGTAATAACTTACGTAGAAATTGTTAGTCCATGAAAACAAAGATAGGTATCAATTGGGAGGACGAGGTTTTTGCGTGATAACTAACTATGTGATCTTAAGTGTATTACGGTTGATTGTATGGAGAATAATTTGATTATTTTCCTACTCCAGCTTGGTATTATTTTTGTTTACGACGAACTCTCAGTAGATACCCTTTACTCATGGAGTGCATTGTGTTGAATGTAGACAAGAAAAGTGGCTTAAATTTTTCGGTTGGGCTACTACTTCTTCAACCTAACCTAACTTAGCGTACCAAATGACAAGCACGAATAGTTGAAGTAATACTCCATTTACACTCTTTATGTCATTAAAAATGGATTCCCAAAGTTTTCAACTTTTTTATGCCAACTGTATGTGTATGTATGACGTCAAAGTGGTTTAGACTGTGTGGTTTAACCATTAAACCATTAAAAAAAATAGTAATAAAACCCATAAAAATTAAACACATTTCAGTCATTTAATCTCACTTCCTCCCTCTCATCCTAGCATTTCAATTAAAAATTAGTTTTAAATCACAAAATGTTTATGCTTCAAAATCATTTTGAATAATAAAATAAAAGAGAAAGAAAAAATATACAAAATAATAATAAATAAATAAATAAATTAATATTGTTTTTATTTATTTAAAAAATATTAAAAAATTGTTTTTTCTTTTTTTTGTGTTTAAAAGCGGTCAACAGAGAATTTTATAAATGCCAACATTTGGTATTAAAAATGGTGTTCGATTACGATAAATTTTAAAAAAATAAAACCTAACAACACAGAAATGTTGATGAAATTTTCCAACATCAATCTTATTTGCATACCATACGACTGTGAGTGTGAGTGAGTATTGTTTGTCGCATTTCGAAATTGTTCGAATATATTTTTATTTATTTTTTTAAAATTATTTTTTATGTTTTCATATGAAAACTGTATTTTTGTTTTTAATTGAAAATAATATTTTTAAAAGGTTTCAAGTGTAATAAATACTGTTAATGGCCATTTTGAATGATTAAATCATGGAGAGGCAATTATTATTAGAATTTTGTATTCATTTGTACAATTTATTCTTTATGGGAAGCAATATTCCAGTTTTTTTCTTTTTGATAAACTAATTTAGTAAGTGCTGTGAAGGATACAATGAAAGAAGTCTTATTTCAATTCAAAAATCGAGGTCTTAAGTTAAGAATTTTTTTTTTCAAGAATTTGTGGTTCATTGACGTCTTTGGTGGGTATTAGAAAACTTTTGAATTTTTTTTAGAAATAATGGAGTTGGGACAACCAGAATGAAAATTAAACAACAAACTTATTGTTCTTGGACAAGCGTTTCGGAAATCAGTAAACAATAGCGATTGTGTTAAAGTAATAGAACCTGCAACAATGTTTGTAAATAGGAAGTGAATTGGTTTCATTAAAGATGGTTAGCGCAAGATATGCAGGGTAGACATATCAGTGATATAAGACTATTGTTAGCTGTCTTTAGGAGAATTGATACATTAATTGATATTGATATATTCACCCTTATTCTGGTTGTCGTCGTCGTCGTTACCAAAAATGATGTCGATAAAATCAGAGTCGACACAACACAATATCGACGGAGTATTGACTCACAGAATACCAAATGTGTGTCGACAGTCATTACCAATTAAGTAAACTTTTATTTAAATTAAAAGCGCCACTTCAGATTTCTGTGCAGCGAATTCGAAGATTTGAAGTCGCCGTAGTCTAGTAGGCAGTGTGTTGGTGCATTAGACTTGAGGCCAGGTCAGACAATCCCCAGCAAGACGAAATATAAAAAAATATTTCTTCGTCAACTTCCTATCAGCAGATTTCTGGCAAAAACTCTGAAAGTAAAATTACCATAAAAAGTTTTTTTAAAATGTCTTTCAGAATCGATTTAAAACGTCAGGTCGCGCCACTTATGCACAAAATTAACATACGCAAGAGGTGTGAGAAATTGGGTTGTAATCCTGAGTAAAGGATTGCAATGACCAATTATGTATGTATGTATGTATGCATGGAAAGGGTTTCATTGTTATGTTAATTTAAAGTTTTTTTTTTTCTAAATTTGGAAAATTTATTTCCATTTCCTTTGGAGAGTTGTCTTTCGAAATTCAGAAGGCGTTTCAAATCACCATGGGTATCTTCAGTACACATGCCACAATGGTCTCGAGGCATTAGTGTTTTGCCACCATATTAACCTACAGTTCATATAGTATACATAAGAAACATGAGACTACAGTTCAAAATCTCTTGGTCTTGTTGAATTTGATACACTTTGGGGGAACTGTAAATATGAAAAAATATCAGTCTAATGTCACGTACCAAGTCCACAAAATTTAGTATCTTAACAGAAATTCTGCAGAAAGTTTATGAAGTCAGATAGCCTGTCTATCTAGAAGCTATTATGCGAAGTAATCTGGCATTCAATTACAGTTTTTAAAGAAATTGGGAGTCCAAAACAGGAACAAACACTTCAGTAATGTTTTTTTAAATCTGCCATTGGAAATCTACGTTAGACGGTAGGTCTTGTGCACTAATGGATAAATTAACTCAGACAACAACATGGGTGGTGTGGGAAGCTAGGTTGTGATCTTGACTAAAGTGTTGTAATGATCAATTAAGTAAGTAAATTTAATTTGCAAGCGCACGATTTATTTTATTTTGCACAATTATTAGAACCACATCAGATTTATGCCGAGTTAATTCTAGGCCAGAATTATGTAGCCATCTCCTTATTCTCGCTTCTGCGTGGTTGTACTTCGTTTCCTTAGAGTTAGGGGAGTTAAGGGTCTATAGATAGATTATTTGATGTGCATTAAAACCTCTAAATTATTTTAAATCTTGAAATAGCCATGATGAGACATCGTATTCTGCTATCTTATTCAGATAAATACTCTTTTTTTTTAAGTTCTATTCCACACTTTAAGAAGATGCTTAACAACTTCCCATTCATCCCACGTACAACGTGCCAACAGTCATATGTAATAAGTAAATGCGATATGATTTAAGAATGTCAAAATGTGATTTATGTACATGTGTTTTTGATGACAAAGGAAATATTATACAATACGAGTGTATATATTATGTATGTATGTATACACATATCAATGTCGTGGTATTATAAACATAAACATACGATTAATATTTATGACCGTATAAAGACATGCAATAACAACACATAATGCCACAGTGTTTGTATGTATGAACTGCTCCCTACTGTCCCCCTACTTCGAATGACACTCTCGTAAACTAAATTAAAACAGATTTTAGTTGGCAGATTATGATTTATGAGCGCATCTTTTAAGGATATTTAATTTGAGGTCAATGCGGGATAATATTTAACAATAACATGTAAGATGGAAGCCATTTGGTGAAGGACAATTGATCATAATTAAGATGAACTTTACAATTGTTTAACGAAAGAATAAAAGTTTTAACCAAAAGAAGTTTTTTCTTTCTTTCTTTCTTCTTTTTCGAAAGTTTAGGGAAGAGTTTCTAAGAATACAAAAACGTTTTCTTTTTGTATTAAAAAATTTAAGCAACTTACTTGGGTGAAAGGAAAATAAATATAAGCATTTTTTAGCGTACCTGTAAAGAGAATAAAGAAGATAAGACTTTATAAGAAAATTGTTTAAGAAATTTAAGAAGCAAAATAAATAAAAAAATAAAGTTTTAAAGATATTATTTTCAGTTGTCTTATACTATGTGAGTAAATTATTTCAACAGTGCATTGTTATCAACACTGTATGGAAGTGATTGGTTAACCCAGAGTGGGATGTATTGTTTCAAAAAGAGGCTGGTTAGCTTATAGTTGGCACCACAAGCTTTAAATCCATAAGATTTTTAGGTTAACCTTCAAAAAGCTTTCTTTCTTACTCCTTTGATTACTACAATGCTTTATTCAGGATTACAACCTAGCTTCTTACACCATCCATATTGAGTGAGTTAATTTTACCCGTGAGTGGCGTGACCTACAGTTTAACGTCGACCTCGAACGTTAGATTTCCGAAAGAATTATTTTTCTTCATATTTCGTTTGATATGTTTGAGCTGGGTTTTGAACCATGGTCTCTAGTCCAATAGACCAACTTACTACCTACTAATCTATTGCGACTTCTAAGGACACGTATACAAATTTTATCGCCGTTGGACTATTTGCTTGTAGAATAAAGTATTTTGAGCGAGGTAACTTTTGTTCGTTCGAAGAAACTAAATAAAAAGAAATTTCGTGTGTTAGTAAAGTGTTGGTTTTTGGCGAAATAACAAAATAAATGTGAAGACAAGGCTTGGTTTCATAGCCATTATTTGAACTTTCAAAACTGGTTTGAGCACCGGGAATAAAAAGACATTTGGGTGTGTTAGTGAAGCGTTGGTTTGATGGAAAAAAATGTCAAGCCATTGCTTGGTTTGATAATCATTATTTGAACTTTGAAAAGTGTTTGAGCACCGGGGTCTGTTTACATAATGGCGCCCCAAAGAGACTGATAAAAACATCAAAATAATTCCAAAAAATTATTTTGAACGACCGTAAAGTGTAGCGGATCAACTTAACTGAGGCTTTAATGACATCAAAGGAACATGTTGAACGTATCGCGTATGAATATTTGGGTAAAATAAAGCTTTGTTCAAATTAAGGGCCATGCGAACTCATAAACGATAAACACTTCAAGGAATTGTTGTTACTGAGTCGTGCTTTAAGCGGTTTCAGAAAAAAAAAATTATGCGCCGATAATGTAATAAAATAATGAAAAATGGCTCCATCATTTCATACCAGAAACTAAGGCTGCCGCAATATTAAACATTTACGTTTAATTCAACGTTTGCTTTTTACCATTTAAACTACATACTTACTAACCAACATTACCTCATTATAACGTAAGAGATCAAAAACCTTTAAGTCCATTAAGTTTACATAACATGTTGTTGTTGTGTGGCAAAAAGTAAGTTGAACAGTCAACTCAAAAGTGAATTTATTTGCCATAAAAATTAAAGTTTATTAAAGAAGAATACAAAGTACTAAAGTACTCAATTAAGAAATCTAAACATACTTCATAAAATGTAAACCTTTTCTCTTTCTCTACTCTCCACATTCAACACAGACATCATCGAATTTTAGAAAAGAGACAGGATTGTAAGTAAACCTGAAAGTATGCTGTGCAAAACTAAAATATTACATTCAACATTAAACATCCGGTCAAAAATTCTCATTTAACTCTCTGTCTCTGTGACGTAAAATGAAATTCAAATATGAAATGAAAAACCAAATGAAACTAAAATGAAACGTACTTTTTCCTCTTTTTTTTTGCTTTTTGCCATAAAATATGATTTTTAAGTTAAAAGTGAATATCTATGCAGATTTAGATAAACTTTAGCAAATGACTACATCAGGCTGCTTGCTGGATGTGAGTGTGTGTGTTGGTTGGCTGTATGGATGGCTGGCATACATACATACATATGTGACTAAATAAGGATATCATACGGATTAGTGTTGTTGATACACTTTGTTTGTCTCAGCAATTAAATTTTCTTTTACTCTCTCTGCAGAAATATTTTCTAAAATGGAGTACAATAAAACTGCAAATAGTGATAGAAAAATAGTTGAGAAAAACTAAAGTAATTCAGTGTTTTTTTTTAATTTTTCAAACACATTTCCGGTAGTTCTAATACCATACAAACTTTTTAATTAAAAGCGTACAGGAGAAACACTCACAACTGGAAACAAATATCGCATATGAGTACGTCGTCGTCGTCGTCGTCGTCGTCGTCGTCATATTTATTACAGACAACGTTCAAAAAATGAGCAGCAGCAGCTTAATACCTTTTTTTATATGAATATGAAATATTCAATATAAAATATATTCCAAAAGTTTCTATGAATTTTGTTCTAATTTTCATTATTTTTTGCTTCTTAGTTTTATTGTGTATATTTTTATCATGAGTTCTTTTTCTGTAAAATGTAAACTTTTTTTTGTTTACATCCACATTTAGATCAACAACTCTGTGAGACAGTAGAGTGTATTTGTTTATATCAACAACTTTTGTTTTGTACAACATGTATGTACTGTGTTGCAAGAAAATGTAATTTGCTTAAAAAACACTACAACAACAAATTTAAAATGTAAAAACAAAAGACGAAAATGAAGTGAGCTTAACTGAATACATGATACCCTATAATTTAGTTTTTCTTTTAAATTCCGTACTGCTTTTGCTGCCTCAAAATTGAGAACAGTTGTGTCATTGCAATGTAACAAGGGCAGTCATCAAAATAGAGGGTAAAATAGAGAACAGTCTGGTAGATTATAATAATACCTTATAATAAGACAATCTATATGATTGCAGTCGCTGTAGTCTAGTAGGTAGTGTGTAACCTCATTTCAACAAAACGAAATACTTAAAAAAATATTCTTCGGCGAATGCCTCTCAACAGATTTCTGGCAAAAACTCTGAGAGAAAATAAAATTGCCATGAAAAGTCTCTCAAAAATCTACCTATCTGGGTAAAATTAACACATACAACATAACTGATGTGAGAAGCTAAACGATTACAATACAGCATCGCCTATCAGCATTGGCAAGGAAAACTGTAAGGTAATGGTAGATTAGCTAAGGAGGCGGATACCCTTAAAGGAAGAGATCACAATAGTACTCAGAAAATAATTCATGTTATCAAAGCTATAAACGTGAAAGAAGAACTCTGGGATATATGTATACAACGGCAGCATCAGTCAATCGTTTAATGACAAAAAAAAAAAAAAAACTGGAGTTAATCACGAATGCTCTACCACCTCGACTACCATCGTGCGGTATACTATTACGAGAGCAGTCCGTTTAGAGCGAAGAGGAATAACATGGAGTTTCATGTGTCAACTTGAAGATCTGAAGCATGGGAATCATATCAATAAAGTCTCATACAACATCGCCAATTTCTTAAATTTTCATTTCTGCAGAAAGAGCAGGTCTTGAGCAGTGTGTAATGTTTGAGAATAATCAATAAAGCAATAGAACAGAGAAAACTATTAAACACATGAATACATAGATAGCTTCTGTCGTTTAACAGTGGAACTAATTTAAACACAATTTCCTGGCTGGCATTGTTAGCGCAACAGACAAAAATTTTTTGTAAACGTTGTGCCACAAGATGCTGTTAGATTTAGTCGCCTTACAAGCGTAGTATGGATATTAAGGAAATACTTAAACACGAGTTTAGTTCTTGAGGTTGTTTTAAACTCGCTTAAGATTTAAGATTTTGAACTTAGATTAACGAACTTAAGTAAGTACGAAAGAAAAAAAACTGAGCTATTTGAAATTTGTTCGTAGGCTTTTTGTCATTCAAATGTCATGTAATAGTCGCAGTTGACGTTTTCCGCCTTTTTGATGATATTCAATGAATATTATACAGCGGGTATTGCAACGTGCCAACCGACTGTTGAATCTTTGCACGCTTTGATTCTGGTATGAAATAATGGCAGTACATGCTTCATTTATTCTCACATATCGAACCAAAATTCGATTTTTCATGATGAAACAGCGACAAACACTGCTCAGAATCAATATTTCGTTATTGTCTTTAGCACCTATTTTTATAGAGCTTTAGTATGTCCAAATAATTATGCACGCTGTGACCAATACGATCCGTTAAAATCTTTAGACCCTTAGCTATTGTGTTCAACTTCACTTTGCGGTCAGTTTTGCGGAGTTAATTTATGAGTTTGATGTTTTCGTCGGTAACAGACGCTTACAAGCGTTCATTGTGTGCATCGCTCCGGTGTTCATTTTGCTTCGTTTATACTCAGCAAAACAGTTTTCAGTGGTTGATTTTTCTGGTGCAAAACATGCCAACCCTTGGCTTGTTGTCTCACAATGGGAATAATCTCTGACCTAATTGGAAGACCTTAACGTTCAAGAAGCATACGTGATGTAATGTAACCTATTTTTAATTAATTCTTAATTGAACATGGGGTCACAATGAATGCTTTTAATGACATTTTATCAACTTCTCTATGTTTCATGTTACTGAAGCAAACACATTTTTTTTTCGATGGACTACCAGAGGTCAGCAATGAATTGTTTTTTCGCTACTCATAAGCACTCATTCGAGTGACCCGAATCATTCATCAAAATTTAGCATTTTGCGATTCCTGTATATGTTTAGTTATAAAGAGTTATAAAGTCAACAACATCATACGTGTTGTTAAGTATGAATATGATGAGTACTTCAAACTTTGAATATGAGTAGTTTCAATGATATTAAAACAAGAATGATGAATATGAATATGAAAGTATAAGTATCAGAAATTATGAGTATGATTTGATTTTACTCATCTTTTTGAATACTCATTGCTGACCTCTGCTTGAGATATCGCCAACAGGCCTCAGTCAACTAATTTAGTGCGAACATACATTTGTTTGACTCTAAGAGGCCAACAGGCCAATCATCGAAGAGGGTTTGACAGTTTCGGTTCTACAAATCGACAATTGAAGCTTTCGCACGACGAACACTAAAAGATAACACTCTCTTCCATACAACTTTCAAAATACCGACTGCAGTGTGTATCGCATAAGAAAATTGGAAAACATCCTTGAACTCAATGTTATTTTATTGAAATCGACAATATTCAGAATGTAGTTGTAAATATTTGTATACATGTACAGTGGATTATCCATGCATGTATATGCATATGTAACCATATCTCTCTTTCCTTCTCTATCAATGTATGGATGTGTAAATAATTATACATCTGTATGTGTGTCTTGTGTTTACATGGCGGCATGTTTTCTATGTTTTATGATCAGAATATAGTTTATTTTCTTGAATATCGTTGTTATTGTTGTTGTTATTTGTTGTTATTTAACATTTGGCTTATGTACACATACAGACAAACATACAATACATGTATGCATACATACCATATTTGTGTGTTATATAGTGTTTAACATGCTAGAGTTGCTAAATTGCATTAAAAATTAAAAATAAATCTTGAGGTAAAACCTCTTAGAAGGATAAACGAGGCAAATATTTATCTTCGTAGAAACCACATAAAACCACAAAAACCAGGCACCAGGTAAAGACGACATCAATCAGAAAATGTTTAAAGAAGCGATAAAGAATTCGCCCCAAGACGATTTCTTATTTTGAATGAGAAGGGATTCATAATTTAACTCTCGAAGAAAGGAGATCTCACAAAATGCAGAATCTGACTACAGTAGACTACAGTAGTTTTAAAAGAATTTGTAAAGTGGAGTGGCCAAGTTCTGGGAAAATTCTACAGTCATACACCACACATATATTCTTTATAGACCTTCCATATGAGTGATAGTTTCCCGAAATTCCTTTCCAATATGTACTCTGGCAACACTGAATATTTATATTCATTTGAAATATACTGAATATTTGTTGTGCTAATGGAAAATCCATCTATAAACACATACATACACATGCCACATATTCTAATGTTTGTGTCTCTAGTTACCCCACTGGCTTCATGTTGTATATCAGGGGACAAAGGTCACTTTTAGCACTCCGAGTTATACATAGAAAGCAACACATAGAGAGAAGACAGACGTTGACATCAATTTGCTACGAGAACATTACCTTGCTTAACTAAGTCTTCGACTCTGAAAAACAAGTGTTCGCCTAATAGCATTGACAAGTTAAATAGTAAGGTATGGCCGTAGTCGCCGTAGTCTAGAAGGTAGTGTGTTGGCTTTTTAGACGTAAAGCCAGGGTTCGAGCCCCAGGCCAGACATCAAAACAAAATACAAAAAGTATTTCTTCGGCGATTTTCTCTCAGCAGATTTCTGGCAAAAACTCTGAGTGTAAATAAAATTGCCATGAAAAGTTTCCCAAAAAATCTGTCGTTCGGAGTCGACTTTAAACTGTGGGTCCCGCCACTTATGTATAAAATTAACACACACAACATAAGTGGTGTGAGAAACTAGGTCGATAATCCTGACTGAAGGGTTGTAATGACCAATTATGTATGTATGGCCAGATTAGGTAAGGTGGGGGAAACCCTTAAAGGAACAGGTCCCAATAGTACTCAGAAAATAATTCAAAGCTATGCACGTAAATGCTGGACTCTAGGATAGAAACAAGCGGCATTTTTAGGAATGAATGATAAACCTTGCAAACTCAAAATGACGACAATCGAGAAAGCACTTGTGCAAGTAAGTATTGAGAAGGTAAATTGAGTAGGTAGCTGTGCATCACCGTCTACCAGTCTAGAGAAAGTATCGGACACGTTGACAACTTTAGAAATGGGACTAAAAGGAAGACGAGCATCATTTCTAACTGATGACCTCAAAGCACAGGGAAGTTTTAGAACAGAAACCAGACAGCAACGCGCTGCAATGGGTCTCCTTAAATATGTTTGGCATGCAAGAACTAGATTGATCAGGGGCGCTCGCTTAAGACCTTGCCTTTTCGGATCGAACCACGAAAAATGCAGTGCAGGACAGTTTTATACACCAAGAAATTATCTGAAAATGGATATAGATAAACTCAATACGCAGCATGCTTGCACGCTGCTGAGGAAATGGAAGACGTCAGCATTGGTTTAATATGGGAATCTCTTTTCATGGGAACGAGTTGAATTGAATGACCATTTTTCGCAGAATATGATTTTAACTGACTTCGGATATGTTTATCGGGGCTCTTCATTAAGAGCAATATTATCGAATTTAGGGCTCTGAAGTTTTTAAGGCACCAAATGTAGTGCATTCGGTACGGAAATATGTTTTTCTCAACTGGGCGATCGGCACCATGTGTTACGCTGCCGCTTAGATAAAGATCTTGTATTTCAAGTCGCCGTAGTCTAGTAGGTAGTGTGTTGGCTTATTAGACGTAAGGTCATGGTGCAAACTCTATGTCAGACATCTCGAACGATATGTGCAAAAATATATCTTCGGCGACTTTTTCTCAGCAGATATTTGGCAAAAACTCTGAGAGTAAAATAAAAATGCCATGAAAAGTTTCTCAAAAACATATCGATCGGAGTCGACTTTAAACTGTAGGTCCCGCCGCCACTCATGTATAATATTAACACAAACAACATAAGTGTTGTAAGAAGCTAGATCGAAACCCTCACTGAACGTAGTGCATATTCTCCGTATTTTTATTTCTATATGTAATTATAATATCTCTGACGTCAATGAATTCGGAATCATTCCCCAGCAGTGCAGAGTTAATATATGCAAGGATGTATGCTAGTATTTGTATTGCTAAAATGTTTTTGAGATTTTTAAACAAAAGCAATTGCAATTATTATTAAATTTTAAGATTATTTATTAATAAATTAACGAACAAGAGAAACAATGAGATGGAGAAGGAAAGAACCAGAACAAAATATTTTCAGAAACAATCTGATATTCGGGTATAACTTGTTAAATGCATTTTAAATGGCTGTTTATTTATAACAATAAATTATTAAAAAAATAAACTCTTCCTCATATACATATGTACATACACTCACGTACAGTTACTTAAATATGTACAGCACATACAACAACATGTATACATACATCTACACACTTAAGCAGAGAAATAAAAAAGCTACAGCAGAGTGCAAGATAAATAACCAGTCCGAGTCCATTGCAAAAAAGTCCATTTATTTTGAAAATTTGTGGCAAAATAAAATAATAATTTTTGGTAATGAAAAGGATAGAGAAACTCTAACGTATGGTATTATGTCAGAGTTAAAGATAACAGCACAACAGGGGGTTAGTGTGTGATGAAAAGTCGTAGCATCTTGATTTAAATACAAATGAGTATCAGTATCCTTCCAAACAAGTGAATACTGAGACTGGCATTCGTACGTAACGTTTGCTTTCAAATTGTATCATTTACGGCAACATGCCACACAGAGTTATTGTATGTTTGTTGATTGCAATTTAAATAAAGATTTTCAAATATTCTACAATAACTTATTTTTAAATTACAAACTTTAGCTAAGTGCTTACAGCCGCTAAACCAGAGGTAATAAATAGAAAAACTCATGTGATAAATTTCGTTTTATTTTAAGGCAATCTGCTAAAAGGCTTTTGTTACAAAACATGGCTAGAAATTATTTGGAAAGAAAGGAAAGAAGATTCAAACTCAATTTTAAATTCAAAGGATGAATAGTTGGTCAATGAAAGTTTAAATATTTTCTGCGATTTTACAATGAAATTCATTTCACGTTGAGCCAGACCACTTTTTCCATGCATTAAGGCGAACTAGGCCCCTGTCAAAATGTAGAATCAATGCAGTTGCACTTTTTAAATCGTAAGTAGAAAAATGCTTTAATGAGCACAAATGAAATTCTGCTTGTTAAAGCGTCTCCTGCGGCTTGTTCATATGATGTAGCATAGCGACAAACGTATGCAACTTGAAATTCAAATAAAACTATGAAACGTGCTTGAGGTTGAAAATATTTATGGTGTATTGGACACGTTATTTATGTCTCGGTTTTAAGCTGCCACAGTGTGCATATCTTTCAAAATCTTGTTCTATTGATTTGCTTGAATTACTCAGCAATTGGATATACATCCAGAAGCTGAGAAGTAACATGGATTTACGGATGCCTATTTACGTCTAATAAACCAACGTGGTTAATAGTAATATTGTAATATACGAGGTATGTTCAAAAAATAAGAAGAATTTTCAAAACTCGTGGGTTACATACATCATTCATTTAATTATTTATTTTTTGTATGTTAGTACACTCGTCTCGAACATACGTTCACATCTAGCATGTTTAGTTTGTTTGTGAGAGGCATAAATAAGGCAAGTGTTAGGAGCTCTTTTGCTATCGAAAAAAAGTGGATTAAAAATGTGGCATCAAATATTGTTCAAATAAAAAAAAGTTGAATTAAGTGTGTCCAAATAACAATTTGGACAATAAACTTTTTATTTATAAAATTGAATAATAAACTTTTTTTTTTTATATTGAATTTAAAACTGTAATCAAGATACATAATTTCCTATAAATGAATTTCAAACCTTTTGAATTATCTAACTGAATTTATTATATGCGTTTATCAACACTAGTTCTTACGTTCTAAAAGTATCTTTACCGCAAAGATCATTTATATCTATATATATATATTTACAGGTATAGATAAATTTCTAATTTTCCTAAGGGACAATTTCTTTTTTAATACTCACTTATTAATTTACGCTTGAACTATTAACATTAAACTTCTTAAATTACACTTGAATTAGTCACATTAACTTACCTCTTATATTTGAAACATTAAGATTAACTTTTTCTCGCATAAAAATTATAATCATAATTGTGAATAAACATAAATACATACATTGAAGTCAACATCAAATTCAACATACTCATTCTCTCAATTCCATTTGGACACAGTGTCTCATACACACATAAGGTAAGATTTCCCTACATTTTACCATAACAAAAAAGAATATTACTAATTCTTTTGTTTTATCTCTTCCATTTAACCCTAATTATAATTACCTCGAGTAATTATAATCGCAACTCTCTCTGGAAGTTTGGTACACTTGTTTTCAACCCCTATTTACCAATCTTCCACAAGAGAGTTTGCTTAAAATAACACTCGTTATTTCATGGTCCTTCGAACCGGATATGAACCAGTGACCTATGGATTCTGAAACAATTGAAATGTACGAGTATCGGATTTAATTCTCTTCCGTTACTCACTCCATATTAAATTTATGAATTAGAGAGTTCAGCTACAACCTGTTTTTCGAAATTCAATTCCATGCTCTGCATTAAAGTTACCGTAGTCGTAGTAGGCAGTGTATTAGCTTTCCTGGAAAAAAAATCAGAGAGTAAAATAAAATTGACATGAAAATGTCTCTCAAATCTGTTGTTCGGAGCCGATATTAAACAGTAGGTCCTGCCACTCTTTCATAGATAAAATTAGGACACGCAAAATATGTGGGTGTGAGAACCTAGGCTGTAATCCTAACTAAAGGGTTGTAAAGGCCAAGTAAGTAAGTAAACTCTGCGTTAGGTAGCCACCTTCCCCTGATCATTAGCCTAAATAAAAAAACTTGATAGACAAGTTTAACTTTTGTGACGCCTAAGCTGTCGCCGTAGTCTAGTAGGTAGTATGTTCCCTTATTAGAAGTGAGGCCACGATTCAAGCCCCAGGTCAGGTTAGGTTAAGTCGAAGTGGTAGCTTCGATACCAAATCTCACTTGAGCACGCATAGCGACCCGTTGTGATGCCACAGGCAGTCACAGGGCAATAGAGTTGCCAGATTCAGATTCGCAAAAAGCTGGACATTGGGTTTTAAAAAGCTGGACAAAACAAAAAAAGCTGGACATAAAAAAAATAAAATTTTTGTCTCTATTGGGACTACAAAATTCGAAATAGTTTGAGACAATTTCTGCGACATCTCCATTTTATTATGTTTTTTTGTTTTTATGTGTTTATCAAGCGAGCGGCTGCCTTCATTATTGATTATAATGTCTGTTTGGGACAATTTACACTCTGCCGTGTAATTATCTTTTTTATTATCCAATTAGCATATTTTGCAAACTCTTTCCATCTATCGCAGAAAGTTGTGAATCGTCTTTTTGATGGACCAGCTTCTTCATCAATATCCATTTCAAGATTTTCTGCAAAATATTTTTATTATTTTCATGTACAAAAAAATAAAAGCTGTACGTAAAGAAATTGACTATCGCTCGCAATAATATTTATTATGACATCAGCTGTTCAAGTGTTGAGACATGTTGTCAGTGATGATAGAAGAGGGAAATCATAACTTAGTTGTATAACAAATGTACAATCAGTGTTGGCTAACATGATTTGACAAAGATAACACGAAAATTATTGCCCGAGTTATTGCAGTGTACTAAAAAATTTCTATTTATCTGGACAAATTAAATTTTAGCTTGAAACTGGACAAGCATCAAAAAAGCTGGACAATCCAGCCAGGCTGGCAACCCTACAGGGCAAGGGCTGCGCATTGATAGCACAACTACTCTACGCTGGAAAATTTAATACATGAAGCTATATCCTTGGCATCAATGGTTGATAATTCCGTTAAGCTGACAAGGAATGGAGCGCCAAACAAGTCAGACATCTCCAAAAAAAGGAATTATGAAAACAACTTCCTCTCCGCAGAGAGAGCGGAAAGTTTCTCAAAAAATCTGTCGTTCAGAAGTGATTTTAAACTGTGCGTCCCACCACTCATCTAAAAATTAATATACACAACATAAGTGGTGTGAGAAGGTAGGTCTTAATCCTGACTGAAGGGTTGTAATGAATCACAATGTATGTACATATGTATATATATATATGTATGTATGTATATATGATGCCTCACATAACATTAATGGATGCCCTGAATTCTATTTCGTATTACTGAGCAGTCTTTTATGGAATAGAACGGGCTAATAATGCCATCGCAATCTGTAACAAATTTTTCTGAAGCGTTAAATTAAATTCCGTTAACGCCTCAGATTCTTTTCTTTGGTTTCCTTATTTGCATGGATGTAGTGTTGTGGTAAGTGTTTAAGTTCTGCTGAAAAAAATTGTATCACTAAGTTCCGAATTTTTACGAGTTGTTGTAGCCTCGATTATAAAAAGTAACTGTGACAGTGGCATTGTAGCTTTTAAATGAAAACAGCGGAGTAAAACTTTTAAAAGAAAACAAAGCAAAAATTAAATAATAAAATATCCAAATAAATAAAATCAAATTATTTATTCATGTGTTTAAGGTGCCCTGGTAGTGTAGGGGGTAGTGTGTTAGACTATTAGCGTGAGGGTTGTAGGTTTGAATCCCACCAAAGTCTCTGGTATATTACACTGAACTGAGCATAAGGTCTACGTTACTCAGCTCGTAATAATTTTACAAAATTTTAGGTAATTGTATTGTAATCAATAAATAAAAATTAAATATGCTTGTGCTTCTGTGTATATTGCACTTAAAAGTACTAAAACAATTTAATTTTTTCCAAGAACATAATTTAATATTAAACCAACAATAATTTAAAATAATTTCTATCTTAAAACTTTAAATATTTAAATGTTGTTGTCTATTATGGGTACATAAATTTTGAAGACAAAACATTTATTAGACAACATAAATTAAGTATGATAATACCGATATGGTGGTGGTGTTCCCTCAATGGCAAACAAACATGGCATTTATTATTAAATACTCGCATATGGTACGGACGAAAGACAATAAAATTGTTTTGTGAACTCATAAATATAAGTTAAGTTGTGATATTCAAAATAAATTTCCCTTGAATTCAAAATATCAATAATTTATAAACAAATAAGCAAATTGCTTAGGAACTCTTTTTTGCTTTCTCGCTTACGTACACAAATACAAATGTATTCACATGTGTGTGTACGTATGTATGTATGTATATAAACAGTTATAAAGAAAACGACAGTCTAAATAGCCCAAGAGAAAATTGTTTTGAATTCCCTGAACATGTTTTTCTGTAATTTATAACATTTAACGAAGAGATCATATCGCAGATAAACACATACACTTACATACATATATATGTACATATACAAATACTCTCCAGGAATAATGTTATAAAATATAATCACAGGATATTTGTTGTCGTTTTTTGTAAATTACAATTATTTTGTTAAAGCGAAACAACAAATCATTCTCGACATAAATTTCAATTTCAAAGTACATGACAGTTTGTTTTCTGCCTGTAAAAATTTCCTCTCATTTCGCCTTGAGATTAAAAAGCCATTAATTGATGGCTGGCTGTCGTGATTTTCTTGGAAATTTTAATAAATTATTGAGAAATGTCTGAAGAAATTTAATATTTTTTTTATTAAATGAATACACTCACGTTCACACACACATACCCACACATATACATTACTAACGTTTAAAAACATTCTCATCAGTGTTGAATTTCAATGCCATGTATTGTGTTGTATGCAAAAGTGCCTTTGCTATACAAATTTCAGCTTTTAATTGAAACAAAATATCCTGTGTGTACGGCAAAGTTAATAATTAATTTGAATTGAAAATCCATGTCAGTTTGCATTGATTTCTTTGGCCTTCCGTTTCGGTCTTAATGACACAATACATGTATTAATTTTGTAAATAGTATATTCAATGGTGCCGAGAATCTTTTCCAAATATTGTTCATGTTTGTTTTGTTTAGCTATGCCTCTTCAAACAATATATTCATATACTCAGAGTGAAAGAGATAGAGAGGGAGAAAGTTGTTTGTTTGCCAAAAAAAACCAATGAACAAGAATCCTATTTCAGGCTAATCAGCTTAAATGTCATTTGTTGTTTTTATTTTATTATTTCGTATAATTTATGTTTAAATTAAATTTGATTTGTTATCTACGAGTGAAGTTGGTTTTTTATAGGCATTGTTAGTATACTTCCCTAGCAGTGGTAGCCTAATGTCTCGCAAATGTTTTCAGCATTAAATAGCCATGTCTTCGCGGTACTTCAATGCCTCTAATACAGTTATGTCGCCAAAAAGCTAATATAGCATTTCCGATCTACTGCAAGAACAGAACAGTTACATTTGTTTGCCCATGTACTTATAACAGTGGACTATTTTAGTAATTGAGCCAAATCGCATACTTTATGTTGAAGGGCAGGTCCTAATACGATCGACCTTTTCATACCTATTAGATTACTGCATCGTTTTCTTTCTTTAAAGATTTTGGCGCTTTAGGAAACGCTTCGTTCTTGTATACAAAAAGGCATAATGGACTGAGTTCAACGAAATTTTTCAGACATTTTCGTTGGAACATTGTTGAAAAAATAATATAAAAAAAGCATGAAAACTTTCATCCTTACGGACAGAATTTTTTTTTAATTGAGAAACAAATCTTGTTCATTCTCTTGTCTACATCTTGTAGAGCAATTCTAAGAGCAAAACGTTTAGAAATTAATATGTGTACCTACTGATTTGCTATGCAAGTAGAGAACAAGATAGTGTGCGGCGTTGCTACGAAACGTAAAATTCCTTTTACTTTGCCAAAGAGAAATCAGAACTTATGAATGTTTATTAAAATGAATAAGAAATAGTACTTGTTCGATTCCTACTCTTTTAAAGAAAGATCACATATCCGCTAGCTAACAACTGAACTAAACTAACAGCTGCCCTCGTACATTTTTTTTTAAGCTTTCATTCCAGCAATAATTGAGAAGCAGTGCTCTATAATGCCTACTTTACCCTGACTCACACCATGCAGGTATATTCTCAACTGTAGGGTTGCTATTCTAAGGCCAATAATCCTAAGAAAGTGAAGTTAGTTACTCTAGAAACTATCGCCAAATAGCTATTTCTTCCATACTTCCTCCCAAAGCATGTTGATCTGTCTAATATCTAAATTGTAATTGTGGTTCCCACATTTCCAAAACATTTGACAGAGTGTACTTATATCGAAACTTATTGCACTTGAAGTTGGTAATCAGTTTTTCCGATTTATATTCAACTTTCACAGCGATGGCTCCATACGGCTTGTTATTGATGGAATTACATTAGGTGAGTTCAGATTAAATTTAGAGGACCACATGTTTCTATTCTTTTTCTTTTTCCCGTAGATCTAGTTTTTTTTTAATACTGTATAGCAAAGTCACTTAAATATTTAAATCACACAAATATAATTAACAAATAACTTAATGCCTTAAATCCGAAATATGTGTATCATTGAACAATTTAATTTATTTCAATAAAATCTCAAATATTTATTTTCTTATCCTTACTCTTAGCTTGGGCTACATCACTTACATTAATTTATATGTACAGTGTTGGCCAAAACTAAAAAAATCCACCTTGCACCAATTTATACTGCAGAAAAAAAATTTTCTAATAGGTAAAGAATTTACAACTGATTGATAAAAATGTAAAATAAATAATAATAAAAATAATATTAATGTTTTACTGAATCTGCAACGTTCTTTATATATTTTGTTGGCAAATATTTGATATATTCCGTTGAAAAGATTCTCCATTTTAATACTCCTACACATCTTTTACGAATTTTTGTTTAATTTTGATCCTTCACTTAAGGAAACTGATTTAGTTTAGCCAAATGTGGCGCTGCAAAAATTTATGGATTGCACCTACGATTTTCAAATTCGAATTTATCTTCACACACATCATATTGTTTGATTTTATATTTCGATTTATAGGAAAATCCCTCACTTCTCTATTTATATTCAAGTTTTGCTTTTGATGATTCAAGAGATAGCCGAGCAGTGCACTTTTCTGTTCTTCTCTAATTTAAGTTCTTTTCCAATTTGCTTAGAAGAATTTGGAGAGTAACAATGATTGGAGTTATGTAAAGATTCAAGAATAGATAACAGTAACGATAGCACTTCGTTGATATTGTGGAATTAATGAATGGAATTAAGAAAACACGTTTGTAAAAGAAAACTCTAGCCATGAATGAAACTTTTAGCTTAAATATGCCACAACGTTGGGTTTAAAATAAATTTCGAAGTCATTAAACCTTTTCAAAAGAATTCACAACAACTTGTCAAAGAAACTTTCACCCAACAAAAAACAGATTTTAAAATATTTAAACAAAATCATTGAGGAATTCTACACAAGATGAATGGTTTACTTTTGTCCACCGCTGTTTACGGTGTGCTATTCTTTTTATTACAAAGTTGTATGAAATCTGTTTTTACCAAAAGAATAAAGAATTCGTTGGCATTTATTAAAGGTCCTTCTCCTCTTCTCTCCCTTTCTCCCTCATCTATTGGATAATATTCTTGAAACAATGCATAGCAAATATATTTTACATAGTCTGGTCGAAATTACTGCATCAAAAGCAACAACAATTACATTATCAGGACCCCTTAACTATACGGGAAGAACACATTCAGGCGAACAAACACACATGTAAAGGGTTACAATTTTGATTACAAAAGATTGTGCATGTAAATGTATACAATATAATCAAACTATTACTCTTTACTTCCCGCTCTCTTCCTCTACCTCTCTCACTTTTTTCCATAATTTCTTTGTATTAAATCTCATGTGCTGTAAAGCACAATCACACAATTGCATACAAAACGGTTTTATATCAGACAACACAAAATATTCAGTTTGTGAGTGTATGTGTGATTAAGGAAATAAGAGAAACAACATTATTGTGTGCAAATGAAAGAAAGTGTGTGTGTGTGTGTTGTATTTGCAAGTGTGTGGCCATACTCTTGTTTGCATGTGTAAATTGCATGCTTTGCATAATTTTCAAAATATAGTTGCATACTTTGCAGCAGCAGCAACATAAATAAAAAAAATATAACAACAACAATGAAGAAACTAGTAACACAAGAACAATAAAAATTGTAAAACGAGTGTGGAGTGAAAAAAGTGAGAGGGAGAGAGAGGGGAGGAAATATCGTGATAACAGTTTATGTTTTAGCACGTTTTCAACACAAACAACAAATAAATTAAAAAAACAAAAACAAAATAACAAAAAAAATGTTTTACAACACATGCAATACTACTCCTACATCCTCTCTCTCTTCATGTGTATAAACACATAAGCCAATATGGGTGTGTGTATATGTGAAATACTGTAATACATATATTGTTGCATAATTCAGGGGTTGCAAACGAGGTGCTGTTTTGCTGCATATTATAGAGCAGGAATAAGCTGTTGTTATTGTTATTTGCATAAATAATGTCAACGAAATTTTTTATCACAATATTTATGTTTTTTTACTTCTTCTCTTTTCTCTCTCTTAAATTCATTGTATTTATGAGTACTTGTTCTACCATGCCATTAATAATGTGTGTGTTAAAAAAGAGTTATTTTGTTCGAACAATATTTTCCGTATCGATCATCATGTCTTTTGTAAAACATATTCAATACAAAACATTAATTTGTCATCTGAATACAATGACGATAATAAAAATTTATCGAAAATGTTGTACGAAAACAGAAAACATGTTGAAATTATAAAAAAGTTTAGCATACAATACCAAATGTTTTGAGTGACACAGCAATTGAAAGTGAATGACATAAATTATATTACAACTGGATGTGTAATGATTAGGTTTAAAAGCTTTGAAAAGTTTTTAAGATTAGATGAGGTGAGACTCGAAGAACATTACAATGATCGTAAATTTGTGGCAGGCAAACAGATTACGATCTATACTTGTATGGCCGGCTATCTCGACTATGTTGTATGTACTATAACCTAAGAAAGGGGTGTATTAATCAACATTTTCGAAAGTAGAGTCTCGCTCTGCTTTGTAGGTCTTTTAGGAGTAATTCTAAGCGCATTCGTGTGAGTTAAGTAGCAATATTTTAAAAACGATTTGTATTTTAGAAATCTCATGTGTAAATAGTAGAGAATTTATAACATCTGAACCAGAACCGGTGAGTCAGTTTTATTACGTACTGACCTGTTGGCCTGCTAAAGAACTTTGATTTACAATGTTTTACAAGACAGATAGTAGAATAATGAAAAGAACTGTCGTATATCTTGGAGTATGGCACATTTTGAAGAGTTCTTTAGTTCACCATGGTTTCTTGCGTCTTGTGTATCTAGCTCCAGTGAAGAACGGAGTTCTATCAAAACACTTCAAAGAGGGTTTCGCCTTTATTAAGTTTGATAAATTTGTTATTCGTTTGAAAGGCCTACTGATGCCATTATGTGTGCAATATAACATCGTTTAACGACTTTTCTGGTTGGAGTACATGACTCTGCCTTAATTTGACCGATGGCATGGGCTCTGCGGACCACTGTGGCATATACCTGCTCCACAAAAAAAGACTACCGCATATCACCTACACGTAAGGTAACCATGTCCTCAAATCAATCGTGCAGAATATCAATAGTGGCATGAGCTGTGTGGCACGAAGCACCATCTTGTTCAAAACGCATGTCGTTGGTGCCTAGGTAATCCAATTCAATAATTATCGATCTATATCCACTTCCTATGTATGTATTATACGCTCTTGCATCTCATGTATGTAGATTGGTATCGCCCCGAATTCAAAAATTTTGCTTCTTCTAATGTAATGAACTCCTAGACGGTATACGACTGTCACAGATATCTCAACGATGTAGTAGATCGATATGATGTTTGTATCACATGTATTCCAGGACATAGAGGCATTCCGGGTAACTGTAGAGCAGATGAAGTGGCTAGACGGAACACGACCATCGAACTCTCTGATGAATTCTTTGGGATGCCCTTGAGAACCTGCGATTCCTCAATTATAAGCGACAATGCAATCGGGACCTTGTCAACAATAGATGGGCGGTATCGGACGAGGGCAGAACAGCGCACAAAATCTGGCCAAGGTTGAGTAGAAGGCGCACGACAGCTCTGCTTAAATTCCAGAGAAGCAGACTCAGCACTGTTGTCGGGGTTATTACTGGGCATTGCATTGTAGGAACGCATGCGAGGCGTATTGGTTTTGGACACCTTGCAAATGATTTCTATAGAAGCTGTGGAGATGAGGAGGCGAATGAAACTGTTCTTCACCTACTGTGTACATGCCCGATACTTTGTCGGAGTGGAAGAGGCATCTGGGTGCCTACTATATGGAGGATCTAAATGAACTGTCAAGCATTGATATTGCTTCATTGGAAGATCCGAGTGGCTCCTGGACTAGAGCAAAATGGGAAAGTGTGGTATCACAATGGGTCCTGTGTGTCCGTTCATAACTCCTTGAAGTGGCTGTCCCGCTTCTACCTATCTACGTACTCTGAAATTTGATTTGTAATGTAACTGTCATTGTCTTTTATGTGTGCTAATGCTTGTCACTGACACTACCTCATACGTATGTTAGGCTTAACACTCCGCCTTTGCAATCAATTAAGTGAATGTATTTTTGTTAGGACGCAAAACAGATTTTAATGAAGAAATAAATATTTCAAGACAAAAAATAAAAAAACATATCATCTTTTGCGTGGAATTATTAATTCCTCAACGATATAAATGCATGAATTTAAAAAATAATCTTGTTTATACTGTAAATTTGTAAAAGTTTTCTCATCACAACATAATCATCTCAATTTCATTTCTAAGTTAAAATCTTTTCAATCACAGCTTTAGTTAGGAGAATTTTATTCAACATTTTTATATTTGTTATTATATATCTACTATTAAAACCATTCCTTTAAATAGTGTGTGTATGTGCAAAAAAGCGAACATTTTTAATTTAAATTTCAAACTAAAGTGTGCGAGCTCAACTATTTGAAAAATTCGTTTTTTTTATAAAATCTGCCCACTTTCGTTCCAATTTAATTTCTCTCTCTGCCATTTTGTCAATCAGTTGCAAAACTGATACTCTCGTATATGCTGCTGTTGTTTTTGTTTTTCTATCAAAATCGATTTCTAAGTTGACACATTTTATTTGTTAATGCAACAAAATATTCCGAATATTTTGTATAAATATTTACATGTTTCAATGACTATTTATTTATCAAAAATAGAAAAAAAAAACAAATAAAAAAATCCAAAAAAAAGATAGGAATTTAAAAGAGATGCTAAGAAGATTAGTGATTTGTATCGTTTTTGTGTGTGTGACAAAATATTCATTCGAAACAATTTTTAAAATGGCCAACAGGATAATAACATACAACCTTAAATGCATTTGAAGAGAAATGTTCTCTCTCACACACACACATACACAATTAAATTAAAATGAAATAAAACTTTTCCAATTACAATGTTTTTTTTTTTGCTTTTGACAAAGGGTACCCTATACGATACAAAAATTGTTAGAAGGCTTGTTCATATGCCAGTGAGTTTTTATTTGCCAAAAGCCAGCAATACATACGAATATTTTTTATGCGATTTATTTCAGAGACTTAAATAAATCAATAAAAATTTTTTGCAATGAAAAAAAAAGATTACTTGAAATAATAATCATTTAATGGAACATATTACGTTAATAAAGGCTGCGTTTTTTGCAAATTTGTTTTTCAGCCTAAAAATACCTTCGTGACTTGTGCAAATGCCAACAATGCTTAGTAGGATATATAAAAGTAACTAATCTTTCGACTGAGTTCGGTAATTAAACTTTAAAATAGAGTTTTTCGGCCACCTCTGAGTTAATAACAGCAGTCGCGTCTTTAATCTAGTCGCCGTGGTCTAGTAGGTAGTGTGTTGGCTTATAGCACATGATGCCAGATTTCTGGCAAAAACTCTAAGTATAAAATAAAATTACCATGAAAAGTTTCTCAAAAATCTGTCGTTCGGAGTCGACTTTAAACTGTAGGTCCAAAATAACACACACAACATAAGTGTTGTGAGAAGCTAAGTCGTAGTCCCGACTGAAGGATTGTAATGATCAATTATGTATGAATTATTGAGGCTAAATATCTATGGGATCTGATGTGTACTTTGGATCGAATGCCCAGTATATTGAAGTACCATGTAAAAGAACATTGCATTCTGTTTCAGCAGTCGTTTTGTGTAACTCCTTTTGTGGTATGTAATCGGGAACTCTAGTAGGTATGTCAGAAGTTTCTCCTTCAGCCTTAATTATTATTATATTATATACAGACGTTAATAGCCGATTTTGCAATTTAATAAAGGGTTGAACTGTGGTTACTTCGAATTATTTGGAATTATTTTATAAAATTCCTTCTTTCACTCAAGATGTTTTTGTTTTAAATTAATTTATTTTTCATTGTAAATATTAAATTATAATTACTTAATACATAGACATTTTTAACATAATAAACTAAACGATTTGAAGTAGAAAAAACACTACTTAACACATTAGTTGCAGGCTATTTCTCATAAATTCATGATTTTGTTTGTGTGATAAAAATTGTAAATCTTATCTCACGGAAAAACATACTTTTTTTTAAATAATTTCGTATAATTTATAATACATACTATTTTAAATTTTTCTTTATTTTGATTTTCACACTGTTTTTTAGTTTGTTTTTTTTTTCTCTCTCTTTTTTTTCCAAATTTATTACCATATGCATATTAAAAGGGAGTGAAGAAAAAAGGTGGAAAAAAACGAAATTTTCATTTACTTGTATATCCTGATTAAGTTCATTTTATCCATGATAATAAATATTACAATTGTGGTTGACTATTGCACCGCATACAATGGCAGGCAGCACAACCAGGACAACAGAATAAGCGAATAAGAAAAAAAAAACAACATAAAAAACAACAAAAAAACAAAATCCCACCATAGTTTATGGTTTTTGGGAAATTGTAAAACTACCTTTACACAAATAAAAAACAACAACAATAACAACAAAAGCAACCATGAGAATAACAGCTTTACCGCCATTAACATTTTTATGCCACTTGCATTGCGGCATTTCCAAAAGTGGCAACGACAATAGCAAAATTTAAATACGTTTTTGCAGTTTCAGCATTAACAAAACCCTACGAAAATATAAAAGATCAGCTTATACGAATTGCAAAGGCACTACCATTACCATGCACATATAATGATACGAAAATAACTGTCTGTTGCAAAGAAATATTCACATCCCTACTTCTATGCCTCTGGAAATCTTTACTCCGAACTAAAGACATTCCCTTTTCGGGTTAAAAGACAGGAGAAGACGAATAAATTTGAATCATGGTTTTCGAATTTTAAAAATTAATCATAACCACTACCCCTATAAATAATCGATTGCGGATGCCCTTCGGCCCTTACATAGCACAACATAATCAGTGAAAAATCATAGGAAGATCAGTTAGCGCCACGTCTTAAGAAAAAGTGATGCTCAATAAGTAAAGTTCCTCAGCACTACATCCTATATAATAATACAGATATAAAGGAGTGTAGGATTGTGTTCATTTTATTATATTTTATAGCTTAACGCTTCAACTTTGTGGTTACTCGGCTGCCCATTGTCTAAAAGCAAATTTAGAAGCACAAGTAATTTTTATTTTGTTTACCACACTTATGATTTATATTCACAGTAAACTGATGAAGATGTATGAAGAAAACTGAAAAAGAACCACTGGTAAATCACATCAAGCACTTTAACAAGTTAACTGTAACGAATTGAGCAAAAAGTTACAGTTCATGATGATATTAAGTCCGAATTACAACCTAACTTCTTACACCACCCATGTTGTGTGAGTTCATTTTATCCATGAATGGTGGAACACAGCTACAGTTTAACAGCGAATGCGAACAATAAATTGGAGAAACTTTTCATGACAATTTGATTTACACTAAGAGTTATTGCTAGAAGACTGCTGAGATGACATTCACTAAAGAAATATACTTTTCATACATATATCATTCAGTTCGAGAAGACTGAATTGTGATTTGATCTAAAGGCTCTCGTCTAATAAGCGAACCCACGACCTACCAGACTACGGTGTGTGGTGGGGTTAGAAAAATATCATGATACGAGAGACTACTAGGACTACTCTATCCACAATATTGTTTATATTTCTTAATTGACTGTAACTAGATATGATTGCGAAACCAGAGTTGCAAATACAGCAAAGAAATTAAACATCTACGACTGCAAAAAGGTAAGTCATGGTTGGTCATGGTCAAAGTAAAATCTTAAGTACTGTTGGTAAACCCGATTTCGATCTTTGTTCTATAAAAAATATTAAAAATATTCTGTCATGATAACGGCCTCCATTTTTTTAAAAAACATCATTCAAATATTTACAGACCGCTCAAGCTCACTTTGCAAAGACACATGTTAAATCTTTTCGGATTAGTTGAATCCTGGATTACCCCCTAAAGTACCCGCATACAGCGTAAAATCGAAATAATAGTTTTCATAATAAACAATCGGAAAACAAATTAACCATCAAGTGAATTGGGATACACTTGTATTTACTGATAGCAATTTGGTTGATAGAATAGATTGATAGCTGGATATTTAGATATTCAATTGTTATTATCATGTGGTATGCTGGACGTAGGCGTATTACTTCTATTTCCTCTGGAGCACTAACAAATGATTTCGTAAAAATTTAATTCGTTCGAAAAGGATAAATGGGGCAAAACTAACGCTTTATGGATAAAAAATTTTCATTAAATATAGCCAGAATACATTTTAGAAATCTCACAATGGCCGTAGCGGATTTCTTGGCCTATAGCTTTAGATGACAAGAGTATGGGAATATCCTGCAACGACTTTTAACCGGTAATAACGAGTAAGAAGAGGATGCAACTGACTATGTTTTCTGGTATTATGCAACAAGAAGTTGCCATAGTCTTGTAGGCAGTGTCTTGGCTTATTAGACGTAAGCCCCAAGTCAGACATCTCCAACAGAACGAAATATGAAAAAATATTTCTTCGGCGTCTTTCTCTCAGCAGATTTCTGGCAAAAATTCTGAGAGTAAATAAAATGGAAATGAAAAGTTTTATCAAAAATCTATTGTTCGGAGTCGACAATTTATGTATAAAATTAACACACACAATGTAGGTGGTGTGACAAACTAGGTCGTAATCCATTTTATTTATGTATTATTCAACAATTGAGGACGAGATTTTTGACACTGAAGATGTCGGAACTTGTCTAGATAGAGATGGTCTGATTAAAATCCATACTTTCATGTATGTGTTAAAAACCCAAACGTTGCATTTGTTTATATTTTTCATTTCGATTATAACAGAACTTTGTAGTTCCATCCTAAAATTTAAAATCTGTTCCTGTACTTCTCATTGTTATGTAGATAGCTTGGAATGGCAGCTTTGATACCAAAAACACACTTGAGCACGCATAGCGGCCCGTTGACCAAATTCTATCGAACTCATAGAAGAAATTGGTCAGCGCAGAGGCTACACACCAAAATCATGACTCCCATAAGATGTAAACCAGGTCGAACGTTTTATGAACAAAGCTTATCCTTGATATTAATGGATGATAGGTCAGTTAAGCTGGCAAGGAGAGCCAAATAATTAGTTAGGAAATGTAATTACCTTAGTCGTATAATGAATACGTGTTATGAACCTGGTTTGACTTCGTTTCTTATTTAAAAATTATTAAATCGTATTTCGTATGCATATTTGTTTAAACAAATTGCGTTAAAATCCGCTGATTAGTATGTATAAGCTTTTGATGTTTGTTTAAGTTCTCAATCAAAGTAATTTGAATGCCAGATTAAATTGAAAAAAAAAAAATCAAAATCTTTTATTCACAAAGCCAATCAATAAAGTTACTTTAAACAAATTTACATTACTATACATACGCGTTTGCAGTGTGTGTGGGTGTGTGTCGATGCACTGTTTTTTTAAAGTCTCTATAAAATGTTGCAATATTTTCGGACGATTATGATGACACAGCTAAAGATGGCTGAAGGCCTTTGCGGTCTTTATGAGCTGTGGTTTGTTTTCGTTTTTTTGTTTTCACCAAATCCCTCTCATTCAATGTCTATAAACGTGTTTGTCGTATCCACTTTACAAATAAAAACATAAAAGGATACCCAATCTTATACGCATACAGTAGGCACTCACTACTATCCGGCTATTGATATTGATATGGTGCAACTGTATGTATGGTGTGGTATGGGGTAATCCTCACATGAATATATAGCATGACATTATTACGTTCTTGTATGCATGCATGCATGTATGCTACCATTTAAACTATGATGCATGCATTTATGTATGTACGTATGTATGGATTTAAGCTTAAAAGAGTGTGTGTGTGTGTTCATGTGAAGTGCAGTTTTGCAACAACAATAACGCTTTTAATACAATAACAATACAAATGCAAAAACAAACACATAAAAAAAGTGAACGTAATGCATAAATTTTTGAGTAACATCAGTGCAAAAAGGATAATCCATTGATGACACAAAATATTTCAATATTATTTAATGCTCAATATTGAAAAGATTTCATATGTTTTTTTTTTGATTCTCTTCTCCGCCACACAGGTCAAATACTTTATTTTTGATGGTAAAAAACTCGGGATTATGAAAACAAAAATGAACATGTGAACATTGGGTCAAATAAATTGACCTTTTTTCTGGTAGACCAGAGAGTTGTTTTTAAAATATGTTCTAGGTTTTCATTGCTTGTTTATACGGTGGGTATGTCATGTTAATGGTAATAAAACTTTGTAATAAAGAAATTTTAACAGTAACACGGTGGACTAGAACGTGAATCCAGTATAGGTAAGAGTTTGAGCGGAACCTCAAGCAATTGAACACAAATAAGTATAATTCACCAAAACAGTAATGAACCCTTAACTCAATTTGGTTACAACGTTCCTCGTGTAGATGAAGTACGTCGAGTAGGAGAGGAATTTAAATAAAATATGCATAGACAGTACATAGGGGGATAACTTTCGAGAAGAGAGCTGCCCTAGTTTCAAAATCAAACTCAAACAACAGATTATTAGAAATTAACTCACAAATCTAGTCGCGTTCGCACTATTTTGAGATTGTGTTAAAACCGTAAACACCAGGCCCCTTAAGATCTTCATAGACTATACCTTTTCCTGTTTAAAAACAATAATAGAGGAAATGAATGATAACCTCATTCTCTTCTAAACAATTACTGTCCACAAAAAAGTCATGAAAAGTCTGATAAAGCAGGAACCAGTAAAGAACCTGACCACATTTGAGTTTTACGGTCGAAGCATATGATTTCTTATGTTTACAGAGCGTCCTGATCTACAGTTCAATAGCTTAGATTGGTTTCCACTTTTATCTAATCTGCGCTAACTATTATCGTGACATCTGACTCAGTTTGAAATGACCAGAAAAGCATGCCTATGCTTGCCTTAGCTAGCGTATCAATGACTAAGTTACTTCCACTGCCGTCATAGCCTTTAAAGCTGCATTTTATCGTAAAGAGCAGTATATCCCTTCCGTATACTCGACACAAATTCCACCAATTCGCACTTTTCGAAATAACGAAGAGATTCTGAATAAAGTAAGGAAATTTTTGTGATACAGATTGCGCACTATCCCTACAAGAGAGCTATTTGTTATGCTTATGTGGCTTCTATCTAGATTACTCTTCCGAAACACGGGAAGACTTTTCGCAACTTTTCGACTTGATGCCAATACGACAATTAGCACTATAATGCTAGCACATCATTCCCTATAAGAATCTAAAGGTCCCCAGGCTTTGAGTGGAGAAGGCTGATATCCCAACATGGTTAGCTCCGGTGATTTTGTGCAAGTTCACATAGACGTTTCTAAACTCGAGAATACAGTAGAGTCTGGAAGTTTCTCTGATGGGATTAGTCTTAGGATGTCTTACGGTCTCCAGAGATAATCTCCTCCACCGATGTAATCTACCTCTCCGATAGTCAAGCGCAAATCAGATCTCTTTCGACCTTCAGCTCTAAACTGGGTAATTGTGAAACTGATGAACTCGTTAGAACAGGTACACCTCCCAGGTATATACACCTCCTATCTCTATTCTACTCTCTTTTGGAAGGAGATATTTATAGGCAGCCGATTCTGGTCTGAGAATGAATTTTGTTTCATTACCAGAAACAACTTTCCTTAATTGAATAGGAAGCTTACCAATCATCTATTTAAAGTAGAACGTAGGCACGTTTCTGTCACTATAGCACGGAGCATGAGCAATGGGGATGATTTAAAAGTTGTTAATCGCTTCAAAAAGAACACAATATTGTCCATTTCATTTATTTATAATATATACGCCTTTGGCTCGACGCAGACTTCTCTCATTTAGTAGTCAACTACTTGGGATTGATCAGTAAACTCAGCCGGATTCTACGGGAGTCTTGCTATAAATGCGAAGCATTGATGATTATTGTAGAGATCACACTTCTCTGTTAGCTCTAGGCCATCGCATCATTTGGTATCACAGCTCATCACCTTGTGAGTCCAAGTGAGCTCTGATTTAACGATTCCCTCATATTCTACATCTGAAGTCGACGTAGTCTGACAGTAAATAAAATTGCCACGAAAAGTTTCTTAAAAATCTGTCGTTCGGAGTCGACTTTAAACTGTCGCCATTCATATATAAAATTAACACTCACAACATAAGTAGTGTGAGAAGCTAGGTCGTAATCCTGGCTGAAGGGTTGTTTGAGTACATTTAATGTCTCTGTCTCTATACCTCTATACATACTTTGCTAAAGGTCGGGAAATAATATACCATATGTGTAACATTTACAATTTTTTTAAGTTCCGATTCTACTAGAAAGATTTCAAATAATGTAGGTTGGGTTGTCTGAAATCTTTAAAAACAAGAGGGTTTCAACTTACGTTTCACTTTGATTTAATCGATTTTAATCTTAAATCTTTAATCGATTTTAAATTTTAAATGGCAATAAATGCCAATGTCTGCATTACTTTTTATTTCCAATGGCAACTTAATTTTCAGCGGAATTATTTTTGTTGGCAAATAAATTGAAATTTATTTGTCTACGTGTTTAAATTAATTTCTGTGTGTAACAACAGCATGTGTATTAAAACCAATATTTGCTGTACAACCAACACACCCTCCCCCATGCAGTTTAGTACATGTAATCCAATGTATACAACACAATATTTCATCGTATTTCAATACATAAATTTATAGACTCTCAAACCAACACATTCGCACCAACACAATGCGATTACGTTTAGCATAGATAATCAATAGAAAATAGAAAAAAAAGAAAAAAAAACAGAATGAAAATAAATACGAAAACTAAAAATATTCATAGAAATGCAGTATGTATGCAGTATGTATAAACCAACACACATATATACTGCTGTTGCATAAAAGTTTATAGACTGCGGCTGCTTCTCCTCTATGCCATACATATTGGGTTGATTCAATAAAATTTCAATTTTACACGTACAATCATAATAAAACCGTGTACAATTAAATTTACACTCTTAAATTTATATTCTCTCTGTCTCTCTCTCTCTCCCGTATTAACTCTCTTACTTCTCAAATTGACATTATTTTTCTGTAATTTTTACAGGCAATCTTAGTTGTTTCTTTGCACGTGCAGTTTAAGAATTTTCACTTACACGTGCATACATATGCACATACTACACTCACTCACTGATAAATTGAGTAGCTTTTATGCGTTTTATATTTGCGTTGAGTTCGTGCGAAAGTATGCATAAATTTGAATAAAATATTGTACGTCAACGAAAACTAATATTGTTCAGGAAGACGCTTGCCTGTGTAATAGGCGTGCAATAGAGAAATAAATAAATTTGTTGTGCATAAAAGAATAATCGAAACTAGTTTTAAAATGCTTATTTTCGATAAGAAGAACAACATTTGTGTGGCAGGAAAATGTTTGTGAAAATCATAGAGCACTTCGCCTATTTTACCTTCAATATAATCGGCCTAGTGAGCAATCTATTCATGCAGCTTTTGGTCGACGCCTACAAAAGCAAGTTTCGCGAATATAAGTAGTTCAGCGTTGAGTTCTTTATCTGTTTTCATTTTTCGATTCATCCTTATGTAATTGAATATGGAGTTTAATCTTTAATAAACCGAGTGCAGGTCTTATGGATATTTAAGTTGAAGTATTGCCTTAAACTCTTTCCTAAATATGTGGAGTCAGACTAGCATATGTAGGTAAATTCTTAATTGAAATCTTGATGCTAAAAAATGTGCTAAACATTTTTGCATTTTTTTGTGCAATTATTAAATTTTTTTTCCGATGACTTGCATTTTTTTGTGCCGATGACATGCATTTTTTGTCGATGACTTGTATTTTTTGGTAACTGACTTGCATTTTTTGTCGATGACTTGAATTTTCTGGCCGATGAGTTGCATTTTTTTGTCGATGACAAGCATTTTTTATACAAACCACTTTTTTTGTTCACTTAAGGAGAACAATTAGTTTTGATGGCTATATCTCCAGTCCCAAAGGCTATCCGACCGTAACGAAATCTGTTTTGGAATCCTTGATCTAATAGCCATCCAGCCCACTCAGCCAGAAATCGACACCTTTCTAATTTTTTAGAATTATATTCATTGGAGGGCATATTTGATAAAAATTCTATCTTTTACGACTCTATTATCTTCAATAAGCAAGTTGCAAAGGCTTAGCTTCGTCTTCCTTTCAGTTTTTCTCCACTTTACATTTATTTTAGTGATTATTAAAGATTTTCTTACTGTACTTCTGCAAATTTTTGAACTGCTAACTTCACATACATAAACAGTTTTTTAAAGAAATTAACTAAAATATCTTTGATTTGATGCTAAAATACTTGAATTTGTGAATTTTTCTCGCTTTAAAAAAAAAACAGTGAATTTGAATTTCCCTGATATTTTTCCTTTCGTTTGTCAAGTGTAAAAATTGTTGCTGTTGCCATTGTTGTTGTCGTTGTCATTGTTGTTGCCTGTTGTAGGTGATGGACAAAAACGACTGTTGAATTTATTTAATGGAAAATTTGTATCAGATGCTAAACTTTATTATAAAACAATCGGAAGGAGAGAGAGCGAGAGAGAGTGAAAAGAAAATTTGCATTTTTATTAAATGATCCGATAGTAATTCTTATTATTATTATTGTTGCTCTGTTTTATTTGCTTGCTGTCCTTTCACTCAATTCAGCTGGCAGCCAGCAGCCAACAACCAACAGAATAGAAATAGAGAATAAGAAATTCTATTATGGTATATCGTTGGAGTATTTCTCTCCCTAACCTCTCTCTAGATTTTAGAATGTTTTTTTTTTTCAAACATTCTTTTATAAAATGATATGCAAAAATGTTCACAAGATGTTTCACAATGTCTGTTTATATTTCTGAAATATTTTTTGCTTTATTTAACAAGAAACAACAAAAAGAAAGTGAAAAAGAAAAGTGATCTCTGAACCAGTGGCGAAATTTCTATTTAAATTTTATGGAATAGAAATATTTTTTAAAAATTCCTTTCAATGTCATTCGTATTGCTGTTTTGAGGCAGGTGTTGGACGATAAAGTGGCACTGGCAATGGGTGTGTATGAAGTGGATTTTTTTGTTTGTTTAGAAAATGGCATATTCAAAGTGATGCAAAGTGAATTTATAATTAAATATTATTATTATTGTAGTTGTTATTATTGTTATTGTAATTGTCATTCCATATTTGTTATGCATATAATTACTGTCTGCATTAATGAAGTTACTGGCTACTGTTTGTATATTTATTTGTAATTGTGTGTTAAATTATGCTGAAATATGGTATGTAAGTAAGTAAGTGTTTATGGAGAATGCAACAAATGAAATTATAATTATAATTTAAATGTTAATTCTATAAAATTTAATTAAAAACTGAAAGTTAAAAGGAAAAGTTATTAAAATTTCATTGTAATGATGGTCATAAAACAATTATTAAAGCCTTTGTGTAATAAAATCAAAAAATTATTTGAAAATAAATTTAAACAATTACAAAACAACTACAAAGGCAAAGTGATTTCGTTTTTGTTAATTTTAAAAATTCTTTTAAGTGTTATGCTCGTAAATTTTTGAAGCGATTTCTTTATAATTCCATAAGAATCATTTTATTTATGGGTATATTATTAAGCCAGGTAATCGATTTATAATAGCATCTTGTAATATAGAATGGAGTGTAGTTACACAAAGAAAGATTTTGCAGTTAGAATTTAAATTTTCAAATTTCAAATTCTTTATTAACTCTTACTTGTTGTCCTAATTGAACGCCTTTATCTCAAATATTTATCGTACAAATCACATTCAAACTGATTGAAGTATTTGGCATCTAAAAATGAGTGAAAATTCAGAACATTTTTGTTGTATTTTGCTTTTCTATTGTAGAAGAGGTAAGAAGAATGCGTCGCAAGTTGCTGAAAGAAATCTGTAAAGTTTACGGAGACAATGTTGTAATTAAAAAAGAGCAGCTAAATGGTTTCCTCCTCCTTTTCGATTTGATTTTATAGATTCTTCCTGTTTTTGTCCACCAATTTCTACGGAGAAAAGAAACGGCGATAGGTCGGTACATAAGCAACGTAAACATTGCTAAAGAACTTGGTTTTCATTGCCAAACAGTTATCAACAATTTGAAGAAATCTTGATTCACAAAGAATTTCGATGTTTTGGGTGCTATATTGCTAGGTTTGATTTTACAAAACCTAATGTTGTGTTGTCTGGTGCGATTGTAAGGATATTTATTAATTGAAAGCTTTTATAAACTGCGACGACTGCAGCTCAGCAGATTTCTGGCAAAAACTTTGAGAGTAAAATTAAATTGACATGAAAAAAGTTTCTCAGAAAAAATCTGTCGTTCTTAGTCGATTTTAAAATGTAGGTCCCGCAACTCATACATACATACATATATAAAAAATAACACACACAACATAAGTGGTGTGAGAAACTAAGTCGTAATCCTGACTGAAGGGTTGTAATGACCAATTCTGAATGCATGTGAACTGTTGACAATTAACGAAATTTAAACAAGCAATTCGATAAAAACGAAAAGAATTCAACTACAGAAAGTACACAAGTACACATAGATCTTTCATGACCCCGGCCGAAAATGATTGTGCATGGTTGAGAATTTGTGATGCTTTCACTTGTACCTTCAGATTATCATTGGTTTGATCTCTGCAGAAGTTCATATTCCGTAGAGGCCTACAAAATGCAATTGAATTAGAAAATGACAAAATGTCATAGAATTTGTTTCAAATGTAAGAAAACGATGCTTCATTTTCATTCAAATCATTTTGACCATTTCCCTTCTTCTAGAATCTATTTTACCAATTCCAACACAATACATTGAAAGATTGTCTTTTGCTGTATTATTTTTTTTTATTATTTTTCAAGAACAATACTAAAGAGGTCGTCAATTCATAGAAGTATTAAAATTTTAATTTGCTTTCTAGATGCCATAAAAAGCTCCAAACGATATTCGTATTATCCAAGTATATAGGATAGGCGTACACATATGTACATATATTTAATGACACTAAGACAGCCATTAGACCCATGCAGAAGGTGTAAACCGCAAGGAAGACTGTCTAAGAATGCCAAATGTTGTTGGAAAAGATAGCGAGGTATTCAACATTTACTCTTATATCAGGTTTTCGACATGGGAACAAAAAACACGGCATCATATCTGGCGGACTTGTGGAAGCTGGTGCAATAACCATGCTCAATTGTCTCTGGTTTGTCGGCATAACAATTTTCTTTAATGGCGCCCCACAGAAAATAGTTCAACGGTGTCAAATCACAGTTTCTTGGCGGTCAACTGACGTCTTCATTTTGGCTAATTAAACGGCCATTATCATGGTGCGGTAGGCGTCTTCATTGACCTTAATTGTTACGCAGTCCCTATTTTCAAAGATATATGGGCCAATGATGCCTCTGCTCCACAAGCCGCACCAAACAGTCATTCGTAAGGGATGAATTGGCTTCTGTTCAACTACGTGTGATTTTTCTGAGCTCCAAATACGGCAATTTTGCTTATTAATGTACCCATATGAGGTTCATATGGAAAGATGGTTTTTATTTTGTTTTTGGCAAAATTGACATCATCGTACAGTTTCTCATTGGCCCAATGAACCACAACGTCACTGTGATAATATACTGAATTTTGTGACGGAATAGAATGACATAAGTATTGTCAGATTGGAAATAACCAATGGTTCAAATTTAAACCGATAGATGACCCACCACTGCCTGTGTGAGCCAGTACTCACACTCAAATGCATCCCTTTAAAACTTTTTATAATTTTCATTTAACAATAACAATACATAATTGTAATAATAATCATTCTGTTATAATAAAATAGAGTGTTTTTTAATTGTCTATCCCCTTGATAAATGAAATCACTAGCCTTTAATCAAATTAATATGAAATTAACCCCGACTATTATAAATAAAAATGATGAAAAATAAAAACAGAAAACAATCACATACAATACAATTAACAGAGATTAAAAACAAAAAAACTATTGTTATACGATAGAGTATATGGTACATACATTATAAATATCTATGGATTTAATTAAAGTGGAAAACAAAACACAATTGACAATGATTAAATACCCAAATGACAATTTAAAAAAAGACAAAAGAAAACTTCATATTGTTTTTATTTGAAAACAAAACGACAGCGTCAAAACCCAAATCAATCATAGATTCTGGCATAAAAATATTTGCGGGCAATGGCAGCCGCTCGAGTGTCAACAGTCAGCAGGCATCATGGCATCATCATCGTTCTCAATATGACACAAATGACAATTGACATTTTATTATTAATAATAACAGCAAATATTGTCATAAAAAAATATATGAAAAATATAAAAAAGAAGAAATATAAACCATAAAATAAAAAACAAAAAATCATAAATAAATCACATGAAATGATCATGAGTTGGCATCACTAACACAAAGATGATGATGATGATAGCCATGATAATGAGAGTAGCAATAATAATTTGCATACAATTTAATGAATTTATGCCAGAGAGTTCATCAGAATTTCAAACCATTTTAATGAATAAAAAAAAAACAACATTGAAATGCTTTCCATTTTAATTAAGTTTTTAATTAAAAAAAATGTGTGTGATGATAAATTCGAATTCAAAAACCAAAGACACACACCTTTAGCAGCGCCACTTCTTGCCTCTAACAGGGTAAACTTTGCTATTAACAGAGCTCTGGTAACTGTTTAACAGTGGCAAGAAGTAGATTAGTCTTCTACTTTGCAATTATTGCAGACTATTGACATAAAATTGTATTCTCATTATGATCATTATTATTCGGGAACAAAAATGTTGAAATGTAAAGGATGGTTGGTGGAGGTGGAGGACGGAAATTTTCTCAACTTTCAAAACTATTCCAGCTATCCCACTACCACTGTTCGAAAGAATAGCCTCTGGACTATCATTTGCATGTACTCTGTATCCTGTACTATTTCTTATATGTTCCAAAATGGCCACTAAACGTCTAGAGAATTTTCAATAAAAAAAATTGATTTTTTCAAAGCTAATTTTCTTAATACCATATTAGTTTATATGTGACTATGTTGTTGAATATATTAAGAGGCCTTGCAACCTTCCTTTGCATATAGTATGGTACTCATAGACCTAGAGTATTTCCCAAAATTAGCTCCAAAACAAGTGGGCTTATTCCGATACTGGATACTGTTAAATAGCTAACAGAGCTCTATTAAGAACAAATTTTGTTCTGTTGAGAAGAAATTTTCCTCTGTTAACGCCAAATGTGGCGCTGTTAAAATTTATGGCTTGCGTCATGGATTTTAAAATTCGAATTTATCTCCACACACATATATAAAAACCTTAATCTTTAATAATTATATAAAAAAATTAAGAACTCCTATACAATATAATTAAAAAAGCAAAAACTCAAAGTTAATTTAATAACTTATTATCGTTATTATTGTAGTTGTTGTATCACCATGAACCATGACAACCACTTAACCCCTGCATTTCAATTTTTCATTTTTCGAAATTAACAAAAAAAGAAGTAAAAAAAAAACAATTGGAAAATGTCTCCTTAGGGTATGAATTCCAAATCAAAAAACAAAAAACGAAAAAAAAAAACCACACCATTAATGAAATTTATATGAGCCCTGAACAATACCACAGTAAAAATTCGTAACAAATTTATATTTCCTGTGAAAAAGAAAAACGAACAATAAAAAACAACAAGAACAACAAACATGTGAGAAATAAGTGAATTTTCCATTTTACCTTCAAGTGAAAGGTAAGTAGGTGTGTTGTTGGGTGTTTTTTTGGGCAATCGTGATTTTTCATTAAAATTGAAAATGAACTGAGACTTGTGCATGGAGTAAGGTGGTAAAAGATAACTGTAAAGGAAAAAAAAAGAACGGTTATAATTCAAATTGTGCGTTGTTGCTGTTATTGCAAAAAAAAAATTATCCTCCTTGTCTAACGTAATTTATCAATTTCCGTTTCCGCTACGTTCGCCTTTAGGCCAAATGAAATGGCTGCATAGCCCTGAGGAAGATGGTAACTCCTCCACCCATAAAACAAAAATTACGAATATTATAACAGCAGCAGTTGTGTTAAGGAAAAAAGTCCCAAAATATTTCAAATAGGAATTTTAAGCCAGGGGATCTTGTGAATGCGAATAAAATATAAAATAATTAATGGGTCTATGCATTAATTTTCATTTCATATTATCTGATTTTTTTTTATCAAAATCACTCGACAAATTCTAATGTCAAAAGCTAAGTAAGGCAATTACTGATAACTGTTGATTTTAGGCGCTCAACACTAAGGGAACAGCCTCAGTTCACTGTGTTGGAACAGGGCAAATTGATAATACGTTGAAGGTAAGAGTGACACCAAAGCCATGTATGGATTCATCATAAATCATTAATAACAGGTAGAGAAGCATCGAAAAAGATTTCAATACATCGGCCTGATACATTAGAATTATATTCCACATTCCGTTGGTTGTAAGTAGTATGAATCGTAAAGACCATCTGATTTCCTTGTACTTTTAAGAGACTAAAGCACTCGAATGTTTCTTTCAATAATCGGATAATATGTTAGTATCAGCGAAAAACACAATTCCCCAGAGGAAGCCAACTCAAAATAAATCTTGCTTATGCAGCAACATTTACATTAGTGAACTTGGCCAAGGATGTCAGAAAGTGAAAGATCAATAAGCTCCGTTTTTCACTACAAGAGTGGGACACTGATACATGAGGTGAATGATAATAGTTCCTGTAGAAGCCATATGCTGGAAGATCGGTTCTTTCGGCATGCCTATTAAAAGGAAACAAAAATGATTGTTGATGCATTTTTAGCACTCCTGTAAGTACTCTGGTACTTTACATGATGGTGACGTGTTTTATTAGCCGTGACAATTCATGGTAGAAGTCGATGAATTTCTTAAATCTGAAAGTGAAATTATTTTCTTGACATTTCAATGAGGATACTTCAGGCACTAAAAGTGTTTTTATAGAGAAATCATTGGTCCTGTGGTGCATGATCTAGATTGCTGGCAACATGCCGCTTCTGGTAAACTATGATTCTAATGGGAATCTAACAAAATACAAGAACTAAGGCTTTCTGGGGGAATATTTTTGAATCACAGCCTGATGTAACTGCTGATTATCATAAACTTTCCCCATATGCAATGTTAATGGCTTTCTTTAATAGTTTGCTTAAAATTTGCTCCGTAAATGTTAGCTTTTTTTTACCATGAAACTATACTAAGTCAAATCTGCTGAGAGGAAGTCGCCGAAGAAATATTTTTTCACATTTTCGTTTTGTTGGAGATGTCTGACTTGGGCTTCGAACTAAGGCCTCACACTACCTACTAGACTACGGCGACTTCTGACGTATGTATATAGAGATGGTATAAAATCTTTCCAAGCAATTATATCATCATTCATTCGTTTAATATGAGCACTAGTAAAATGCCAAAAAAGAAACCAAAAGTATTACTATGTTATTTTTCGCCATACCTATTTTTCCTACCACCACTGTAGTCATTTCCCTAACAATTGTTTAAGTATTTGTATTGTGGCTTCAGAGAAACAAAGAAAAAAAAAGAAAGAAAAACGAAAAAAAAAATAAATTACAAATGAAGCGTGTAAAATGTTTAATAAATGCTTGTCACATGACTCGAATTCTAAAAAGAAAGCAATTTTAGTAGAAGTCATTTGCAAATCAAATTGGGCACAAAGTAGAAAACAAGAATAACAAGAGAAAATAAAACAACCGATTAGAGACAAGAGCATAGCAGAGTCATTTGTTTAAATTTTTAACGCCTAAAGTCCATAAGCAAATGAATAAATTAGAGACAATTTTAAAAGTCAAGGGGTTAAAATAAAATATCATAATCTTTTAAACAACAATAACAAAAAGAAAAACCAAAAACAACATGTCTTCATAAACATTAAGAGTAAATTTATATTCTAATAGTAAGTACAATATAGTTTAGTGTGGAGAATATTAACATTTTAAGATTTCCTATCTCTGCCATATTATGAGTCTTAAGTTCAGGGTTCATGCCATAATACCACAGCATCATTATGTTTATGAAGTAAAAAATTTCGTATTCAACGTTATTAATACCAGCAGAGGAGAAAGAGAAGAAAAAATATATAATTTATGTAAACTATGGAAAATTAGGGGGTTTTAAATAAAAAAGAAGTCGCCGTAGTCTAGTAGGTAGTGTGTTGGCTTATTGGACTGAAGGCCCGAGTTCGAATCCCAGGTCAGACATCAAAACGAAATTATGAAAATATTTCTTCGGCGACTTCCTCTCAGCAGATTTCTGGCAAAAACTCTGAGAGTATTAAAATTGCCATGAAAAGCTTCTCAAAAAAACTGTCGTTCGGAGTCAACTTTAAGCTGCAGGTCCCGCCACTCATGTGTAAAAATTAACGCACACAACATAAGTGGTGTGAGAAGCTAGGTCGTAATCGTGACTGAAGGGTTGTAATGACCAATTATGTATGTAAATAAAAAATATATGCGATAACCAAACATAAATATGTTAACATGCAGCTACTCAATTTTGAGTTTTTCACACAAAAATACGACACGAATTAAAATATCGACAAAAATCAAGGCTAATGAAAATAAATTTCTTTTTTTTTTTTGCGACAAATACTCAGGGAATGATGTTAATGCCTACATGAAATTATGGTAGGAGAGAATAAGAGGGATTAGTATCGATACAAATAAAGCAAAACAAAATTATTTACGCAATTCGTTACCCTTTAGTCAGGATTACGACCTAGCTTCTCACACCACTTATGTTGTGTGTTTTAACTTTTGCCCACGTGATTTAAGTCCACTCTGAATGACAGATTATTTTGAGAAACTTCTCTTGGCAATTTTATTCAATCTCAGAGTTTTTCCCAGAAGACTACTGCTGGATTCATTCTGGTTGCATCTATTCTAACGGGCAGTGATTTAATAGTTGGCACGTTTCCAGGCAGAATTTGAACTTTGGACTGGCCTCTGTAATACATAGTCTGTATTAAGTTCTTAGTTTGGAGATCTCAGTGTACGTGTAATAGGGGCGCTTATATGGATCCTTAACTTCAGCTGTCGCATAATTCGGCAGAGGTAGCTAATCTTATGTGCTTGGCATTACGTTGTCTGAGGCTGTCTGGGTGCCCATGGAAGCCATTTTATACAAATTTTCTGAACTACTTAGGGTCAAATCGTTAAAACTTGATCTTATGTGGGTTTCTTCGCCACCAAAATGGCGGCAATGATTTTTATTCTCAACAGAGTCAGCTACAACACAGACTTTGAATTTGCGCTATTTCATTGCCGAGATTGCGTCTTATTTAAGTCGTTGTCTAAAGGAACAGTATTACTGTAGGCTATTTCAACCCTCAATCTCATCAAGAAGTTGTTGACGCAATCGTAGGGAAATGATAGTGATGAAGTAAAATTAAAAATAAAAACTACGGCACTTCGTTCAAATGACATTTAACGTAACGTAGTTCTTCAGGAATTCTTGCTACAATATGGTACGATTAATAAGGAATTTTACTTTAAAATAAGGTAACGTTTAAAAGAATCCATGCAATAAAATTGACCGATCGTTAATTGCCTTTGATGTCTGGAAAAAACTACGCCACATCCAATCGTTATCGAGCAACGATCGCCTAGTATTGTTCAGTTGGGAAAATTTTCTTAATGAAATTGAAATCAAATTAGAACTGAGATAAAGAACTCTAGGAACATATGAATGAAATTTGCACTGATTGAGGAAATATAGTCTGCATGACCAATACAACACAGAGCTTTGAAAATGGACAAAATGTGAGTACAAGTTAGTTATATGCGAGAAGGAGACCAACTACAAAATCGCATTACCTTTAAACCAATCTTGGAATTATGGGTAGACAAGGAGATTCTGTGATTGCAAACAAGAGAAAACTACCATTGCTTGATAAGATTGATTAGTTATTTCTTCATACGAAGAAATTAACAAAAATTTGCTTAAAATTTCAACCAAATTTTTATTTTTATTAACGCGTTGAATTTTTTAATCAACTTTAATAACTTAGCTACTCTGGTAACTAGTAAATAATTATGTGAACTTAATCTACTGCTTACGTTTGAAATCCATTATAGGTGAACAGTGTTAGCTTACCTAAAACGAGAGAAAAAAATAGAAAAAATTATCAAAATTAAACTCTTGTAAATAGTCGTGTTTAAACAATAATAAATTTAAATTAAAAATAATCAAGTGGTATTAGAAAACATATTGAAACATATTTTAATACTCGTACAATGGCAATTTAAATATTTTTAATTATAAGGTGGTTCAATAGAAATATCATAATACATATAAATTAGGTATCACAGACATAGTTGTTGGCCTTAGTTCATGTTAGTTACTGTTACAGGAGATTACACTGTTTACCACAAGAGAGTATTTTAAAGTGATAACAAAAAAGGTACTTTTTGTAATATTCTATCGCTCCAGTGATAACTTTCTGATTTCGTTTTCGAGTTGCATGTGATTTAAAGCATTTATGAAATGATGATTTTACAGCCATGATGGTAAAAATGTTTTTTGCTTCAGAATGTTTTGTTGTTAAAACATCAATAAAATTTTGTGTAACATAATGAGTTGCGTGTTCCAAAACCCTTGGAACAAAAATAACAAATTTTTTCTGATTATAAAAATTTTAAAATTGTTTAAGTTTTTGTAAGGAGATCGGGAAGATGTCAGTAACGATATCAGTTTATGTTAGCGCTCTAGACCATCAACAATTGAAGCGATATCAGAAAATTGTTTGTTGGTTTAACCACTAGAGCAATAGTTGATAACGTCGTTGAGGGGCTAATGACTAATTCATGATTCATGACTTTAATACAAATCGTAAAAAGCAATTCAAGTAAAGTCAAGGCTCAACATCAAGGTTGTCGTTTGCTTCAATATGATGAAAGGTCAAGGGATTGTTTTTCTGATATTACCGCTAAGTAGATCGTCAAGATGAAGTCGTCGTGGTCTAGTAGGCAGTGTAGTGATTTAATAGATGCGAGACTAGTGTTGGGAATCCCGGGATCCCGGGGTCCCGAAATCCCGGGATCCCGCAGTTTTTAACAATCCCAAAATCCCGGGATTGAGCACTTAATCCCGGGATTTGACTTTTTAAGCCGCAATGAAAAAAATTTTATATTAGAACTCTCACTAATTCGAATTTCCAGAAATTAGAATCTGTTGTTTCAATGCATTAACCGCTATGAAATTAGAAACAAAACTTCAAATTGCGATTTTTTTTTTTTGAGATGTAAACACTTATATTAAAATTAAATTAAAATCACCAGAAGCAGATGGACCACCAACAAAAAAAAACTAAACCATTAACAGAGTATTTTCCTATGCTGGGGCTAGAAGACAGATCACTTTCTGCTACATTTGCACGACTAACAGCCCTTGATGGGATTTCAATTAACGTTATATGCCGCTCTAGTGACTTACGTGCAGGTCTTACAGCAATGGGATTTAAAGTTTACCTACGACTGTCAACACAGTCCGCTAAATGGTTGTATATTACAGCAACAAAATAAGATGTCATGCAAAAGTATGTTACGGCTGAATTTGGAAAGCAACTAACTCTAATAAAAGACTATAAAACTAGGTGGAGCAGCCTTTTGTTAATGCTGGAACGTCTTTATTTATTAAGAAATTGTATACAAAAGGCATTAATAGACATAGGTCCACCTGAAGGTGAATATTTTGCTTTATCCAAAGATGAGATTAATATGGTATCCGCAATCATTAGTGTTCTTATCCCAGTTAAAGCAACAGTTGACGCCCTTTGCCGTCGGGATGCTAATCTGTTCACGGACGATGTTGCCATAACTTTTATGTTAAAAAAACTTAATGATGCTAACAACGTTATAAGTCAAAAACTACATTCAGCCCTCATCCATCGCATGCAACAAAGGAGAACAGATATCAGTGGGGTACTTCAGTATCTGCACAATGGTAGAACAAATGTTCAGTCCGAATCCGAAACAGAGTTCGTAACGGTTCCTTCTTCCATAAAATGTCGCAAATTAATAGTTGAGTTACTCGGAAGACTAAATGCTTCAAGTCCAGCTACATCACTTCTAATAGCTTCTGAGTCAGAAGTTACACCTTCTTCTTCAGCCAGTGTAGAGTCTGAACGTGCTTTTTCTGCAGCTGGATTTTTAACAACTAATATAAGAAGTCGTTTGAGCGATGAAATTTTGGATGCTCTGTACTTCCTCAAAACGTATTTTAAAAATAATAAAAAATAATAACATATCGCACTTGATCAACAAAAGAGTATATATCTATAAAAACAATTTACTCTTTATAATTAATTTAAAAATGTGAAAAATTAAAAATAAAATTAATTTTCTTATAATTTAATAAATTCTTTCTTATAAACCTATTTTTGGATGTGTCATGTTATTAATTTTATTGAAATAATATGTTAATATCTTTCAAGAACAAATTTTTTAAAATCCCGGGATAAATCCCGGGATCCCGGGACTAGGTAAATGAAATCCCGAAATCCCGGGATTGAAAATATAGAGCGGGATTGCCAACCCTATGCGAGACTCAAAAATATCGTTCCCGCCGTTCTTATATAAAATTAACGGCGTCAACATGTGTGGTGTGAGAATCTAGGTTGTGTTCTTGACTGAAGGGATGTAATGACCAATTATGATGTGTGTGAAGATAAATTCGAATTTGAAAATCCATACTTTTAGCAGCACCACATTTGCCCTTAACAAAGTACTGTTAGCTATTTAACAGTATCCACCTGAACAAACCCACTTGTTTAGGAGCTAATTTTTGGAAATACTATAGGTCTATGAGTACAATGCTATATGCAAGTACCAAAGCCTCTTAATATAATCAGCAACATAATCACATGGTACTGAGAAAATTGCCTTTGAAAATATCAATTTTTTGCATGAAAATTCTCTAGAAGACCAGTGGCCATTTCGGAACATATAAGGAATAGTACACCATACAGACGGTCCTCTTTCGAACCGTGGTAGTGGGATAGTTGGAATAATTCCGTACTCCATCTCCACCAACCATCCTTTACATTTCAATACTTTTGTTCACAATAGTCTGTAATAATTGCAATGTAGAAGACTAATCTACTTCTTGCCACTGTTAAACAGTTACCAGTGCTCTGTTAATAGCAAAGTTTACCCTGTTAGAGGCAAGAAGTGACGCTGCTAAAATTGAGGGTTTGCGCCTGTGGTTTTTAAATTCGAATTTATCCCCTCCACACACATCCAATTATGTACAAGTAAGCAGATAATAATTAATTTAAATTTAAACTGATTTGGTGAAAACAGTTTTTAGTTGGTAACACATCTGCTAGTGATTGAAGCCAAAAAATATCACCCTAGTAATGCCTCAGAATCAAAGTTAATATGGTGTGGAATACTATGAGTTCGCTCCGTTACAACTACAAAATATTTGTTTTATTTTTTTGCCTTACCATTGGAGCTATTTAAAGCCATTATTTTCGGAAAGACCCGAAACTCTCTCACTTTAATAGGCTTCACAGAGTATGTGAAATTTACGTGATTCGTTTTTTTTTTGGTCTCTATTTATCCCCACAATTTGTCCACAACATAGCTGTCAAAGTATAATAAGATACATTTACATTATGACCTTGCATTGGTGTCACCCGGTACAATGAATATAATATGTGAATAAAATATCTACTTGAACAGCTCATTTATTAAGCGTTAACGGAAACGGGGTTTATAAATATATTGTGTGTATAAAAAATATTTTCTTGCCCCATGACAAACACAATTTCGTAATTTTGGAGAGTAGGAAACCAAACACCAACAATAACAACAGCAATGTAAATGTCATTTTTTTCTCTCTGTCGTTTTTCTAAAGTGTTTATTTTATTTTGTGGTTTTAAAAATGGTTTACATTGTGCTGTCACAATAAATGAATAAATATTTGCTGTACGAGTGTGTGTGAGCATAAGTGCAAGCGTATATTGTTATAGTATTGGTATGCAAATTAAGTAATATTAAATGTTTAAATATTTTAAATTGTTTAAAAGTGTTTATTTATGAATTGAAAGCGGTTTTTAAATAAACCAAAATGTATTATTTTTTATAATTTTTTTTCTACTTTAAATGAACATTTTTATTTTAATTTTATTGTTGTTGTTGTTGTTGCAATTTTAATTGAGAGAAATATTTTATTTTGTAACATTTAAAATTTATTTCTCATACACACAACGCTTTTCTCGTTTTCATTCTGTTTCTGTTTCTCTCTTTTCATGTTTTTCAAGTTGCAATTAAAATTATTTATTTATCTTTATAAACAAAAACGGAATTTAAATATTTGCACGATTTATTTGCACATATAAATGAGAGTGCGAGTATGTGTGTGTATACATGACTCTATTATATGCATGCATGTATAATCAGTTTGCAAATACAAAACTTAAAATAATATTTCTCTGTTAAACAAAGACAACAACAACAATAATAACAGCAACAACAAATAATAAGAACAGAAAAGAAAAACACTGAAAAATCTCTTTAAAATAAAATATTCACAAAATGTTGTTCTTAACCTGCGAGTGTATGTGTGCAAGTGAGAGAGCCTTGGAAAAAATACGTATGTATAAGAGAGAGAGAGAGAGAGAATACAAAAGTGTTGTAAAGGCAAAGTCAAGTGCTCTGTCATTTTCTATAAATATTTTGTAAGTGTGCGTATGTTGGGGAAATAAGTTTATTTTATACGCATATATACCCACACACACACATACATATATACAAATATTTAAAAGGAAACACAACGCACAATATGGTGTATGTTTTTCACTATGTTTGCCAAGAGAGCGAGCATCAGTCTATGCATGGCGCTCGTTGCTCTTGTTGTGCAATAGTTTTTATTGTTATTGTTGTTGTTGTTGATTTTAACTGTGCAAACATTCTTTCGTGTGCCTTTTAGTTTTCTTTGTTGCGCTCGAAACTGCTTTTGAAAAACAGTCGAAGGGCTAGGCATTGGTATACATAGGGCAAGTGGACTTTCGTATATGTTTGTGGCAGTTAAGTGGAGCGTATTCAGCATCACTTTTCTTGTGTAAATAAATCCAGGGAACAGAAAAAAAATTGGAAAACCGAGTGCAAGAGTGTTTAAGTGTATGTGTAAATGCCTGAGTGCCATGTGTTAGTTTTTATGCGTATTAACAGTAAACAATACACTCAGAAAAATTGCATTTATATGAAATAAACTACCAGATATTATATGTTATCAGACCAACATTTAGGATATGACCTTTAGCCATGTGTTCGAATACCGAAAATTGAGTTAAAGGAATAAAAGAAAGAAGGAGTGGATTCGACAAATTGATGTCACAGAACATCTTTTGATGATCCGTTATATAACATCATATTGGGTGGGCCATCTATCGATTTAAATTTGAAGCATCGGTTATTTCGATTCTGGCAATACTTATGTCATTCTATTCTGTCACAGAATTCAGTATATTATCTCCAAAGAACGTAATCAATCGATTTACGCTTGAGCAACGTTGAAACTCATTTTCATTTTGGTGGGAAGCTAATGCAAACACTACAAGTGGGTACTTGGTGCGGCTTGTGGAGCGGAGGCATCATTGGCGCACATTTTTTTGAAAATGAGGACGGCGCAACCATTGCGGTCAATGTGGACACCTATCACACCATGATAACGGATTTTTTTGTATATGTCCTTTATGGTATTGATGTGAACAATGTTTGGTTTCAACAGAATGGTGTAACTTGCCACACATCTCGCGTCAAACGTTTGATGGCCGTTTAATTAGCCGAAATGGTGATGACAATGGACAGCCAAGAAGCTTCGATTTGGCACCGTTGAACTATTTTCTGTGGGGCGCCGTAAAAGAAAAGTGTTATGCCGACAAACCAGAGGCAATTGAGAATTTCAAGGCCAACATTCGTGATGCCATTGACGAGATACGATACCATACACTCGAAATAATGCGCGAAAATTGGTCCGATCGAATGAAATACTATGAGGCCAGCCGCGGCAGCCATATCAATGAAATAATATTCCATTTCTAATCGGTACAATTATACTTCATAACAAAAAAACAAATTTGGCAAAATTTCAAACCGCTTTTATTTTATTGCATTTTAAATTTCCCACCTTATAGTAATTCAGTAGATGGGAGGCGAAACTACACATTACACTATACATAGACGATATAGACATTGAAAAAAAAAGATAATAATCCCCGGATTGCAATGTACCACTTTAGCAGCCATTATAATTCATAGCAGCTGATAACTTTGGTCCAAATTAATCAATTTGTTATGTCCTCTTCCTTTTATAAAATAGTTTTCAGACGTATGGATTCGATAACACGAAACTTTTAATTTTTCCATTTTAATTTTTTTCTACTATTTTCTTGATTTAGTTTTTTCACTGTAGCACACTGTGTTTTCTTAAGCGCATTTATTTTTAAGGTTAAATCTGTAAAGTTTCTTTTAAAAGGATTTTTAGTCTCCAGAATTTCCTTGGGACTGAGAGAAAAAAAAGAGAAGAGATATACGCAATACTTTACTTTACACTCACCTTCATCCTCATACTCTTATCTTTGTGAGGCATAATCATTTGCTTTTAATTTTCACGTATCACTGTCAATGTATTTCATTCATTCAATCATTCATTTATTTCTTTCTTTTGTTCATTCATTCATTCAGTCGCTTTGTCCTTCTGTATTATTAAAGAATTTCTTAACAACAGAAATTTTTAAAAAGAGAACTGAAATACTGCAACATTTTAACAACTTAAAGCAACAAATACTTTTGCTGCTGCTACTGAATCACATTGCCATTGTTGATGTTGTAACACAACACATTCAAGATGCTGTTCAAGAGATGCTAAAATTACTCAGCATCATCAACACATGTTGCCTGCAACACTTTTACAAAGTTCAGGGTTAGATTTTAAATTGTTGTTGCCACAGCTATTGCAATTGCTATTGCTATTGCAGGCAGTTGTTATTGTATCTTGGGTACTCGAGTGAATTAAACAGTAATAATATGCAACAGCAGCAGTAGTTTTGTAACACAAAAATAAAAAAACCGAGAGGGATTTCAGTAAAAACTTTTTTAGAAAATTTCCTTTTTTTAATTTTAATTTTTAGTTTTTGTTCTACAAAATATTTTCAGTTGGTTAAACTATGTATATTCATCAGTTAATGGTGAGTTCGAAAATGTTCCACATACAAGGCACTATTTGCCCAAAAAAACTAATTCACAAAATTACTTTCAAAGTTGAAAGTGAGAGAAAACTTTTTTAAGTTTGCATTTCAAAAATTACACTGACATAGAATTTTGAGCATGCTTTAGGTGTTGTTGTTAAGATGTTGCCAAAAACATTCCAAGATGTTGTACAAAAAGAATTTAAATTTAAATTATTTTCTGTTTTATTGTGTGGTCTTGCGGCGTTAAATTCATTATTTTGAGTTCTTTTATTAAAAGCTTCCTATCTTTAAATTTAAATAAACAAAGTGACCATGTGACATCATCGAAATATTTGATTCGTTATGTGTGGAATATAAAATAATTCAAATGTAAGCCACGGCTTTCTTGGGTGATGTGCATCTAAAATGTCTAATTTCCCATGGCTCTGGCGCATAAATCGGGCTGATTTTGTCGGACAGCATTGGTTAAGTTGGCTTTGAAGACCACTACTGTTTGTAGTTTGTTCGCATACATCTGCGATTTAGAAATCTCCACAAGAAAAAGTCTAACGAGGTAAACTCGCACGATCTCAGTAACTAGTTAACACTACCTCAACGTAAGATGCACATGTCAGCAAGTAGCTCGTGCAGAATATCAAATGTGACTTGAGCTGTGTGACAAGCAGCGCCGTTCTGTTGAAACCACATGTCGTTGGTTTCAAGAACATCTAGAACTCAGACCAAAAGAAGTTGGTAATCAATGAATGAAAATATGAAAAAATATTTTTACGGTGACTTCCTCTCAGCATATTTCTGGCAAAAACTATAAGAGTAAAATAAAATTGCCATGAAAAGTTTCTCAAAAATTTGTCGTTCGGAATCGACTTTAAACTGTAGGTCCTACCACTCATGTATAAAATTAACACACACAGCATGAGAGGTGCGAGAAGCTAGGTCGTAATCCTGACTAAAGGGTTGCAAAGACCAACTATGTATGTATCTGAGGCTATAAACTTTTGTGACAATCAGAAATTAATCGCAAAACTTGTCTAGTCAGAGGTATCTGTAACCGGTAACAGGGTAAAATCATTCTTCAAGTCGGCAGGATGGAATACGAAATGGAATGACGACCAGGAATAATTAGACAGCTGCTAAGGTAGGTTGGGGTGGTAGCTCTGATACCAAAAGCTCACTTGAGCACGCATAGCGGCCCGTTGTGGCGCCACAGGCTAAGGTAGTGGCAATAATATCTGCTGGGGATCTCAAAAGCAATAGGGACATTTGAATACTTTAGGAGTTGAATCATTATTTCTGCGTTAGAACCTGGATTACTTGGGTTTGTTCTAACAATTTTTTTCTCTCACATAATTTCTCTTATACAATACATAAGCTCTAGTTAAAGTAAAAGGAGCCAGGGATTACATGTTTTCTTTTCTTTTATCTTCATTGGAATAGCATTAATTTTATTTTAGAACACATTTAACCAACATAGGGAATAAGTTTCTTTCTATAAAAAAAGAAAATTAAATTGTGAAAATCCTTAAAAGATGTTTCAGCTTGAAAAATTGTTCAACTTTAAGCAGAAGAAATGGTCCAGCAAACACATAAAGTCCTTAAGAATGAACATATGAACGCTACAGATGTGCCAGTGAGACTACACTTGTAAAATAAAATACGCATACATATATGTGTGTAGGTGCATAAGTGTTAGAAGAAATAAATCCAAAGGTAAGCATTTTTACTGTAATTCTTATAAGCAGCACAAATCCATAAAAAAAACACACACACACATGAATAAAGCAGGAATAGCAGCTGTAGCTGTTTAAATAAGTAAATCAAAGAGAGGGAGAGAGGGAGAGAGAGAGAGAGATTTTGCAACAGAGGAGAAAGGTGAGTGTATGCGTGTAAAATTGGATTTAAAATTTCACCTGAAAATCGATTAGAAATGAAAAGCCTGAATAAGATTGTACACTTGTACACGTTATAAAATAGACTCCTACACAAACACACACACAGATACAAAAAAGTAAATTGCTAAGCGAGATTGTAGCACAATAAACACAAATACTATCACACATATAAACATACACTCTTACATACTTTCAAAACTTTGTTTTTTATTTCAGCAAAGTTTTAAATTAGGAGAGAAAAGAAAATTTAGAAGACAGTTTCTCATGTAGATGTAGTTGTGTGTGCTGGCAGAGAGAGTGAGAGAAACTTGTATAGCATACACGTGAATCTCCAGCATACAATATGTAACACATACAATAAACAGAAGACACATGATGCTCACATCCTTAGATGTGAACTGGCGTAAACATAAGTACAGGAATTTAAATTTGACAAGCGTTGCTTTTGCTAGGTACTGAGAGTACTGAGCCAGCAGTTTAAGTCCTTTTTTAAATTTTATTGCGGTTAATTTTACTTCACATTCGAATCTTTATTTGTGTGGTAACTGTGCTGCTCAATTGTTTTTTTTAAACCTCAGCTGGTTTTTTGTTTTCTTTTGTTTATAATTTTTTTTTATTGTGTTGGAAAACTCAGCATTTAAAAGTTTGTTAACAGTCAAGTGAGTTAAATTAATTGCGAATGTCGGAAAATTTGACACGAATTTATTGCCTGATTTATAGAAAGCAATTAAAGGTGTGCGCTGGTTGACTCTTTGGGTAATGCAATTAATTTTGTATTTAAAAACTAAATTAAATGCTTTTAAAAAGGGTATATGATTTATTTGCTTGAACAAAAAATATGGTTTTTGTTTAAAGTTTCAGAAGATGGAAGTAAATTCAGTGTTTTTCTGGCCTTCAGTATCGTCGGCGTGGATGTTGGTAGAGTTGGTCTTTCATATTCTACAGGTTGATTGATTGGGAGGTAATTTTGATTAGCATAACTCTGTATAGCAGGCTCAGTAAAATGATTTGAGCCTCCCTAGTAGACGTATTGTCTGTTTACTTTAGTGATTTTATGATTTGAGTTTTATTCTACCTAGGACTGGCTCAAGTCTTTTTTTTATTTTTAAGGGAAGCTATCCTCCTGGTTGTTGTAGTTCGGACAGTATAAATTATCATGCATCACTATTGCTATAGTCATATGGCCAGTCTGAACCACTTTTATAAATTGTGTGCAGTGGAATGACTTCCAAAAACTTCCGAACAAATCGCTACGGAAGTATATGTAACGATTAAAAAAAAGAAATTTTACATGAATATACCAAGGTTCTATACAGAATGATGCTGTTTTCTAAACGTTTTTAATCGCAAGCAGTTACTCTCGCTGAAGTCGCCGTAGTCTAGTAGATACTATCTTGGCTTATTAGACGTGAGGCTACGGTTCAAAGCCAGGTTAGACATCAGTTATGTATGTATTTGTAATAACTCTCACCACTTTGGCAACTGCCTCATACCAGTCAATTCCACCCCTCGACTTATACGTAACAGTACTGGACATTGTACTTTGGAAATTGTGTATCGCAACATTTGAATGCCATTTCTATAATTAATGCTCAAAAGAATATGGAATACAAAATCATTAAAATGTCCGCCACAGCTTCTTTGGGTAAAGTGCATCTGAAATGTTTAATTCCCCATGACTCAGGCTTATAAATCACCCTGATTTAGACCGATGGCATGGATTATATTGGCTTTGAGGACCACTACTGTTTGTGGTTTGTTCGCATACATCTGCGGTTTAGAAAATTGCACAAGAAAAAGTCTGACGAGGTTAAATCGCACGATATCAGTGGCTAGTTCATACTACCTTCATATGAAATGTGGCTAGAGCTGTGTTGCAAGCGACGCCACATATCGTTGGATTTCCAGATACTCCATAAAATAGCTGTTAATGACACCTTAACCGTCATAAAAAGTCATAAAAGAGGGCTATACAGTATTCTTCCTTCGACCGGCGTGAATGAAAGCCAGCTTACGAAGCAAACCCTAGCAATTCTTGCTCAATTTCGGTTCCGTTTCAGTGCGGTACTAAACACCTATCTGGCTAGAATAGTTCCTTGTTCAACAGACCAGTTCCCGATATGTCAACAAACAGTGTGGCTATATGACATGCTTAGTTTTTTGAAAACTTTGTATGGATATTCAATATTTCTTCATACTACTCTCTCCCGATTGTTAGACGTAATCTAATCTGCTCTATCCTATATAAAAGGATTAAAATGTTTTGTATGAAAAAATTAAGAAAAATACAGCGTATTAAGGCACATATGTGGCTTGAAAATAATTTCTAATTTTTAAATTTTTAAATAAGAAAACTTAACTTTAAAGGAAGTCAAGCATTTCAATAAATTGCAACAACGAATCACGTTAAAGAGTGGTAAGAAAAACGTTATAAAATTATCCTCGTAATTATTACATAAACTGGGTAAATAATTGCTCTACTAAAGGCATGAGCGAGGCAGCAACGGTAATAAGATCATGGCATACATTTTAATAAACTTTTCCTGCCTCTGTATTTTCTTTCTAATTATTCTGTATTTTCTTTTTAACTCTTTTCTTTGGTGTGTTGTTCTACAGTCAATCTTTGTCGTTATCGTATTCGAGTGTTTCTTTTTCTGTCCTATGATAACTTAAGTGTTTTACTTTTTTATATTTATTTTGCCTTTTTTATATTTTTTCTACTTTTTTTTTATTAAAAAGTGTAGAAATATTTTTTTTAATTTATAACTTCAACTCACATTGCTTATTGCTGTTGTTGCTCTCTTACTTCTTTCCAGTTTTATTCAAGATTTTTTTTTACCCTTTTCAAAAGAGTTTTGCTCTATTGCTGCTGCAAAAGGAATACCATTTATTTCTGCCAACAATTTTATTTTTTCATTAATTATGAATGTAAAGTTTTCATTTCTGGATTTGTTTTCCTATTGTATTTCAATTCATTTTCCATTTTCCATACCATTCTGTAGCATAGCTTTCCGAGCATTATAAGCAACGGATTTTTTATGCCCTTTTATGCTCCTCTCTTTTTTCGCTTTTCATTCTATAGCCTGTAGTCCACCAAAACATTGCTACTAAAACGTTATATTTACCCAGTTTTTCCTAAGTATTTTTGTTCCTTTTTTCAGTTTTTTTTTTTTCTTAATTTTCCTTTCTTTAAGTTCGGTGATAGGTAGTGAAATAAAATATTTATTTTTTAAGCGTGTCCACTGGAGAGTTGCGACGAGCGGCGGTCGGTACAAAACGTCATAAAAAGCAGAATTAATGGACCAAAGTATAGAACAATTAAAATGGATAAAAATGACACCACAATGAAGCTCATTAATATTTTCAAATGTCATTAAAAAATAATTTCTGTGGGTTAATGTTTGAAATCCGCTTAAAGCATTTTGTATTGAAGAATAGCTTTTTAATAGCGAACGTTAAAAAATAAATTCTTTAGGAGCTAAAAAAAGAGAAAACACAAAAAAATATTTGATTCTAAACTTTAGGCAGATATCAGACAAGGAGTGGTCATTACAACCCTTCAAGCAGGATTGCGACATAGCCTCTCACACCACTTATGTTGTGTGTGCTAATTTTATATATGAATTGCGGGACCTACAGTTTAAAATCGACTCCGAATGACAGATTATTGAGAAGCTCTTCATGGTAATTTTTATTTACTCTAACAGTTTTTGTCAGAAATCTGGTGAGAGGAAGTCACCAAAGAAATATTTTTTCATATTTCGTTTCGTTGGAAATGTCTGACCTGAAATTTGAACCGTGGCCTCACATCTAATAAGCCAACACACTACCTACTAGACTACGGCGATTTCATTCGTCCTAATAGCTAAGAGAAATAAAAGAAGGCAGAAGGGAGAAAATAAATAGAAGAAGAAAGAGATAGAAATTAGAAAAGAAAATGCAAACAGAGCCGAACAGGCAATATCACCTTTCACCTCTTCATCAGCGTATTTCCAATAATAAATCTGAGGAAACCCCTAATGTCAGCTCTAGACAGATAGTCTTAATCCTTAAAGAAGCCTTATCTAAATCCAGTAGCAAATCTGTACTTGCACTGTCTGTCTATTGAGAGTCATAGGACAACAAGATTTTCAATACTGACTCTGTGACAAAAAATTTTCTTCAGCGATGGAGATAATTTTTCTCTCAATAGTTACTCCAACAAGTGAAGTTATTAGATATAGGGCACAGAGTACATCAGAGGTCATTGTGAAACATTGTATCCGGAAAGTGTGACTGTTGAATGAGCTTTACACCCTGGATATAGGGCGTATTTTTTTATATTATAAGCGAAATTTTTTGCTCGGCATTGAATATTACGAACTGAAGCCGTCGTAGGTAGTATGTTAACTTATTAGACGAGAGCCCCTGGCTCAGACATCTAAAGCAAAAACAAATATAACAAAAATGGGTGGCTTTCTTTTAGTAGTCATCTAGAAAAAAACTCGGAGAGTAAAATAAAATTGCTCTAAACAAATTTCTCAAATCCATCGTCCGCAGTCGACATTAAACAGTAGGTTGCACCACTTGCGGGTAGAATAAACACACATAACATAATTGGTGTGAGAAGCTAGGTTGTAATCCTGATCAAAGCGGTGTAATGACCAATTAAAAGTAAACTGTCAGCCAATGTAAATGCGAAGAATAAACTGTTGCGCAGAAAACAAATTCTCTGAAATATTGGTTTCCTTTTATTTAAAAACATGAGTTAAAAATTCTTAAAAATTAAGGAATAAAAGGAGAAGAAGACGATAAACTTCTGTTTCTTATTGGTTTATTTTATTTGGAAAATCTTTGTTTTGTTTAAAATTTTAATACAATTATGAAGATTAGCAAGAATTTTCGCATGTGTAGGCCGCCTTAACAGCAGCATTAAAAGATACAAAAAGGAAAATATAAGAGAAAAACACTCATAAGATTCAATTAATGAATGAATTTAATGCCCCTTAAATTGCTGCTAAAACCTGCTATAAACGAATAACAAAATAAGCGGCAGTAAGAGGAACAACGAACGGGCTTTAACAGCAACATGGCCTATAAAGAGAAGCATAAATTTATCGCACTGATTAAAAATTAAAAGAAAGAGATAAAGAATATCGCATTAATTAAAATTAATGCAGCACGTTTAAAACATTCGAGAGGTGGGCCACCAAAGAAAACGAAACGAATAACGTCGACTCTTGAAAAGAGCACACACACACACAGACGGAAACAACATTCGGCTGGCATTAGAAAAAGAAACAGACAGTGCCAGCCTGAGTGGGTGTTTATTTGACTGTTTAATGGTGTATTGTTGAAGTTGGTAGGCTGTAGCCAATTTTGTCTGTATGCCGCTGCTGGTAAAAGGCTTCCAATGTAATAAAATATTAAAATAATGAGGAAAGTCATCGTCGTTATATCTGCCAAAATCTTAAATCGTCGAAAAGATAAAGAAAAATGATAATGAAGCGCCAGGAGAAAGGAAACGTTAAGCAAAGAAAACAGACAACAACTATTTTTTGCTACAGCAATGAGGCAATTCATTAGGCCGAGTACTTGTAGCCAAAGCCAGTAATACTTCGTAACAAAACTGTCATTTTCAGGTAGAAATTGTGTCATTAAGAAAATTCTTGGGTTTTTTTTATTTCTTGTTTGGCAAGTCAAATGTCCAGTCATGGCACACGTTCTCTGTTTAATGTATGTGAATGGGAATTTTTGCAAATAAATTTTGGCTTTTCATTCTGTGCGATTTGACAAAAATAATAATGATGATGATGAGGTAAAGCATGCTTGGTTAAGCATGGAAAAGGGTTTAAAAGGTAGGTAGTAAGTGATAAGAGTAAAACGCAAATAAAGAGGAGAGCAACATTTATTTGTGTTCAGTTTGAGATTCAAAAGGCAAAGAAATAAAAATAAAAACTTATTGGTAGGAGTATACATTTTGTGTGCACTGTATATTATTGCAGTCATAATAATTCTTTATATACACTCTTTATGACCTCTTGAGGTTTTTATTTGTAACCCTGTTAATACGTGTGGATAAATATTTCAGGTAATTGTGTGTGTCTGCCTGTTAAACCCCTGCTCTTTATCATCGTGTGTCCCTAGCTCAAATGTCTTTATATACTTATAAGTGTAATGTTGTTATGAGAGAGAGAGAATACGTTAGCTAAATATGACAATCATAAATCATTTACTTTACATTTCTAAAGAGTTTCTAAAGCCAGAAGAAGAATAGAATGGTAAGAGCGGGTCTGGGTACGGCAAGTAACTTAATAACCCATTAAAAACTAGTTACGACAACAACTATAAAAACAAAAACAAAAAAGACAAAAAAAAAGGAATAAGAAAGTCTAAAAAGAAAGAAAAACGGCAAAACATCCAGAGAGTGAGAAAGAATAGGTAGAAAATTTATTATTTATGATTGTTTAAGAGGGTCACTGGGTGTAATAGAAATAATATTTGTTACGCTGTTTATGCTTCTCCTGAGCTCTCTGCTCTTTTCCTTTCTGAAGTAAATTAATGGCTTAGTATTGTGTGGAGTGAAGAGTGAAGAACAGAATTGTATTCAAGTTATTACCAAAGCAAATACATTAAGGGAACAATAATTCAATATTTAAAAAAGAAAATTACAATTTAAACACTAAACTATACAGGCCACACACTCACCCGAGCGATAAACAAGAAAAAAATCCTTGTTTTTATTATGCCTTCAATATTCATTGCTAAACATTTAAGAAAACGTCATAATTCATTTAAAGTCATATCAAAATGCATGTGTGAGATGGGTGCCGTGTGTGCGTAAGTGAGTTTGTATGCCACTTTAACTTGACAGCTCTCTTATGATATTTCTGAGAATTTTATTCATGCATTCCTGCTAGTCGCTCTCCCATGTTATTTTTATAAGCAGCAGCAGCATGACAAAAAAAAAACTGTAACATTAAACGTATTTTTTCTTCTGCTTTCCTTTTTCACACTCCCTTTTAGCAACCTTTTCCCCTTCCTCTTAACGTCGCCATCTTTTCGTTGTAGCTGCTACATCAAATTTCCGTTTCCGTTATTTTATGCTTTAAGATATGAGCAGAGTTAGCGCTCATCATGATTATGATGAGTTAAAGCCAGGAACCACAGAGCGACAGCAACAGCATTAGCAGCCGCAGCAGCAGCAACATCAACATCAGTATGAAAAGGAATAGGATCTCATTTGTGGCTCACATTACTAACATAAATGAAAGCAAAACAAAAAACGAACTACACTTAAAAATACTTAACACAGTCGTACTCATACTCATACAGCCACTCAAACCATGTTCCATACTTTTTTTAACTGTTACTCGTACTGTGTTACTTTATATCTCTTCTACAGATAACAATAGCAACAACAAAAACAACATTTACACCAACAATAAGAAATAAAAAAAAAAAAAAAAAGACGAAAAGAAAAAAATAATAAAGCCAGTGGTGAACGAACTTTTTATTGCTGAGGAAGTGAATAAAAAAAAAAAAACAATACCGTGTTTTAGAAAACCATCACCCATCATTCGCTTAGTTTAGAATTTAAAATAATTTGAAATGAAATGAAAAAAATTATAAAAAAATATAAAATATTAGCGCCCAATGCTCGTATTTAAATACATGGCAGAGTTTTTTGACAAGGCAAATGAAAGACACACTAATTATTACTAATGTTGAGTCAACACTCAACATTGTAGATAGGGATTACCACCAAGTTGAGGTTCTGTTACCACTAATGTGGTCATTGGTTGTGCATAAACTCCTGATGAAACTGTCTGAGGGCGACATTCATTGTCAAGGGTATGCAGATGACATAGTTCTGGTGTCACCAGACAAATTGACAACAGAAATCTCAACCAAATCTTTGAAATAAAACGGTCTTGAGGTTATAAGTCGAATGTGCATTTCGAGACCAAAAAGTAAAAGCATTTGTGCACTGAAGAAAACTTTATAAATAGAGGCATATTCGATCCATGGATGAAGCAATATATATCATGAAAACTGGAGACAAAAGAACTGGATAGGAAGACAGACATAGCTAGACAGACCCTCAAAAAGAGTGAATTTTAGAGAAGGCTAGGCATGCCTTCAGGGGGTGCATCTTGTGTACGAATTATTTACGAAATGTATTCCATTATAGCCAGGCTAATTGTGATCTATGAAGGGAAGCATTTTTTGGCAGAATAATTTTAAAAACAACTTAGATGGCGTTGCTCAAGATACAGAAACTGGCATGTGTTGCTATAATCGAAGTGCTTCAGGCTCTGTTGGAATCAAATTTCTTGCACTAGGTAGTGAGGGACAGAGGTTTGGAAACTATACATACGATATTAGAGGATTCACCAAGGGGCATCGCGGTGAGACAAGTTGCTAACAACTCCTCAACTTAACTGACTCCTGTACCATACCAGCAACCATTATGATTTTACAAAATGCTATTTTAACCAGAGAACCATTAGACCATAATGTGCTACACGACAAGAGCTGTAGTGTTTGGTCGCAGAGTAAAATATGCCACGGCCATGGAGAAACTCGTGAAGTCTACGCCATTGAAAGATTCGCTCAATTCAACCTGGATAGAGAGCCTAAACGACGGACGTAGCAATACTATCTGAGTAATCAGCTCTTAAGAGATTTGCTCGAAAATAGTATGACAATGTCTGGAAAAGTCGAATCTTTCGGCAGTGGTAGTCAGCTTTTCGTCTACTGAATCCCAAGTCATAAAGGAATTCGCGGCTATGAGCGAGTAGATACGAGGAAGGAAGATTACACGATGCTGAAGGGCCAGAATCTGTTCATTGGAGTGGATAGAGATGTTTGAAAGGGTATACGCGGTAAAAGAGAAGATAGAGAAGAGAAATGGGAAGTCTATTCTAGTCTAGAAGAACTCTTCTAGAAGAAGTTTTCTAGTCTAGAAGTTAGACTAAAAGAGCACATATCCAGATGGGAATACCCAAGAGCATTAAATGTATATTGTTATGAAAATGAAAAATCTAGTTACTGGTGTTTTGCTTTTACATCGCTTAACATTAAAATTATAAAAAATCTACAAAAACAAAACAATTCAGTACACAAATCTGCTAACAAAGTATCGTACTGCTTAATATAACAAACACCAGCACAATAAAATGGTAAACAAGTAAACAAAAATACACCAACAACAATACGATAATAAACGTAGACAACGATGTTCACATTTATAGAGATTTCGCGAAGCTGAAGTCATGAACATTCCCTTTCACGAACAATCATCAGACTGTTTGCCATATAAAAGGCAAGGCAAATACGCGGTGTGTTTGAAGAGAGTAATCGTGGTTTGAAGATCTCCGTTACAAAGATCTGTCGAATAATTCTCTAGTAATTGTTATTGTTTATGCAAAGGATATAAACAGAGGAATAACAAAAAGGGCAATTGTTGTTGTTTACATAAAATTGTGAACAGTGGCACACAGAATTGTGCGAATAATAAAGAATCTTAGTTAATACTAAACACAAATTTATTTTTATTTTATTTGAAATCTACGAGTTCATATCTTAAAAGTTTTTAAAAGGTAAAAACGTAACAATATTCTACGACATGGGCATGAAAGTTGACATTATACCCCATATGATTGCAATTCAATTATAAATCATTTCAGGTAAAAAAAGAAAATAAAAATTGCATCAACTTGTTTAAATTAACGACAATAATGATGGAAAACCATTTTCGAGCATAATAACAACACAGAAACTTCTTCAGAAACACCTGAAAGTGTTTAACGAATTATTGGTGTGTCATACATAAATTGACCATAAAATGGTTAAAAATCATCGTTTCCAACGAAGTAAGAGTTTCGAGTGAAATACAAAATGGTTTTGCGTTTAAAGGAATATATTTTCAGATAAAACAGGCAAATTAATAGAAATTAATGCATATACCCAATTTCCATTTAAGAAAATTGTCATTTTAAAGAAAATGTGCTGAATTTCTCATTCATATCGTATATAAAACTACTTTAAAATATTTGTTGAAGGCGTCATGTTCTCTTATCTTTTCTCTGTCTTTTTATGATCAGTTGCCTGCAAATGTTCAAAGTTTTTTCTCACTTTTTTGTAGCAGACATGATGTGAAAAATACAAGAGTATTTTCATTTCACACAAGAGTATTAAAGTTAATTTTCTTTATACACACACAAACATTGGCTCACAAGAATTTTTAAAGTAAGTGGCATAAGTATACAGAGAATATACATTTTATTAGGGTGGTAATTAGTTTAGAATAGTTAAAGTTGTTGTTAGTTGCGTATCTAAAAAAGTGCGAGTGAATAAAAAGAATATATCTGATCGTGGCCTTCAAAACGAATCTTCCAATTGCATTGAAAGAGCAGTAATAGTCAAAGGGATATTATTTGGAAACATAAATGTCTAAGCAGATAATGATGAAATCATCTTAAGGCCAATGATGGACACTCATGTATGTACATAGTCGTGCATAATTAATCCCTCAAAGAAGAATTTCAAAATTAATGTGGATTGCATACATGTAATTTAATGAAGACTGTGTAAGACATTTGAACTGTGACCGCAGTACTGATGTATTGTGCATCATATTGTCAATCACAGACTTAGTACACATCTCTTTCCCACATCAAAAGCTGCAAGTACTATTGTCGGAATAATTTCCTATAAGTACCACCGAATGTTCTCTAGGGTTTTCTATACGGTTTCAGAAGAAATCCTTCTCTCTTAGCGTCAGGTTTGAGAAAGTTTTTGGAACTATCGAAGCCCATATTGTCATTTCATTATTTTCTCACGGTGGATGTAAACTATTTGGTCGTATTTTCATTCTGCCTGTGAAAGCCAAAAAAGTAGTGGGTCCAGTGAAAGGCGCTCAGCTCACTGTTGAGCACAGATCTGCGCTAATGACGGCCACCATATCAGAGCGCGTTGTGACTCTACAGTCATGTCAGCGCTAAAGGGCTTGAGGACAAATTTACTATCCATGATTATTTTTTTACAATTTTCTGAATTGGGCTCATAAGGCTTTACCAAATCAGGGGAAGTAATATGCAGAAATTGAATCATGAGAGCACGTAGAATGAGAATCTATGCGTTTATAAAGCATTAGGAAGAGAATTATTGGAAGTTGCCGTAGTCTAGTTGGTAGTGTGTTGGCTTATAAACAAACAAACAAAACAAAATACAAGCAAATATTTCTTCGACGACTTTCTCCCAGCAGAATCTGCAAATTCAAGAAAAGGTTCCCAAAAAACTGTCGTTCGAAGTCGACTTTAAACTCTATATCCTGCCACTCACGTATAAAAATTAACTCACACAACATAAGTGGTGTGATAAGTAATCCGTAAGTAATCGTAATCCTGACTCAAGGGTGGTAAAGACCAATTATGTATGTACGCATGTAGGAAGAGAATTATTTTTTACTGACACTTGATATTATAGGGAAATCCTTTACATGTCAAAAGAAGTCGCACTGCATCAATACTTCTCTCTAAAGGACAGCAAAGCAACCAGTGTATTTAGAGAATGCCTAGGACGTGAATGAAGGCCATAGATGGGCACTTTGCAGTACCAGTAAAATTTTTACTGATTACTGAAAAAAATTACAGTTACAAAAATGAAATCTAAATTTCATTACCAGTAAACATTTACTGAATACTGAAAAGCTTAATGCATTAGAATTATAATGCAGTATGCCCATGTATGATGAAGGCGACAGATCGTGGCAGTTGTTCTTAGAAGTTAAAACCACAGCATAGAATCCTTTCAGTAGCGATTGAAATGTTTAAATAAGCATTTGATGATACACAATGCACCACAAATTATGGGAGGACTATAAATTGAAATACATTTTCGCTTCACTCACAAGCTAAAGCGCCACCCTATTGTGTTTGTTGTCTTAGCACACATACTATAAGCTTCTCAAGTATATTAAAGTAAAGAAATTATTTTCTGTGAAAAGAAAATCCATTTGACACTTACATATGAGTAGAAATATTTTTTTAAACTCATCTTTCTTTTCAAGCAACAAACAAAAAAAAAAAAAAAAAAAAACAGAAAAGTGAGAATGAAACAAAATAAATAAGAGTCTAAGAGTTAATATTTCAAAAAAATTTCAACGAATTGTTACAATTCATATCATAAAATTGTTGCCAGCTGTATAAGTAAGTTAATACTTTTAAAGTTTTCGTTGCTTTATTTCGTTTTTCTTAAACTTTCAACTTCAAGTTGGGGTTTAACGATTGTGTGTGCCTTGGTCTTAAAATTTAAACGAAAGACACATAAAAATATCAAATTCTAGTTTATATGGTATTACATAAATGACTCTTTATGAAATTTCTTTCTTACTTTGCCTTATTGTGTTACACACACATATTAAATTGATATTTTATTGGAACATTTTTGAAACAAACAATATTAAATTTTGTTTTCTTTTTTATATCGTTTGACAAGAAATTGTTTTTCTAGGCAATTTAATTCGAAAACAAATTTCTTTTTTTAAGCTTTTGAGCTTTAACTCCAAAACATAAGTACATACGAACGAACGTACGTACGCATACTTCCACTCTCTATTAAACCATGCAAAACCTTGAAAAAAAATTTTTATTTTCTTCTTTTGGTTTTTTGCATATAAAGTTTTGTATTTTCTTAATCGGGTCATAAAAATGTAAATATGCGAGTAATATTTGTTACAATACATATACGATATACATACATATGTATGTACGTACATAAGGAGTCATGGCGTATGATTAATATTTAAATTAATTTTTATTGCGTATACGCATCGTTGTGCATACAAATAGAAATTTTACAAGGGATTCGAAAACCATGCTTGTAAGAAAAATTGGTTAAGGTCGACTGAATGTTATTTTATAATAATTTATATTTTATAAAAGAAAAAAAGGTCAAAGGTTAATTTATTTATTTCTATAAGCTTGGCAAGCATAACAGCAGCAATCTAAATGCTAAAATATGTTATCGTCTTGAAAACTTATTTGAGTTAATACAACAGCTTTGTTTTCAGACATTTGACCTATAGACACATACATACATACATACACAATTGATCATTATAACCCTTTAGACAGGATTACCATCTAGCTTCTCACATCACTTATGTTGTGTGCGTTAATTTTATACATGAGTGGCGGGACCTACAGTTTACAGACGACTCCGAATGACAGATTTTTGAGAAACTTTTCATGACAAATTTATTTACTCTCTGAGTCCTTGCCAGAAATCTGCTGCGAAGAAGCCGCCGAAGAAATATTCAAATTTCGTTTTGTTTGAGATGTCTGACCTGGGGTTTGATCCATGGCCTCACGTCTAATAAGCCAACACCAATACCTACTTGACTACTAGACTAGCTTAGAATTTAGTTTGTTTACAACGTGTATACATAGGTTCATGGCGGAGCAAACCGATCTGCATGTTGTTGTTCTACGAGGCGGTTGTAGCTTTAATGCTTAAGCTTTGCACACATACTCCAGGTCAGACATATCGAGCGAAACGTAACATGAAAAAATATTTCTTCGATGACTTTCTTTCAGCAGATTTTTGGCAAAAACTCTGAGAGTAAAATAATTCCAAAAATCTATCGTTCGGAGTGGACTTTCAACTGTAGGTCCCGCCACTCAGGTATAAAGTCAACACACACAACATGGATGGTATAAGAAGGTAGATCGTAATTGGTTGTAGTTACCAATTATGTACGCAGAGTATTGCCCATCACAAATTTTGTATCAATTTGAAGTCAACGTATTTCATAATTACATTTGTATTGGGATACGAAAGTCAACTTAGCAAGCTGTTATGTCTACAACAGTTTAGGTAACTCCTATAGACGAATATCTCGTCAAGAATCAGGTTTCTCGGTAGTTAAGTTGTCCTTACATCTGTTTAACTCTCGCCTCTCTTACATAAAATTAACACAGACACAACATAAGTGCTGTGCAAAGCTAGGTCGTAATCCTCACTGAAGGGTTGTAATGACCAATTATGTGTGTATGTATAGACACTCTGAGTTCAAGCCACAGATCTGATGATTTCAAAACAAATTTTGAACAAAGTATTGACAAAATTTGCCTTAATTCCTTAACTATATTTGATATTGCATAGTTTTGCGTGTTTCTTGCTTAAATATTAGTCTTCTAAGGCCAGTCTTTTTTTTTAAATTTCAAAATCCAAATCAAATATTTTGTTATTTACACACAATCATTCAATAATTCTGCTGCCATGTAGTGATAGAATTTACAAATCTATTGTAACTTTTTCAATAATTTTATTTCAAATAATAACGGTCGACATAATGATGTGTTTAGTTAGCATAATTATAATGTCAGAGTTAGTAGTATGTAAACGCATCCTGACGCGTCTACTAAGCCGAACATTTTCCAGTCACTAGTAAGATAATTAGATCATGCGAAGTGTATTAAGTCGAAGTTATGAAATTATTAATTCTTTTCAATTTGTCAGTAGGACAGACAAGATGGAAGTAAAATACCAAATATAAAATAATAAATTTCTATCATTTAAATAAACTAATTTAAGGAAAAGTTAAAGTGAAAAAATTTAGTGTAATTTAGTCTGGTGATTAAATTTATAGTGTATTTTCTTTCTTTTTATAAGAAGAAAGGTAAGATTTTATATAATTTATTTGAAGATTTAGTGGCGTGAGGAAATTTTCTTTATTTTTTTAGTAAAAGCGTGAAGTATATTAATAGGAAAGTGAAGCGAATACCTAGTGGTACTAACGGTATTATCCCGTTAGTCCATCACCCCAAATTTACCTCGTGTTCTTTTTTTCTTTTTCTGGTGAAGTCAGAATTGCATATAATTTTCTTTTTAAAAGTTCGTAAGGAAAAAGGTAACGCTATATTCTTTTTGCGGTCTGAAAATATTTTATATTATTAAAGGAATTTATCTTTAGAATTCGGGCATATAGTGGTGTTGAAAATTTTGTTGCACCGTGTACAGTACATTGTTCGGGCAGTGATATTGAGAACGAAAAGAAGAAGGCAAAGAAGTGGAGAATTGGAGTTAATCAGTCGTCAGTCTGATTGACTGACAGCCTCCCAAAACCTACTGACATCCTCTAAAAACCTACTGAAAGATCAATCGAATTCAGGCCTCAACAAGACCAGGAAGAAACCCAAAATGTAGTAATATCTAATTTATTTTCATAATTTATTTAATTATTTTAGTTTAAGGTCTGTAATATTAGAAATAGTTTAAAAATTTATTCTTTTTTTTATTATAGTATAAAATAAGTTAAATATGCATCGAAATGCCCATATGTCTAGACGTACATAAGCTAGACATATTATTTTAAATTCATGACCTACATAACCTAAAACCTACAGCAACAACATCACCTACAGCTTTTGAAGAGGCCTCATCAACATGCTGCAGAAACATTAATATCGGTGAGTGTTTGCTTTTCTTTAATTTTTCTTTATGTTGTTTTCAATATTATTTCGGGCTGCTTGACCTATATATAAGATCATGCATATTTAATTAAACAAACTTATGAACCGTAAGATCCTTAGCAACATGTTTAGCAACATGTTTATTTTTTTTTAAGAAAAAGCTTTTGGTTAGTCTTTTAGCACTCTACTTGAATTAATAGATCATATTAGTTTACTTTTTTTTTTTTGCCTATGTATATCTTCATCTCTTTTTTTTTTTGTTTTTTTAATTGAATTTATAATGTAAATTAAAATTTCATACCGAAATTTATTAATTCTTTAGTTTATAGTTTTAAGTTAATTTCTTTTTGTTTTTATTATCGATTATTATGAATGAATTATTATATGAATGAGAAAAATGTGAATAATACAATGATGAAATAGAATCTTTAGGTCAGTTTTCTTACTGATGTGAGGAGATTGGGTAGGTTATACTTTTGGGATCTTAACGAAGGATTGGCGCGAGTTAAGATCATAGGAAGGGTGGGTGAAGAAGCGCTTTATTCTCCAATACCATCGTGGAGAGACGTATTAACAATTGATTAGTTTGGTTGACCTCTTTTGTTTCCGTTCAGTTAATCCTTAAATAGGGTTTTATATTTCCATCTTATAGCATCAAGGATTAACACCCGGTCCATTATATTATAGTTTTCAGGGAGTCTATAATAATTATTTATGATAATGACGAATACTATTGGTAAAGGAGATTGATGAGAACAAGAATCCCCCCACCGACTGCTTGCTAGCTTTAATTCAATGGCTCCCGTTCGTTCTCTCTTTCTCACCAGAGCACCTAAATACCAATAAGTCATCAGCTTCTCCGTGAAGGCTGCGACCGTATCATAATTTGTTCATTACAGCCATTGAAAATTTTACTTTTCAAAAGTTTTTCATCATTTTTACAATCGTTTTCATTGGCAATCAACTTTCAACGCCATACAATGTAATATTTATTGTCAAATAATTTATTTAGTTTTTCCTCTGCGTTCAAAAAAAGGAAAAAACTTTTTAATATCGAACAAATTGTAACAGCATGATATAATTCATTGGAAATCATTATTATTTGGAAAACTCTGGGAAAGAAAATAATAACAAAACCAAACCAAACGGTACGATACCGTGTTACTATTATGGGTATTGTGAATTACACCCATAGATCTGTACATATTTATTTATGTTTCTTGCTGGGTATTCCTTGGTTCGAAGTTTAGTGTTATTTTGTAGATGGATAGCCTGCTGTCTACATAACTAACAAAGTTTTTAATTTACCCGTATTCTTTACCTTAATTACACAAGAATTGCAATCAGGTAAATAGCAAAGTAAAGCAAAGCAAAAAGAGTTGAAATTAAATAGAAAGAAGGTAAAATTATCTGGACTCTTTACTCCACTTTAATTAAACAAAACTTTTACAACAGAATGCCATCGGCGTTAGATGAACAACTGGTGGTATAAGGGAACACTTAGAAAAAAAAAATTCAAAAAAAAAAACACAAAAACTTCAATTTTATTTTAGAAAGAAAGTTTTTTCCACTTCTGCCTTTTCGCCTCAGCTTTCGTTTTCCAGCAAAGAATTTTAGAAATAAATACGAAAAGAAACTAAAGTTTCTTTCTTGCAAAGATCGCTTTTTAAACTAGTCTGTGTCAAAAAGAGAGCAAAAAAATATGAGAAATTGCTGTATGAGAGGATAAAATTACGAACGAAAGAAAAAAATTATAAAAAAAATGCTTTTTAATGTTGCCATTTTGGAGTTTGTTACTCCAGTTTTCCTTTCTTTTATTTTTTTTTGCTGTGCTGTGGCACTTACCGAACTCTGCCACTGGTTAGCATATGCAGCTGCAGCTGCAGCTTTTCCCGTCGTTCTCTTAGCAATCGTTGTTGCTTGTGAATATCGTAAGTGTTGGAAACACTTATAAAAGTTTTATAGTTTTTCAGATTTTTCGATATAAATTTTGCTGCTTCTTCTTCCTCTACTTAGTTTTTGTTACAATTTTCTCCCCTTTTTTCCATTTTTTATTTTTATTTCGTTTACAAAATAATATTGGGTTGGGAAAACAAAGTTTTACACAATCAGGACTTTTAAGGGACGACAATATGTTTGTTTTACACTGTGTATGTTCATTTTAATATAAACAGACATTTAGGAGATTTTTTTGTTCAAGTATAACAATAACAAGAACAATAACAATAACAGAGTGTAACAGAATGAAAACTTTAAATATTTTATCGCTTAAATTTGTTCAGATTTTATTCGCTTTTTTGTTTGTTTGTTTTTTCGATTTTGGTGCGTTCCATTGGGCTGCAACAATAAAGAGGAAATAACTTTATTTGTGGCTTTAAAATTGCTTTGCAGTTAAAATAAGAATAAAAATTGCATTGGGTTGTTTAAGGAAATATTAAAGGCAGAATTATTGGAATTTGTTGTATCATGTAATACATTTTAATTTTATTTAAACGAAGGAAATCGGAGATATAAAGAAGAGTGTTATTTATAATTTATACCTCTGTGTCGTGGAAAAACGAAGACTGCTCGAAAATTAATAATTAGAAAGAATCTCTAATATTTCCGCTTTAGAAATGTTTAAGGTCTTCGGTAATCAGTATAATAATACCAGCTGGTATCCGTCTCTAAAAATTGTTATACCAGAATCAATAAGGAATCCTTCATCATTTTCCATTCTTATCAGGAGGCATGTATTTATGCATGTATTAGTATAGCAAAGGGTCCGCCAAATAATTTTTTTTTTTTTTTGAAAATGCTATAAAAAAAAACTATTGAATATTTTCTCAAATTTCTTTTTTTATTTGAAAGAACAATCCTTCCGGTTAATAATGGAAAATAATTTCATTGAAATGGCTGCCTCGGCTGGCCATGAAGGAGCCTACACGATCGGTCTAATTTTTAAGCACATTATCGATTGTGTGCAGCTGTATTTCACCAATGGCTTCACGAATATTATCCTTTAAAGCGTCAATTGTCTTGTCGGCGTAACACTTATCTTTGACGGCACCCCACAAATAATAGTCCAACGGTGTCAAATCGCAGCTCCGAGGTGGCCAAACGACATCAGCTCTGCGGCTGATAATGCGATCTTCAAAAACAGGGCGCAAAACATCAAGTGTAGCTTCGGCTGTGTGGCACGTAGCGCCGCCCTGTTGAAACCAAATGTTGCCAATATCCTCCTCTTCAATTTTTGTGAACAAAAATTCGTTCAACTCCTTGCTCATTTTCGAAGAAAAATGGCCCAATTATGCCTCTGGACCAAAATCCGCACCAAACAGTGACTCGTTTTGGGTGCGTCGGCTTTTCAATGTATGCGTGCGGGTTTTCTGTGCCCCAAATGCTACAATTTTGCTTGTTTACATACCCGCCAAGATCAAAATGAGCTTCATCTGAAAAGATGATTTTTTTTTTCCAAAATCGGCATCTTCTGTAAGTCGATCGCAGGCCCACTTAGCGTTGTCGTTCAAGCGTATACACAACCATATTCGTTCAGCGGAAGGATAAAACTAATTATCTGTCAAATAAGACATGAGCTAAGTGTTACCATTCACGAAATAAGCACTAGTTGAAAAAAAAAAAACGTTAGATGGCGGACCCGATATTAGAAATTATCCCTTAATATAAAAAAAAAATAAGGAATTAAAATTCATATTGCTATAGGAATTCGAACCATTAAATAAATTAGAAATACATGAATACTTACAATACATAATTGATCATTACAACCCTACAATTAGGATAATGACCTAGTTTTTCACACCATTTATGCTGAGTGTGTCAATTTTAAAGTCGACTCCGATCGACAGATTTTTGAGAAACTTTTCATGGTAATTTTATTGACTCTCAGAGTTTTTACAAGAAATCTGCTGAGAGGAAGTGGCCGAAGAAATATTTCTACGTAATTCATTTTGTTGAAAATGTCTGACCTGAGGTTTGAATCGAATAAACCAACATACCGCCTGCTAGATTACGGCACTTTCAAACTCATACTTACATAATTGAATAGCTTTAAAGATACGGCAGGGCTTGGATCTTAGGATGTTGTAGTGATGGTTCGAAACAAGAATATTTTTAACATGATTTTCGAATTTTTGAAAACTAAGGACGTTATACTCTTCTTAAAATTGTTCAACTAGGTAGTCGACAGAAAGTTAGGGAAGTTTATGCTTGGAAAAGTGTTGAACTTACAACAAACAATGTCCATATCAATACTGACAATAGTGGTTGTGGGTCTGTTGAAGAGGAGGAAATTGTTATCCACTTTCTTTGCCAATGCTCATCTCTCGTGAAGAGCTGAATTAAGTTATTTGGCTCTCCATTCCTTGTCAATTTAACAGAGTTATTGATATTAAGGACAAGCTTCCTTTATAAAACTTTCAGGCTAGTTTCCAGTTCAGTAACTCGTGCTTTTAGTGTGCAGCCCATACGCTGACCAACTTCTTCAGAGTTCAATGGAATTTGGTCAGTACGGGGACTGCGCGTGCTCAAGTAAGTATTGGTATCAATGCTACCAATCCAACCTAACTTAACATAACACACAATACTACATCCCAATACAGTTTTGCAGAGGGTGTTGTTTTGCGTAGAAACAGCGGATAGAAATCTCCATAAAATTGGATAAAATTGATTAATAGAAGAATATAAAGCAAAAAGAAGTACAGGATCGAGACAATAGTTTGTGGTTGCCTTATGATCTTTAAAGGATCAAAAAGAAATAAAGAGGGCTCCATCTTTTATATAAAATCGAATTAAAAATTGTTTCCTGTTGCAATGAGTGGTTAGTTTTAAGAAAAAACTATAGTATGATGGAAAAACTTCTTTAAAATAATGTCGTAAATGATTTATTATAAATTCACTGGATTTGCTTCATTATCTTGGGTTTCAATGCTTTCTAGGATCATTATGATACCTCATGGTTAACAAATCTTTATAAAATGATTCGAGGTGCTGAATTATAAAATGATTTTTTTTTTTATCCTTTTAAATTAAATTTTTCGTTATTGTTATTGTAACAGTAAACAGCATTTTGTGGTCTCGCAAACATTTGATACCATTTTGAATTCATTACTTTTGGAATTACACACAGTATATGAAAAACCACAAATTGGTAAAGTAAGCAATTGCTACGTACATATGTATATACGGTATATGTTAATATGTATCACGGTATCTTTATGACTTTATTACGAAATATTTGCTAAATTTCTCATTTCATTTAAGGGCACAACAACGATGTTGTTTAAACAAAGAAAGGCAGACTAAAATAACAGGTAAACATACGATAAAGACTGTAAATACATGTTAACGGATATTATTTGGGGTTAAGGGATTAAATTTTGTTTTTTGTTCTTAGTATTGTATCTTAAAAAAAGCACACATAGCACAGAGTCTATTAAATATTAAAAACATTGTAATAATAATCTACACCGTATTTATTTATATTGCCTTGGCTGTATCTTGATATTTATCTTCATATGTTTGTGTTCATTATCATATCGTATCGTCTGGTTACACGTAAACCTGTTTGAACATGTGTGATGATGCGTTGAAGTGTCTTAATAAGAGAGTGTATAGAGATTTAAATGTAAATGTATTGCGTCACATATCAAATTGTAACAGTGGTTAGTTGTACCTGTATGTACACCTACATATGTACACATCTTACATACGTGTTATTGCTATTGTTTGTGATAAACTCATATGCCAAGATAAATAATAACAAATACACGTATGTATGCTTGCTTAACAGCCAGTATGCTAAACTAATACATAAACATTGTATTTATGTATGTAGGTATGAGTCTTCTACTCTAAACATTTCTCTATGATTTTGTTATACTCTCATCTCTCTCTCTCTCGTTCTCTTTCTTACATTTTTACTTCCACTATGCCTGTGTGTGCATGTATGTGTGTAATGGAGTCATGAGTTATTTCCTGCATGAAATTTATGTTCCCATCTACAAGCAATAAATCACAAACAATAGGTTAATCCGTTAGGGTTGCTATTTCAAGACTATGTTTGAGTATTTGTGTATATGTGTAGGTATGTGTGTATGTCTTAAGCAGTGAGAATCACTTTCAGCTCTTATCTCATACGTCTTCATTTTCTATTCTATGAAATATACGAAATACACGAAATAGATACGCACAATAAAAAATTTGCATAGAAATCGTTGTGGGAATTGTTGTTGTGAATATTCTTTTTGCATTTTTGGATGAAATGATATTTAAAATATCTTTTAATCACTGTTGTGTTTATCAATGACATGACTTGCTATTTTCTGTTCTTTTTTTGTGTAGTTTTGTTTTGTTTCATTTTTCATTCGTGTTGTTGGTTTCACTTATGTTGCATTGAGAATAATTGAATATTAATCATACGCATACTGGCTGCCAAATATCGTAAATGCAAATTGAAATGTATGGGGCTTGCTAGAGAGATATGGAAAAACGTAGAAGTTCATATTGAAAGAAATTCTTAAACCGAGAATTTTATTAAATTAAATGAGAGCTTGGGAATGACCATACGTGTGCTTTAAAAGATTCAAAATAGTTGTATAGGATATAAACAGTAGCAATTATGTAATGTTGTCCTATGTGCCGTATTTGGGTTTCTTTGAGCAAAAAAATTGGAGGAAAACTTATCATATCACGACACTATTTTTATTATTCCACAAAATATGGTTCTAAATTCTATTTAGCAATCACCAAACTCAACTTTAATAACATAAGGAGCGCGCCCGAAAAAATTTGACAATATTTCGAAATTTTTAAAATTATTTTTTTTTTTTAAATTTTATTTTAAAAATTGGCAACGAAAAAAACGGTAATTTATTAATGTATATTTTTTAATGTACAGTTTCTTTTGACGCTCACTGTACATAGCCGGTCTGAAAATCAACGTCAACAAAACAATACGTAAAATAGGGAAATTATGGACTGAAATTTGGAGAATGTCTCATAATTTTGCTGTTTTGGCAACATTATTATCACATCTCAGAATAAAGAAAATCAACCAGATCTCTGGACAACACTCGCTATTCGCTATTAAATCGTTATGTTCAATACCCATATACATAGATCTACGGGTTTATATCATTGGGAATCGTGAAGGACAGGAACTAACGATGTCACCGCGGTTCAGATGAATATTTTCCTAAGTCGCATTTTTTAAATATTGTGGCCATAGGCAATTGCCAATTACCACCTGCTGTAGAGAAGCTACAAATCCTGAATTAATATTGCAAATCTGAGGAAGAATGAGAATGAGATTGGCCCCCTTTACGAAAGTTCCAAGGCGGTAGTACCTACATAACTTTTTTAATTGCTCAATTCAACCCTTCAGTCAAGATTACGATGTAGCTTCTTACACCACTTATGTTGTGTGTGTTAACGACAGATTTTTTGAGAAACTTTTTCATGGCAATTTTTTTTACTCTCAGAGTTTTTGGAAGAAATCTGTTGAGAGACAGTCGCCGTAGAAATATTTTTTCATATTTCGTTTTGCTGGAGATGTCTGACTTGGGGTTTGAACCGTGGCTTCACGTCTAATAAGACTACTAGACTACGGCGACTACATAACTTAGCTTCTCACATCATTAATGTTGTGCGTGTTAATTTTAACCATGAGCTGAGAGGGCCTACTACTTTTTAAAGCAATTTTATTATTATCAGAGCTTTTGCTACGAATCTGCTGAGAGAAAGTCGCTGAAGAAATATTTTTTTCGTTTGTTTGATATGTCTAAGCCAGAGGTTGAACCACAAAATCTTATCTAATGAGTCTACACACTACCTACTACACTACAGCGTCTTCAGACGATATTACAGCAGTGAAATACAATGGGATTGTAAAGGAATCCCAGGCATTTATTGGCCGGCCAATACTTGTAAGGTTATGAGTAAGAATCTGCTCACCTCTAGATGAAGTGGAGTTATATCATAAAAGAATATTGGTTTTGGAACGACATAATTGGAAACAGTTTTTAAAGGCTCGATGATTTCCAGAGAGCATTGCAATGGAAACTGGTAAAAATACTTAAAGTATGTTTCTATGAAGTGTAGTGTGTTGGAACCATGAAGGATAAAAGGAGATAAAAATATGATTGGCCCGCCTACCAATTCTGTATACGCTTCACGCCAAAGGTAAGCTTTGTGTAAAAATGTACGGATAACGAGAACTAGTCGCCTTATTCGAATAAAACAAATTTCGCAGTGTAATCGATAAAGCAGCATATTTTCGTCGATGCTCTAACAAATTAGTCGACAAGTCAACTGAAAAGTAAATATTGAAGTTAGAGAAGACATAATTAAACGGTTAAGCAATATAATTGGCGGTAGAATGAATCGTATCTATAAAAATTCGTACAGCGAAATATCTGAGAAAACTCAATACAAATTGGGAAATATTTTGAGCCTTATTATGAGTTTTGATCGATCTTCGACTGTGTTTCAAACACACAGTGCTTATCGAACGAATTTGCAATTGGTATTATGACGTTCATTCGATGTGAGTAGTATTATTGTGAATTCCGCTTATTTGAATTATTCACAATAATATCAGCTGATAACATTGTGCGGGTTACAATTTAAATAAACAAAATTAAAATAATATTTAAATTTTTTTTGGAATGTTCTAAATAATAATACAAAAAAAGAAGTGTAATAAAGTAATATGGATACGACGGATATGTGGTTTGACGATTCTTCAGATGAGGATGAAAACTTATTGGAACTAGCCAAAAGTATAAAAAAATTGAGAGATGCTTCCAATCTCTTTGAAATGGATTCAATTACGTAAGTGTATACCATATTAGGATGTTGATGTGTGTATCAGGTAGAAATTTTATTTAGAGTATGCCGGATATGCTTTGAATCCTTATTTAATGACACCATTCAGAAATCCGGAAGAAGGATCCCTACAAAGCACATACAACACACAACATGCAAAAGGAAGAAATATTGTAGAGAGAACAATTCCTGTCTTCAAAAATAGGTTCAGATCCTTACTACAGGCAAGAACATTGCATTATACACCAGAAAAATGTACACAAATTATAAACGTGTTTGCCGCTTTGCACAACATTTGTGTTTTTTATAATGTTCAATCCTCGGAAGATATTTTCAATGAGCCTCATGATATTGAAACCATTGAAAAGTTTTTCCAACTGCTGTTTCGTACTCACAACCTTACTCCTTAATAAAATTAACAAAAATATATCTCATATTTTGTGAAAAAAAATTTTAAACTTACATTTTAATAAATTTTTGCACAATTCAATTCGGCAGCGAAAACAAAATTGTCTTCGATAGAAAAGTAGATACACAACGAAATTTTCGACAATGTTACCAGATCATAATAACAATTTGGTTTTCGATACTCGATCTTCGATAGTCAGCGAAGATCGAATATCTCATAATAGGGCCCTTTGAGTTTCAAACTTTATTTCGCACAAAATCGTTGAATATACACTTAGCCCATCTGAAGAAGCTCTTACATTAAAAATACTTCACACGACTTTTGTTTAATACGCTAACGAACAACTTTTCTATCATAATTCAATACATAGCAACCTGAGCCTAAGTTTAGGTTAGAGGACGTGTACTTGCCATTGATACAAGTTAAATACTCGGAGCCCAAATTTATCGATTATATATACGAAACCTGAGTAGTTAGAACAGTTAGCAGAATGGCTCAGGAATAATACCAGTCAGGTAGTATAGTTAAACGGTAAAATGATATTACAATGGCAAGTTTGATACAATACAAGTAAGCTTTTCTAATTTAATATACCTGATTTAATACTGCATCATTTCGATTAATCTGCAACATCGATTAATTAATCAACTTATCTGTGAATATAACGCATTAGTGGTCTGTTGATTAAGTACATAATAAAAAGTTTCTGACAACAATAATTGTCTATTTTTATAAATATTGGCAAGAACATTGCGAACATAAATTTTAACGTGCTTTTAAATTTAACAACTGTCATCAACAACTAAAAATGCTTTAAATTACTCCGGTGCCCTTGTGAATTATTATTTCAAATAAAATAAAGAAAATATGGTAAGAAATTCATACGTAGTACATACCATATTTGGTTTAGCTTAGTTTTTTTTTTTGTTAAAAGCGGAAGTGTAAGAGCCATAAAATAAATTAAAATTCTATTAAAAAGGAAAACTTTAAATGGCCAAAAGAATTGATCGATTTCACAAGAATCGTATCATCATACAAGTGAACACTCAATCATTCACATGCGATTGGTGTATACGGTGTATGGCGTGTGTATACTGCTTGCATTCGTGGCATAAATTCCAAAAAAAAGTTAGCAATTCAATAAATGTAAGTGTATGGCACAAACACATATATATTCTCAATTCCGCTCTAAATAACACGCCAAATATTTCAAATACTCACATCCATGCAAATATTGTGTACGTGTATTTATAGGTATACAAACATGTATGTATGTGTATGTATTTGAGTGTATGTATGTGTATGTATTTGAGTGTATGTATGTGTGATATTAGTGTGACACAAATAATTTTTGCTTTTGTTTGGGTTTTTAACTCTTGTTCTTGTTCTCTATTGCGCTAGTTATTACTGACTTTGTCTCTGCTGCTTCTGCTGCTTCTGCTGTTGCTGTTATGTGTTGTTGTTTTTATTGCTGTTACTGTAGTAGTTGTAATAGTAGTTGTTGTTGTTGTTGTTTTATTATACATTTCTTAGAATATAATGTGAATTGAATTGAAATTTATTGAATGGCATGTTTCGTGAGAAACTATAACGAGTATGAAAACAGTTATTTAAATGCATACATGCTTACATGCATGTCTCTCTCTCTATCTCTTTCTCTTGTGCATACATATGTACGTTCATATGTGTTTACATTTTACATATGTGTCTGTATTATTAGGGCACATATTGTAAGAAACCTATGAATTGAACAATGAATACAAATACATATGTGAGTAAGCGAATGAGTGAGTAAGTCAGTATGTGTATAGTTATGTATTGGTGGGTTAAAATACTAGAATATTTCCAATTGCATGTTTAATACAATTGTATTGTCATCATATTTTTCTGGTGTGTTATTGTTTTATTACTTGTTCTCCTTGTTGTTGTTTTTGCTGTTGTTATCGCCATTATTGTTGTACATTATTGTGCCACTAATGGTAGACAAACATGTCCTTTTTTTAATACAAAAAAGACCAACAATAATGCAACACAATGTAATAATAAAAAAAAAGGAAAAAACGAAAATAAATAAAAACCAAAAATGTGTTTCATTTTTTATTCATTTTTTCCGCTTTCTCTCCCTCTTCTTCCCCTCTTTAAATGTATTTACATTTATGAGCATGGCTTTTTTTTTCTCTATTTTTGGTTCATTTTTTATTTTTTCAGTTTTGTGCCATTAGATTGCAAAATGTTTCCTTCATTTATATTTTAAATGTTGCATACGAATGCACGAGGTAGACAACAGAGAGAGAGAGAGCGAGATAGAGAGAGGCACGAGGTTATACATATGTGTGAATTAGAAAGGAAATGTTGCATGTTGAAATTTTCCGTACGTGTTTAAAACTCATTTGTTGCAAATACAACAGAAAAAGAAAGAAGCCAAAGATATTAAGACTTGTTATATGGGACAGTTTTTAAAAAAAGCCAATAATATACGTTTGTGATATAAATTTTCTGCTTAAAATAAACTCGACATTTTGTTTAAATCTTGTATTAAATTTAAAGAATTACATAAAATTTAATAAGAAGAATTAACAAAACGAAGACGCAGTAGTCTAGTAGAAAGTGTGTTGGCTTCAACTCTCGGCTCAGACATTTCGAACAAAACGAAAAAATATATCATTCAGCGACTTTCTGTCAGCAGTCTTCAGCAAAACGCTATACAGTTCCACTGAATAGTTTCTCAAAAATCAGTCATTTGATATCGACATTAAACAGTAACTTCCACCAGTCATTGGTAAACTTAACACGACATGAATGGTATGAGAAGAGGTTGTAATTCTGACTGAAGGGTTGTAATGGCCAATTATGTTGTTGTACGTTGGCTTATTAGATGAGACCCCATGGTTCAAGTCCTGGCTCAGACATTTCGAACAAAACGAAATATGAAAAATATTTCTTTCGACGACTGCCTCTCAGCAGTCTTGTGGCAAAGTGTCATAAAGTTGTCATGAACAATTTATCAAAAATCTGTTATTCGCTCTCAAAATTAAACAGTAACTTCCACCATTCATAGATAAAGTGAACACAACCTGAATGGTGTGAGAAGCTAGGTTGTAATTCTGCCAACAGTGTTGTAAGTAAGTAAGATGAGACTCATTTCTTAATTGGTAGTTACGACAAATAGCAAAATTTTGATGTGTGAAGGTAGATTTTAAAATCTATCTCCTTAGACGCAAACGAAGTCAGTTAACAGAGCTCTGTTAAACAATTAATTTAAGCCTGGGAAAGAAAAACAGGAAAAATGATTTAAGCTCCTGGGTAAAATTAGATAAAAAAAGCAAAAATCTGGTAAAATAAGTTCTATAGTTAATCACTGTTATAAAATATTGCGTAATAAGAACTACAATAAACATATAACCACACATTTCCGAAAGCTAATGTAATCCGGTAAATAAATCAATATAGAGATATATTAGGACAACATGGGCGGACAAAGTGAATTGTTTAATTGGGTGGTATTTAGTTTCAACGCGATGGTACCACAAAGCAGCCACTTAGCTTAGCATAACATGCATAAAAATTTTCTAGAAAGAATTTGGCAACACTTGACCAACAAACTTACGCAGTTTGACGTCAATAGGGTTTTTATGTGAGGCTAAGTATCTACGGTTACGGATAATCTTCCAACGTTGGTTTATTTGAAAGACATCGAGATCACAACTTTAAATGTGTTTTAATTTTGCTTTTGATACCACAAAATGTAAGACCCTGTATATTTATTATAGTATTTAAATATTTAATGTATAATATTTTATTGCTAGTCACTGTTGGCATATAATGTGCATATGAATTTTGTTTTAATTTTTAGCAATTTTTTAATATTCAAATTAGTATATACTTGTAGGCATGTATGTGTGTACGAGTATTATACTTATAATTATTCATAGTTTTTATACCACTAGACCGTATACACATTAGATGAAAAAGGCCTTTAACCACGTCATGCGAATTGTGTGTACGATTTTACAAATCAATAAAAAGCTTTTAAAATTATTAAAATTCATAAACACTGCTCTACTGCTTCAATCATCATATCCAATACTGCGCATTGCTACTGCAAATAAATGAAAACTCTCACAAATAAACAAGCGAAGCAAATTTATGCAATGAATGAATATTTAAATAAACGTACTTGCAACAGCAGAGCAGAGAACAATGATTTAATTTTTAATAATAAGGATTTCAATAATGCATGAGTATCAGCATCAGTTGATTTAAATTCACAAGATAATTTGCCAAAAAACAGAACAAAACTAAACTAAAAGTTTTTTCACTTAATTTCGTCTTTAGCTACCAGAGCTTACAATAAAACTGAAACAAAAACGCACTGCAAACTATTTAAACACACACAGCATTTCGGAGAAAATAAATAAGAATCCAAAAAAAAAAAAAAAAAAAAAAAGATATGTATAATAAACACACTGCATAATGAAAGTCGCATTAGTCTAATTAGTTTATTAGTTAAACTGCCAGAGAATTAATTTCTCTCCAGAAAGAGCAGCAACAATGAAAATCATATTTAAAGCCATTAAAGCCTGTTGCTGGCTACAATTTTTTGGGGTAAATAATGCTTAATTACTAGCCACCCACACTGAATCATTTGCTGCTTCAATTTAAACTCATTTTCATTCTTTAAAAATTAGGAAAAAGTATACACCCATGTGTATTAATAGTTCTCTCTTTCGGCATGTTTTAGGTTTAGATTGAGGGTGGAGGATGGTTATTTAAAAATGAAGAGTATGCGGCTGGTAAATTTATGAAAACCGAAATCAAACACTGTTTTTAAACAACTTTTAAACACGAATAATTATGGCAGTCTTTCTACAAAATTAATTGTTGTGAGAATATATATGCAACATAAGAGTTTCTAATTTGCGAATGTGTGTGTGCAAGTTGCTTATGCAGATACCCAATAACTATGTTTGAATGTCTGTCTGCCTATGTTAATTTCAATTTAATTTAATACCGCTGCGTATACGCAATATTTATTGTTGAATTAATATTAATCATACGACGCATCATGTCAAAAATTAATGTGCATAACCTCTTCAACAAAGAAGATAAATGACTTTTGATTTTGACGTGCAAGTATGTAGTTGAAAATGGTTTTCAATTAAATTTGTAACAGAGCCCTGTCCCCATAGGGGTGATTAGTGCAAGAGAAGTCAAAAACGAAAGAAATAAGGCAATATTTAAAAAGAAAAACTTACATGTTTTAACTGCAGTTTTGTATATATTTTGTGGTATTATCACTGAATTTGGATAAGCTTAGAAGAGAACCATGCCGATTTCGTGTTCACAAATCGACCGGTGGTCACGTCAATAATCGGAGAGTTATTATAGGCTCCGAAAAAAAGCTTCTTGGAATGCATTAAATTAGGCGTAGGCTTATTAAAGCTTTTTATATGACAGCCAACTGAGGCATGACCGACTGTTGATTGAGAAAATCAATTCATTTCTATGTCCAATTTGTGCAAAATCTCCTCTGGCTCCTAGCTGCATTCTAGACACTATGAAGAGTAAGGTGGTACTAGACAGGTGGGAAGATCGTGATTACTCCGACGACATTTGCTTGCATTCTCATACCTTCTTGAATGTCTAAGCTACGATGATACAGATAAAGAAAGTTGCACGGTTTCCAGGTAAATATCGATAAATTCAAAACCATTCGGACGAACACAAGAATTATGTAAAAGTATTGTCGATAAAAAGTCAAACGATTGGTGAAGTTCACTTCTGCTGCTATCCGGGAAACACAGCCAATAAAAGCGAGAGTCTAGAACATACCACAAAATTCGGTATATTAAATGCATTGCGGTAATTGTCGTAGAGACAAATAAAAATACTCCAAACGTACATATGTAAAATTGGCGTTACTGTACTTGGAGCCAATTTCAGAAGGAAACATTTGGATGCTTAACAAGCACTCTAAACAGCCCATGCACTGCAATAGTAACAATATGTTTTCAGTTTTTCAAATCTGGAAGAGCTTATCCGCCATCGATTAAAACCCAGAAGGGCCTGGTTTTTCGTCCATTGACCATCCAAATAACATCAACGATGTTACGACGGTTCGAGGTCGTTCATGTAGAATGGAAATTGACTCCTTTTTATGACGCACAATCAGAATTTCACTTCTTTAGCTTCAGTTCATGAGGTACCTAGTCCTTGAAGCCTGCTACTTGCAAATAACAAAACCACTTGAGCGACTTTCAATAATTTTGGAAGTTTTTGTTCAATTTTAAAACATTTTTGAATGGAATTTGGTACTAGACCTGTGTGTAAATAACAGAGATATGTACATGCCTACACAACATAATAAATAAATGGTGGCCAGAAGCAGAAGTCGCCTTATCCTAGTAAGTAAGGTGTTGTCTTATTAGATGAGAGTAAATGGTTTCACCTTTGGCTCAGACATCTCAAATAAAATGATTTATGAAAAATATTTCTTTTGGGGACTTGATGATGAAAGATGTCTTAAATCTGTTGTTCGGAGTTGATGTTAAACTTTAAGTCGCATCACTTATGGATAAAATTCATACACACAACGTGGTGTTGGAAACTAGGTTGTAATCTTCACTAAAGGGTTGTAATGATCAATTAAGTAAGCAAGTAAGGGGTCAGGAATAGTGACAAATAAAAATATCGTATAAATTGCTAAACAAGCATTTTGTAAAACGAAAATCAAAAGGAACAGCAAAGAAAAGCATACTACAAGCCACTGAATATCACTGTCTACATGCATGCTATTGATGCTGTAGAAAGTTATCTTTAGCTGAATTCATACCTCTTGTGATGGAAAGAAGACTGTAGAGATTCCATGCCAAAAGTGTAGGTTCCCAATGGAAGACTTTAATTAACAAAAAATTACCCTCGAAAATATATGTAAATTATACAGCTTCTGATGTGCATCCCAATACTTTTAAAGATCCCTCCAAGTTATACTTGTATTACAATTCGAACATAAATAAACAATAATTAATTATCCATTCACTAAAATCCGTCTTAAAGAGAATTAAAAATGCGCCAGAAACAAAACCAAAAGTACACCAAAGTTGCAAATGCCAATTACAATTTCCATGGAATTCTTTTGGAAACGATAGTCATCGAAATTACAAGCAAATGATTACAGCAACAAAAGTAATGAATAAACAAGAATTAATTCACATTAACTGCTATGGGGAAAAAAACTACAAACAAAGGGAGAAGAATGAAGAAACTAGCAGCATAATAAAGAGAGAAAAAAGTGCATTTAAAAAATAATGACTTTATAAAACACCCCAACTACAGCATCATCGCTATCATCATCATGACATTATTATCACAAGAAGTCAGCAGCCAACGTTAGTATCCGTAATCGAAAGCAATTTTAATATAATTTTTATACAATTTTTTTATTCGTTCATTTTTTTTTTTTTTGTTCATTTTTTAATTTCTGTTTTTGTACACAGACCGGGTTTATTCTTTTGCAACGTAAAAAAGTAATGCAAAATTCACTGGGCGAATATTGTTTAATAGTATGCAGAGTAAGAAAAAAAACTGATAATAGCTGTAGTAATGGATGGTAAAATAATTTGAATTAAAAGTTTCTTAATTTTTTTTTTATCTTTCAGTTGCAATGTTTCTACGAATTTTCGAAATGCATTTCTTTTGTTTTTTTCCAAGAAATATTGAAAACGTTGTAGTATTTTTGACATTTAAAATGTAAGAGGTTTTCTTGTTAATTTTAGAAACATTTTGAATAATTATTAACAAAGTGGATCACATAATATATGAAGCCCTCCATATATACCCACATAATTGGTCATTACAACCCTTCAGTCAGGATTTCGACCTAGCTTCTCACACCACTTATGTTGTGTGAGTTAATTTTATACATGAGTGGCGGGACATACAGTTTAAAGTCGACTCCGAACGACAGATTTTTTTGAGAAGCTTTTCATGACAATTTTATTTACTCTCTGCCCGTGAGCAGAAGATACAGGGAAGAAGAGAGTATTTCCTTGATCTATACAGTTTCTATTTGGTTGGTAATTTGGCTAAGATTTTGCTTGTATTATGAATGTTAGGATTTTCAATATAATTAAATATATATTCCCTTTAGTTGTTGGAACCTTTTAAGTCGCTTCTATCTGGTAACATTCAAAGGATATCTTTTTCCAAGTTGATAGCAGGTAGATCTTCTTTCTTTCATATTGACATCAAGCCTCAGGTTTGGAACCTTGAAAACAAGAAATGAAAGAAAAATTTCTTAATTTTGGCGACCTTCTACAGAACATTTCTGGTAAATAAGTTCAGGCCTGAAAGACCTTTTTCCATACTGAAATCAAGCCCCAGGTCTGGAATATTGAAAACAAGAGATAAAAGAAAAAATTTGCCTTTTGGCAACTTTCCTCAGAATATTTCTGGTAAATAACTTCAATGCTGAAATAGCTTCTCAAATCTGATATTCGAAGGCATTGTTAAATTATAGGTTCCGCCGATTATATATAGTAACAACACACTATAAGCTAAGGCGTAGTCCTAAAACAAATTAATTGTGTTATCCCATAAGTTTCAGAGTGTGGTTTGCATTTACAATTTTTTTAAAGTTATTTGCAAGGACAATACATTGACATTGTTCAAGAAAGAAACTACTATTGGAGGTATTATATTCATTATGACTATACGTATATAAAATTTTTATTCGTTTTTCATTTGAAATTTATTCAAATATTAAAATTTATTATCGATTCAAAAACTTTGATTTGCGCAGGCATTGATTATATTTCATCAAAGAATTTTATTCATATTTTCCAAGTACGATAAAACAAGGATTAAAGAAATTAAATATTTATCTATTGGATTTTAGGCATTATACATAACTTAAAATAAAATCCGAGAACAATATATTCACAAGAAGTATAAGGCTAAATATATACAAACAAAGTTATGCTATTTATTTTATTGTTATTGTATTAGAAAACTTTCTCAAAAGAGATATTAAAACAAAAATTGTGTAAGTAGGTACGGAAGTTAACTTTTATTACGACATCTACAGATTTAAGAAAATTCAACAGAAAAATGCGTATTTAAAACTAAATACGAAGGCGGTTATTAAATGTTTGTGTTCTTTGTAAAGCTTAAATGTCATTAAAGTTAGGCAAAGAAACATCAAAAGATTTTTGGAAAAGCCATCTCTCATCCCATCCCTTCTTATTATCATAAGATAACAAACAGACCTCTTTTGAATGAGGAAATTATTTTGAATAACGTTTCGTTTTCATTTATTTTTATATACAAAATTGTGAATATTATGCAGAGTTACATGAAAAATATGTAAAAAAAGATGGGAAAAAGTGAAATTGAAAATAAATTCTAAACAATTTTATATTTGGAGACTCATATTAAGAGACATTGAATAGCTAAATATGCAAAAGATTATAATGCGTACACATTAAAGAAGATTTAAATTTCAAAGAGTCTTGCTTTTGTAGATTTTTTAATGAATTTTCTTTTTTAATAATACTCGTATTAAATTTATGAAAAGAAGAATACTTACAAATATAGAAAAAAATGTTCAACAATTACCTGCAAAGATAAAAGTAAGGAAGTAAAAATGATTAGAATATTGAATCAATTTGGTAGGAAAAATATGTATAAAAGATTTGTAAGTTTTAAAAAAAGTGTTGTTAAAAGGGAAAAATAAAATAAAATGAATCAAAAAAAATATTATTGAAGACCCAAAAGCGTCAAACATTTGCAATGTTCTCTTATAACATTGATGGCAGATTGTTGTTCTCATTAAATTTAGGAATGAGAGGCTTTTGAGTGAGAAAACCGTAGGAGTTCATAAGAGATCAATGACCCAAAAAAAAGTTGATGCGCCATGGCTAATTAGTTGAGATTGTCTGGCCCAGACTAAACAGTCCTAAAGCTAAATGAGTGCTACACCACGCCAGGAAGCCTTTTAGCACTTTAAAAGGAGAATTTTTTGTGGGATTAGACATATGTGGTAATAAAGGACTCTGCCACTGCCTAGTATTCAAAGATGCATAGTCAGATTATAAGGACAAGGCTTTTAAAAGGGGTAAGTAAGTTAAAGTCGTAGTCGCCGTTGTGTAGTAGGTAGTGTGTTGGCTTATTAGACGTGAGGCCACGGTTCAAATCCCAGGTTGGCCACGAAAAAATTAAAAAATATTTCTTCGGCGACTTTTTCTCAGCAGATTTCTGTCAAAAACTCTGAGAGTAAATAAAATGAAAAGTTCCTCAAAAAATTTGTCTTTCAAAGTCGATAATAAACTGTAGATCCTACCACTCATGAATAAAATTAACACACACAACATGGGTGGTATGAGGCGCTAGGTTGTAATTCTCACTAAAGGTTTGTAATGAGATGTCTGAGTTTGGGATTGAACTACGGGCTTTCATCTACGTACTAGAAATAATATTTCTTTCGGTCATTTCTGGCATAAACTCTGAGAGTAAATAAAATTGCCATGAAAAGTTTCTCAAAAATCTGTCGTTCGTGATCGACTTTAAATTGTAAGTCACGCTAATCATGTATAAAATTTACACGCACAACATAAATGGTATGAGAAGCTAGGTCGTAATCCAGACTGAATTATTATCAATAATGTATGTAGGGAAGTAAATTAAGGCTCTTTGTTTCACTGAGGAGCTCCTTGGAAATGTAAGAATTGCAAAATTTAACAAAAAATCAAATTTGGTCGACTTTAACTCCAAGCATTACAAAAGAAAACTTACAGAAAATAATTCTAAAAATTCAATAAAAGTTAATAACATGCGATTAAAACACATGATTGTTTAATTTTACTGTCAGTATATGTATCTTTTACAATAGCTACAGTCCACATACAATATAAAAATAAAACAAATTTAAAACTGAAATTAAAATTCATATTAATTTTCCCCACAAATTCTACACTTTTAGTCAATTATTAGGAAATATTGTTAAATTTAAATTGATTGTAAAACAGGATTACATTACAAGTTTTCCCTGTAGAACCTTAAGATGTAATAGAAAATTAAGGAAAAACACATTCAAAGGATTAAATTTTACAACTTTTGTAATCTCTTTTGTAAAAAGAGGGGGAGGGGTGGAGGAAATTATTGTATGAGAGAGATATTTTAAATATTTTTTTATTTTGGGAATTGCTTTCATATGGTTGAGCAAATAATCCAAAATGTATTTCATAAATTATGGTTAGCATGCTCACACCTAAAACTAGGCCATCCTTTACACACATACCTCTCTTTCTTATACACACACACCAACACTAAAACTTAATTAAAATATATGTGGGGGGGGAGTACAATTTCTTTAAAGCAAACCAGAATTAAAAAAATTATTTGGCAATCATACAAAATAATAATATTTTAATTAATAGAAAAATAAATAACAAAAACAATGTGATGGTGGGATGAAAAAATTCTTCAAAATATGTCTCATTCATCTCCTAAAGAGAAGAGAGAGAAACGAGAAAGAGAGAGAGAGAGAGAGAGCGAATGGCAGAGTTGTTTCTACAAAATAAAACAATAATTTTAAACAATTTAATTTCATTGTTTATATGTGTATGTAACAGCACGTGTATACGTGTGCGTGTATATCAATTGTGCGCTTGTTTATTACATGCATGAAAATATGTTGTCTTAACCATAAAACATTTTGTTTTACATTGAAAATATGTCAGACATTCTATGTTTTTCTTTCTCGTTTCTCTAGTTTTTCTTCTCTTTTTTGTAGTTTTTTTTTATTTCGCTCATATTCGTTATCTTGGTTCAGGAGGAAGAAAATTTATGCAGTTTTCTAAAAAACAAAGAACTTTATTAAATTTTATTTAGAATTTGTTGTTTGTAGTTGTTGCTGATGGAATAATAAGCATGCTTCAGCCCTATTGTGCTGGTATTTAAACACAGACACATAGAAACATACACACTTACAAAATTATATGTATGTATGTAAATGCATATGTGTGTTTAAGGCTCAATGCTTTTGTTGGTAGTAAAAACATGGAAATAAATTTTTTTTGTTGGTATTTACAGAGTGAGAAGTAGTTTTTCATACTGAGAAGTAAAAATGGTGGATAGGATATAAAGGCAGCTGGTTTATTGAGCGAAATATAAGGCATAATACGATAAATTTTTCTAATTCTATTGATTCACACTTCAAATCTTTCATTGAAATACTGATGTGGCCACAACTTTATTTAAACAATTGAATACATTGTTTCCATGCAGTCGCCGTAGTCTAGTGGGTGTTGTGTTGGCTTATTATACAAAATCAAACACGAAAAAATATTTCTTCGGCTACTTCCTTTCAGCTGATTTCTGGCAAAAAATATGACTGAAGGTTTGTCATGGCAAATTATGGAATTTATGCTTCCAAATTCTATAAAAAAAGTAGTCAAGATTCGTATAGTAAGTCCACTTTTATAAAAAAAAAGCATGAGAAAAATAGCTAGAATCTTTAGAAATTGTTAAGAAGGAGTGACATCGTTATTAAAGTCGCCAATTTGATTGGACTAGACTAGTTTTTTTACGGAACGCAGGATCTTCTTTTATTACTCCGTTTTCTGTTCTTCTGTGGTTATCGCGCTTTCAGTTGTCAATATGCACACATATGTACATACGTATATAATACATTACAACCTAGCTTCTCAAGCCACTTATGTTGTGTGTTAATTTTATATATTAGTGGCGGGACGTAGAGTTTAAAGTCGATTCCAAACAGCAGATATTTGAGAAACTTTTCATGGTTATTTTATTTTACTCTCAGAGTTTTTGTCAGAAATCTGCTGAGAGGAAATTGCCGAAGAAATATTTTTTAATATTTCGTTTTGCTAGAGATGTCTGACCTGGGGTTTGAATCGTGGCCTCACGTCTAATGAGCCAACACATTACCTACCAGACTACGGTGACTTCATTGTCTACATGATTGTCCCTAATCCTCAGAGGAGCATGGAGTTTCAAGTATTCTTTCATAATGCCCTCTTTTCTAACATTTTAGCTTTCAGGCCCGCATTAGCAGGCATTTTCTACGTTCAAGCATGCTTATCAGCATGTTGGTTTCTTCTATGCGGATTCCACAGAAGATCTTTTCAATCAAAGTTTTCGATTTTTTCGGTCAGCAAATTAATATTCCATATGCTATTAGGCCACAGCATGTCTGCCTCAGCATGCCGTATGCAGCTTCCACATTCTCATTCAGCACCATCCTTAGTAGTCACCATGCGGTAGCTTGATAGCTAAAAGTGATGACGAGTGGAAAAAAATAGCGTCTTAGCCTTCAATATTTTTTTTTTATTTTCGAAAGTATCGATTTCCAGTTCAATTGCTTGTAATGCGGCTTATTTTTAATGCCCTGGATGTCAGATACTACTGGATGCCGTGTCGACCAAACAAAGCTGAGGATATTGTTAAAAGTTTTTCTTGACAATGCAATCATGGACCTTGTCAACAGTAGATGAGCAGCAGCGGATACGGGCAGAACGACGCAGAAAGTCGGGTCAAAGTTAGAAGAAGGCGCGTGACAGCTCTGCTTAAACTCCAGAGAAGTAGACTCAGCACTGTTGCTGATGTTATTACGGGGGATTGCATTATAGGAAACCATTTGAGGCCTATTGGTCTTAGACACCTTGCAAATGATTTCTGCAGAAGCTGGGGAGACTGTTCTTCACATATTGCGTACATGCCCGGCACTTGGTCGGAGGAGAAAGAGGCACCTGGATTTTTGGAATATGGAGGATCTGAATGAACTGTCATGCATTGATATTGGCAGTGCGAGTGGTCTCTGGGCTAGGGGAAAATGTGAAACTTTGCTATCACAATGGACCATGTGCGTGGCCAAAGTGTGTCTGCTCATAACTGCATCGAGGAGACAGCCACTTCTACCAACCTACCTACCCACTAACTGTTTACCATTGTGAAGGATTCGACATTTAAAATTTACGAAATACATAGAATTCTTTTGATTGATAATTTTGATTACAAGACATACACTTCGTAAATTTAAACTTATATTTCTTAAGTATAATAATTTGGAATAATTCACACACAAAACCCTAGAATTTATCACGGGGAATATTATGCAGACTACAAAATGTTGATTTGGTTTTCTGTATACATTTAAGCATTCTATGGCATTACCAGAAGCGATTGCTGTTATGCTCTCTGATAGTTTTTTTAATCCATATAAATTCATTCCGCTGTAGCACTACTAACATACAAGCAATTGACACTCTATACTCTCCGTCGTATACCCTGCTAGCATTAGTAAAGCACCGGTGCTCATTGGGAGTTTAAAAAATCTTCTTTCTTATTTCTTATTGTTCGTTTACTTTTGTTTCCCTTATGATATGTTACCCTGTGTTATTACAATTATCATACACAGGGACAAATGCGCTTTTAATTTTTATTTTTCTTAAGCAAAACCAAAAAAAACTACAAAATATAGTGAGACAAAGTTTAAGGGTTAAAGTAATAAATCTCAAAATAAACAAAAAAGCAGGCCCAATAAAACAAATTTTGGTTTTTGGTAACGACACAAATATCCAAAACAAAAACACAAGAAAAACAAAAAAGGAAGAAGGAAAACCAGTCATTGAAAATAAAAGAATTTTAGTTTTTTGGCAAAAGGATATGAAATATTCTTAACAAAATACCACAACACAACAACGAAAATGGCAAATAACCTTTCCATGAAAAGCAGAGGAAAAAACCTTGTAGACAAAATTAAAAGCCATAAATTTTAAACTCGAAAATAAAAGCAACAAGAATAACGAGAGAAAAACAAAAACAAAAGACAAGAAAGGATATCAAAGGATGGATATATTTCGAAATTTTATTAGAAGACATATTTGTATTGCTATTTGTTGTTTATGTTTTCCCTTTCCTACTTTTTCGAGGTTTAATGGCTTAAGCTTACGGAAAAAGGGTTCCAGTACCCAAGCACTGTATGTCGTAATGCACAATTGATTCTTAAAGACTTTTTTGAAAAGGAAAAGGTAAAGATAAACAAACAATTCCAAAAAGGGTTGTTATTATGCCTCGCAAAGTTATAAAACGCCAACATCAACATGATAAGCCAAAAAATCATAAGGTTATGCATGCTATACGGTACAATATTGATGGCTGAACGAGTGTTTGATGGCTAATAAGGGTTTGATTGAAGGAGATTTCGGTTTGTTTTAAATGCAATACAAAACAATATAAATTATTTATGCCTTAATAAGTTTCTTCAATTTTAAAACCGTAAAACTAAAAATCAAAATAAATCCACTTTGTTTAATAGAATCCTTGTCCTTAAGCAGGAAATTCACGAAGTCATGACTTCATACCATAATCCCCATAAAATCGAAAAAAGGATTTTAAAAGTATTTTTTTTTTCTTTCAAAGCATTGGGAAACCAATTTAATGGAAATCATATGTGGGTGAAATGAAAGTTTATTGGGCGAAATGAATCATTTCACTTTCACTTTAAAAATCTTATGATTGATGGCCTATTTCTCGAAGAAGTAAAGAATTTTGAACTTAAAATAGCCACAAGGAAAATTTATCTACTTTCATGTATTGGCCTATTGCTGAAGAGATAAACTTATGAAAATCTAAGGAAATTATTACCAAAAATTTAAGCATCAGAGCATCCTTACATCCCTTGTAATACCCCTTATAGCAATGAAATTTTTCATTTTTTTCAATTCGATTACCACCAGAGATTCTGTTCACAGAGGCACTTAACGACTTTGATTCGTGTAACTCTCTGTTTGGGGAAACGACTGAAATCCAACCTCCTTTTACTGTCGGAAGAAACTGTAAATGAAAAATCCTTTCTCAATACTCAGACGAACATACGTAGAATGGCTTGCCTAAAAATAACTTTACACCACCGCTGCATACGTGCACCCCAAATGGATTGCCAATCTCTTTCGGCAGTTGATTGACAAGCTACGAAAAAAAGGTCCATCCTTAACACTTTTGGCAGTTTGAAATCAATGTGAACAGGAAAACTGAAAACAACTGAAGAATGGTTGGACAATGTACAGAGAAGGGCGTACGTTCCTGTAACCAGCACACAGGTACTAACGGATTTAAGCAAGCTGCTTATGTTAGTAAAGACCAGAACCATGGAGACTAGAATATGAATAATGGAATACAAGACCAACAGGGCGCACCGTGACCTGACAAATTATTTTCTTCCTATACGATCTGTGCAGACAGATCATGCTGTTGATGAGACGTGAATCTTTCTGTGGAGGAGGATCTAAACTTTTGTTGGGTAACTATTCAAAAGTTGCCTATGAGGGTAACTAGCCATATAACGTTATTACGTTAATGTATCTCAGACGGAGAAATCTGGGTGGTTATCAACTAATCAGAAGGGTATTCATTTTACTGAAGCCGAACTTGATACTGAATTTTATCAAGGCAACAGTATTGAAGGAAACATAGTATGGACACCCTATATTGGTTAAGGGAAGGACAATGAATCTTCTGGTCGCGGAAATGTATTTTTTATCCGCAACAATTGAAGAAAGTTTTTTACTTCCATTTTGTTACAAAATTTATTCGATGTACTTAAAGCATCGATATCGATATACTATGAAACGATTAAAATATCGATATCTTTTGTTCTTAATGTCCATCACTAGATTAAGGTGTGGCAATCCAGTAAAAAATTCAAGTAAAGGATTTCAAATTAATTAAAACGCTTAAGTCGGATTCTAAATAATACATCGTGGAAGCCCCCTGATTCTTAAAGTCTCCACAGAGGTTAACTTCTGCAATAGACGGCCTATTTAACAAGTTCTAAGCATTCATTCACTTTATTAAAACTAACTTTTATTAAAACTAACGCTTTATTAAAATTAAAATATATTTGCTTAGAATGGTGGTTTACGATTTTAATGCAATTCATGTAAGTAATGAAAATTTATTTTAACGACTGGAGGCCTATTTGGCCTAAATTAAAAGGAATGATTTTATGGGGAAATGATTCATATCATGGGGAATTTATTTAGCAAACCTTTAGACAATTTGAAAACAATAAACAATAAATCATAAATATTTGGATTGTTATGCTTTGTGATTATTAAAGAGAAGGTTTTCTTTCTAAGTTTACACATGAAAAGTTCCCAGAGAAAAATTCTATGAAAAATAAATTACAATTGAAATCAAATAAATACCGAAAACTGTAAAAAAAACGGAAAAGAAAATCAAAATTATTTTCAATAAAAAAAAAATCTTCAACCCATCAAACACATGTGAAATGAAAACAGTTTAATGATGAGAGGGGAAGGAAAAAGGGAAACAAATTTGTTTTATACCCTTACCAGTCATTAAGCTAACTGGGTGGATCAATGTATGTATGGATGGATATAACCTTTTTGTTGCTGAGGCCTAGAGACCACAAAAGACCAATTTGTAGGTTTTCATAGGAAAAGGATAATGAAAGAGGGAATTACTTTTAAATTTCTGTTTAACTGTTACAGTTTAGTAATGATTTTACGATAAAGGGGATTGTATGTAAGGGTTTTAATAAGACATTAAAGAAATTCAAAAGAATACATGATATGCCTGGCTTAGTAGTGGTGTTGTTCAATAATAAAATTCTGTTTAAGAAATATTATGTGGAATATTTAAAATATTTCAAAATTCTAACAAATATTAGGGATTCTTAAAGACAAAAAAAGTTCTTCAAAAAGAATTCTTCTCTTCTGCTTGTGTGTTTTAAAGAATTATTAATCGTTTCCGTTTATAATGAAATTCATATTAAAGACCTAATTTCCAGATTGAACATGATTTGTGAGAAAAATTAAGTGTCTACACTCATTTGAATCCTTCTTTACATGGCAATCCAACGGATTTTCTTTAGAATTTTTCTTGCTGTAAACTGTATTTCAAAATCCATTTGAAAAGCGTTGCTTTTCAGAAACTATTGCTTGAAAACTATTTTAAACTTTTCCAAGTAAATATTGTTGAAATGATTGAAAATACTTTAAGGTTTGTTTCTCATACCAAATAAAAGTTTAATACTCCCAAGCAAATTGCTTTTGTTTTATTCACTTCTTTTCAGATGTTTTTTTTTTTCATTTTTGTTTCTGTTTGTGTAATGAAAAGTTTCCGGGAAAATTGAGTTATTGAATAAACAATGAAAAGAAACCATGGAAATGGATAATAAATCAATGAAAAGCACTCTTCATTTTCTCTTTCTCTTTTTCTTTCTCATTTTCTTTTTCTTTGATTATTTTGGTTTTTTCTTCTCTATTTTTTGTTTGGATTCATTTATTTGGCCCAGTATAAGAATTAAACTGAAATATTGAGCAGAAATGGTGGTAGTATGGTAGTAGAGAGTTAAATTCCTTAAATTTGGTAGAAAATTAAATGGAGTCTCTTAAAGGAATGAAAAGTAATTTTATTTCGTTAAGGCACACAGACTTTTAACAAATTTTAAGAGTCAACGAAAATATAGACAAAAAGTTGGTATTTATTATTCGTAGGCGTATGATTAATAATTATTTACGAATAATGAAAAACACTCATTCGCTACAGTGTACTTTATTTAATTTAAAGACTTGATTCCAAAATAAGACTTTTTTTGAAAATTTATTAAATATAGATCCGCCTTTAAAGAAAATTAAGAAATATAAGAAGAAGATAATAATAATTCCTTTAAAATTTGCAAATTTTAAACTATTCCCTATACTTTCCGATACAAATTAATAACTAATGTGATAATAGTTCCATGATTGCTAATATAAAAGTTTAAAAAAAAATTGGAAAAGTTTAATGTAGCAGTCGAACCAACGTTTCCAATAATACTGAGAGCATCATGGAAATGGTCAACTGCTAGATTCATTTGGCCCTCGATGGATGGAAGGCGCGCCAACCAATTGCTCGGACTTGATCGCAATGTCATCTCATCACAGCAACCATGCTTAAAGGTCATTGTGTTATGGGAAGACATGCGAAAAGAATGCAGCTCCCATCTAACCACTTCTGCCGTGGATGTGGATCTGTTGAGGCAGAAGAGATTGTTGTCCACTTTCTGTGTCAATACCCATCTCTAGCAAAGTGTAGATATAGGATATTTGGCTCTCCAATCCTTGTCAGTTACTGCAGCAGTCATTGGTAAGGTAAAAGTATTTTCATGGTTTCTAATGTACCATTTCGTAATCATAAATCCACCACAACATGTCGTAGGCCAAACAGCTGTCAGCAAAATGGATTTCTCATGTCGAATTCGCACCAAAGAATGCCAATTTGATTTTCCAGTGAATTAAATTATGACAGTCGTTTTTTGGAAACGATAAAGCAATCCATGAGAAATGTCCCTCCAATTTATACTACCGGATTTGACCTGTTCCATCCGTACAATGCAGGGCAGAATTAGGCAACGAATTATTTCGTCATCCGTCTTATTTTTCGAATTTAGCAACGAGTGACTGTTTGTTGTTTACAAATCGAAAGTAAAACCCAACGAAAAGAGATTTCATTGACCTTTGAAAGAATTTTTCATTCAAAACTCGTGTTCATTCAAATAGCCGTGGACTTATTCGCACGCTTTTCTAGTAGAACCCTAACGTACTCGTTTCTTATTTACTTTGCTGTAAATCTGTTTAATTGGCCGTAGTCCTGTTCTATTTTCTAAACAGTTAAAAAAAAAAATAAATTCCAATGCTTTAAGATTTAAAAAGAAAAACATTCCTCATCTCCAGCTAATTCTCACTTCATTGAATCGAAAATTTTATTTCCAAAAACATTCTTATTTTCTTTCTAAACAAAAACGAACAACTTTTTTAAATGAATCCCCAGTAAAACACAGCAAATAGAGAAAACAAAACAATTTTGAATGACGAAAGGACACCCATACAATTACCCCGGGTATAAAATGTCCTTCATTTTGTTTTCCTACCCGCCTGCTTTTAAGGCATTGAAATAAATGAAATTATAATGAATATAGTACAGTATAGTACAGCAGAGTAGAGTAGAGTAGAATACCTATAGAATAGAATGCCAGGCAACTTACAGCCGTTGATGAAGTTGAACAGAAATAATCAGTAACAACAACGGCAACAACAACAATAATAAAAATTGTCGTTTCATTTATACCTGTAATCAAGTTAAAGAGAAAAAACAAACAAAAAAAACAAAATGAAAATGAAAGGAGAAATAAACGAAAAGGAAGCAAATAATACGGCATAAATAAGTTTTATTAGGAGCCTCTATTCAAATGTAATAAACAAATCTCAACAAAAGCAGCTCTTGTTGTTGTGCTTGTTGTTGCTCTTTGAATTAGAAATGATAAGAAGGCAGAAAAAAAGACGAAATGATTATTCACAAAATATGAGTCAAATATTGGAATTAATTTGATTAAAATAATCATAAAAACTCAAATGTTTTCGTATGTTTTAATTAAAATCTACTTAAAGAACTTGTATTCGCAGTGAACAGGTACAATTATAAGTTTAATAAGATTACGGCAATAAAACTAATTATTATTACACGCATTAGATCCTTTAAATGTGCGTTAAAGAATTCTCAAAAGAGAACCATTTCTGCCGTGTTAACCCGTTCTATTGTACTGTCCTTTGTAATCGAGGTCTATCGATAACTGGTCATTTGATAACTTTGTGAGGTAGGCAAGTTCCATATGCCTGTTCTGTTGCAATACCTCTTTATAATACACAGACAGGTCAAGAACGTTTCCCGGAACAGGTGCAGGAGTTTTTCATTCCAGAATGAAATATTCCGAATCCAAGGGAAAACCCGCGGGTATTTTCAAAGTTGCAGTCTATGCCACCCAAACATGTGCTCATTTCAACTTGGACAAAGAGTAACAAAGGACAAAATATAACAATATTATCTGACAGATAGGCCGCGAGCACTCAGCGCTTTTAAGGTTGGAACGCGGATAGTATGAGACTGTCTGGAGAAGCTGACTCAAGCAGGTAGAGAGAAGTTGTTAAATCACAGGACAAGAAATTTCGGTAATAAACAGCTTCCACGCCGCTGATCATGCCAGAACCTGTAGGCTAGAAATGAATGTTTGAAAAGGTGTTCTCAACGAATGGTAAGCAAAACTTTTGTTTAATAAATTGCAAGATCTTAGTCATGCATTAATATATTCGTGACTTATCTGAAATTATTAACCCGTTTTTAATAGGGCACTGTATGCTCGGAATACACGTATTTAAAATGAGGGCTGTTTCGAACCCAACATGATGAGAATGAATCATCCCAGCATTCTTTGAACCTAGGCCTTAATGCATTATAGGGCCCTATGAAATTTGAGGCGGTTAAAATAGATCGTTTGTAATGGTACTGTGACACCTCACTGACCAAATACCCGATCAAGTAAAGTCAGATGTGGTCATAGTCAGCTGGACATCTGCAGAATAGTTGTAAGCAAGTCTATATACGACAAATATTTTAAGTAGAGTACAGTCTGCTCATTCCATTGATTACAGACATACTTACATACATAATTGGTCATTACAACCCTTCAGTCAGGATTACGAACAAACCTCTCACACCACTTATGTTGTGTGTGCTAATTCTTATTCTTAAGTGTCGGGACCTACAGTTTAAAGTCAATTCCGAACGACAGATTTTTGAGAAACTCTTTCATGGCAATTTTATTTACTCTCAGAATTGCCTGTAGGAAATTTATCGATGAAATGAAATACACTTAAATGCCTAAATAGTTTGACATCTTTGTGGGTCTTATACTAAATATCAGCAAAGTTAGTAAAAGGCCACGTAGTTCTAGTGCAAAGATTTGAAAAACAGTGCTTCAAATCGAACGATAATAGCAATTGATTGGTAATCATTTCATTAGTCTTGACTACTAGCCAAGCATATCGCGTAAAATTTAATGAATTTCAACAAATTTTCTATTTCATTTCCCTTAATTGCAGTGTGTATTGTGTTAATCATTTTACAATTTTAATCTGCAACAATCTACTGTCATAAAAGGGAAAAAAGAAACAAATTTAAGCATTATAATTACCCTAAGTTTTATTTTATTAAGCATATCCCACTTATAAATTGAATTACTTTAAACAAAAAAGCAAAAAAAAAAAGTTATCTCAAGCTTAATAAACAATTTTACAAAATTTTATTACAGTTTTCTTCTTTTATTCTGTTTTTTCTTTTTTGGAGTTTTGTTTTATTTTTTAATTTAAAATGCCATAAAATGATAAAATTTAATTTCATTTTAATTGGATTTCACAAATGCTGTCCTAAAGAGAAATAAAATTAACCACAAAACTCTGTCAATTACAACTGGATGGAGTGTAACCAATACCATTAAAAAAAAATAATAAAAAAAAAGGGAAGAGAAATGAAACTAAATGAAATGAAAAGAACAAATAAAATACCAACAATACTTGCTTACTTTGTAACCTAACCTACACCCCTGATGTCTTTTCCCCCCCTACAATCGGCAACAACTGTGTTGTACCACATTTAAAAGCATTAAAATGAAACAAAAAGCCACATAGAAAAACTTTGACATACTGTTGCAAGACTTTTTAGGTTCTGAGTCCTGTTACAACAAATCAATGCAATTTGTGTTGAAAGTATGATAAACAAAATCTTTACCATCATCATCATCGTCATCGTTTTCAACATCTGTGTCGTCATCATCATCATTATTATTGTTACGAGAATTATCACAATATTTTCATCATCTGCTTCTCGTCACTCCATGTCCATTCAGATACAGACACAGACACAGACTGAGACTGAGACTGAGTTCTGAAACTTAAAATGATTTTTTCATTCTCAATTTTAAGTCGCATTAATTCTCAAATTACTTTCTAAAAATTTATCTGAAATACGATTGTGGCCATAAAACCACTGTTACCACTACTTTAGCATTTCCATATATGCCAAGTTTATTTGTGTCTGTGTGTGGCAGTATGAGTGTGTAACAGCAGTTGCATTTGTATTTGTATTGTGTCGTTTCTTGTCATCGTTTTGATGCCAACAAATCTTGTCGTATTAAAATAATCACTTACAGTTGAATATCGTTACCATTGCAGAAGACATTCGAAAGTGGTTTCCATTTAATGAATTAATAAAACACAAGAAATAATGGAAAAAACCTAAAAGGAAAGGGCGAGAGAGCGTGAGGAAAAAGACAATAATAACAACAATATGGTGACATGAATTAAATTGTTGGCAACAAAATTTATTTGTCATCTACAAACCGAAATTTTTGAATTTTAAAATGCCAGCTGCTTTCAATGTTTTTTTTTTTTCTCGAACACAAATGGTCTTGAAGTATTGTCATAAGAAATAAAATAATTCTGTTACGCTTTTTTATTTATTTCTTGGGGATTCGTTGATTGTAATTCAAAATAGAAGACATTGTTTTGTTTTAATTGATATGATAACACTGCGCTGTCAAGCTTTTTATAAGGTCCTTTGAGTACAAAGATCCATCTTCCATTGTTCAATATAATTGTGTTTTAATAACGACTGCTTATTACTCTTTAACTTCCTAATGAATACTGTATTTAATTTCTGGGTGACAACTTCGAGATCTTTCTATGTATTGTTGTTCTTGTTATTTTGATCTTTGTCTTGTTGCTAATCTCATAATTCCTTCAGTGATTTCTTTTTGCCATTCATTGGCTAATTAAACCGTAAGGCTACGGTTCAAACCCCAGGCCAGACGTTTCCAACAGAATGAAATGTGAAAAAATATTTCTTCGGTGACTTCCTCTCTGTAGATTTCTGGCAAAAACTCTGAGAGTAAATAAAATTACCATAAAAAGTTTCTCAAAAAATTGTCGTTCAGAGTCGACTTTAAACTGTAGGTCTCACCACTTGTGGATAAAATTAACACAAGGGTGGTGCGAGAAGATAGGTTGAAATCACGACTAAAGAGTTGTAATGACCAATTAAGGATGTAAGTAAACCAACCTAAAAAAGTCACCCAGGACGTGCCGTAATCCCTGACAAACATCGTAGAGAGACCAAGCATCTCTGCCTCCTGAAAAGTAGTAGGACTTAAAGAGCAAAGTTTCTAGTCGTTCAATATCCTAACACATATGTACTTATAGAAGGCATTGTTTCTAGGCAATGGTAGGTGACAAGCCTATATTCTTAGGAAAATCTACTTCAGAGCAATCACCGCTAAGCTGGAAAGATTTGAATTTTAAGTATCTATTGTTTTGCAGGGAATTGCAAACAGAATGAGTATAGTTATAACGTTAATACTTAAGCTAAGACGATATACATTTCTAAGCAATTTAAGTGCTGAAATTTATTTTCTTGTGCTGAAAATCCTTATAAATTGTTTATGCCCTTAACTTTTCCTTTCACAAGAAAAATATGAATAAAAAACAAGCAACTGTTCACTTGTAAGAAACTTGGGATAAAAAATAAAATAAATAAATAAACAAAATAAAAGAAAACAAATGCAAAAAGTAAAGAAAAAAATGTTGCTTTCATAAGAAAAAGGTGACTTGGTTTTCGCAAATTCAAAATTGTGCCAAGTACTGCCAAATACTCATAAAACAACACAAAAACAATAACAACAGTAGCAACAAAGGGCATAACAATGAATAAAAAAACAGTCATTTGTAAGAGAGACTTTTTCTCTAAAATAGCACACAGGAAAAAAGGTATGAAAATAAATAAAATGAAACGAAATGAAATTGAATTGAAAGAAGTGCCTCCAACAATCAACACCTTCAACAAGTTTTAAAGAATTCTTTGTAGAAGCAGCTGCACAAAGTACGCAGGTGCTACATTGTTTTGCCTGTGCTTTACATTGTATTAATCGTTGTTTTATTTTCTAAGTTTGGAAAACTATTCAATTCGAAAATTTATTTAAAATATCAATTCAGAGCGATTATAGAAAAAATTAAAAATTCATTCGCAATGCATGTCCTTTGATCGCTAAATATGTAAGAACTAAACGAAAGAATGTAAGAAGTGAGCTTCACTAATATCGGGTGGACCACCTATCGGTTTAAATTTGAGCCGTCGATTATTTTGAATCTGGCAATACTTATGTCATTCCATTCTGTCACAAAAAGTCAGTATTTTATCTCCACTGAATGCAATGAATCGATTTACGCGTGAGCAACGTTGGGATTTATTGGACCAACGAGAAACTGCGCGATGATGGCGATTTTGTCAAAGAAAAAAATCATCTTTTCGGATGAAACTCATTTTCTTCTCGGTGGGCACGTTAATATTCAAAATTGCCGTATTTGGGGCTCAGAAAAGCCACACGTTGTCTTACAGAAGCCAATGCACCCATTACGAGTGACTGTGTGGTGCGGCTTGTAGAGCGGAGGCACCATTGGCCCATATTTCTCTGAAAATGAGGACGAAGCTACCAGTACGGTCAATGGAGATATCCGTCGCATCATGATAACCGATTTTTTTGTATCCGCTCTTTATGGTATTTATGTGAACGATGTTTGGTTTCAACAGGATGCTGCAATTTGTCTCACATCTCATCCAACACAACCGATTTATAGCGTCAAACGTTTGATGGCCATTTAATTATCCGAAATGGTGATGTTAATTGACCGCCAAGAAGCTGTAATTTGACACCGTTGGACTATTTTCTGTGGGGCGCCGTTGAAGAAAGTGCTATGTAGACAAACCAGAGACAATTGAGCATTTGAACGCCTACATTCGTTATGCCATAGTCGTGATACGACCCCATACACTCGAAAAAGTGCAAGAAAATTGATCCGATAGAATGCAGTACTGTGAGGCAGCCATGTGAATGAAATAATATTCCATTTCTGACCTAAACAAATGGACTTCACAACAAAAAATAAATTTGACAAAATTTCAAACCGCCTTTGTTTAATTGCATTTTTGAATTTAAGCTTTTAAATGATCCACCCTTTATAAAGCGAAGATTCTTAAGTCAAACTTTCACGTGTCTAATGTAAAATCTAAACAAAGTGTAATACTTTAACCAATCCGTAGCTGCTTTAAAAAGATACATTAACACTGAAAAATAGTCACAATAAAGGCCACAACGGTGGAAAAATCTTGCTTATCCAATCAAGAAACCTTTGATTCATTTTTGCCTGTACAATCTACCAATCTAACAAATATGCTACCAAAGAGCAATGCGAAGATTGTATTCAATTGTATTCAATTTTATAAATCGTTCATATAAAACAAACACCAACAGTATTATCATTAAAACTAACCCCGTCCCACCAGGGCATAGTGTGTGAATGAGAAATTGTTTATCGTCTAACAAGACAAATTGAAAGCAATTTTATTGTATTCTGCTAAACGTTTGATAAATTGCATGCAATAAATCAATTTTTTATTTCATTTATAAACCAATTTCTTAAAAATTAAAAAAACATTAAAGGGGTTAGAAGCACTTGAAGCACAGTACAGCGAATTCATTATTCATTAAACATGCGACACCAGCAAGAGTAGGAGTTCTTTTTTGTTAAATGAATTCAAAACGTAAAGGGGAAGGAAAATTTATATTCCTTTGCGTCATTTTCCATATGCCGACAGGCTGTATCAAATGGAATTGCGGGTATTGGGGGTAAGTTTTCTACCTGCAGCACGTGTTTTAAAGGATTTGCGTCAAATGATTTAATTACACACATATAAACGGAAAAACTTTACTTCAATTTTCTTTTCAATTAAAAAAAAAATTAAAAACAAACGAATTATTTATCCTGTATCCAGTTGAGGTGTGATTGAAGGATAAATGACAGGCCGAATGAAAATACAATGAAGACGGATGAAAAATTGAATTAAATAAAGGGAAAAACAATTTGAATATTTAAAAAAAATATCCTTAACCTTTAAGCAGCATAAACAAAAATCAATAAAGTTATAAAAAATATGGAAAAGAAAATTTTTGAAATTTATTAACATGGCACGTTTAAGGGTTAAATATTCAATTTTTTAAAAGCCACCCGTAACTTTATTAAATTACTTCATTGAATAATCATTTGCTGAATATTTACAACACACGAGCCGCATCCCAAAGGACAGTCATAATGTAACTGGAGTGTTAAGAAGAAAAAAAAGTATCAAATCGCCTGGTAATAAATAAAAAACAATGCCATAGCATAGCATATACTACAGCCTTCTCAGCCCTATCTATGTGGTCTTAGTAAGCGTAGTAAGATTAAATGCTGATGTTGTATATTATATACATATCTTTAGTTTCTGTTTTCTTTCTTATTCTTCTTTTTCTTTTTCGTTCGTTTTTTTGCATTATTTGCCATCATTAAAAAGGTTAAAAATACCAGTCGTTGTTACAGTCAACCAGAAGTACCAAAATACGTACGTGTTCGTTGGTTATATCCTCCTCATGAAAAGTAAGTCATTTCCGTATTATTTTTTTACTGGCACTCTAGTGTTACTCAAGTGGCTCGTATATTTTATTTTATTCTGTTCTTTTATTCGGTTTTTTTTATATTATTTATAGCAACTCGATTGTACACATTGAATGGAATGCACTATGGGTTGTGAATTAAAAAAACACAAAAAAAGACAAAAATATTGTGACCTACATTAGTAACATACATGTGCTTACAATTCAGGACAGTGAATCGTACATTGTCTTATGGGAGAAAATCTAAGAAAATTTAAAAATGACAAGAAAAAGAAACTGAAAGTTTAAGCATAAAAAGTAAATACTTTTTAATATTATTACGTGGAGATTCCTCTTAAATTAATCAAAATTTAGAACCGGAAAACTTACATATGATAAGGAATTCATACATTTTCTTGAATTATGGTTTGCAAAACTTTCAATCGAATAACTTTTTAAAAAACGTTCAGAAGCTTGGAAGCTGCTATGTGACTCAGCACATCATTAACTAAAAATCATGAGTATTGTCTGAAACCACCCTGACACATGTATTAGCACTGAGGAGAAAATAACAACGATTAATATTTATTATGGTTCCAGATTAACCAAAATGCTCGCAGTTCATGACCTATCACAGGTGTATAGTTTCATACATACATTATGCATACATATCCATACAACCCTTTAGTCAGGATTGCGACCTAGCTTCTCACACACATTATGTTGTGTGTGTTCATTTTATACATGGGTGGCGGGACTACAGTTTAAAGTCGACTTCGAACGACAGATTTTTGAGAAACTTTTCATTGCAATTTTATTTACTTTTACAGCTTTTGCCAGAAATCTGCTGAGAGAGCGTTGCCGAAGAAATATTTTTTCATATTCCGTTTTGTCACTTCTCACTTCTAGTATCCAACGTGCTAACATTTTAGACTAAAGTTGTAGAGAATCAAGAAATTTAAAATCCGAAAAACTGGTCAAGTAATCCTTAACGAAAGGTAGTACGATGCGATCGTTGGTTGGTTGCTTAGTTGGTTAATTTAGATGACTTTCACACTTGGTGCATGAAATTAGCATTTGGTTTAGTTTGATGCCACTAAAATCGTTACATAAACTCTTATGCCTTATTTATGCTACTTTAGCTTGCTCGGAAACTGCTAAGGCCAACTTAATGCTTTTGCAAACCAAAGATTTTCGCAATGTTCCTTAATGTATGGTAATCTGGCGAACCTAGTAAATATAGCCTCTTCTGGCTTATAAGGACTTTAGTATTATTATTGTCGTGCAATAGCAGAGTTTCTCTAACTCTTCAATCTACAATTTGCCTTTTGAACAAAAAAGTGTTAAAATTTCTGCGTGACTTCATGCAAGGTACTCTAAATGTAGTATAGCACAGACAGTCTCCCAATTAAATAGCAAAACTAACGTAATGGCAGCGATATCTAAAAACTATAATGAATGATCATTGATGCAGCCGTTACGTTATTCTAATGTTAAACAGGGTATTATTGACTAGAATTTTGCCAGAACAAAACTTCCGTAATTACTTTTTTTTTGTATATAATCAACTAAAGCTTAAACGCCCATACTACAGCATCCAAGGTTGCCTTTGCCTGAAGCAGAGCAAGGGGATAGGAATTGGAATCTTAGCTTTAGAAGTGATGTATGGCTCTGTAATATGTCTTTATATGTAGCAGTTGAACAGTGACCATCTCTGAAGAAAACTTTGAACTAATGAATCTAAAAAGTAATGTGGTCCTTCGCAAAACCTAAAAGTGAGTTCCTTAGGAGTGGTTTAGGCGGATAATTGTAATGATTTCAGATTGGGTCCTTTTAAATCTAGTGACCTAGAAGATGGCCAGCATTTGAAAAACGTCAAATCGGTCAAACGTCAAAGAGTCCAATCTGCACAGCAGATGGATCTTGATAAATGAGAGTCTATTTCCGGAAAGTTTATAACAGTTTACCTAATTACTCTTTTGACAATAACTTTATGAAACGAATTTCTTACAAACCATCATAACTAGGTTCATAAAGGTTTCGAAATTAGGGGCGGAAATATAGAGAATTAAATAAAACTGAAAGTCTCTTTGGTTATATTGGCTCTAGGCTGTGAACTGACTACGATACAATTCATTACATGGTGCGACCAAATAGTTCTTCAATTAAATGCCTTGAATGATTATGTGGACACTATGAATACAAATAACCTTTAATAACGAATAATATTTTAAAACGATACGACTTTTAAAATGATTATTCAATGGCCATAGTGCATATAAAATTTATTCTCTTTAAGTAGAATTTCAACAATGTAAATGCATTTTAAGTTATGCCCGTGCATAATAATGACATCGATGATGCTGTGCGTTATTGCTGCTAATAACGTTGACGATAACAACAAATACTGACTGCAGTTGCCTGACGTCGAATCACAGCTGTTCCACTGACAACTGAAACCCATTTGTAGTCTCTATTTTGTTTTTTTTTTTTGTTTGGAAATATAAAATTTAAAATATTTTTTTCCCTTCCCTTCTATTGTTTTATCATTCGGTGTTACGTTCGTTTTGCGCATCACTTGGCAATGGTGTTATTACTGTCACTGCATAATGCTGAAAAGTGGGCATTTGCGTTTGTTTTTTCCATGTTTTGTGTTTGTTTCACTTTTTTTGTGCAGCCAAATTTATTTTTAACTGCAAATATTGTTAGGTTTTTCCATTCACAATATAATGCTGATGATGACAGAACAAAAAAAATGTTAAAATCGAAATGATTGTCAGTTTAAATGAAATACATGTGATGATAAAAGAATTTTTATTCTTACGTTTTTTTGTTGATTATTTAATAGGATTTATTACACATGTAGCTCGTTAAGTAAATGGCTTTGTGTAGAGCAGACAATGGCATATGAATGAGACAGTAATAAAAATTAAAAAATTTTTAATGCGAATTTACTTCACATGAAAATGGCTTTGAAAGGGAAGCACTCCTCATCCTAATGATATTGGAAGATACTGGTAATACAGAGTGCACAATTTTGCAAGGGCTCGATTTGGTATTTAGAAACTTCCCCCGAGAAAGCTATAGTACGACCAGGAACGTCGAAACGCCTTCGCTGAAAGTAACGCAACATTACAGTCCTTATCAACGTGGTGCCGGAGTTCTATGGTGCCGTGAAACCTCTTTTTCGTTGCAAAAGGAGGAAAATTGAAAGCGTGTTTCACGAAATAAAGGATCTCTTGAATGGAAATAAAGTATTAAAATTTTGGTAAAGATCTTAGCTTCAAATGGAAGCCTTTTTTGAGATATTTTCCCCGCAAGGATGAAACAAGAAAGCTAGCTAATGATCCGTCGGAAATCAGTTTTCAAACTGTTGGATTTAGGTGATAACTGAGTACGGATGACAGCACCCAACCAAAACGATATCAAAACATCATTTACCGAATGATACTTAGCATCAACTTATGAAGAACATTTGGTTGGAAGAACGCATGATTTGATTGGAACCAAGAATCCTAGGCAATAGGGATTATAAGTCTCCTTCGTATATAAAAGTATGTCAAGAGTCTTTTATGTAAAATTAAAACTAAACTGAACATAAGACCAATTATATATTTACATCTAAACAAACTCTGGAAAAGCTACCCAAAAGATAAACAGCTTTCGGTACTTTGATACGTGAAAAGATGTGTAAGGCCATGTCTAACAATGGTGAACCAGCCAAGATGATCTGACTTTGCAGTATAGTCTTAAGGAACGTATAAGTCCTTAAAGACCAAATCGAATCAAACTCAACGCAAAAGACGAACTGCTTAAAGTGGATAGTCCACAAGGTGATTAACTTCACATTGACAGTCTGGAACATTTTACATAAGTTTTGTTGTATATTAAATAGGACAGATAGCAAACGATCCACTTTTGGCACCATTCCGAACAGAAAACTATTTTTGTTTTCTAATGCAATGGACAATATTTTCAAATTAAAATCTAGTAAGTAATCGCTATGTGCAGCGATCAAAAAGCTAATGTAGGAAAACTATTAGGAAAAGAAAAATGAAATCCACATAGTAGAATGCTGAAATTGTAGAAACCAATGTAAGGAGGAAGCTGTAGGATAGGATCAATTGATATGGTCAATAGGCCAAATAACGAGTTAATTCAATAAAATGAGAGACAGAGACTTTTGAAAGAGTTCAATCGAAAAGATTTTATTTTGTAAATAAACACCGGCACGTATTCAGAAAGCAGAAAAATTCCATGGATAAAGTAAAGATATCCTGTAGGTACTCTGAGAGGCTCATTTAAAAGCTCTCACGAACTCAGTTCTTTGGTTTTTTTGGGTTTTCAGGTTCTCACAAATCATATGAATATGAAGAATATGAATTCTCTTATAACGTGTTTACAGTCTCAAACTAGCTCTCAATGACGCCTACATTGACATTTACTAAAAAAAAAGTTCTCCTCGACTTTTATCTTGTAGTTAAAAATTTCAGATGGTCGACAATAGACTGATATAAATTGGCCAAGCAAATACGATTCATATATGCTAACAGATGTACTACTCATAGTAAAAGTAGTTTCAGCTGGACAGTACCCTATTGATGCCCCGATTGATGGCTTATGTGAAACTTCATTTCCAAGGTCTTAAGCTATAGTATTGTTACGAAAATGAAAACTCTAGATACTGGTGTTTTGCTTTTACATCGCTTACATTAAAATTATAAACAAAAGCTACAAAAATAAAACAATGCAGTAAACAAACCTGTTTACAAATTATCGTAATGCTTAATATAACAACAAACACCAGCATAAAAAGAATGGTAAACAAGTAAACAAAAATCCACAAACAACACTACAAGAATAAATGTAAGCAAAATACACAAATAATACTACAATAATATATGTAAACAACGATGTTTACATTTCAAGATATTTCGAAAAGGCGAAGTCACGAAAATTCGCCTTCAAGAACATTCATCAGACTGTTTACTCCATATACAACTGTTTACACCATATAAAAGGCAAGGCAAAGCAGACGAGTGAGTTAGTGAAGTTCAGTCAGTCTTTTGTAAAGACGCGGTGCGTTTGAAGAGAGTAATCGTTGTTACAAAGATCTGTCGAATAATTGCCTAAGGCCAAAGGGTGTAAACAGAGGAATAACAAGCAAAGCAATTGTTGTTGGTTACATACAGTTATGAACAGTGGCACACAGAATTGTGCGAATAATAAAGAATTTTAATTAAAACTAAACACAAATTTATTTTTGTTTTATTTGCAATCTACGAGTTCATATCTTAAACGTTTTTAAAAGGTAAAAACGTAACAACATTAAGGAGTGCTTACGAAAAAATTTAGGCATATTTCAGAATACGAATGAAAAAAATAATTTAAATTACTTTTATTAACAATTTGTCTCGGTAAACAAATGCAGAAAAAGTGTAAAGTTGAGATAATCGATAACAGATGACATAAAAGAGGTTCTAATAGAATAAATTGAAGAAATAGTACAAAAATTTGTCAAAACCGATGAAAAACTTGTTACATTTTTAAGGATAATTTTAATTCTTTAATTTTATCATTAAGGGCCATTATTACAACTTCCCGTTAAAGTTGGGGTTAGTTAAAGGTACCTTTAGCTAAAGTGAACGGCAAAGTTACCTTTAACTTATTTTCGTTATTACAACTTACAGATAAAATAAAATTAAAATATGGCAGTGCCGGAGCAAAGTCGATAAAACTGCTCAATTAAACAAGTTTTTTTTTAACGCAGTGGCAACAACGGACTTCGTTTTTTTGTTGTATATGCTCATTTTGTTTAAATTTTAAGCTGCCATATCGAAAATAGTATATGATATGGCAAGTTCAAACATAAAGTGACCTTTAAATGTTAAAGGTAGGATGATCTTCCCTTTAGCTTAACGATCACTTCTATCTTATTGGGTACTCATAATAATGAAAAACAATTTATCTGCCCATTAAAATCCTCCCTTTAGTTAACGGCAAGTTGTAATAATGGCCCTAAGTGTAGTTTTTATAAAGAAAAATCTATGACCAAATTTTTTCGTGCACACACCTATTATTTGTTAAATCTTTTTCAATGTTTTTAAAAAGTTTCCTTTTACTTTCTTCTACAGAGTCAGCATTTCTTCATGTCATTGGTATCCCCCAGTCAATTGTGCCAAATAATTGGCTTAAAGTGTCATCAATTTCATGAGAAAATATAATATAACGACGACCTTTAAAGAGAACTTTATTTTGTTGTTGTTGTTTTTATTGGATTTCTGCTGTTTTTTCCACTTATTTTGACTTTTTTTTGACAATATTGGAAGAAAATATATGGCCAAAGGAAGACAGAAGTAGACAATCTTATGAAATAATTTCCCAAGTTGACTTCATAAATTCTAATGTTACTGGCATGGGTTTTTTCGTATAATTTTTTGTCTTCTTTTTTTGTCTTTCTATTTTTTTAAATAAAAACTTTACAAGAACAATTTGGATGACTTAAAAGTGACTTTGCAAAGGAATCGAAAAGAAGAAGAAAACACAGCGAAGAAAAAGAATTTCAACCTTGAACTTTGATTTTTTACTAACAACAAATTTTTTTTTTTTGGTTTTTCAAAATAAGGAAAGAACATTACCAAGTACATATTTGTTTAAAATGTGCCAATAGTAAATATATAAGTACACTTATATGTATGTATGTTTGTAATCAACCAAGAAGTTTTCTTGTAATTTTTTTTTTGCCTTCCACTCCTCAATAATTTTTTTTGTTATTTTTAAGGGGTTTTTGGTTATATTTCTTTTTTATTTATACATATATGGCACCCTGTACAATTGAGCATTTGATTTCTGTTTCACCATATTTATGCTTTAAATTTGAGCGCGTGTTCGTGTGTGTGAAGTGTCCTGTATTAGTGAGTCTTTGTGCATAAGTATGGTGACAAGAGTATATGTATTTACAAGCACAAATTTACTTATGTCATTCATGCATGTTATTCCTTTCATTCTCTGCCTCTCTCTCTGCCTCTCTCTGTAACTTTATTATGTTTCTTTTTTTGTTCACCCACTCTGTCTTAATGACATTTTCGCCATTAGAAATCTGTTTTGAATGAGGTCTTGACGCTATAAAAGGCTGAAGGTCGTTCATTTGTGTTTTCCCTTTTTTCGTTTCTCCCCTTTCTCTTTTTTGTTGTATTTGAATTTTTTTTGTTAAAAAATTAAGCCAAAAAAAATCATTTTTTGTTTTAATGCAGCAGATTTACGTGATTTTTCAAGGTGCATTGCATGCAAGTCGTTAGACAACCAAATTGAAAGGCTTTGTTTTGTGCATCTATTTAACCAAGATATTATAAAATTCTAAGATTATCATAATCACAATCATTAGTATTTGCTTGATGTGCTTGAAGAGATATTAGTTTAACTAAATATTTTACAGGGTGATTCAAATTATTTGTTTGCACAAAAATTTATATGCGGTTGTGTGTTTAAATTAAAATCAATAATCATTGAAAAATTAATTTAAAAACTTTTCTTTTCTATACTTACAATGATAAATTCTATTGGAAAACGCATATAAATTACCTGAAATGAAAAGAGAACAGGAAAAATTTATTGAATAAATTATTGGTTGAAGAAAACTTTACAGAAAAATACGAGATAAAATCGAAATAAATAACACAAACACAGACAGCAAATAATTTCTGAATATAAATTATACACAGGGTTTTTTTTATATCTTCTATAGAACACCATAATAATAGACTGAGTAATAATAACAACATATATTGGTAAATATTTTAAAAAATATTTTCAGTTCCTTGCGTATTAATAGTCTTGCTACACTCGTTCCAATCAGGATTACGACATAGCTACTCACACCACTTATGTTGTGTGCGTTAATTTTATACATGAGAGATGGGACCTACAGTTTAAAGCGAACTCCGAACGACAGATTTTTGAGAAACATTTCATAGCAATTTTGTTAACTCTCAGAGTTTTTGCCAAAAATCTGCTGAGAGGAAGTTGCCAAAAAATATTTTTCGTATTACGTTTTGGTGTCTGACCTGGGGTTTGAACTGTGGCCTCACGTCTAATAAGCCTACACACTACCAATAAACTATGGCGACTTCACATAACCTTCGGACTAGGTTAGCTTAGGTAAATTGGCTTGCAGCGTAAGGGCTCACTTAGACCAAAGGGTAAGCTCTTTGTGCTACATTAAGATAATATCTAAGACGTAATCAAACAGTTCCTGTAGGAAAATATCCGAAATTTTTTATTTTACAGAATTCAATGGAAGATGATAAACAAAGATGGTGTGAAAGGCCAAGAACATTCGCCTCTGTAAAATAAGTGATACGATAGTATCCTTCTCCTCCTCAGATTGACAGCTTCTGCGGAAGTAATGCGAACGAATGCCGAATCAGTCGGCATGCCTTCCAATAGATCAACGCCATAATGGAATCACAATAGAGCGGAATCACATGGTAATTTTATTTAATCTCAGCATTTTTGCCACAAGAATGCTGAGAGCAAGTCGCCTTAGAAATATTTTTTCATAATTCGTTTTGTTCAAAATGTCTGATCGGTATATGTACCATTTGCTCTCTTCAATTAAGACAACACACTACCTACTACACTACGGCGACATCTGCTTACGACCACCATTTATTTATTATGTTGTGTAGGCGTTTGTCTCTGCTATTTACACACGGGACTACTTCCAAAGCCGAAGACTTTTGAACAAAAACTTGTAAAATTATTAAAAGACGCTCAAGTGGTTTTGATATTTACAAGCAGCAGGCTTCAAAAAGTAGGTGCCACACGAATTGAAGCTGAAAACTGAAATACTGCTATAAAAATACGTCATAAAAAGAAGTCGGTTGCCATTACACAGGGAGCCGTAAAAGGATTAACCCAGTTGTCTGTGTGTGCAAAATTTTGGTATTTGATCGAATATATTTGAAATGTTGTAGACTCTCAATTTTTTTGACTGTGTTTCCCAAGTCTAATAAGCCAATACGTTACTTACTAGACTACAGCAACTGAATGCTATACACAGTTTAATTAAGGCAATCGGAACACTTACGTTCATTGCCTTTTAAGGGATTGTGAGTTATTTCTGAATGATGGAAGTATATGAACAAGTCAGACATATGTCTATAAAAAAATCCTCTAAAAGAATAAAACTAAACTGCAGCTCTGGTGCCACGACCCTGGCACTAATACTATACTACACCATTACCCATTGGACTATCAAGACACCCTTTCTCGAATATATTTAGAGAAATATCGAAAGAAAACCGCCTCTCGTACCTTGATTGTGTTAACAGTCTTGAGACATCTACTCCTTCGACATTGTACAGCTTATTTGAAATTTATTTCATTTAAAAATTTCATTTCAAAACAATTGTTTTACTCCGGTCATAGTAAATTGTACACTCAACTTGCGTTGTGCACAAATTCCATTTACTTTCTCATCCAATAACTTTTGCACAACGATACTTGCACAAAACACAAAACTATTTATCTTATCCATTTACAGGTTGGAAAAAGAACTTTTGTTTTTATTATTATTTTAGTTGTTGTTGTCGTTTCTTTTTTTTTCATTTAACTCGAATAAAAACAAATTGCAAGACATTAAAAATTCCGTTTTAGTTAACGTTACACTGGTGGTAAAGGTAAAGGTGAGAGACGGAGAATCGAATATCTTGCCTTGTCTTGTCTTGTTGTTTTACTTTTCATTATTAAAAAACTACAAGATGTTGCAATTTCTTTTCGTACCTCGTATCTCTCTGATTAACCCCTTTTATATCTATCGCATGCATTTTGTACTGAAGTTGCTGAGGATAAGCAGCAACTTGAAATTCTTCACGCTTTTTTCATTTTCTCTTTTTGTTTTCGTTTCTATTGTGAAAGAATTTTTTATAACTTCCTTCAGTTCCATTTTCTTTTTTTTCTTCTTTTTTTTAAGCAAAACTAACTATTGTTTTAATAGTTTTTCGTTTTTCTTTTTACATCCTTCTTTTCATCGTCGTTTTTTATTTAATCAATTCCATTTTTGCGAAAACCTTTTATGGAATGGAATACAAATTATTTTGCACGTAAGAACGGACGAGTGCAAGTGAATGAGGAGAGCGAGAACGGATGAACGAATGAGAGAATGAATGAAAATTTATAACTTTCACGTACAAATAAAGCAACCGTAAAATTACAATACAATAACACCAACAATAACAAGGACATTTTTGTGGCTTCCTTTTCTACTACCAGTCAGTTGTCTTTGTTGTTGTTCTTATTATTATTGTTGTTGAGAATAAAAGATGCCATCGCAAATACATCCAACTCTGAATAAAACCACACTACAACACATTACTGCAGCGTCGTCTCTACGGCATAGAGAGAGCTTCTCATACACATGCAGTAGCAGCAGCAAGAGTCAAACGAAACGATGAATCCAATCCTCCTAACCTAACCATATCCTGACAATACTGCTGATGCTGATGTGATGATATGAGTTTTTGGTTAAATGTTGCAGGTTTACTGCTGGTTGCCTGTAACTTATTGCTATCGTTGCTTGCCTGCTTGCTGCTCTTTTTTATAATTTTATTTGAATTTCTTTTCTCTCTCTCTCTGGCTTTTTTTTTTTTTTTTTTTTTTGGTTGTTTGGTTTCAAAACTATTGTATTGTATCTGTAGTTGTTGGCCAGTTGGTTGGTTGGCTGCTGAGGTTTGTCTCAAACGTAATGACTGCAGTATGTGTGGTGGCCAGACCAAAAATTGAAAAAAAAAAACCCGAAAAGGAACCACAAAAAAGCAATAATTGCACAGAGATCAACAGCAACCAATACGAGAGCTCACTCCTGACTTAAAACACCCAACAATAAACTGGACATCGGACTCGAGATTAAAAAGGGAAAATTGCATTCATTGTGTATGTGTTTAACGGTTTTATAAATATCTCTGAGCAAGCTACGTGCACGTATATGTAAGTACATACATATATAAGAGCCAAAATATTTATTTTATTCGCCTCTCCCTCTCTGTTTTACATGCTTAGTTTAGTTTTGGGGCCAAAAGTAAAACCACATAATTTAGCCGGTACCTGATATGGTGGCATAAAAGCATCATAATTTTCATTTAAACAAAGGTAATGACCCCCATTAAACAATATTTGCAAACTGCTGCAGACGATGTTTTTTTATTAAAATTTCTAAATGTTTTCATAACAATTTTAAATTGGAAAATTTCTTATCCATAATGAATTAAAAAAAAGGAAATATAAACTATGGTAACAATCTGTGGCTTAACATGTCATGTGAGTATATACCAAGGGTATACCATTTATCGGTTCAAATTTGGACCATCGATTATTTTGAATCTGCTGCAGACGATGTTTTTTTATTAAAATTTCTAAATGTTTTCATAACAATTTTAAATTGGAAAATTTCTTATCCATAATGAATTAAAAAAAAGGAAATATAAACTATGGTAACAATCTGTGGCTTAACATGTCATGTGAGTATATACCAAGGGTATACCATTTATCGGTTCAAATTTGGACCATCGATTATTTTGAATCTGGCAATACTTATGTCATTCCATTTTGTCACAAAAATTCAGTATTTTATCTCCACTGAATGCAATGAATCGATTTACGCGTGAGCAACGTTGGGATTTATTGGACCAACGAGAAATCCACACGTGGTCTTACAGAAGCCAATGCACCCATTACGAGTGACTGTTTGGAGCGGCTTGTGCAGCGGAGGCATCATTGCTCCATATTTCTATGAAAATGGCGACGGCGCAACCATTACCTATCGCACCATGATAACGGATTTTTTTTCCCTCTCTTCATGGTATTGATGTGAACGATGTTTGGTTTCAACACGATGGTGCAACTTGCCACACATCTCATGCCACAATCGATTTATTGCGTCAGACGTTTGACGGCTGTTTAATTAGATAAATGGTGACGTCAATTGGCTGCCAAGAAGTTGCGATTTAACACCACTGGACTATTTTCTGTGGGACGCCATCATAGAAGAGTGTTTTGCCGACAAACCAGAGAGACAATTGAGCATTCAAAAGCCAACCTCGAAAAACTGTACGAAAATCAGATTGATCGAATGAGATACTGCTGTGAGGCCAGCTGTGGCAGCCATATTAATAAAATAATATTCCATTTCAAGTCGGAACAATTGTACTTCACAAAAACAAAATTAATTTGGGAAAATTTTAAACCGCCTTTTTTGTTTTATTACCTTTTTAAATTTAAACTTTTAAATGGCCCATCCTATATAAGGTTAGAGAGTATTTTAAATCAAGTCGTTTAGAAAGGACGGTAATCAGACTAAATGAAGTTCAATGGAACCATAAGCTAACCTCAAATGTAAAACGATGGATAACATATCTCCTAACCTAACATATCTCCAGATGGGACGTGGTATTTGTAACTTGCAAGCACGGCCAAGAACATCAGGCTCCCGTACAAGCTTTTCACTCCACACAGTCCTTGCATACTTTCTTCATTCCATATGGTGAATAGGAAACTTGAGGTACGATTTGTAGCGTTTGATGATACAATTGTCCCAATAACAAGTTCCGACTATATTTCTTCATCTAGAGAGAATCTCGCCATGGTACATTACATACATAATTTTTGTCATTACAACACTTCAGTCAGGATTGCGACCTAGTTTCTCACACCACTGATGTTGTGTGCGTTAATTTTGTACATGAGTGTTAGGACCTACAGTTTAAAGTCAACTACGAAAGATGAATTTTTCTTTGAGAAATTTTTCATCGCAATTTTATTTACTCTCAAGGTTTTTGCTATAAATCTGCCAAAATACTGTACTGTAAGGCAACGAATATTCTTTGCCAACAATTTTATGAATCCTTTTGACCATTTGTCTTTACTTTTCTAAAGTAAATCCTTTTCCTTGCATCTGAAGTCAAACAATAATCGAATGCAGTTGTTCAGTTGTTCTTACGCCTGTCATTTAATCCCCGGACATTAAAATTCATTGGTTCGGGAGATAAAATCCTCCAAAAAAAAAGAAAATTTTTATCATAAGAAAAGTAACGGTAATAAATTTAAATGTGTTGGCTGTGTTGCAACATAAATAAACAATACAAATGCATTCCATTATCCAAGCAGTAGTCAAGTCAAGAAGATAAAAATCCGCTCTGAAAACGTACAACGAAAATCGAAAAATTGTTGAAAAAAAAAACGTAAATTAATACTGTCAGAGGTAGGCAGAGAAGACAAGAAGAGTGTGTTGCAGTATTTTATTATTGCAAATGGAATTAATGCTGATAAATTCAATTATTCAGCTTGATTTCTGAAGATAATCTCAGTTTACTTTTCCTTCCAAAAAATGATAAAAATTGACTGGCGAAAGAGCATATTTTTAAAGCTTTTTGTTTTAAATTTTTAAGTTGCAAAATGTTTGCATAATTTTTTAATGCATAATCATTATATTTAAACTTTTCATTCGTTATTCCGCTTTCTTTTAAGGCCTTCATTAGCAACAACGTGTGTTTAAATAGGAGAAAAAAAGAGAGAGAAAAAATAATAAAAAACAACAGAAATTAAAAAAATAAACAAAAACCAACAACTTTATGCTCCAATTAACTAAAATGCAATAAAAATGTTGTTGTTTTTTTCTTTTTGTTTTTGTTTTTCATTTTTATTTTTTATTTTCCGTAGAAAAATTTCTCTCCCTGCCTTTCTTAACAATTTTCGTGAGTTCTGTTTAAAGAATTTTCACGAACATTATGACACATTTTGTTGCAGCATAACATAAAACAACAACAGGAGGAAGATAAATCATATATACACACACACATACATACATCCATATTCATTCCTTGTTTTATTTTTTTTTTTCTCATAATAAAGCAAAATGATACGAAGGATATCCTGTTAAGAGATGTGCAACATGCTGTTGCTGATACAACCATAGAGTAACGGTGTTGCTGTTGCTGTTTACTGGTGATGCATATGCTGAGATGCTACAAATCCAACTTCAACGTATTGCAATTGCAACAACAACTAAAAAGAGTATGGAAAAAAGCCATGAAAGCATAAAATCACGAGCTAATTTCACATAAAAAGCAACTCTCAAGCGTATTGTCGCTACAAGAATTAGCCAAAGAAGCCTTCGTCATTCTATTTTTTTCCTGTATTTTTTTTTGTTCTGTTTTTTGTTTTTCTTTTTTTTTATTGCAACTGTGATTATAAATTCTTATGGAATGAATAGCAAAAACAACAGCAAATTGTTGCACATGCCAATGGGGGATTGCCAAATTGCCAGATAATTAAGAATGTCGTCATCGTCGTCATAAGCAAGTCATTGACAGGCTTTAATTAACAAGAGTTTGTTGGCAAAACAGCACAATTATAGTCTCATCGAAATTAACATTAACAATTAAGAGTGCAGTCTGCTATGTTGGAGTATATGATACCCTACATTACCCAATATTTTGTTGGAATAATAAACATTACTTTTAATTAACCAAAGAGACAGGGGGCTATGATCTAGTTATCGATATGCAATTCGGGTCAATTATGATTGTGTACCCAAGGCTCTACCATTCATAGTGAAGTTTAATTATTTCCGACACTATAGCAAGAAAGCTAAAAGCTATACTTTACGTAAAAGAATGCATTTTTGACGAATGAAAGAGCGGCAATCGATATCGAGATGCCTCGTCGAAATAGTTTGAGAAAAAAATTTAATCCACCAAAATTCTACAAGTGCTTGGGAACACATTTACCAATACTTTACATATTTATGTATGTACGTATATACATTCGTACATTATTGGCCATTTGAAGCCTTTAGTCAAAATTGAGGACTGGCTTCTCAATCCACTCAGATGCCTGCAATAATTTTATTTATGCCGGTGCCGTAGTAAAATGACCGTGTGTTGACTTACTAGATGAGTTCTAACCTCAGCCCGTACATGTTGGAAGAAGTATGAAATAAAATTTCTTTCTAATTTCCATGAAAATCCTTCTCAAATCTGGTAATAACTGCCACATGCTTAAAGACGCTTTGATTCACAAGGGAAATTAGTAGTCCCTATTAAATTTAAGGATGTTAATCGAAAAACGACTTCTAAGGCGAGTTTAATTCAAATTTTTCAATATGGCAACCCTGATAAACTTAAAACCGATACATATAGTGTGTATGAGTGGTTTAATGTGTATTTAAGAGTATGAATGAGTGTGTGTGTGTATATGTAAATATAATTGACTAAAAAGATTCTTAACTCTTTGAATAATTCACACACACTCCCACACAAATGCTTACCATCTGTGTGCATAAGTTTTATTCCAACTTCAAATGTTTGAGTGTGTGTGTGTGGTTGTGTGTGGGAATTTTGTAAATGATATACTTGAGCTTCAAATAACGCTCGCATTGATTAAAGCCCATCCAACTTATTTACACTTCTTAACCAAACATTTAAACGTTATTGTCGTCGCTGTTGATGTTGTTATTAATGATGAAAGCAAAAAAAGAAAACAGGAAAATTGAAAGAAAACGGGTTGTTTTTATTCTCTTTATTGCATAGCTTAACGTATCGTGCATACCAGGATGATTAACATTAATTTCAAAATAAAATCTCAATAAAAGACTTGGATATACAACTTCTTACACCCTTTTCTACTCTTTCTTTCTATTCTCTCTCTCTCTTTAACATGATTACATACATATATAAGTGACTCATGCTTTAGCAATGCCTTGTAAATTTTAATTGCATTGGAGTTTAAAGGTAAAAGAAATACATACGTATGTCGTCTTTGTTGTTTTTGTTTTTGTTGTTGTCGTTTATGCATTTGTTTACATCTCTACAATACTATGTAATGTAATTCCTTCATTAAGTCTCGCACTCTCTCTCTCTGCCTCTTTCTACGGTTTAATCTCTTTAGCGGCTCAAATAGCGAAAACCATTGACTGCACAATCTTATTCGTGTTTGTAAATATCAACACACACAATACAAGCACATCCTCTCCACACACTGTATGCATGTATTTGACTCTTGTGTTCAATGTTTATGTAACATGTGTGCTGTTGTAGTTGCCTCTTAGCTTTGTATGTAAAACGATATTAAATGTTTATTATGCCGTTATTTTTGTGTTTGCCTTTAACCTGCATGTAAGCATGTGCACTTAGACAAAGTGTATGAGTGTATGTATAAGTATTATAACCTTTGCCACCATTTTTGTAGCCGCCTTTACTCTGTTTATGTTTGAAAACCTTTAATTTGTTTAACACTTTGATGTTTAACAAGCACAAAACAGAGAGAGAAACCTAGAGACACACACACAGAGAAAGAGGAAGAGCGGTGTAGATTTTTAAATGAACTCTCAATTGGTAGACCCGTATAGGCATACCATATGTATGTATGTCTTTAACTGAGTGAATGCATGATTAAGTGTATGTGGATATATTGTGTGTAAGTGAGTGAGTGAGTGTTTATTTGTTCGGTTTCATTCGTTTGTTCGTCTGTGTCTTGTGTGTTTGTGTGGTTGTTTGTTTAATTGACATTTAAACTGTATTAGTAATTAGTGTAAACAGCGTTGCTTTTAATTGCAAACTTTTTGCAAAATGACTTCATTTACGAAAACCTACGCTGATGCACTCTCAAGGGTGAAATGATGTGCCATCAGTGCAGCAGGTAAGTTTTGTTTTGCGAAATACACAATTTTCTACAACATTTGCAAATGAAAAGGTTGTGCACTTGAACTTGTTGAGATTGAATTTTAATTTTTTTTACAAAAATTGAATGAAAAAAAAATATTATTTTTTTGTAAGGAAAACCACACGTGCTAATTAAATTAAATGATTTGTAAGAGCAGGGTATAGAAGAAAAAATTTAATTTTTCTTTAATTAATTTAATAGCACAGTAAAATCTTTGATACGATATTGTTAAGTTTTTTGCCTTTTGAAAACATTTAAAATATGAGCTCGTAGATTGCAAATAAAATAAAAATACATTGATGTTTAGTTTTAATTAAAATTCTTATTATTCGCACAATTCTGTGTGCTTGTTATTCATCTGTTTACATCTCTTCCATAAACATTAACAATTACTAGACAATTGTTCGGCAGTTCTTTGTAACGGAGACCTTCAAACCCCGATTACTCTCTTCAAACGCACCGCGTCTTCACACAAGACTGACTGAACTTTACTAACTCACTCGACTGCTTTGCCTCGCCTATATGGCAGTATAACAGTCTGATGAATGTTCTTGAAGGCGAATGCTCGTGGCTCGGCTTCTCGAAATCACTATAAATGTAAACATCATTGTTTCATTATTGTTATATGTGTATTTTGTTTACATTTATTCTTGTAGTGTTTGTTGTTCTATTTATGTTTACTTGTTGACCATTTTTTTACGCTGGTGTTTGTTGTTATATTACGCAGTGCGATAATTTGTAAACAAGTTCATTGTTTTGTTTTTGTAGCTTTTGTTTATAATTTTAATGATAAACGATGTGAAAGCAAAACACAGGTATCTAGATTTGTTTATTTTCGTAACAGTATTCATATAAATGCTCAGGGATTCGTATTGTATTTTCACCGCAATCAACTGATTTCCAAATGGTAAAGTATCGGCCGAAAACCATGTCAAAAGTGCATTAACTTGAGTAAATGTTCCATAGAAACAGATGTAATTTCAAAAAGATCCAATTAAAAATGAGCCATCGAACCCTGGTAATACCAATACAGTATGACAATTCGTATACAGATGTCTGTGGTTGGTCCAGTTGGAGCCGATATTCCATCTCATCCAAGAGATATAACTTTACGGTAATTCTTGAGTGCTCTATGAATGTGGGAAATAATCACTGTCCAGTCAATCCCACAACAGGGCTTTACTGCTTTAGTAGGCCGTTTAAAATAGAACAACTAAATGCATTCTCTATGTCAAACTTGCAGAGAAATCAATTAAATAACGAACAGCTTTTACAGGAAGAAGAATGCATCAAACGAGAATTACAGAAAGATAATAAGCATCATGAAGTGTCCGTCGTCTAGTAGGCATTGTGTTGTGTTAATTGGTCATTACAACCACTCAGTAAGGATTACAACTAATGGGACCTGCAGTTTAAAATCGATTCCACACGACCGATTTTTAAGAAACTTTTCATGACAATTTTGTATATTCTCAGAGCATTTGCCAGCTGAGAGGAACTGATCGAAACAAAAGTGCCACATAATTAACTTTTAAAGAAAAACTTTAAAGAGCTATAAATATGCCCTCTAATGTTGTTTCGTGATTTTTAAGAATACCAGAGAGATGCCCTTCAGTTCAAAAAATTTGAATTAAATTTCCTGCACCACAATTTCTTGCTGACTTATTTTTAATCACTTGTTTTAGCTTCTTTAGGGCTACCACATCACTAAAAATCTTCCCCAACTTTTTATTACTTTTCTTGGTTTCGGTTTTCATGAATTCAGGTTATCCAACTAAGTAAGTAGGCATCTGGTCTTTTGTAACAAGCTCTAGAACAACAGGGTTGCCATATGTCGTTGCTTTTATACAATGCTTTTTGTTAACATACGTTGAATGTAGTGATGAGGCTCCATTTATTCAATAAGTTTTACTTTTTTTCGAAATGTAAGGCTACCATACATTCCAATAATGTTTCCTTTTGAAGAGGTCAAGTGTTAGCTGGTCCTCCCTTTTTAAAATTTGTAGTACTGTTTAAATTCTTCTATTGAAAATTAAAAAATGTATTCATTTCATCATTTTAAAAATGAAAGTGTTTTTAAGGACTATTGTTAACAATGGAGCGTTAGTCTTTGAATTCAATTTAATCCCCCGTGTGCTATACATACTGCAAAATCTTAACAATAATTCTTAAAAAGACTCTCTAAGTCCTTCAATTGCTTTGAGTGTTATTTTAATGAATTTTTAATAAAGATTTCAGAGTAAAACAAAGCTAGATTCAAACGACTCTAAGAGAAATATTATTTTCCTATGGCAAACAAAAAAGAAGTTGAAATTCTTTTTGAAAATATTTGTTTTATTTCCCATCCTCTCTATATTTTCTCATATTCATTTGTAAATATTTTCCCGTCTTATTTTATTTGAAGCAACTGTTAAAAGGGTTTTTAGGTTGCCCTCATTTTGTACTTATTCTCTCTTTTTTATATTTTTCAGTTGCAGTAGCAGTACAGTAGCATGAGTCTAAATCGAATCGAATTTCCTTATAACAACTGCTCATATTTAATTCATTTCCATTGAATTCTTATTTCCAAAATGGTTCTGTTTTGTAAGCTGTCGTTTGTTTGTGGTTGTGGTTGTTGTTTTATTCTTTTTAATTTTATGCATTCAAATTTCGAAAATATAATCAAATGAATAATAAAAAAAGACAAAATGACAGCAATACAATACAAAAAGAGAAAAAAAGCTCATAAAACTTTTGGCCAAAATAAACCGACTAGAAATCATACAGCAAATGTCCTTGAACTGAATTTTTCCCAACCAATGGCAGGCAGTTTAAGTACTTTTTTCCTTCTTCATGCAGTCAAGCACATGCACAGATATTTGTTCGAATGTAGCAAATTTCAAAAGTCATGCATTTCCTGGAATGTTATGATGTTTATTCAACCAGAACACATGAATAATAAATTAAATAGGCCTCTGTAGCCTGGTAAATGTATGTTTTTATTTAAGAAATTATGTGCAAATCGATACGTTAGTATTGATTTTGATTATATTACAGCAAAAAAAGCACATAGAAAGGCCATGAAATCTAGGAATAAAATTTTACAATAACAAATCAACTATAACTTTTGGAAGATGGCAGATCGTAAATTTATGTAGAGAGATATGAAAGTGAACGCTACAACATATAAACACATCAGTTTTATAAACTGAAATACTTCATACTTGCCGTCAAAGGAGGGTTCAATAAATTTGATAGCTTAGTGTATGGAACGGTACAATGCGTACGTAGTCATTAAGGAGTGATCGAAAATTAGGAAAAGAATATTCTGCCTACTAAATATATTCTGCCACTGCAGAGTATTGGTATTCATGGATTAAATTAACACACATAAATAAGTGATGTGAGAGGCTAGATCGTAGTTCTGACGAAAGGCTTCCAATGGCCAATAAAGTAAGTTCGATACTAGACATAACTCGCCTCAGAGATATTGAGAAAATTTGTAGAAGATACAGACTTCCTACAGAAAGTAGGTTTGGAAGCCCGTAATGGTAAGCGTACAATAAGCCTACTTGATGGCTTAGGCTCCTCTACTCCAACCAAGCTATTGTAGATTTAAAATATTAGTCTTCCTCTTCAAGAAAGTGTAGCTTGTCTTCATCTAAAAATTTTTAAAGTTTTGGAAGAAAGTGGTAAAAAGTGATTACGGATTTAATTATCTCTTCGAATGCGGTTCTGAGGGTAAGAATCTAACAATTGACGTCGGAAGCGAACTAAACAGAAAACGGCTATTGCCAATCTCCGGATGATATCAGTTTGATCTCTGCAACACACTTACAATATTTGAAAGCCTTATATTGATTATGTGCTAAAGGAACTGTATTAGAAGAACTGCTTAGTGTAAAAAAATTTCAGATGAATACTTTAAAAAATTGCTGGAATATCTTCGGCAGGATTAAAGTTAAGTGTGACCACTCTTTTAAAACTTGATGAAGTATTTGGGGAACCTAGTTATGATAGTTGGCATCACCACATTGCTACGAGCCATTATTAAATTCTCAGAACCAATATCAATATTCATCGGATATTTAAAGCAAATCGTCCAATTTAGGCTGTATGAGACTAAATACTTAAGAGACTATGCTTGTGTATGTATGTATGCTTGTGTTATCACTTTAACTGTTTCGAATTTTTTGCAGACAAATATGGTCAGAAAAGCGCAAAGAATTTTAAATTAAGGCTGTATGGTACAAAACAAGAAGGAGATACGAGCATAATTAAAGATATGAACACATATTCTAGATGAGTGTTTCAAAATGGGTCAAAAAAATAATAGTATTCCTTTAAATTTCACTTTCCACTTTATTTCGTATAAGTAAGTATTATTTCTTGTGATTGTTCGTATCGCAAAACTCTCTTTCGGCTTTAGCTGGATAAAAGTTTGGTAACCAAGAAAGCTTCTTTGTTCAAAAATCTTTTCTTTTAATATTTAGTATGCCTTCCAATAGAACATGCTATCACAACTATGGATTCTAATTGCCTGACTATTATTTCTTTTTGTTTTTTAAATCTTATCTCTGCTAAAAACTAACATAATTATAAGAAATAATTGTTCATTAGGCTTCTATTGTTTAAAAATAACAAAAGTTGATCCACTCTAATGTCTAGAAAGCCTACTACGCCAGAATAAAATTAGCGTCTGACCCAATTATTACATCTTCGTGTCTGCAACTTCATAAAAACAAATGCAAAATGAATATTATTTGCAGCACTTCAATGCAACAATTGCTGCATGAATACAAGAAGTATGTCGTGTCAACATCAGTACGCACCCATATGCCTTAATAGGGGACCCATAAAAATATTATAATTTTCTACACAATTAATTTACTTCCCTTATTTGTTGGGAAAAAGCAAATAGAAAGAGAAGAAGGAGCAGATATAAAAAGGAAATGAGGCAATTTTCCAACAATGAATCACAGCATCAACCAACCACTAACTGACCTTTGATCACTTGCAGCATAATTTCCATAAAAATTTACTTTCAAAAAAAGAAGAAGACAAGGGAAAAAAAAGATGGGGAAAAAAGTATTCAAATGAATGAAAGTAAAAAAAAGGAAACTCTTGTAATTCTATTGTTGGAATAGAGTTTAGTCAACAACATAAAATGTTATGCAGCAGCAGTAACAGCAGCCATTCGACAATAGAAGAACAATAAATGACGTGGCTATTTGAGGCACAATTTCCTGTCTTGTTTTTTTGTGATTTTCCATAAAATTTTTTTTATGTGAATATTATCCAACTTAAAAAAAAAAGGAATTGAGCTTAAAAAACAAGGATGTATTTAAGTGAGTCATTCAAATTAAATGTGAATGTGTCTCATCACCCATAAGAGTGCCAATGTGGCACCATTATTATTAAATGCTTAGAGGCATCATAAAAGCAAGAAAAGAGAGAATCAACCATGTTGCCAACAACGTCATTTACATTCACATCAACATCAACATACGCATTCACATCCTCAAACCATACATAATCAACCTCCATTTTGAGTAGGAATCAATGTAATTTTAGAACCAAAACAAAACAAAAGGAGTAGGAGGGTGCAAGGAGAAGAAAATGTTTTTTTCACAACACTAAACAACAACTACAATGTACACAACAACACTGTAAATAATCCTCTTTAATATTCATATAAAAATGTTCATTACATTCATAATATGCATATCATATAGCGCATATATGTACATACTTATACACTTACTGTTTAAGTGTGTACGTAAGTGTGAGTGTGTTTATGTGTAAATAAAGTGACCTAATAAATGGTTTCGTTTCAGTATGAGTTTTTCATTGACTTCCCCCACACTCTCTTATAGAGAATGTTGCATGATTTTAGGCGTAAATATTTGCCAAGGGGTGTGCGTGTGTGTGTGTTAAGTATCATGACATAATAATACATAATCGCTGCCTCCAAAAGTCCTGCAAAAATTTTGATTTTTTTCTTTCTTCTTCTTCTCTATTTTTCAACTTTTTAATTTTGTTGTTGTTGTTATTTTTATTTTCCATTTGGCTTTTATTTACACTTATTAACCCTCTAAGTACGTTAAACATGCATAGCAATGTGTGTATATGTGAGATAAACAAGTTTATTTGCTGCAGGTATTTATTGAAAGCCGCTATTGTGGTTTCAATCAATAAATTTTACGATTTCAATTGATGGTTGGCGCTATAAAAATGAAATTGCAATAGAATTATTTGTGTTTTTTAGTATCCTCCTCGTACTAAAGATAGTTTATGTTGCGATAAATTAAAGTTTAATAGCACAGCCACAATAATAGCCAGCAGAAGACATACACTGAGCGCCATAAGTGAGTCAACACCCACTATAATTTTAAATTTTCTATTATAAAAAATATATGTTGTGCTACAACAATAATTGAATTGTTGTTTTTGTTTTAACATTTTATAAGTAATAAATAAACGTTTATTCGACTATTCTCATTTACTTTTCTCGCTATCCTAATAAAATTAATTATTTCAGTGGTGTTTACTCACTTTTGGCGCTCAGTGTATGTACATACGTAGAATGTGATAACACGGATGACATCAGTTTAACAAATCGTTGGTTATTTTTTAGTATCCTAACAGCCATCAACAAAAATAAATGTTACGAGTCATCCGTAAAAGATAGACATTTTCCAATAGGAGTCAATGAAAATATTGCAGGAATATGTATATTCCAAACAGAACTATTTGAACTAAATATTGTAGTAAACTTCCATTGTAGCATTACAACCAACTGTCTTAAAGGCAATAGTAAAGCGTAATGAAAATTCAGCAAATAATATGAAATATGCACTAAATCTTATAGACAGATAAACCAGAAATATGCTGCATAAAGCTAAAGAATTCAAAGTCCACTTATGTCGATTTTACACATAAAAAACAACCGCATTAGCTGTGTTTATTGATAGAAAAGGAATAACATATGCAAATACTGCTAAATATTTGAATTCATTCATTCATTGAAAGGTTAAACTTTCTTTACTGGCCTTAAAAACCATTGGCATGCATATTGTCATCAAAGCAAGAAGTTTTTTTTTTTAATTTTAGTTTCACTCAGTCGGCCAACTTTGCTTACGAAATCTCCGGAAAATGCAAGGCAGTTGATCTCGAATCGTACACAAGAATTCGAAGTTTTACAGACAACAATTGAATGAATTTAACCTCGTGACTTGCATCTGCATCTGTACAAAATTTTATTAGCCCAGGAACTGAAGGTAAACGACCATAGAAAATAACATGTGTTCACTGAATATGATCTGGAGAGCAGTAAAATCCTCTTCACCAATCAAGCTCACATACCTACATACATAATTGGTTATTACAACCCTTCTGTCAGGATTACAACCTACCATCTCACACCACTTATGCTGTGTGTTCATTTTACTCATAAATGGAGGGACCTACAGTTTAAAGTCGACTCCGAATGACAGATTTTTGAGAAACTTTTTCATGGCAATTTTATTTACTCTCAGAGTATTTCCATGCACCCTTAAAGTAGGGGTGGGTTTATGTCAAGGGGTGCAAGAGAAAAAGAAACACATTACGGAGGTCCTTAAAAATTAATCAGATTTACTTGACAATTGTTACTCAGGGGTTTTTGGGGTCGCTGATTTCAGATCTTCATTCAGATTTAAAAAATCTGACAATTTTCAAGTAAGTCCGATTAATTTTTATAAACCTCGACCGCCATATTAGATCCGCCATTTTGAATTTTTTAAATCTGAATGAAGATCTGTAATCAGCGAACCCAAAAACCCCTGAGTAACAATTTTCAAGTAAATCTGATTAATTTTTAGGGATCTCCGTAATGTGCTTCTTTTTCTCTTGCACCCTGTATGCAATCAATTTGGCTTTGGGCTCATTTTAAAGAGCAAAGATTAATTGTCAATTTCTGAGAATAGCGATGGTTCTAGCACGTCAGTGTTTAGCTCTACAATTTTTCAAAAATGGCCAAGAACGCTATTTTTAGGGTTTCAACCCCCTTTTTCTCGAAAACCTGACGTGATGGAAAGTTTTTGAATCTAGATTCGTGTTCAGCCTTCGGAAACACCTGAAGCCATCTTATTTGCAAAACCCATGCAAGGCTGTGGTATTGTTACAAATAAGAGTTTGTGTCAAAGGATTTTGAGTCACCAAATGAGTTTAAAGGGTTAAATCCTACATTTGCGTCAACTTAACGAATATTTAAACACGCGTTAAATCCAACATACAATATGAGAACACACAAAAACCCTCTAATCAAGCCACAATGTTGCTGTTGTTGTTGTAGCTTTTTATTTTAGCTGCCATTAACGTCCCAGAGAATGTTTATTCGTTTGTTTATTTTATTTGAATTTTTTTTTCCATTTTTTTTAGTGTTGATAATTTACTAGCAGCGCACATACGCACACACTCATACACGTACTCACAATTAAAATTAAAACAAAAACAAACAAAAATTGTATATCAAACAACGTAAAACGTATAAAAGTATGGTATATAAATAGATGAGTGCTGATGTGAACATGTGTAGTTAAGTATTTAAAGTGGGGGTCGCTTATAATTTTTCCGCATCTAATTTCAATTGAAACGTTTAAGTACAGGATTATTATGAGCGAGAAGTGTGTGAGTGTGTGCGTATATTTGATAGAGTGTAAGTTAAACTAGAAAACAAATGTTTCTGTGTACCCATATACACGCTCGCCCTCTCACTCAGCCATATTTACTGCTTCTATAAAAATTTAAATTCAAATTTTTTTTTATTTTTTTGTGCACATGTTTAAACAAAACATGGCCTTGGGAAATACTGTTTTTTTTTTTTTTTTTTTTTAAAAAATGTTCATGTTTTTTGTTGTTTTTGTCAGCTCATAATATCAACACAATTAAGGCAACGTTTAGAATTTTACAAAAAAAAAAATAGAGGAATACACCAATAACAACAAGGTTTTTAAATAAAAATCCTGAAATTTTAACGCAACAACGAATACCAGCAACATTTACTACCCACAACAGGAACAACAACAACAATTAATAGGGGGAAATTGATATGTTGCTGTTGTACACGCATACAAAACTCTTTACTTGCTCTTGTATTTTTTATTTGTTTTCTTTTTTGTTGTTCGTACTGCTGCTTGTTTTTAATTCTCTTCGTTTTATTTATAAACAAATGAATGAATGGACACTCACTCAAATGCTTGCAGTTAAATGTGTTGTTTATGTGGGTATGAATTAACAACAACATGGCGTTGGTTTGTTTATATTTTCTACAGAATATAAGAATTGAGAACACTGGAAGAGAGAGAGAGAGAGATAGAGATGTTTGTCCTTGTACTACTACTCTGTTATACAACACTGGTTTATGGTTTGTATGCATATATTTACCCGTATACGATACACACACAAAGAAAAACACGCACTCTGTGTGTGTTTCTTTCTTTTTCAATTCGTTAACCGTTACGTATGAGTAATTTGAATAGAAATTAAAGTTCAATGTAAACAAATATTCAACGATATAGCAGTAGCAGTAGGTATTATTCTTCTTCTATTTTCTCTCCCTCACGTTCCTCTCACTCGCTTCTCACATGTAGATTAATAATACGAAATGTACGTGTGTACGAATCGTTATCATAGATTTTCTCTCTCTGTTGTTGACTGTTGTGCTAAATGCTGGGAAAGAAGAGAAATCACTCTTTTTTAATTTAAAATTCTAAACCAGCATCACAAAAAAAACCCAGTCACTTTCATTTTTCATTTGCTTTCTTGTGCGTACCCAACGCTATCAAATGGTGTGTGTGTCTGTGTATACTGGTATTGGTTGGATGAATAAATTGTGTTCTTGACTGTTCTGTAAAGTGATCTTAATCAACTTTATAGACTCCGCTACGTTCTTGAATTCAGTATGACCGGCTGATGAATGTTATATTTTATTTTATTTTCTATTTTATAACCAAACTTATGATTTTCTTCACAGTTTCAACTGGACCCACATAGCATTTTTTCTGACTTTTTTGCTGTATGAAATGTTAGAAAATAAACTGAAAGAAGTTACAGTATCGTAATGAATTTAAGAATTCACTTTTTATGGAAAAGAAAACCTTCAAAACACACGATGTAAGCGCTGTTAGGGCACCCCCATCTTAGCAGTTTTCTTACAAAAGCTCGAAGTGAATTTGTTTCATGAAAAAATTGTCGTTCTGAGTTGACTTGAAATTAGGCTAAGCTAAGTTAGACCATAATACAGGCTTGACAATCCGAGTCACAATAAGCACACCACAGATTCCACAGTTTCATTTTGGTTTTAAGTCATCTTCCCAGCTAGACATGCCTTAAACGATAGGAATTACATTCTATAACTGGCAACTCCTGTCAGCCACTAGCTTAGACTTCAAATCGTTCATCTATTATATTTCTCAGTCCACCGATCACTATGCGTATCATTCATTTTCATAGTAGTTTTTCAAGAGATTTGCGCTTACAAGATAATGGCACACAGACAGTTCTTTTGCTAATACAGTTTTGGGTACAACTTTGGCAGAAATAGTGGGTATTTTCTAACTCTGTTCATGAAAATTTATACCGGCATCTAAGAAACTCCATACAGCAGCTGTTAGTCTAAACTATAATCAGTCCGTATAAAACTTAAGTAACGTTCTTGTCGTTGCTTACCCTCACACAAAATGATGGAAAATAATTTTTAATTTTATGCCACAAAAAGATCAAAGTTTATATATAAATAAGTCAAAATAGTCAAATAAGTCTTCAAACGTCTATACTTATATACACCACTATGCCTGCCTAAATCCTTAAAAGTAAAGTGTACGTAAACTTTTGCAAACAAATGTACCCCGTTTTAGTAGTGTAGCATTATTATGAAATATTTTTTCATATTCTTGTGCATATATTTTTGCATAATTTATTATAACATATTCATTATATGTATACTTATTGTGTTAAATATTTTTTTTTTTAAATTTTAAACAATTCAAGCACTTAGAAACTCACACACACACACATACTTGCATAATTCAATGAATTGCATATTAAAACAAAATTAGAGTAAAAAACCATACTCACACACACTCAAAAAATTAGTTTTGAAGTGCTTAAGAGCAGTTCATTAGGGCATGTAATTTACGTTTTATTTCTTTCCCGTTTTTTTTTAGTAAAAGAAATAAAAAATTTAAATTATTCAAATTAAAGCTTACATAATTTAACATTTGATAGAACGATTCTGTCAAAATATTATAGAAATTATGCAATTTGGCTTAGACGGAATATAAAAGCCTGCAATTGTGAATAATTTTAGAAAAAAAATTAAACAACAGCAGCAGAAATGTTAAAACTTTTTTAAAAATGTAACTTAGTTTGACATGTATTTGTATTCAATTTCATTTCGTATTTATCTATTACAGCCTTTATTAAGGAAAATGAATATTAGATGTGTGTGAAGATAAATTCAATTTTGCAAATCCAAGACGCAATCCATAAATTTTAGCAACGCCACATTTGGCGTTAACAGAGCAAAATTTCTTCTTAACAGAACAAAATATGCCCTTAAAAGAGCACTGTTAGCTATTTAACAGTACACATCTGAACAAGCCTACTTGTTTAGGAGCTAATTTTGGAAATATTCGAGATCTATGAGTACCATACTATATGCAAAGGAAGGTTCCAAGGCCTCTTAATATAATCCGCAACAGAGTCACATACATACATATGTCGTAAGTCATATGGTATAGAAAAAAATTTGCTTTCGAAATATCAAATTTTTGCTTGAAAATTCTCTAAAAGATAGTGGCCATTTTGGGACATATAAGAAATAGTACACCATACAGACTACATGCAAATGGTAGTCCAGAGGGTCCTCTTTCGAACCGTGGTAGTGGGATTGCTGGAATAATTTTGAGAGTTGTGAAAATTTCCGTCCTCTACCCCCACCAACCATCTTTTACATTTCAACACTTTTGTTCCCAAATAATAATAATCATAATGAGAATTAAAAGTTATGTAAATAGTCTGCAATAATTGCAAAGTAAAAGACTAATATACGATTGCCACTGTTAAAGGCCCCTTCACACGATCACACAAGTAATATGATCTGTCAAAATTTTGTGTAGAAGAGTACGGATGTGATCGTCTAAACGTACTATGTAATGAAACCATCACACATTGAGAGAAAATACGGATGAAAATTTTGACAGTCGTATGGCTCTCTTCATTTTTTGAAATGATTTAAAAAACAAGCAAGTCGCATTAGATCAGGGATGTATTTTTATGTAAACACATAGAAAAAAAGTGTAACAGCTGTTTTCATTTTACTTTGTTATTGTCTTATACAGATCATGTAAACACAAAAAAATAATCATACGACTATTATTCTCTTTTTTGAAATACGGATGGAATTTCATTTTACTTTTTCATCAGACTTTACGTATTACTTGTGTGATCGTGTGAAGGGGCCTTAAATAGTTAACAGTGCTTTGTTAATAACAAAGTTTACCGTGTTAGAGGCAAGAAGTGGCACTGCTAAACGTGTGGGTTTGCGTCTTTGGTTATTAACTTCGAATTTATCTCCACATACATATGTAGTCAACACCTGTTGCCAAAATTCTTTACAAAATTAACAAAGATCTTGTTTTTCGTTTGACATAAGATTTACAATCTTTTTTAAGAAATATTTTCAAAAAAATAAGAACATCCATTACAATTAAAATTAACCCATAAAAGAAAAGTTTTATTTTCCTTCAATAACATTAAAAAAAACAACAGGATGAAATTAAAGTAGCCTTGGCAACTGGGGAAACGAAATCAATAATTGAATGCACATGAAGCACACTATTTTTTATAAATTCAAGTGCTGAAATAATATTTTCAGCATTTATTTTCCTTTGAAAAGAAAACTTATGCGCACACAGACACATACTATACATGCACACAGACTAGCATACATTTTGCAATTTACGTATGAATGATACTTCAACGAAATTAAATTATTGAAAAGAGAAGCAAAGACACACTCTCTCTCACCCAAACACACTAATACAACTTTACAAATGCTATGGAAAACAAATACAGAAGAGAGAACAGAACAGAGAACATACATACATAAATCAGTAGAATTTTTACAAATACCAACCGCCACCACTACCACTACAACCGTCATCAGCATGCAAAAAAAAATGTAAAAAAACCAAAAAGTTGGGTCAAGCGAAAATTGAACGCAAAAAAATAGACAAAAAATTAAAAAAAAAATTTAAATGAAATGAAAATAAAAGCGCCAAATGCACTGATATACTCCAGAAAGAAAGAGAGAAAAAAAAAAAAACAGGAAAAAAGCAGAAAACAGTAACAAATAGCGATAACGGGCACAACAATTTATGGAATGTCTGCACTAAATGGCCAACTGAAACCAACCAAAATAGCCAACGAGCCAGCCAAAATATCCAGCCAAATAGCCAAAAACAGTATTTCGCAGCCAAACCAAATGAACCAACCGACCAATGAGAAGAACATCAACTTGTACTCTGAGCAGGAGCAGCAGCATCATCATCATTATGATCATAACATATACGACGTGTATGATGTTAGTGATGATGATGATGATAGTGATGATGACGCTGATGTGTATTATTCTTGATTTAAAAACACAATTTTTTTAGTGGCACTTGTGAGTTGAACTTCAACAAAAATAATATGCAAGTGAAGTTGGCCTATAACATAATACGATTGATATTGAAATTTTTCATACACCAGCACATATAAATACATGGTGCAGTTGATGTTGGCGTTGGCATTACTAATGGTTCTGGTATTGTAGAGCAGAGCTCTCTCTCTCTCTCTCTCTCTCTCTGCATAAACTCGTATGTGTGGCGTGACTCCTTTGGTTTTATTCAGAATTTCAATTGTTTTCCATTTAAAAAATGTTACTGTAAATAATTTCAAAATTAAGAGGCTGTCTGTCACTTAACACTGATACTCCTCTCACAATACCATTGAACGAATGCGGTTTTTTTTTTTGTTATATTTTCTTTGTTTTCATTTAAAATATTTAAAATAAGAGCACCAAAAGTGATCCAAAGTGGCAAGTTGGATGCAAAATGAACACAAGTGGAAACAAAGCTACGACTCTTAAATGGCGTTATAAAAGGAACTTAAGATGCAAGATATTGAAACTCTATTGGATATTAATAATGATTTGAATAAAAATTAGATCACCATTATAAATGTGAAACAGTCTCATTAACTGTAAACAATGCTATCAATTAGCATTTATATTGCATGAACAAAATTCATTGTTAATAGTTTAACATCTAAAAGACGCCTTAAAACCTCCATTATAGTTAATAGGACGAAAACGATTGAAAAGTACCCAATTTATCTGAGGCAATCGACACGCGTAGTATACTCCGTATCGGAATTAGAATTCAATTTCCAATGATATCTCTATGTCCAGCATTTGTCATCGACGTGGGAAATCAGGTTATGTGAGTTTGTGAGGGACCTGATCGCTGTCTAGAAGCCCGAGTAAATTAAAAGAATTTTCAGAGCAACTACTACCGCCCACCAAGTGTTGTATCGCTTTCAAAGTGATCATGACTTCTACTTAAAAAACAGAACAGTAGTCAATCAATATACAGGAGAGTCTTATGTCAGAATCATAAGCAGAATACTTTCGGATTGACAAACTAGAAGTTTCTTCTTTTAACCACATTTTCTATCAAGAAAATTATAATCGATGCGTATGCAGTGTTGCAGCGTTGCCATAGTCCAGGTAAGGCCAGAATTTAACTGCAATGAGACTTATTGCTATCAGCTTTACTCCCTCCTCTAAGAGAAGATCAGATAGGAGCGCATTGAATATATAGAAAATAATACCTTAGTTGGAGTGCAACAGACTAGAGTGATGATCAAGGACAACTAATTAACTGCACAGTAAGCCTAGCAATCTGCAGTCCACAAAACGTGAGAAACCGTAAAGCTTTGTAAGCTTTACTCCCTCATTATTGGCAACGGCCCTCTTAAATCTCTACTATAAAGCCTCTTCATCTTCATATCATCCCTCCAGTGTACTTTACTCTCGCTAGTGAGAATAGTTGAAATCACCTTTTGACAAAATGTCTAAATCAAAACACAACGAACGCTATTTTATTAAAAACTTTAGTACTTGCTTTCAGCTCAAAGGCAAAAGGATTAAAGCCTGCTACTGCAGTGGTCAAATCATCCACATAATTAAAAATCCTACTACAGCTTTTCCATAAAGATATTCAACAGTAAGAGCTATACATACGGTTTACCTCTATTTATTTCCCTTACCTTATGAGCTCTTCCCGCGTGCTGTTTCAAAGCATGAAACATTTCCAAACACTTTATTGGAACGTCTTCACGACACCGATTTTTTTTCTCTATACTGCGTTGAAGTCGCCGTAGTTTAGTAGGTACTGTGTTGGCTTGTTAGACGTGAGGCCGCGGTTCAAACCCCAGGTCAGACATCTAAACGAAAATATGAAAAAATATTTCTTCGGCGTCTTCCTCTCAGCAGAATTCTGACAAAACCTCTGAGAGTAAATAAAATTGCCATGAAATGTTTCTCAGAAATCTGTTGTTCGTAGTCGAATTTAAACTGTAAGTCCCGGCACTCTTGTATAAAATTAACACACACGCAACATAAGTGGTGTGAGAAACTGACTAGAGGCTTGTAATGACCAATTATGTATGTATGTACGAAATGTCATATTTTCATCACTCTAGAACTTTTGTGGATAAATAGCGAAAAGCCAGAGTCTTCGCTTGTCAAGTTTTTTGCTATCAAGACGGTTTTGAAACCATTGGTTGTTTAAAAATATTTCATAATCTTATCTAGCTACGGTAATCAAAAATACTTGTATCCCGGTCTTATTTTGCTGACCATCTATTACCTGTTGGCCAATACTGATAACTTGTTGTTGATTGCTTCCTTCAAATGGCCAATTTGTGACCAGTTTAAATTAGAATTGAAGATAGGCTGCGTCGACTTCAATCGACTAGGTAGTGTGTTGGCAAAATGAAATATGAACAAATAATTCTGCGGCATTTTCCTATCAGTAGTCTGCCGGCAAAAACTCTGCGAGTAAATAAAATTGCCATGAAAAGTGTACCAGATAATCTGTCTTTCGGAGTCGACTTTGAACAGTAGGTTCCACCGCTCATGGATAAAATTAACACACACACAACATGGTTGCCTAATAATAAACTCCGATTGTTTACATTCTTTAACAACATTTTTCGTCATGCTATTGAGCTAACCCCAGAAAATGTCATTCCAGAATACTCACACATATTATGACAACGTATCTTTGAGTTTCATTTATCGTTTCACAAGGAATTAAACAAAAATATACAAAAAAAAGGAAATTTAAACACAATAAAATGGAATGTAAAAAAAGTCAAATATATGCAGAGAGAAAGCAGTATATGGACGCGGTCAATGCCTATACAAATATTAACATTTCATTAAAACAGTACCCAGAGACTAGGGTGGAAGGAAGGAGAGCAATAAAAGCAAAACGAAAATGAAATGAAAACACAACAAGAAAGGAAATCAACACAAAAGAAAACGAACGAACAAGTCAAAGTCACAAAATCATGGATTTCCTTTTGAACGACAAGTGACTGCAAACCAAAAAAAAAGAAAGAAAAATAAAATAAATAAAGGGGGAGGGAGCAAAAAACCCGGATAGTATTTTGAGCACAAGCTATGCAAGAGATGAAAAGCTTTCTTTAATTTACATTTGCTGGGTTATGTTATGTTGTTGTAATAAAACAATTGTATGTTATACACTCAAAAAAATTAAATAAAAACCTCTTGAATTGATAAATGATTTCAAAAAATTATTGATTTTTTTCAGCAATTTTTCCAAGTGTTTCCACTACCTTTTCATTTCGGCCATAACGTACGTGCGTGCGTGTTCACTCTAAACAGTTTTATAAACTTTCTAGTGCTATTAAGTTTCTCTCGTTACGTGTCAGTGACCCATTGTTCGACGATGAACTAATGCCAGTGCGGGCTAAACAATAAAGGACAGAAACATCACAGTTGTCGTGTCGTGTAACAAAATTCCAATTTAATTTTAGTTTACTGATGGTATTGTTTTGTATCGTTTTTTATTGTTACATTCCTTTCTAATTACGGCGTCTGTTTTTGTTTTTTTTTTTTTTGTTTTTAGAATTACTTTCAGTGTAACGACACATTAAATTAAAATGACATTCCGACAATTGACAATAAAAATGTACCACCATCAACATGCCATCCTACGAATAGAGCTCTAAAGAGCAACAAAACAGAAACCAAAAAGAGAAAAAAAGGCAACATTTGAGAGATTTAAAGAGGGAGCAGAAAAAATGGCAAAAAGTTTTGATGTACAATTGCAGACATTCACTCATTCACTTTGAACATTTTTGTGGCTTCCTCTGCAATAAAATGCGAGGGGAAAAGCAAAACGTTTTTATTGTACCATTTGCAGACATTTAAAGGGGGAATATTGTGGCAAAAAAAATTTTCGTTTTAAAGCGAAGAAATAGTTTTAGTGGAGCTAATCTTTATCTTGTGTAAGTTTGACTTGATCAAGCTAATCAAAGTTGGTTTTATTGGCAAGAACTAAAATAATTTGGAACCTCATGAACAAGACTGGATGCCACTCTAGTTAGAAACAAAACTTCCGAATCAGAACAAAAACGAACTCATTTCTCAAAGCATATAGTGAAGAGTGGATCCTCTTTCTCGAGAATCTGAAGATAACATATGGCTCAAACGCTGTATTCGCAACTAAACGAATACCACCACATTATTAATGGGTTCCAGGGAGATACAATAGATTGCATGATCGTAATTGTTTAGCACTTGTATACAAGAATACTAAAGGAAGTCAAAGCCTGTATTGAATGTTAGGAGGTTCTTCTTAAGAGTTTATTTTGATTAAGTAAATCATACACTATGAGCTGATGCTCTGAGGCGAAATTTATCATTCTAAATTAAATAGAATGCCTGGCTAACTGTTCTAAAATGACAATAAGATTTCTAACTTTATCGATGTTTGAACTCCCTGATGATATTTAATTTTCAAACACATTGTGAACACTTTCTGCCTGATGTCAGTCTATTCTGCTTTCCGTTCCATTTTCTTAGGCGGTTTATGAAGTAGATAATCGATGCAATGAAATTTTCGCCTACAAGCAGAACGTTGTTAGCGTCCCCAAGGTCTACTATGTTCCAAAGCTGTTGATTTTTTATAGCGTGTGATCAAGATTCCGCCAGTCTACATCCATCCATCTTGTAAAGTTTCTGGACATTTTCAGACGAGCTAACATTTAACACCAACAGACTAATTAGGCACTTTAGCTAGCCTTTTAAAGAGATTTTAAAAGCCACTATCGAATCTATGCTGTCGAAGAATTACGACCAATAACGATAACGCCAAACGTTAGTAGCGCTCACGAGAAACTTAAGGAAATTAGTTGAGAGAATGACTGATTTTTTGAGATTCTTTTCATGACATTTTTACATTTACTCTCAGCTTTTTTGCCAGAAGACTGCTGAAAGGATGTCGCCAAAGAAATATTTTTTTCGCATTTCGTTTCGTTCGAGATGTCTGAGCTAAGATTTAAACCACGGATTCGCGTCTCGTAAGCCAACACATTACCTACTAGACTACGGCGACTTTAAATAAACATAATTCACTAAATCATAAGTAATTCAGGCTTATCTTAATAAAAAGTTGGGGTTTTAGTAAGCAGAGGTACGCTACCACTACTACACGCAATACACTTGCACAGTTAATAGACAATGAAAAACTACAACAATATCCTCCTAGAACCTGCTACAATAGCTAGGAAAGCTTGATTAATAACATTGAATCAAAGCAAAAGCATAATATGCTTTGCGAACGTCGTATGTGCTTTCAAAGGAACGACAGCAAATGTTTACTTTATGCCTGTGGAAGGAAATTCGTTAAATTCTTAGCTAACATACGATCCTGGCATGTATTTTCGATTCATGGCTTGATTAGAAAGAAATAAAACTTTTAAATGTCTGCCTAGAAATATAAAACAATGCACACATGCATACATAAGAGAGTATAAATTTACGTGTGTATGTGTGTTAGAAAGTATAAAAAACCCGTTACACATTACATATATACTCCAACACATACATATACTAATGCATACACTGAAATGTTAATGTTAACATGTGGCAGGCATGAAAGGTAGCTTAAGCAGACAGACCGGGCCTACAAAAAACAAGTACAACAAGTACACAAAGGAAACAAACACAGAAACAACAATTTGAACGAGGGGGGAGAAAAACAATAAAACGAAAAATTAAAACTTTTAAACAAGAAGACTAAAGAAAAAGAATTAAAAATAAAAATAACAATAAACAAAAGAGAGAGAGAGAGCTAGAGCGAACAAAAAGAGGCAACATTTGTTAACATTTGTAAGTGACTGAGCGACTATAAATGAAATAAAACAGATTGACAGACTTTGTGTGTTTGTGTTTGTTCACGTGTGTATGTAACATGTAAGGAAATAAACGAATTTATGTCTTTATGTATATATGTGTGTGTTTACTTTGTATTCAGAGTTATTTTTACTGTCGATGTGTTGTTTTATTTTCTGTGCTGGATTTTGTTTCTGTATTTTAGTGTTTTACTCTTCTTTTTTTACAACAAATAATGGAACGGATGTCAATGAAATGTCACAAGTATATGCGGAGATGTCCGTTATAATGAATAAAAATTAACAACAAAAACAAAAAAAGAACATCAGAAAAGAAACAAAAAAACACAAAGAGAAATGAATATAATCAAAATAAAAAAATAAAAATGAACACATGAACACAGATAAAAGCGAAAAACGACTACCGAAGTGAGTGAATGACTGAATGAATTGCATTGAATGGAATTGAAAGGAATCGATTGTTTAAATGAATGTTGGACGACGAAGACAACGACGATGACTGACTGGAAAAAAAATTGAATTGATTCGAATGGCATTTTTTTTTTTTCTTCTTTTGATTTTTCAATTTTTCCCTTTATTTTTGTTTTTATTTTCTGTCGTAAACTACATACAATACTATGAAAAAATAAAAACAGAATGAATGAAAATAATGATTTTATTTTTATTTATTTGTGTGTGTGTTTATTATTTCTTTTTTTTATATTTTTTAATAAATTTATTCCAGAGAAAGAGTTCGCTTTATTACGTTATGTGTCCAGATTTCTTTGCTCGTTTTTTTTTTGTTAAATTGTTTCATGTCAATCTGGCTGAGTCTATCTCGGGTAAAGAATATTGACGCCATTTTGTATTATAAATATTTGATATGTTATTATTGATAAATATTTCATTTGTTTCTATATGGAGTTGTTTGTGATTTGTGTGTCTGTCTGCATTAATAATTTCCAGGAATTTCAAGTATTATGAAAAGCAAAAAAGGTTCTGAGTTTATAAATCAATGGGAAATTGTTTGTTCAAATAAAAATATTTCACTTTGATGGTGTATTAAAGTCATGATAAGGAATATTAGTAATTTAATATGGGCCTAGTGGTAGCAATTGGTGGAAAAATTAATGGAAAAGTAATGACCCAAAACAGATTTATATTTCGTTAAATTAACGGGGGTAAAGATATTATTAGCCTCCCTAATGTATAGACATACATATATACTGAGGTAGTTTGAACGATAATTTAAAAATGATATACGTTAGATATGCATATGAGTTGCTCAGTGCACAAATCGATTAACTCCATAAAACAAAAAGTTGAGAAATGCGATAAGGTAATGTAAATTGTTTTTTAAAATTCCCTTTACAATATAAATTGAAATATATATTGTAGAATACATAAATACATATATAGCTTCATCTAAAGGTATATAAGATTAAAGAGAAAGAATAGCCAAAAAAAAAATAATGTCAGTAATGTTATAAATTTCATGTGACTGGTGGAGTTAATCGATTTGGCAACTGAAAAAATAAAATTAAATTAGGTATTTAAATTTTTTTATTACAGAAGAACTTAGTTATTACATAGTTTTATTAAAAATTATCCATAAAAATGCGTGTTTACAGTGCTGTTATAATATATTATTTGTGATTAATTTATCAGCGCTATAAATAATGTCTTCTTCATCAGATGTACACAGAGCGCCATAAGTGAGTCAACACCCTCTATAATTTTAAATTTTCTATTATAAAAAATATACTTGTAGCACAACAATAATTGAATTGTTGTTTTTGTTTTAACATTTTATAAGTAATAAATAAACGTTTTTATTTTTGGAAATTTATTCGACTATTCTCATTTACTTTTTTCGCTATCCTAAGAAAATGAATTATTTCTGTGGTGTTTACTCACTTTTGGCGCTCAGTGTATGTAAGGATTCATCATTTCGATTTGTTCTCAAGCTTTTAAAGTAATTAATGGTTAACAGGAGGAATAAATTTAAACAACCCCATCATGTCTCTCCTTTTTTCCCTTATCACAATTCTGCTTTTAGGATATAATAAAGGCTTATTTACATTTTTCATACTTTGTGGCCTACCTGCTACAGATTTCCTTATGTCAATTTCGTTAAATTCTAAATCTTCATTATAGTCATATTTGAATTGTATGAGATGAGGTTTTGACCTTTCTAATTTTATGCAGTGTCTTTTAAACCAATTTACTGGAAACCCTTAAAGGTTGCTTTTCTGTTAATGATTCAGTTTTCTAAAGGTTTTCTTGAAAAAAAATCTTGGTGGGTCATTTGGATTAGATTAAATGGTGCTTTCTTTTTGCACGTTTTGATTATATTGTATCAATCATCAGGTGAATAAATGTTTTGAATTTTTTTTTGCATGTGATTCAATAATGGCAAAATCTGAGTCATTAGGTAAATAGCTATGACCACTCACCAAAAATTTCATTTCAATTGACTCAGCTTTTATTTTCGTACTTTGAATAAGTTTCAATAAACTTAAGACTGTTTTAATATTTCTTTTTTGCCCAGTACACAAATCGGAATATGTTATTATTTTTTCAAAGTTTGCAGTATAAGTTTTTATGTACTTTGTTAGACACGATGAAATTTCTTGAGATCCACGAGATCCTTCAGTTTCTGGCCAAACAAACATGTGGCTTATATTTTTACTGAATTCATGACATCCGAAATTATAAATATATAAATTTCGCTTATAATAAGCTACAGATGTGGTCAGTTTAGGAAAGGCTAAAGCTTTTTCTAACTCGAAAGAAAATACAAAAATTGTTTCTGATGCTGCCATTCGATCGGCAGCAATTTGACTGCGAGCCCGTTCTGCCTCTTTTATGTGGGTTTCCTTTTCAATTTTTGATCATTTGTTATCATTCAACGGTTGCTAGTGGTGCATTTGAATTCCGTTATTGAAACGATTTACATAAGAGTAAGGAGTTAATCAAAATGTCTTCTGAAATAAATTACTTATTATTCAATGGCCCAAAAAATTTTGTAGTTTAATGATGTTAATCTTTACTATTCAGGAAAATACATAATAATAAATATAAAAAGTTATGACTATCCAAACTACTTTGACACTTAAATTTAAGAATTTTCAAAAATTGGAGTTAATTACTTTGTGCACTGAACGGCTCATATATACATACATAATTGGTCATTACAACCTTTCAGTTAGTGTTACAAATTAGCCTCACACACCATTCATGATGTGTTTGTTAATTTTATACAGGAGTACCGGAACCTACAGTTTAAAGTCGACTCCGAACGACAGATTTCTAAGAAACTTTTCATGGCAATTTTCTATTTACTCTCAGAGTTTTTGCCAGAAGACTGCTACAAGGAAATCACCGAAGAAATATTTTTTCATATTTCGTTCTGTTGGAGATGATTGACCTGAGGTTTGAACCGAGGCCCTTCTTCTAACAAGCCAACGCGCTACCTGCTATTAAGTCGCATCAAAAACAATCAAGTGCAATAGAGAGATACGACGTGTACGTACTTAATTAGAAGAGACTTTAAATTATCAAACTTTTGGTACGCAAAAGTACCTTTTTAAAGCAACACAATATTTTATAAAATTTAAATTTCATTTTGTTTATACGATTAAAAAAAATATTCTTTTCAAAATTCTTGTAAAATGCCAAAAGTAAATCGATAACCCGATATACAATATAAATAATGAAATGGCAAACTAACTAACCATGTTCCGCAATTAACTGCTACAACAATTATTTATAATAATAACAACAACAATGAAAATAATAATAACAAAATAATCATATTTAACATAGACACACACACCATACTCTGTACTCTCTTTCCTACCGCTCTCTCACTGTTTGTAATATAATAACCCTGAAATTAATTTTATTTTGCAAGGACATTTAATATATTATTTATATATGTATGTATTCAATACAGATACATACATATTTTATAAATGAGAGAGCAGGAGAGAGAGAGAGAGAGAGAGTGTTTAACTATTAATATGTGTGTTTGCCTTTAGCATTTAAACTGTAAATACCGTAAGAGAGAAAATTTAAAACTCACCTTAAATATTGCTGGATAACATGAACATAAACCTGCAAAAAGATATTAAAATTCGAAATTAATTGTCATAATAATACGAATATTTATTGAATATTTTTCTTAATTTTATTGTTTGATAACACTCCAGTATTTAATATTTTATCGAAATAGCAACAATCGATAGCAAAAAACGTATGAATAATTGAAATAATTGCTTGTGTTTAAAAATAAATTGATGAGCCTAGGTATGATCATGAGCATGATAAAGAAATTTCCAAAATAATTTCATTATTATTAGTGTTGGCACTTGACAAATGCATGCAAACAGAAGAAGAGTGAAGAGTAAAGATAAAGACAAAGAAGAAATTTTGTTTTTATTATAATTTAATAACAATTAATTAAATAATTGTTATTAATAAATAATTAATGCACGTGTTATAACAGAAATGAACTTTACAAATTAAGCATGAGCTCAAGAATACTTATATCATAACTAAGCATGACAAATTATGATAGTTTAATACAATTTTATAAAGTAAGGAGAATAAAACCTGTATAAGTATATATGAATTTAGATTATTTGTGTATGGAAATGTTGGCAGTACCTTCAAATACATTTATTAAGATGTATACCCACAAAATAAATTTTAAATTGTATTTAAAATCAAATACAAAATTGCAAAATATGTTTTAATAGTTCGTTAAATCGCCGTAGTCTAGAATGATAGTGTGTTTGCTTATTAGACGAGAGCCCGTGGTTCGAATCCCAGCTCAGATGTCTGAGGTTCTGCAACGCATGAACAAAATTAATGCATGCAATATGGGTTGTGTGCGAAGCTAAGTCGCGATCCTGAATAAAGGGTTGTAATGACCAATTAAGTACGGAAGTAAGTATGTACATATAATAAGTCGTCGTAGTCTAGTATGTAGTATGTTGACTTATAAGACGTAAGGCCATGGTTCAAATCCCAGGCCAAACATCTCGAACATAATGAAATACACCCAACTCTTTTTTTACACGGTAGATACGTTCCTCAGAAATCCGTGTAAAAACAAACCGTTTAAAAAAAGAGGTGTTTCCTATAGTAAAATGGGTGATACGTTCCATGTTATCTGAAAACCGTGTAAGATGAAATGAAGAACTATATTTACTTCGAAAAACCGTGTAAAAAATGTTGAAAACTATAAAATTTTAGAAATGCATACAAATTGTATGTTCATACGGCATTTTATTGAGCATTAAAACTTAAAATACATAATTCATACAGGTGAAAAATTGGTAGAGCAAGCAAAAAAGAAAAGAAATCTGTTAATCCAGAATTAAGAACAGAAAAATTAGAATAGAAATAAAGAAAAAATATTTACATAGCTACATAATTATTCGTCGCTACTTGATAACAAGCGCAATTGTTTGCGACGAACTGGACTAAAGTCGGTATCATCACTGGAGATATCCATCAAATTATCCAATGGTGACTTTCGTCCGGTAATAGAGTTTTGAACTGTCGGACTACTTTCCGAAAGGTCTTGCGCCGTCGACTTTTTTTATTAAAAACTCTTTTATAGAAAGTTGAACGTTTGGTTTTTTAAGTTCTTTATATACAAGACAATGATTTTGAAACCGTACTAGATTAAAAATTTTTTACAAAAAAAATTTTTTTTTTCGACCGTGTAACTTCAAATCCGTGTAAAAAGAAACCGTGTAAAAAAAGAGTTGGGTGTATAAGAAAATATTTCTTTCGGCAACTTCCTCTCAACAGTCTTCTAGCAAAATCTCTGAAAGTAAAAAAAATTGCTATGAAAACTTTCTCAAAAATCTATCGTTAAATTGCAAGTCCCGCCACTCATAGCTAAAATTAACGCATGCAATCTAGGTTGTCATATTTGGGCACCATCCTGTTGAAACCATACATCAATACCATGAAGAGCGGGTATAAAAAAATCGATTATCACGGTGCAATAGGTGTCTCCATTGACCGGTACTGGTTGCTCCGCCCTCATTTTCGAAGAAATATGGGTCAATGATGCCACTACTCCACAAGCCGCACTAAACAGTCACTTGTAACGGGTGTATAGGCTTCTGGAAAACCACGTAAGGGTTTTCTGAGCCCCATATACAGCAATTCTGTTTATTAACGCACCCACCAAGATAAAAATAAGCTTCATTTTTGGCAAAATCAACATCAACGTTACTGAAGCGTAAATCGATTCATTACGTACAGCGGAGATAATATACAGAATTTTGTGACAGAATAGAATGACACAAGTATTGCCAGATTCCAAATAACCGATGATACAAATTTAAACCGATAGATGGCCCACCCTATACAATTTCATTTAATTATGTATCTACTATGTATATTCGTTTCAGAAGTATACTCTCTTAAAGTATTTAAGTTGCCTGCGTTAATTTTTTATATTAGTTGCGCGATCTACAGTTTAAAGTCGACTCCGAACGACAGATTTCAGTGAGTCACCACTTTTGTTATTAACAAAACTCAAGAGACTCATTAAATGACAACGATTAAGGCAGTATACACTGTACCGCTAAAACACGTTAAGCTTCCACCAAAAATTCCTAAACAAAACATACACAAGAAAATGCGACTCTAAACTTGATATAAAAAAGAGAAGATACATAATAAAAAATCCTCTCTCTCTCTCATACCATTATTCTCTCTTCCGGTTTGAAAAGCTTATGCGTGTGTCACTAAATTAGTTGAAAATGCAAAAATGATTAGAAAACAAAGGACAGACGTTGTCATACTGCAACTGCACGTACTGCATTTCACCTTTAAACTTTTGAAAATATACGCATACAGACACCTTTAAACAAACAACTTTTTAACACACTGGAATGACATTTTTCTATTTTCTGTTGTTGTTTCTCTCTTTTTTTTTAAGTACTTAATCAAAACAAGGTAACAGGAGCAACAACAAACAAAACAATATGGACATACATATGCAAACGTGCATGCATGACTATGGATGTGTGTGTGATGTAAATATTAGTGTTAGTGTTGTTGTTCATGCTAAAGCTTCTCTTTTATTCAAATAATAATATTGACACTGCCACTGCATTATGTTTACCTAAGTATGTATGTGAAGGTTTCATTTGTTTGTATATTCGTATATACATATTCAAGTGTTAGTATGTTAATTTGTCATCCTTTGTGTGTGTGTGTATATGGGTGTGTGTGATATATGAGAGAGTATAACAGTTTTTATACAGCATATTACCCAAATTGATATGAAATATGACGTTTAATTAAATTAAAGTGTACACTTGGCAAAACTCTCTCTCTCTCTCTCCCTCTCTCTCTCTCTCTCTCTCTCTCTGTGTATATTCGTACTCATACAGTATAGTGTAATTATGTACCAACATTTTTAAACAGTTGGCTGCTTATTTTAATGAATTTTCATTTTTATCGTTATATGATCAACAGCAGTAACAGCAACAACAGCATCAGAATCAACAGCAGTAGCATTGGCATCAACGTATAAGAGTCGTAGCGACTAAACTTAAAATTAATGATGTTCTTAAAATTTTTAGCACACTGACATACATACATACATACTCATATAAAGCAACCACTTTTCATTTTCGTTTCTCTCAGTCACTCATACATTCAGTCACTCTGTCAGTTACTTATTCCTTCATTCATCCATCAGTCAAGTCAATAGAGATATAAATAATGGCACAAATAGCAGAAATAAGTAAATGAGAGCGAGTAACTTGAAAACGTATTTAAATTTTTTTAATGCTGTTTGTATGAGTCTTCGTACGAACAGTAACAGAACAAAGCAATTGCAGCCATCACCAGTAACAACGAACGGCTTGATGCTGGCGGCAAAAAAAAAAAATAAGAAAAAACATGAATTGAAACGAAATGAAAAATTTCGAGGTCAAGCTGAAGGCATTTTTACTTTACTTTTGTCTATAATAACAACAACAGTAACAACAACAACAAGAACCCATTATTTGAACATCCCTTTACAATAAAACAGAAAAATAAACAAAAAAAAAAAAAGAAAAATGAGGAAATGTCAGCTAAACATTGTTTGTTTGTAAAGGAAAAAGGAGAATTTTCAAAGGAAATGGAAAGTAATGAAAGCGTTGTCTTATAAAAAAAATATATTTTTTGGAAAATAGAGCAACGGAATTAAGTAAACATCCGGAAGCTGTGGCATCTAACCAGATAAGAATATAAATCTACTGAAATGAGCTAAACTAGGGCAGAAGCATAAAAACTTTAAACATTTTCTATTGCAAGTAACGCTATTTAAAGTTAATTTAAATTATGTTATGCTCCAATTTTATTGTATTAAGCTTTAAATAAAAAAAAAAAAAAAATTAAAATTTTATAAAATTTAAAAATTTATTAAGCTTTAAATAAAATCAAATATTTTTCCGTACAACATATCGTGTCTCATTTAAATATCGATTTTGATTTCATAATCATTTTATAGAACAAACATTATATACCTCCGGTATGCTTAAAAATATTCGTGTTCTTTCTGAAATCTTTACCAGTTAAAGTTCCATGTCAAAAGTTAGATAAGTTTACGAAACATTACCTTTACTTTACACAGAAAGTCATTCCGTTTTTTTTTTTTAATAATTCAATTGGGAGCACCACAATTCATCTGCTTTTTATACGTTTGGTCTAGCTGTCTAATTGCATGTAACATTCTGCATCTTCAAATATTCTTTACTCGATCTCGGCTATGGGAACACCTCCTTACGTTGTGCTCCGTTTACATTCACTTTTGCTGTTGGTCAAATCGCCGTAATATCGTAGGTAGTGTGTTGGCTTATTAGACGTGAGGCTGTGATTTAAACTCCAGCCTAGACATCTCGAACAAAATGAAATAAAAAAACTATTTCTTCAGCGACTTCCCCGCAGCAGTTTTCTGGAAAAAACTGTGAAATTAAAAAAACTCTCTCAAATATTTGTCGTTCGAGTCGATTTTAAATTGTAAATCCCCCGTCATTCATGAAAAAAAAAACACACACACAACATGGGTGTGGCGAGAAACTAGGTTGTAATCCTGACTAAAGGGTTGTGATAACCGACTAAGTTACCGGTTAGTTCAGTCCAAAAACCACTGGACGTCGTCGTAATCCAGTAGATAGTGTGTTGACTTATTAAACGTGAGGACACTGTTCAAATCCCAGTTGATACATCACCAGCAAAAAGAAATCTGAAAAAATATTTTTTCGGCGACTAATCTTTATTTAGAGTAAATAAAATTGCCATGAAGAGTTCCACAAAAATTTGTCGTCTTTACTGTAGGTCTCGCCATTCATGTATAAAATTAACACATACAATATAACGGGTGTGAGAAGCTAGGTAGTAATCCTGATTTAAGGAGCAATTATGTATGTAAGGTGCACCATATTGTAAGGATTTTTGATATAGTCAAGCCAAAAATTAATAGTAAAGGGAACAATTATCCTTCGATACCAATTGAAAATGCTAAACGAGCCAAATCTCTAAGTTGCCAGGGGTACACAGGAGTGTAATTTTGGGGAGAAACTGTTTTATTTGATGCCGTTGACAACACCAGTGATCGCCAATTGATACAAAAATCACGGAGCGGCTAACACCAACAATTTGTGGATGTTAAATATTTCAGGTAGAGGAGATCTTTTGGGCCGCCGTAGTTTAGTATGTGAATTGACAACTACACGAGTTCTCGTGAATTTAAACCTCAGCGCCTGGATCTTAAAAAAAAAAACAATATAAACAAATATTTTAACTTTCCTTTCAAAAGTTCTCTGGTAAAAGAAATTGCCATGAAAATCGCTCTCTCAAAACGGTACCTTTCGACCCTCATATATAAAATTAACATGCACCACATGTTTGGTGTGAGAAGTTAGGCTGTAATCCTAACTAAAGGGTTCTAAACACTAAAAATTAAACACTTTTATTATGTCTGTTACTTATTTACAACTATGTTTTGTATTGGTTCCCCACCCAAAATAACTGCAAATTATGTCTCTTCTTCCGTCATTTTCATTCCGTTTAATTTGTTTTCTTAATCATTAATTAATGACGAACACCTCCTGCTTCAAGTGTTGTTTCTAAACTAAAATACTGGAGTGCAGTTTATAGCCTACCATGCCACTCATTCGTTATTAATTTCTTATAACACAGCAGTGTCGTGTAGTGTAGTTAATAACTTTTCTTCTGCAGACACACACATATGTACGTGCTGTTTAAATCATAAAATATAATAATAAAATTATTAATTAAATGCCAATTAATTCCCATCCTCAATATTGTATTTTATAGCATCGTCGAAAGTATTTCATGAATATTTATGTGTGTAAATAGACATTTCGTTGAATTCCATTGCGGAAGTTTTCTTGCTTTTAATCTACATTTTTATGATCTCATTAAATAGGAGCAGAGAGATCAAATTATTCTAACGGTTGTAAATTATTTCATTATTTTCTCTCTCGTTCTGACTGTGACTCTTCGACATTGATGCTCTCTTTCCTCTATAAAGCTTTCTAAAATTTATTGTTTTCCTGTTAGATGTTATGGACCTTTACTGTTAATGTTCCACAAGATGTTAAAGTCTTTCTATTTTGTTTTCTTCTTTTTTATCGTTGACAATAACAACAACAATACAGCAACACAGTTTATTCTGCTACTTCGCCTTCTTCTACTTCTTCTTCATGTTATTTAAGCCAATAAAAAAGTGTCAACTACTATAGACACATAGAGGTAATGAAACTGTAATACTTTATGACAATTTCTTTCTCTCCTCACTCTCTTTGCGTTATTCTCCCTTTTCTCTCTTCAAGTAGAACTTTATGAACATATTGTTGGTTTTTGTATAATTGTTTAGAATGTATGAGAAAAGGATAAAATTATTTGTCTATTCCCCTGCTTTCTTTTAATTTTTTTCTTGTGTCTAAGAGTGTAAAAAAGAATGTGTACAGTTCCTCGCACTTCACATACCATACAATTCACGAGACCTGCTATTTAATTTCAATGTGTGGTGGCAAAAGGAAAGGAAAAAACTGTATGTCGAGAGGGCAAAGAGAATGATGAAAAGAAAACGAAAGAATTATAATGCGAAACATCAACATTCCGTTATAGTTGATGCTAAAAATGTGGGTTCAAGAACAAAAACTTTATACACTCACACACACAAACATTCCTATGCACACATATACAACTGCATTCAAAGTACATACATATTATATTACATGATTAAGTGTTTACGCATGGACGTATGTGTATGTGTTGGCTGGTGTAGAAACAAACTTTAGAACACAAGCAGAAACCATATGCATGACTTGTTTGTGAATAACGTCAAGTTCGTCTTTGTTTTTGTATGCGTGTGTTTGTGTTTGTTCTCTTCGTACTCAGTATTATAGTTGCTCCTATATTAGTTGTTGTTGTTGTTATTGCTGTAGTTGTTGGCATTATTTTCATTCATTGTTTCTTTGAAGAAGAAAAACAATGGCGAGCATAATATCTTTAAAATGGTTTTTTTTATTCGTTCTGGCTGTGGTTATGAGTCATTCTATGTGATTTAAGATACGACGTCTTTCTCCAGGAGTCTTTTTGCAAAAACTCTGTGAGTAGAAACAAAATTGCGATAAAAAGTGTCTTAAATCTCTTGTTCAGAGACGATATTAAGAAGGTCCCACCGTACATACATACATACATATGTACATACATTACAATCCTTAAGTCTCACACCACTTATGTTGTGTGTGTTAATTTCATACATGGGTGGCGGGACTTACTGTTTAAAATCGACTCCAAAACGAACGACTTTTCATGGCAATTTTATTTTCATTGAGTTTTCATTACCGAAGAAATATTTTTCCTTTTTTCTTTTGATGTCTGACCTGGGGTTCGAACCGTGGCCTTACGTCTAATAAGCCAACACACTACCTACTACTACTTGTGGTCGCCGTAATCTAGTAGGTAGTGTGTTGGCTTATTAGACTGAAGGCCCGAGTTCGAATCCCAGGTCAGACATCAAAACGAAATTATGAAAATATTTCTTCGGCGACTTCCTCTCAGCAGATTTCTGGCAAAAACTCTGAGAGTAAATAAAATTGCCATGAGAAGCTTCTCAAAAAACTGTCGTTCGGAGTCGACTTTAAACTGTAGGTCCCGCCACTCATGTATAAAATTAACACACACAACATGAGTGATGTGAGAAGCTAGGCCGTAATCCTGACTGAAGGGTTGTAATGACCAATTATGTATGTATGTACTACCTACTAGACTGCTGCGACTTCATGGATAAAATGAACACACACATTAAGGGTGGTAGGAGAAGCTAGGTTGTAATCCTCGCTAAAGGGTTTTCAATTTCTTTTTACACTGTACCGTTTTAATTTAATGTAAAATGAACCATATTATACGTTAAACAATTACACACAAGGCAAGTGCTCAGTTAAGTTGAAACAACGGTTTTTTCTGCTACTTTCAGCTATTCAAGCTGGCAGTTTTAGCTTTTTTCACCTTTTCAAAGCAATTTATTTTTTAAACTTTTATTCTTAGAATCAAAAAAATAAAAAAAAAAAATAAAAAAAAAATAAAAAAAAAAAATAAAAAAAAATTAATTGAAACATAAACCCATTTACGCACACACACTGCTGCTATTCCCTTAAAAATGGTTTTAATAACGGGAAACGGAAAAATAAACTCTTATTTCTTGTATTTCTATTCTTGTGAGAGTTGAGAGTGTATGAATGCCTGTGTTCTGTAGGTTTTATTTCCTTTCGTTTTTATTGTCAAGTGTGTTGCAAAAAAAATTAAAAAAAAACATTCCACACGACGTCACGGTTATAATCATTAATTTTGCTGCAGCACATGTCATACATTCCCGAATGCCGGTCGGCAACAACATAAACCAGCAGCTATCCTCAGGGATAATAAAGTCACTGGCTGGATTTTTTTTAAATTGTAATGTAATTGTTGTTACAGTAACAACAACAAACGCATGAGCATGGGCAAACATTACAAAAAAAAAACATTTAAAGCACAACATAAATTAAGGATCATTAAGTGAAATGTGTGTAGGTTTTAAATAACTTACAGGATATAATGGTAAGCAACAATGTAAGAAAGAGAATAATAATGGAAATGAAAATGAAAATATAAAATTGTTTATAAGTAAATTGTAGATGAAATTAAATTTTAAAGACTATTTTGCCTGGCAACAGTAAAATTAAATATAAAAAAAACGTGTCAATTTAAACGTAAACGTTTCCTTTAATTTCTTTTAAAGAATGAAGTGTTTTTATTAGGCAACAATGATTAGAAATGTTTTACATTTGAGGGAAATTACTTCGCAGATGGCAAAAAAAAATTTGGAAGAATATAGAAAAAGAAAATCTTTTATAATGTATTGCGCGAATATATTTGAAATTTGCGTATTGCGTGTTATTACTTTTGATAAGGAAAGGAAACTTGGATCCATGATCCAAGGCCTAATAAAAGTTGTTTGGGAAAAATTTTTAAAAGCTATCAAAAGTGGCTTCATATGTTGTCTAACTTTCTGTTCACTCTTATCCCCTAGAACTAAGGTTACAACAAAAATTACGGCAAAAAGATGCAGAAATATAGAGAAGAGCAGCTACAGATATGACAAGTTCTATTCCGCTGAACTGTAGATGCAAAATTAATACCAAATATCAGCGTTCAAATTCTCGTACATCTGGCAATAGTGCAAAAGCCAATTCGAGGTGGTCAACATTAGGTTAGGTAAAGTAGCAGAAACACTTGGGGAAAGAAGTTCCATTTAAGCCATTGTAATCCCACAATCAATATACTACACGGGCAGAAAACATTCACTAAAGGAAACCAACCCGAGTTGAAAATGAATCTTGCTATTGCAGCAATCTTTCGTTCAAGGATGTTAGAAAGTGAGAGGTAAAAAACCTCAATATTTTTATGACAAGAGCAGGGCACTTACGCATTAGGTGAAGGACAGTCTCTTCCTTGTCCTCAGACCCATAGCACCTGCGGAAGTCATTTACCGGAATGCGAACAGTTTCGACATACCTGCCAAATGGACAGTGGCTCGTAAGGTCGGCGAAGGATATTAGAAAGTAAAAGGACAGAAACTTCCAACTTTTTTATGACAAGAGCATGTCACTGACACCACAGCTCCTGCAGAAGGCTTCGCATTCTGGGATGCCTACCAAAAATACAGTGGTCCGTGAGGTGCTCTTCTTATTCACAATCTAACAATGTGGCACGTACTCTCTCGTTGGCAACAAGAGCCACATTCGTAGAATGAGTCAATAATTTTCACTTAAACTGATTCAATCGGAAAACCTATGGCCTGTAACAAATCGGAGATTTCGACCTCTATACCGGCTCCGGCCAACACAACAGCAATGCATTTTTCAACAATATTTCTATGTCGCCGAACCCATATAAGAGTTGCCTTGAAATGATCCGAGATTTCACTGAAAAATAGTCCGCATTCATGGGTAAAGATTGATGTTGAAATTACATTCGTCAGGGACTTAATAACAACCGGGCTGTCTGAGTAACTCAAGATATTTTCGGGAAATTAGCCGCCAATTAACAAGCATTGCGCCGCTTTCAAAACAGACATGATTTCTGCTGAGAAAACACTGCAGTGATCATGCAGCCAATAAGAAAGTTTATTATCAGAACCCGTAATAAATATATCGCATCCCTCTTTATCTCCTTTCTCTTCTTCCTTTTTCTTTTCTCTCCATAATTGAAGGATCACAATGGACTAAGAGGTCTCTGGGTGAAGGCATGTAAACGGTAATACTGTGAAGCGCCTCTCTTCTTAACCTAACCTAAATATATCACCGACTACTCTGTCACTCCAATAGGAAATGAGAGTGGTGGTAAGTTGGCATTGTCGACATCAAAGAAGGCACTACTAAACAAAAATGTAATCCCACCAAATGTAAAAAAAGATCGATAACAATGCCAAGTATGTGAACAGTGTCTATGGAATAAAAGCTTTTCATACCCCATTACACGAAGTTACTGGGATTACAATAAAGGACCATTGGAGGGAAAAATCTACAAGTAAGTAGCAATGAATGGAAGACAGACAAGCACCAGCACGTATTTTTAAAGTTTTCTTTCTGATTTTATTTTTGATTTTCAAGTTGTATACTACATGACGTATGTGTAACATGCTTCAAATAATTTGCATTAATCATACGTCTACGGCAAACGGTTTATATTTGAATTATCAAACACAAACGACGCTTTCATATAAATTTGAAGAGAAATACTTTTAAATTTGAGTAAATTTTCATGTAAATTTCTTGGAGGTGAACATTTTGTAATCAATGTCTCATACTAAAAAACGGGGCTTTAAAAATTTTCTCAATATTTTACTAACACAGTCTTATTGCTTGAGTCGTATAATTTCCTTACATTTCTTTTTTATGACGATAATCTAGACTTATCGTCATCCTCTCTCGTCTCACTCTGAAGAGTTTTTTCATTCATAAATCCATTTTGGAAAAGTGAAAAGAAAATTACTTCAGTATTCGATATTTAGTAGTGTTTAATGGTAACAATTCGTTTAGATTTTCGCACACAAATCCTTTGTTGTCTAGTAATACTTCTGTTACCATTTCTTTTACTTCTTCCTCTATTTGTAAAAGGAAAAAAAAAAACAAGAAAAAACCAATAATCCCCTGCTAAAATCGAAAACATTTTGAGCAGAGTAAGTCCGTATTAGTAATTTTCGGTTTTTAAAAAATTCGGAAAAGAAATGGAAAAATACATCCCTTTTTGCTTTTCCCACTTAACTTTTTATTTTTTTTTTTCGATTGCTACCAGCAACAACAACAACTGTTCGAATAATTTTTTTTATCGATTTTATATTTCGAAAATAAATGAAATGAGGGAGAGTGAGGTGTGCTGCAATGAAGCAGACATAGGAAGACTAGAAAAAAAAATGAAAGCATAAATAAGGACGCAAGAAAAGAGTACGAAGAGCAAAGAAGATTGTAAAAATATTTTAAAAAATTTCCGTTTTTTTTTTTCTTTCCCTATTCTTCATCCATAACTCTTAAGCAGCCACTTACATAACCCTACAATACACAGATACAGCCACAAGTGCTGTATCTCTTCTAAACCAATACAAGAATAAGAGAGTCAAGGAAGTAGCAGCAGGAAAAAAAGAAGGAAACCAAAGGGCCATGAGGAAATTATTTTTGAAAGGAACGCATATTTAAGTGTTTGGGTTCTGCGTGTTTTGCATTTTTATTAGAAATTTTCTACAGTTGGTGCCGCTGAAGGATTTTTTCTTCTTCATTTCTGTAATTTTCAGAATATTTAATGAATGGCGGTAATGTTCATTTTCTTGTACCCTATACAACAGTACATCATCAGGGTACATAAAGCCAAAATAAGCCGAACGTTCACGTAACGAACGTTCGTTTATAGCATACGTACGAAAATAATGCAAATGCTTACGAAAATTCTATTACGGTCGCATAACCTCTTCATTGTGTTTCAAATACTTGAAACGAATGTACGTTCCATACACGTTCGGATAATTCTGGCTTGAAGTTTATGCTAAAACGTTTAAGGAATAAAGGTCATGATGAATAGAACATGGGCGACTTAAATTCACTTTTTAACCGAATGGAGAGAAATTTTATAATTAAACAACAGTTCATAAATTTAAGAATAACGAGACCGTAATGTCTTCCTTACTGATGTAATAAAGGCAATAAGGAACTCCTTTTACATGTAACGTCACACTGGGTATATAGGATTTTAGTACCGAGAACTTGTGCTGCATGTTAGTGACAGGCTTACTTACTTAGTTAATTGGTCATCATATCTCTTTAGTCGGAATTACGACCTAGTCAGGCTTACGACCTAGTCAGGCTTACGACTTAGTTAGGCTTACGACTTCGTTAGGCTTACGACTTAGTCAGGCTTATGACCTCGTCAGGCTTACGACTTCGTCAGGATTGGTACCTAGTCAGGCTTACGACCTAGTAAGGATTCTCACACAATTCATGTTGCGTGTTATAATTTTATCATTGAGCGGCGGGACTTCGAATGACAGTTTTTTGAGAAACTTTTCATGACAAGTTTATTTTAAGCTCGAGCTTCTGTCTGAAGACTGCTGAGAGTAAGTCACCAAAGCAAATATTTTTTTCGTATTTGGTTTAGACTACAGCGACTTCAATATCAAAACAAATTTGGTCTAAGCATTTACGTCAACCATTCGAATGGCTTGATTATTGGAATTTTGCTACAATCGAATTGATATGTGCAACTAGCAAATTTTTAAACATTTTCATCGTAAAATATGAATTTGATTAATAACGTCCTTATTTCTTTCTTACTGTCCTTTTAACGGTGAGGTGTTTGGATCGTAGTGCAGCACCGGCCATAAATCTTTCTTTTTTTTTTTCAATTTTGTTCATGCTTTTCTAACAAACTGAGTGCCAAGTACATGATATTTTCTTCTACATAAACAGCGTACAGTTTCCTTATTTAAAACTTTTAAATTTATTGCATTTGCTTGATTCTGATTACAAGTCATGTAAAAGAAGTTTGTCTTTAATACGGTCCTTCCGTAATTAATTGCTTAAATAGTACATCCCCATTTTAATATATTCGATATTTGGGAGAATATTTTAAAAACTTTTTTGTAAAATTTTGTGTCAACTTCTCTTTAATGTTTAATGACCTGTTTGTTAACCAAAAAGAGAATCCTGAACCATTTTGATTAAAAAAATAATCTTTTCCTTATAATAATAATCTTTTTCTTAATACCAAAATAAATTGCCTCTGTTCTCACAAACGTTGTGTTTAGGTTTTTAAAATGTCACATGTTTTCTATGCTAACCACCATTCGATTATTTAAATTAATTTTTAAGTCAAAACAATACAAAAAAAAAGAAGAAAACTTGAACTTAAGGCATAACATTAATCACAAAAGCAGGACACATAAGATTTATCGTATGCAAGAATGTTTCGATTAATGACCAGAAAGAACAAAATTCGTACGCGTTTATGCTGAGATATTATCATAGAAATATTGAATTTATTTTTGAAGAACATGGGGCTGACACATTACAAGGCCTTTCCCATTCTTCTTATTGTTTATTTGCTTTGCATCAGTTTCATTAATCAAGTTCTTTCCACTCTACACTACTGCTGCAAATGGAAGAATGGTAGGGCTGCTATCTCATAACTTGAGGAGAAAATGCAAAAAAGTACTCTTCGTGTGCTCACAAATATTTTTTTTTTTTTTTTTTAATTTTAAACCCTCAATTCTAAGCTTGAAAGCAATTCTAAGCTTGAAATATGCTTAGAAAACTCTGTACAACTGTTTAATAACTTCAATTGTAAACATGAGGAATTTCTGAAATTCGTTGTGGCCATACTAACACGAAAGACGCCGCCTATTTACGTTCTGTACAGACCATAACAACTAAACAATTCAGGATATGGTATTTGCCAACTGGACACTGAAAAAGTAAGCGATTCTGGAAGCCATTGGTATCTTCATATGCTTCAAAATCGTTTTAACTTTGTATGATCGTTTGAGTATGAAAAAAGCTTTCCACAAATGAATGACGCGTTTGCCCGCTAGCATACACGAACGTATTCAGTGAAAACAGTCGGTTTGTCAGGTCAAATGGGCGCTAAAGAAGATTGAGTTGGATTAGCCATTACAATAGTATTGTAGGTCGCACCCCTCATCATCCACATTGACTATCTTAAAGAGACTTATTGGTGAATTCAATAAGAGTCTGAGAAAAATGTCTGATTTGACAATAAAAAAGTACTATTGAACCGTGATAAGGCACGAATGCTCAGTTTTCTTAACTGAAATCACTGAATTAGGCAAAGAAATATTCCCCCACCAGAAACGTGCTCTAGTGAAGTGTGCTGGCTTACTAAACGGAAGCTTCGAGTTCTAAGCTCAGTTCTGACATTTAAAAAAAGAAATATTTGTTTTAAGGATCGCCTCACAGCAATTTTCGGTTTTGAAAGTAACTAAGAAATACAAACGAATTTCTCAAAATCTATCGTTTGGAATCGTTGTTAAACTGTAGGTGCCACCTCTCATGGATTAAATTAACACAGACAATATAAGTAATGTCAGAGGGCGGACAATATCGGGTTGTGAAAGTCAAGAATAGTTTAGTATCCATGCAGTTATAGCAGACAACTGGCCTCCTGGAAGCTGGAAATACTCCACAATGACTTCTGCAGAAATTGTAATAATGAGTAACAGAGGGATACTACAGAATATTTTTGCCGCCAAATATCGGCAATTGAGGGGAAGGATTGATTATATGGCTTTCAACGATGATTTAGATAATATCAACAGCCTCATAGAACTTTCGGGATGACTAAGAAATACTAACGAGGAGCAAGAGCTGTATGGAGGAATGTGTGATATAGATATTACAAAAGGACCAAAATATACTTCGTTCCTTGAGACGGCTGTAAATTCAACCTAATCTAACGTTTACATTCTTATCTGCTCTACACTCTGCATTTGCTGCCGCATGATTATTTCATAGTTTCCGACATGAAGAAAGAGATTTGATTACAAGCAAACTAAAAAAGAGGTCTACGTTTTATTATCAAAAAAAAATAATTTTTTATTTTAAAACCTGTGAGTGATTCAAATAGTCTCAGATTTATTAAACCATCATTGCATTAGATTAACATCCAAACATATAGATTGAAAGTCCTTCATTTAGAATACTTGGTACTTGATCGCAGCTTCTAAAACTGTTCGTATTTGCAAAGCATCTTAATAACGTTTTTGAGGAATAAGTTAATGAACAACATTTGCTTGTAGAATGTTTAGAATTCCTTGAAATAAAAAATTCAATGGCATCAATAAAGATAATCCTTAAAGGCACTGTATAGTGTATAGTACACTGATATTATTCTATGAGTACTCGTTTCTGCTTATAACATTGGATTTAATATTAAATTTTACAAGAAATTGAATTGAAATTGAATGAAACTACCGAATCCATAAAGCTACATGTATTTCATCTTACATTTCAAATTCTCTTCCCTTATGCCTTTGCTTTTTATTGCTCATCCTTTAAAAAACAATCAACTGGTGAATTAATGAATCTCATGCATGACATTAAAATCGTTGCCTTTCTTGCTTTCTTTTCTGCCCTAGCATTGAACACATTTTCTCTCTTTTTTTTAATAATTTTTGTTGCTCAACGTTATTGAAAAGAATTTTTCAAACCCTTCATGTCAATACCACTACAAGCAATGAAAAATGAGAAACAAAAACCCAAAAAAGAAACAAAAAAAAATCTGTCAACAAAGATTTCGGTTAAAATTAAATTTTTAATCACCTGCTTAACAAAATGTGTGTGTATGTGTTTATAAATATGTATGTATGTGATAAAGAGAGAGATAGACAGAGAGAGAAAGTATGAATACACACATATGTATATGAAAGAATTACTGAATGACAGACAAAATCATTGAATGGTTTTTCACTCATTTTTTACTTGCTTTTGGCTTTAGCAAGTCATGCAACATCTGTTTTCTTTTGTTTATTTTTTTAATTACAACAAAATTTTCTTTGACTTGAACATTATTTCTGTAAAAAAAAAATAGTTTCAAGAAATATTTGTGATCTTGTTTTTGTGTTGCTTAAACACACATACACATACACTCACATTCACATTTCTTTTATTTTTTGTTGTTGGTTAAATATTTACATGCTTACGTGTGAGTGCGTATCCTTCAATATTGTAGTTTCTACACACATGCATGTATAATATGTGTACGAAGTAATAAAAAAACGAAAACTATACGTCCACATACGCTCTCACACATTCATAAAAAAAAGAAGAAGAGAGAAGAAAAACAGAGAATGGTAAGACATGTCATTAATTTTAATGAGTGCCACATTTGCAATATGTAACGCTAACGAATGAATAAGGAAAACAAAAACAAAAAATATGAGGACGAAATAAAAAGATATCCATTTACTCTCCACTACTCTGAACTATTGTGCGTAAAACCTATATGTTAGCAGCACTCACTGTTGAATTACAACTATTTTCTTCAGGCTGTCATTGGTTGTGGTTGTGCCACTATTTTATAGTGAATAAAAGTCAAGAATAATAACGAATGAATTAACCAAAGGATGACTGAATGTACGAATGAATGAATGACTGAAATACTGAATAGGAGAGTACATTAAATGTACAGATAGAGATCCATAATTATTTTTTTCCTTCTGCTTACAGCAGCTTTATTAACAATGAATTGAATTATAATTCAGATAAATTACAATACAAATGAAAATTTATGATTTCCTAAATAAACCATAAAGGCTTTCACAATATATTCATTCATTTTCCTCCCTCATACTCAAGTACATATCTTTTGACTGACTTTTATTAAAATCCATATATTTTGGCATTGCTTTACATACATACAAATATATTTTCTTAATAAAAAATATGCTTATGTTATCGAATTGACTTAATTAACATTGGAAAGTAAGAACATGGGCGCCTGTGAGGATAGAAAGTTAGTTAAGCAGGGCTCTTTTAGGCCTTTGTATAGACCGTGAAAGTTGAGAGTAAAATTTGCTTTCCTTTGCCGATATATATTTTGCAAATTGAAGCCCATTGTTCGTAGACAGCTCCCTTGAGTTTTTTCAAAGTGATCAAGAATAAAATTTAAAACATTTTATTCAGTATCAGCTAAAGCGTGCAATACTAGTTTTCTTTCATTAGAATCTAGTATGGATCACGACCATTGTCATATTATACCCCTCAAGCACTTTAACCTATAAGACAAAATGCTTCCAAAATATCAAAAATTTCACAGTTTGTTCACGTGTTTTACGAGCCACAAAATGAAATGTGTTATAGGCAAGGTGTAGGTTTACTTTGGACTGATAGTTGGAATATTCCATTAAATTAATCGATTTCGTCATCATTTACATCATGGCTGAATTTCACAAAAGTCTCTTATCTCTACCCAATCAATAAGCGCTAGGTTGGATAGTAAGTCGTCGTAGTCTAGTAGGTAGTGTGTTGGCGTAGTATAAGTGAGGCCAGGGTTCAAATCCCAGCTCAGACATATCCAATATGCGACTCTGAGGAAGTGTTCCCATCGTTCCACCCTCGACTTAACTAGTATCCATAAAATATTTCTAGGTCAGTGAGGTCTACTGGTGACTCTTCTCTCGCCGGTCCATAAAACATTTCATTGCCAGCGGTTCAGAACTAGGTAAAGCTCAACTTTACTTACGGCATTGCATTGTTGAATACAATCAAAGCACCTCCCAACCACACACAAATTCAATGAACACGAAGCTAGCACTCGTAGTGCGTCCTGAGTATCAGAAAATATAGCTCTTATATCGCAGATTTATCCCAATGCACACCAAAATTGCCTGAATCTCAGCGTAGAAAACAGTTGGTCAATTGTACAGGAATACAGTATTTTCTACAAAAGTTCAATCGTGCTTAGTTTTTGACTCATTTGAAACGACTTCACTCCTAAGGATCAACAGAAGTCCCACCTGTAAGACATTCCCTGCGATTAGGGAACATAATACCGAATTTTAGTGCAAAAACAGTGGTCAGATACGAATGATTCGTTGAGTAGTCATGTAACTAAAGAACTGAAGTTCCAACCCTATTTGTCGCTCATAACACACTTCGTTACAAAGATGTAAAGGGTGCTAGCCCCATTATTTTTGACAGCCACACTTAAACTTCCATTCCTACTGAAACAGATTCAGATTTAAGTATCAAATTTAAAATGTTCGCTGTATTACTATAGTTAGGTCCTCTATTTATATGCTATCCTATGAATTTGCTTTTAACTCTGTGGCGTCGTTACAAGTTCTTAAATATTCTAATTTTTATTTCAGAGATGTCCTTAGAAAAAAAACTCCCGTCCATTATTATTAGTCTAATACAATACATGATGGCTTCCACACAATTATTATTTCTTTTCTTTCATTTTTTTTTTTTTTTTTTTTCATTATTATTGTTATTATTGTTGCAACTTTTTAGACTTGATTGCCATTACAAATCTGAAATAATCATAAAAATATGTATCTTATCATGGTAAAAAGCTAAAGTGATTTCAAAAATACAATAACTGCTAGAGGTGTCAGAAGAGCACTGAGTGCAGATATCATGCATTGTGAATTTCAAGTATTATATTGTTACGAAAATGAAGAATCTAGATACTGGTGTTTTGCTTTTACATCGCTGTTTTAACATTAAAATTATAAGCAAGTAAACAAAAATACAACAACAAACACCAACATAAAAAAATGGTAAATAAGTAAACAAAAATATACCAACAAACACTACAAGAATAAACGTAAACAACTATGTTCGCCTTCAAGAACATACGTCAGACTGTTTACCCTGCTATATAAAAGACAAGGAAAAGCAGGAGAGTAAGTTAGTGAAGTTCAGTCAGTCTTGTGTGAAGACGCTGTGCGTTTGAAAAGATTAATCATGGGCTGAAGATCTCCGTTACTAAGATCTGTCTTATAATTGCTTAGTGATTATTATTGTTTATGCAAAGGATGTAAACAGAGGAATAACACACAAAGCAATTGTTGTTGTATACATAAAGTTGTGAACTAGTGACACACAGAATTCTGCGAACAATAAAGAATTTAATTGAAACTAAACACAAATTTATTTTTATTTTATTTGCAATCTACGAGCTCATATTTTAAACGTTTTTAAAAAAGTGAACACGTAACAATATGATAACATTGGCTATTTTGGATATTTTACTCATTTTACTGTATTTTTGAAAATAAGTTCAAAAGGCAATTCTCAGCCACCAGCCAACAACGCTTCAAAAGCAAGTGAAAGAAAAAATTTCAATACTTTTCTTCTATTTCTTTTGCTCGAGATAAAATGTACATTTCCATGTCATTCATTTGTTCCATCCATCCTTCATTCATTCACATTTCGTTCTTAATGTTTTATAACTATGCATACTTCAGTGTTACTTTTTCTTCTTGTTCTTATTCTTAAAATTATTATTATTACTGCTATACTCCTGATAAGAAAAGAGAACAAAAAAAAAAAAAATATTTTACCATACTTGGCTCTTGGTTTTTATTTCGGTTTCTTTCTATTTTTATAAGAACAAAAATTTATTTTTTATAAAAAAATTCATATTTTAAAAGCAAAAGCCAGAAAAAATTATATGCACACAGTAAAATACGTGCCTTTTTTAACCAAGAAAAAGAAGAAAAAAAACATGAAACAATCATATTGTAATATTGTATTGTTGTTTTGGTAACAACAGCAACAACAACAATAACAAAATATACAATTTTTATACAAAATATAGAAGTTTTCTTACGTTTTATAAACCGAAGAAAAACAAAAACCCCATGAAAAACTATAACAAGTAAGGGAATTAGAAACGTTCAAACCTACCTATTTGATGCCGTACACTGAAAAAACTTGTAAATTACTGCCATTCACTACGAACTGAAAAATCCTTTTTCAGAAGTCGATACTCTCGTCTTGAAGGCTATCATACTACCCTCTAGAGAACGGCAACCAAATATAAAATGCATCATTTTTTAAACGCTTAACTCTTGAAAATTGAACAAACAACAACAATTTCTGAAAGTGAATGAAATATTTATGTTTCTGGCAAACAAATTAATGTCTGTCATTATATTATTAAAGATCATTTCAGAGAAATATTGCCCATGGCTGCACCAACGTAATTTTTCCAGCTTTCCGGTATCTTGCTAACAGCTATTATGATGTTATCTCGGCTGGAATTGTCACATATCTCTACAAAAAAAAAATAGTCTAGTGGTGTCAACTCCTTTGAATTTATTAACCAGTGGACTGCACGAAACCGTGAGTTTCATTTCTCATACAAGTCGACTCTCTATTAGTTCATGGTATAGCGAACCGTATGTCATATGTCACCATCTTGTTAACCAAATCATTTTTTTCTATTTTGTACAAAACAAAAGGCAGTAATTGTCGCCATAGTCTAACACATAGTGTGTTGGCTTATTAGAAGTGAGGCCACGGTTCAAACCCCAGCTCAGACATCTCCAACAAAACGAAATTTGAAAAAATATTTCTTTGACGAGAGAGAGCAAATAAAATTGCGTTCGGAGTCGACTTTAAACTGTAGGTGTGTAAAATTAACACATACACAGCATAAGTGGTGTGAGAAGCTAGGTCGTAACGCTGACTGAAGGGTTGTAATGATCAATTATGTATGTATGTATTTAATCGTCGCACGTCACCTTACATTGTCTGTAACGCTGCGATTTTGTTCGTTCTTGCAGAATACGATACCAATAGTGCCGCCGGCCAACAAAATGTATCAAACAGCGCACTTTTCACCGTGTATTGACCATCATTTGAAGTATGTGTGGCTGTTCTTCACACAAAAATCTTCTAAAACTCTTTATTGGAGTACCCATTGAACCAAAACTTAAGTTTCACTGTGCCGACCACAAAATTAATGTAATTCAGGTAGAATATTTCACACACGATAATAAATTTTCAAGCGCTATTCGTTGTTTAGTCCACTAGCGGTTAAATGGCAAACCTTACAACAAATTATAAAACAAAAAAGCAAAAAACTGGCCTGCGTTTGAAGGCCTAGGCGCCTTTTCAATACAGCTGCTTTGCGGACGAACCCAAAGTGCTATTATCCGTGAATTATTTGGAGTAGGACCGGAAGCAGGAAGTGGAGTTGTTTGATCCTACTACATATGATCCGTAAAAATCGAAAGAATGTAATGGCAGAACCGCATTGTTATCGTTTCTGGACTTTAATAATTGCAATATAGACATAAATCCATGGCTAAAATCATTATCGGAGAAGTATTATACGCGGAAATCATAATATTTTCATTAACACTTTCACGCCGGCGCTTTAAGTTATGGTTGTCGCCTACTGGCGGTTGCGCTTAATACTTTTTTACTTAATATTTTTTTCGGCAGTCCAAGTGTTAAAGATCTAAATATTTGGTATTACTTATCGTCTAATAGGTGGTGCACGCCGCCCGATAAGGCAGTTTAGTGCGGGTCACCAGTGGTACGTGCCGCCCGATAAGGCAGTCAAGGCTGTACGCGCCGGCGTGAACGTGCTAAGGCGATATCGTTTTCAACTCTAAGGTGATTTCATAGCGGTGCACTTTCATAGGTATGTAGCAAACATGAGTCATGTTTTCATGTTACATGTCTTTCGTGTCACTCATTTGAACTTTAAATTTGAGCTACATTTGCAATCTTTATATGATAGTGAATCTGAGCTCAAGGATTTATAAATTTAATAAGCACCAAAACTAAATTGTGTACATTAAATACAAATGTTAGTTTCGAATTTCAAAAAAATAATAGTTTTTCATTTCCCAAATAATCCAGCCAGAAGCCTGCTGACGCCTACCACCAGACCATATATCAACAGCGAAGATCATGGCATTGTCAAGCAACAAGAAAGAGTAGGACTTTATGAGAAAGATTCCTCAGGTTGTAGAGGCTAATTTGTACTCATAGACCTTAGTTTTTTCCACTGATAGCAACCCTATCATACTAAAATCTGCAACACAATAGGTTTTTGAAAAAACTTTATAAAAGAAACTGAAATAAAGGAGATGAAATAGACTCTGGTTAGATGAAATAAAGTCTTATTATGAAATCTGGCACACATGTCAAGAAATCGATTAAAATTTTCTATTCAGAATACTTTTCAGGACATATCCCAAAATAGCTGCCAATTTTCACTCGATATACTTGAGCTAAATTAAAAAAATTCGAACATAAACATACAGAACATGCTTCGAAACTGAGCTACAAAGAGTAGTAATGGTGTAGGGTGTATAAAAAAAAAAGAAATTTTTCGAGAAAGAGAACAACAACAGCAACATTGTAAAATTTCATGGTACTCTAGAGTTATTTTTTTTTTTTCTTTTTAAGAAACATGAATTATGAATACCAAAAAAGAAAAAAAAACACATACATACATATAAATGTGTGTATTTTAATCCAACACTTCCACATCTATACACATTACTTGGGCCGCAAGTCTAGTAAAAAAAAAACATTAAAGTGGTTAAGGAATATTCAGTTTCTAGTTGCACTAAAAATTTACTCATGACCAGAGGCAGTACAAGTGTATGAGTACATATGAGTAGACAGGATTAAATAGAGCACTAGAGGGGGTAATAGAGACGACTTATGTATTAACAAAAATGTGAGAATGCAGTCAAGATTAGGGATTTGAAAACAAACAACGTAGAAAATAAACGTCGTAGAACGGAAACACACATCTAAACGAAACCAGTGTCGACACTGTTTTATGAAAATTTTAGAGATTTGTCTAACGGGTTAGAAGGGGTTTTTAACAAAATTTTAAAATTTAATACAATACTTAAGATTATAATAAGGAGGTAGGAAAATATGCTGAAACGAAAAAATATACGCCGATAAACTAGAAGTTTTCTATTTCGTTTATCGATTTCAAGGAAGTCTTCATTATTATCAGACATACTGCTACACAGAAAGAACTGAGGAGGAGGTACTTATTGCAGAAAGTAATTAAATTATCTTTAGAAAGATAGCATCCTTTAGAACGGTTTCATACCTAAGCTAGGATAAAACAAGTATGACTTCCATCACCACAATTCTTCGCCATTGTACTGTATGGTATCATAAGCCCAGTCTGTCCAGAGAAAATAGAAATTACATGGAGTCTCGTATTTTTATAACACCAGCACTCAGGGGTGGGCATCTACTCATGGTGCAATGCATCATGTAGGAAAATAGGTTATGGGCAAGAGGACAGAGGGAATAGTGTTTGTGGACATTAGGTTTGAATCTTTTTATATCATAAATCGCAGGAAAGACTTCTCCAGGTAGGGAGTTCGACATATGGATAGTCCGGCTAAAGAGCGAATTCTGTCGGTCATGCAGTGTGCGATCCACTGGCCAATCGACCACAACAGATGTGCTAGCGAGCTACGCGTGCTAGCAAGTTTACACGATTTTCAGCAACAAGTCCCTTTATCTGCGTTCATCTGATCACTTCACTGATCTCCTTACTTACTCCACTCCACTACTTATTCGATATTGACCTACTCTCACACAAGGCAAGGCATACTATGCAAACTAGAAGATCTGGAAAATTAATTGTTGAACTTGAAAAATATTAAAAAAAAACCATGCTAAAGAACAACGATAGCATAGAGGGCACCATGTTCAAATACGTGGTACCGAGACAGAGTAGTAACAATGAAGAAAAGCGCCGAAACAGATACTAATGGGAAGGCTAAAGAAGCTAGAATGTGGCATTTAAAAACTTAGAAATAATATGATGAAGCTTACAAATATCAAAACGAATCAAATATAAAATATTCAACGCAAGGTTGAAGTCTAGTCTGTTATATGGATGGTATTCTTAAATAAATATCTCACAGTCAAACGGTAACATGAATTTCTTTACCAATAAAGCAATCGTAGTAAATGGAAGTGTAGGCCTGACAGTATCACATACATGCGTAATCGGTTATTACAACCCTTCAGTCAGGATTACAACCTACCTTCTCTCTCCTTCTTGGTAAAGGAAACAAAACTGCTCTAAGATTGCACTCACACAGCGAGTAGGGTCACTTGAAGAGAATATTGTCATCTTAGCAGCTTACTCTACTGAAGGACACAACATTTTATGTAAATCTTTGAAATAAGTTTTTCGATGAGCACGTAGTTGAGCACAGTATAAGATTAAGCCACCTTACATAGCAAATTAGACTAACTTATCAGCATAGTAAAATAGGTCCGTAAATTTCAATCACTTTTCATTTATTTTTACTTTTTATTTCGCTTTAATAAACATACGCTTTACAATTGATGGGATTGGTAAGCATTAAACAAGGCCAATTCATTTTAAGTTTATAAGTATTGAACAAAGCCAATAAATGAATTGACAACAATTGGTAAATTTTTATTGTTCATCGATTACATCAATAAAGCCAAACATGCAGTGGCAGTCAGTCATGTTGAAAGTTAAGCACAGAGCGTGTAACTAAAAGTTGAAAAAAAAAAAACATTTTTCTTCTTCCTTACATTCCTCTCTCTTATTATAAAATGGTATTCACTAAATGTACGAGGATGGTTAAGAAAATTATTGAACCAAACAGCCATATTTTTTAAACTCACAACAGATCTCGTATATATAAACGCGCACACATGAACTATTTCGGTGTCATAAAGAAGTCTATAAAACTGGAGCATATTAGCAGGTGTGTATATAAGGTTTTACAAGGTAAAAGCCACACTAAAGAAAAGAGTATGTGTGCACCTGTGTGTAGCTGTGTGTGTGTCTACAAATACAATTACCCTTAGCTGTCTAACAACGTAACGTGACTTTAAACGACAACGAACAATAATTGCGTGAGTTGCGTATATTTTCTAGTCACTTCAATCTAATCTCCACACACATACACAAAAACATACACATACTTACACTTTAAAATCCATTGAAACACATTGTACAGTATTCCCTCGATTTACGTCGTCTCGATTTACGTCGTCTCGATTTACGTTGTTTCGATTAATATCCTCAAAAATTTTGTTCCCTTCAACTTCCATTTGCGTTGTCATTCGCTTTACGTCGCCTTTTTTGGAACCAACTGTGACGTAAATCGAAAGATTACTGTAACTTTTTTAAGTTCCTTGTTAAAAACATACTACTTTGTAGTATGAGCAATATGAAATTCGATTTACGTCGTTTCGATTTACGTCGCCTTTTTCCGGAACATTCTACAACGTAAATCGAGGGAATACTGTATAGAGAGAGTATAGAGGCCTACTAGTTTGCATATCATATTCCACTAATACACGCATACAATTAGCACACGTCGTACACACGTTGTTTCTTTTTGAGTACAAAAGCTCTGGTTTCCTTATATGCACACTCACAATATCTTGTTCTGTCACTAATTTTTATGAGATCCTGTCGTGCGTTTTAATAACAAAACATGTCTGCTTTTTACAGTTATGTATGAAAATTTATTGTTGTTGTTATTTTTGTTGTTTCTATAGCGTATGGAAAGACAAAGACGGAGTTATTCTGTGGTGTTCTGCAATAAATTGCTTATAATTGCGTTATTTTAGAATGGAAAAATAATTGTTTTTTGTTTTTTGAAAAAAAATAATCTAATTTTAATCAAATGTATACTGAAGAAAGATAAAGATAATCATGGTGAATAAATATTATTCTTAACAAAACGTCAGAATTTTTCTGAAATGCAAAGAAAAGAATATCACAGAAACGTTATTGGCAAGCGGTTAACAGAAGAAATTGACTTGATTACTGATGAGAATGTAGTTATCTTACTCATTCTGTTATAGATTTTATTACAATTATTGTGTTAAAATAAATAAATAAAATTGCCATGAAGAGCTTCTCAAAAATCTTTCGTTCGGAGTCGACTTTAGACTGTAGGTCCCGCCACTCATATATAAAATTAACGCACACAAGTGGTGTGAGAAACTAGGTCGAAATCCTGACTGAAGGTTTGTAATGACTAATTATGTATGTATGTATTGTGTTACTGATAGCCTATTCGATTGTCTATATAAACTAAACTGTCTCAATCGGCTTTTTTTAAACATCGGCTTTTTTGATAAGAAATATTAAACTTAACATTTTAACCAAAAAATTTTAACACAAACAAAATTATGACATTTTGGATAGCTTCAATAATACCTATATATACCACTGAGCTTAACGTGCACCTTAAAATATAAATCTCAGTTCTCAATCACAGACTCACGTCTCATCCCTGACTATCTTTCCAGCACTGGGTATTCCTCACTGACTGGCGGCTCTATTTATGTCTGATCTTTCCATAAAAACATTCTTATTGGAACTCTGATCTTTCCTTTGTTCCTTCGTATTAATTTATGTAATTTCTCTTTACCGTATAATGTATATATTTTGTTGTTGTCTGTAATATAGAAAATAGAAATATGTTCTCATACTTCTTTTTGTTCGAGATGTCTGAGCCGAGGGTTGATTCTTGGCCAGATGTCTAATAAGTCTGCCTACTATGCTACCCGAATTCCAAGCCCAAATAAAGACAGACCATGTTTGGTTGCACTTGCGGTAACTTTCTATTTCCTCATAACAAACAGATAGTACAACTCATTGGATAATAATAGCATTACGCAGTTAAGAATACTTCTTTTGAGATTCCCGTTCACTTTCCTAAAAACACCACAAATATAGTTCTAGATGTGTTTATCGTACACCAGTCTTTTGGAATCACAACAAAAGCATCAGTATAGTCTTTGTGTAAAAATTCAGATTGTTCAATTTATTTTAATGTGTATCCATTACGTTTGCCAACACAATAATCTTTCTGCGTACAAAGACAGAAGCGTGGCTCGACCGAGACATATGCTGTGCAGTGTTGAACCTTTTGCTCAAACTTTTTATGCAATTATTACACAAGAAGACATACATTCCTGCCACTTCGTAGTGAGTATTCAACGCATTTATGGTTTACTTGAATAAAAGCTGTCATTGTAATAGCCGCGTAGAAAACAGACCACAGGCTTTACATCTGACAACATAGGCGATTAATTTATTTTCTAGGTTCGCGGAAAATTTCTTGGGGAGAATGCATAGTTTTGTTCATTTGTTTTTCATGAACTGAACTTTCAAATTAAAATTTATTTATTTATCTATTATGGACCTATTTAAGTAATTTTTTATTTCCATTAAAATTACATTCATTTTTATAAACATCACACACACACAATATAAAACTTTATTTTAAAATAAAATTTAAAACATTCCGCTCAAGAGAACTTCCCACTGCACAAAATGAAGGAAAAAGGTATACGACATGTGTGCGTATTTTAGTCGTAAAATAACCAACAATTTATTCCCCAATATGGGCAACTGCATTGCAGTAACTCTCATGTACTTACGGTTGTGACCAGAGAGAAAAACACAATTTTTTTTTTTTTCATTTTTATGAAATTTAAAATTCATCATCATCATGAAAGGTGAACATTTTTCACAAAATAAACCAATTTAGATCAAGGACGTACTAAAAAAACACGAGAAAAAAATAGTTTCTCTCATACAGTTTTCCAATAACATGTACAAAATTATGATGACATTTTCTAAAATGGAAGCACAACCTGAGAATTTTTAAATAATATTTCGACAGACAACAACTAATGTGCTCTAGTCTCTCTTCTGTCATTTAATTAGAATACAAAAATAAAAAAATACAACGAAATAAATTAAAAAATTATGATGACACTCCAATTAAAATATCAAAAAAGAGAAATTAAGGAACAAAAAAAATTCTAAAATTTTTCAAAATGTTTTGAATTCATTATGCATGCGTGGCGTTGCAGCACACAGGAAATAAAACATTCACTAAAAATGTTAAACGTTGAGAACGAACGTTAAGATGTTGAAACTATGTGAAGAAGAAGATTTCATTTTTTTGAAGAGGTAAATAGACTCCGAACGGCAAAATAAGCGATTTTAAGATGGTTTTCATTTCACTGTGTTAAAAATATTACAAAATTCCATGTGCTGAGTTGTCATTTAACTGATTCGCAGGATATGAGGCAGGTATTTGTTTATCAAAAAAATAAAATTCGTTGTTGCCCACTGCATTTAGGTTCTAAAAAGTCAAGTAGCATTCCTATAGGAATAGTGTGCTAAAACATTAAGTCTTTAAAGTCTAATGTGGTCTCAAGACTAGTACTCGCTTTATGATCCCAAGTAAGCAATGACATAAGACATTTATCTGGATTTGATAGTCAACTAAAAATTTCAATTGTTGCACTATAAAATTTGTATTTCTTCCGAATTTTTCTATACAGAAATTAAAAACACAGAGTATATTCCATGTAAAGAATGGAATTAGGTATTCTACATAAAGAACACGAGCCACAAACAGTCCTATAAATTATGTCTGTGGTCTTCTTTTGACGATTCTGCTGTCGTTCGGAGTCGACGTTAAGTTGTAGGTACCGCCACTCATAGATAGAAATTAACACACAACATGGGTGACCTCAGAAACTATTTGCCTTTTCGTCTCTTTACGCAACATAGAGTTATCACAAAGCATCCGTTTCATCTTTTTGTTTCATTTTTTTTTTTTTTTTGTTGCTTTGTTAATCAAGTTTTTCTCGACAAGTAGCAGGTCTCAGCATGATAGTAATTCCATTTATCTTGGCCTATGGAGAATGGGAGGATAGCGTAAGAGTCTTACTTACATACATGCTTCTTGGATGAATAATGAAAACCTTTTCGTCGTAATCGGGATACGAAAAAGGATTGCTAAGGTTCGTAGTCAAGCAATTTAACCACTCAAGCTGTTTAAACATGTAAACATAGCTCACTCCCACAGAAGCAAATATTTTGGGTAGAACTTTCGTCTTGAACATCCTCCAGCTTCAATATAACGTTCATTATTCCACGAATTAAAGAGTACCTGTTGGAAAGAATCAAGTCGCCATAGTGTATTAGATAGTGTGTTGGCTTATTAGACGAGAGCCTGTGGTTCAATCCCTGGCTCAGACATCTAGAACAATGCACAATATGAAAAATACTTCTTCTGAAACTTCCCCTCATCAGTTTTCTGGCACAAACTCAGAGAGAAAATAAAATTGCCATGAGCGATTTTAAACTGTAGGTCCCGCAACTTATGAATAAAATTAAATCACACAACAATTACTTGTAACAAGCTAGGTTGTAACCCTGACTATGTAATGACCAATAAAGTAAGAGGAAGTAACTTAGAAAAACTGATTCAATGCTTTGTCTTCAAGCTGACATAATTTTTCTTGATAAAGGCGGTCAACGCTTTTGAAAAGGGATGAGTATGTGTAGCAAACAAACTAAAATTTTCCAACTTCGCTACAATTTACCCTCCAGAATGGTCCTTGCCTTGTTCTATACAAATTGAAATACCACTGTAACCTCCTAGTAACAAGCTAATGCTGTAACTATCCGCTAAGAAATTTGGGTCCTGCGTAAGGCACCAAGTAAAACAAACTTATGACTAGGACGAACGTTTGAAGGATAAACGACGAAAACAATCACTTCAAGTCCTTAGGGCTCAGAATACAAAAAATTATCTTTGTTAGTATTGAAGATTTCTTTCGATCTCTTTTTGTTACATCATATAATTTAAGAATACCGAGTTATTGTTTCAACTTTTTAGTGATATTTTGTATTTATTTGACCTTTTCTAATGTCATTCGATGACAAAAAAAATTGATAAATAAAAAGAATAAAAAGACTCCTACTTAGGAAATGGAATTACAACAACAAAACATGAAATACATAAACACAAAAACAACTTTAAGTTTTACACACAACTACTCTGCTTGCTCAATAAGATAACAAATATCCTCTACACTCTATACTCGCTGCCACTACAAACACAGTTCTACTAATGGAAAGTGTCTGAGTGTACTCTTTAAGTTTTTCTTGTTTTTGTTGCAGAACCATAAAAGGGAAAATTTCTTCTTCCGGTTGTACGCACATATCTACACACACTCATGCTCAACAGAACATGTGTATGGGTGACACTAGCCACACACACACCAGCTTTGGCATACGATGACGATGACGACAAAACGTATTGTTTTCAGTTCGTTTGGCGTCAGTTTTTTTTATTTTTTTTTATTTCCTTCTTATTGTCTTTTGTTTTATAGTTTTATTACTGTTATCTATCTCTTCCTATCCTCTCCCTCGTCGCTTCTTGTTCTTTTCTTCGTTGTTTTTCCTTTATTATTTTATTATTTTCACTTAATGGTTACGCGCGCGTTGAATTGGCTTAAAGCAGCAACAGAAATGGAGACAAAAAAGGATTTTCTCTGTGTTTTTGCCAATGATGCAGGATGACTGTGTTGAAGACGATGATGATGATGGCGATGATGTTGTTGGAAATTCTTTAGCGTGTGGCAAAAGGAGAATCAAATTGGTGACAGTGGCGATGACGTTAACGTTGTCGGCGTATTATTATAGACGCGTATTACACTAATAGTGGTAGTATTGGTCGTAAGGGAACAGGGTGCAATGGTGATAAAATTGTTGCCAACAAATACAAAATCTGTATCGTGGTGTATTTATATGGAAATTCATATGGAAATGCATCTGAGAACAATGTACTTTAGCTGAAAGCAAATGTTTATAGGAAAAGGGATTGTAAAGCGCGGCTCTTTCTAAAGGACTAACTTTGTTTTCCTGTTTTATTTTTATTTCGTTTGTGCATAAAAACTCAAGTAAATGGATTAAAAAGAAGAGAAAATTTAGCAGCAGCAATAAAAAAAATTCTTTAATATTTAATAATAAAATGAAGAAGAAGAAAGATTAAAGATTTTTTATTCATTCATTATTGCACGAAGTAATTGAGTAGGTTTTGGTATTCTATTGTAGCTGAAAATCGTTTGATATGCTGCCCAATTGGTGTATTGATTATTAAGATGTGAAGACTTCTTAGCAGTAAAGAAAAGGTGGATAAAAGGCGTATGTCTGTGATAAAAGTATTTCCATTTTAAGAGCAACGTAAAATGCCGTGGTGTTTCAAGCGCAAAGCATAAGGGAAATACTCTGAATCAGTTCTACTAAACCGATCATGAAGCACCTTTCAATAAGACAAAGAGAAAGGGCAATTGAGATATTTATACCTGAATTCCTAAGGCAATATCTGCTACAGAATATAAGTTATTGGTTGAGCCTAATAGTGGTCCTGGGAATAAATCAGTGCAGGACCACAATATCACTACTTTCAAGAAGAAGAAAACTTCCAAAATGGAAGAGTATTCGACTCTTGGGTGAGATAATATCGTAGAAAAGGTCAAATTCCTAGAAATAACACAGGATAGAAAATTAACATGGTGGCCTCATATTTAGAACATCTCGGAAAGGCCACACATTCCATAATGGTATTCAAAAAACTGCAGGGAAATCCAAGAGATGCAACCCAGATATGAAAACCTTGACCAATAGTTCCCTGTGGAGCAATTGCCGGGGCAGATAGAAGAAATCTGACAACAATTCAAAAGCAGTTCACTGGAAAGTACAGAGACTAACGTGCATTAGCATAACAGGATCAATTATAGCGGCATTGGAGGATCTGTTAGATTTAAATCCCCTGCGCATGGTAGTGAATACCAAAGCTTTGTCATGTTGACGGGAGTCATGTCTAACATGAAATTTATTAAGGGATTTCAAGAATTAAGGAATCGATTGGTTGACAGCATATTTCTTAACTGTCTGCTTTACAGAACCGATAGACTCTATGCTTTGTGACAGTCCTATGATTCATTAAGGAATGAAAAGGAATCAATCCACAAACTAAAGACAGGAAAACAACAAACAAATAAAGCAGTACCGATGGACAAATTGAATTTAAAAAAATATCATATTAAATTTGACGATTTAAATTCAATTTAATTGGTTCTCGAATTCAACTACGTTTGCAGTTAGTTAGTGAAACTAAATGAATTCTGTGAATCGTATCGGTTGTTATGTTATGCTTAAGGTGTATTAACCAAAACCAAAAACAAAACTAATATTATCGAATTAATTAAGAACGGTACAAATCCCAAAAATACGACTCTCTGACGCTCTGCTTTGTTCGCGATGTTTGGGCTGTAGTTTGTTCCAGGGTTTGTCATCTAAGAATTCAACTTTAATGCCATACCGAACAGGCATAATTGGTCATTACAACTCTTCAGTCATGATTAGCTTCTCACACCACTTATGTTGTGTGTGTTAATTTTATACATGAGTAGCGGGGCCTACAGTTAAAAGTCGACTCCGAACGACAGATTTTTGAGAAAGTTTTCATGGCAAATTTTTATTTACTCTCTCAAAGTGTTTGAGCTGAGAGGAAGTTGCCGCAAAAATATTTTTTCAAATTTTGTTTTGTTGGATATGTCGTCCATGATGTCTGTATCGTGTTCTTACGTCTAATATGGCAAAACAGTACCTACTGGACTATAACGACTGCAGGTTTATTAGCTTTGCTAGAACATCGACATCGGATATTGAGCACCCTTCGACATAAAAAGGACATCCATCGAATGCTGTTCTATAGTGAACAAAGAAATGGAGTGTGTGTCAACCTAGTTTTCATTGCGCATCTCCAAGTTAGATTGTAGTGTAAATATCTAGTCAATGATGGTCTTAAAGTTCAATCTACTTAGCAAAGCACGTAGAAAAAACGAGTGAAATCTCTGGATGGATGGATAATGTGACCAGCGACAGACAGTATTTTTTTTTAACAGCTATGCTACTGGTGCTCTGTTAGCTGTGCTACTATTAAAGTTTAGCCAGTTCATCCAACAATTTACTATGAACAACAGCGTGGCTCATGACATTACCAAAGTGTTTATGTTACGATGCAGTTTTATTGAAATGGAGTGTTTTTGGTATTGGTAGCCACTACGAGCTTTTATAGATATTACCGTATACAAGTTATTGTAGTTGGGTTTCGATCAGATGAATTCAGACTAAGTTCTGTGCGTTTTTGGTTTTCAACAGCTTTATAAATCATCCTTGACATCCGACTTTATAATCATATCTTCATTGACTAGTCTCCGCTCAAGAATAAATTTCTAATTTTTTCTGCATAAATATCCAACATTTATGATCCTCCAAAAAACCTAAAATTATTGTTTACAAAATCTAAAAAAACCATACGATAAATATAATTACAAAATAAATAGGCCTCCAGTTACAAAAGCAACGCATATGAAACGATACCATTGCCTTTAGGCAAAGCACACTAAATATGCTATTTTTATAAACTCATCTGTGTAAATATTATAATGTAAAGAAGTGTAAATAGTTGTCGGATGTTTTTGTTGTTGCAGCATTTTCGATTTTTTTTGTTTGTGAAATTTTTGTTTAAAGAAAAAATTAAAAGCCAAGAGCTGTTGCTACTGGGCTTTGTTGGCATCAGAAAAGTGTTATTTGTTGAGTAAAAAAAGGAAAAAACACGCTGCAGACACATTCTAAATAGCAAAGAGAAAAACTTTTATGGTATATTGGTTGGTTGCTTATAAAATATAACAACAACAACTACAGCAACAACAACAATGACAGCAGCAATAGCAGCAGTTGCAACAACAACAATAACTAAACAAAGAATGAAAGAAAACAAGCATTTCTATGTGCATTCAAGTAAACCATAATGCTTCAACCAGTCAGACAATTAGACGGACGGATGGATGGATGGATGGACGTATGAAACAGAGAAAGACATGACTGGTTGGTTGAGTTGGGTTGGGTGGTTGGTTAGATGGCTGACTAACTGACTGTGTGACTGACTAACGGTTGGACTGTCGGACTGTGGATTGCAATTTTTCAAATGACTGAAGCTGGCATGAATGTTTAGCTCCACATACATATGCACATACACCTACTTATGGTATACAATACATTGATATAACAATACGATGTAGTGGCAGCAGTGTAATAGTGGTAGTAAACACTGCTTACTCTATAGTATTGCTGGGTCAGGGACATTTTCAGTCTGTTGACACGAATGAATAATGACTTCGCCTACTTCAATTTCCTTTTCAAAGCCGTCATCTTCTCTTACCCGACCATTAACAAAATGAAGTTTATATTTCGAGTAAATGTCGTTTTATTTATACACTCATTTGTACATACACACACAAATACTTTGCAAAAGCAAGCAAGCAACCAGCCATCGGAATAACAATTTCTAACTACCCACGATGCTGCATGTAGAGCATTAGAGATCGTTGTTAAGTAGGCTTTAATTGTAACTCGTAACTTGTAACTGTAATTGTAATTGTAACTGTTTTTTAAAAATGTTGATTTCTGACTGCCATAACAACACACTGACTTACTGACTTGTCCACGATAATTACTGACTGAGTCACTGGTAATTTTCGTTGCATTTTGCTAATTTGTCCATGATGACGATGATGATGCTGTTGCTGTCGTTGTTGTTGTTGGTTGTTGACGGCGTTGATGAGTCGTACTCTGACTTCTAATTGCATTCCTTTAATAGGATTGCCACAACAACTGCAATTACAACAATAACAACAACGATGCAACAAAAATATTAAAAATGCCAACAGCAAGCAGCAACTCACCTCCCCCCTTCTCACTCTCTTACCACACAAGTGTTAGTAGTGCCGTGGAAAGCTTACAAGCGACGACGGTTGGTTTCAAAACAACAAGTAGTAGGTAATCATTAGACGAATAGAAAATTTTACCAAAAACATAACACAACGTTCAAACAAACTTGTAAATCAGCCTCTCAATGTTGTTGCATTTAACAAATAATGGCTACAATGGTTTTCCGTATTGTCGCACCAACATTTTCTATCTGACACATGCACACACACACACAAACGCATGGTTGGAGATCCTCTCGTATATTGTGTTGCACAAATGCAAAGAGTTTTCAAAATGTTTCATTTGAATTCATTTCTTTTATCTTTTCATCTCAACAAATGCGCTTCACACTACCACACAAACACACACACACACATGCTTAAGAGGCTTATAAATGCATTTTTTAGAATAATAAACACCGATGACTTTATTTGCAGCCATAGCGACTATTATATGTGGACGATTAATACTACTGTGGTCCTGTACCTGTGTTGTATCGGATTATAGTTTACGTCCAATAACTATATTTTCGATGTTATCAGTGAATTTGTTTATCTCCGACGTTACCAGCAAAAATTAAGTCAGTCTAGAGATCAAGCGAGAACCACTCTTGCCAACAGAAGACATAATGGTCACAACAGGCAATTAAGTAGCACGACGAAACTGATTAGGTTAGGTGAGGTTGCAGCGGTAGTTTTGACGTCAAAAGCTCACTTGAGCGGCCCGTTGTGACGCCACGGTAATAAGCGCAGTGCCCGTACTGATCAGCGTGTAGGTTGCACTACAGGTCACTTATCCTCCCATTGCTTCTTTACGGCGCAGAACCAATGGACACTATTAAGCACCGATGCAGCAGTCTTGAGAGTATTAGAGAGAAATGTCTTACGTAAGATCTTCGGTCCATTGCAAGTTGGAAATGATTTTCGCATCTGATCCATTAATGAGCCCTGTCAGCTTAGGTTCTCAACTGACGAGTAATAACACAGAAAATGTTCGGCGATCTTCTCTTCTACCACATAATTCCACTTTTTACAAAATACAGCATCTTTATGCCCAATTTTGTGAAAATTATTTAATTATCGGTTGCAAGTCTTATTTACAGTGTACAAGAGATTAAAAAATTTAAAAATTATTTTTTTTTTTAATTTCAATTTTCACTGACGGCGTTAAAAGAGAACCAAGTGTATAATTCAGGCATAAATTATGTTGATTCGTAGTTTTAAAGCTCAACCATCCGACTCTCTCCCTCTCCCCCTCCCTCTCTCTCTCTCGCACACACACACACAGACACGGTTACAAACTCAACACATTGAAGAATTGCAGAATTGTTTTTGGTTAGTCGATGGTATGCAGACCTATCTGGGTTGGTTCGTCTGTGTTCTTGTGAATTTATGATGTGATGAGACTAAAAGTAAGTGTGAACATGTATGGGCAAAATCTCTATCCTTCTTTCATTCTCTCTTTACCATACATGTACACACTCTCTTGTATGTGAAACGTATAAATTATTTAATTAAAGGACCTGTTGGAGTGCAAACATATTAAATAAACGAGAGAGATAGAGAAACAAAAACACAGAAATACTTCACATGCTGCATGAATGAATGCAAAAATGAAAGAATAAAAGAAAAAATAAAACGAAAGAAAGATGGCAAAACGAGAGAATAATTTTAATTAGATTTTTTTTTTGCTCGACATTTTTATTATAATTTTTGCAACTATTTCTTGTTTTTTCTTTTCTGTTTTTTTTTTTTTTTTTTTTTGTTAATAATGCCCTGTGAACTTATGTATGAATATGCATGAATAAAATTATTCAAAAAAGAAAAAAAAAATACGCTTTTTTATCAATGTGTGGCAGAGCGAAACAATGTTGCAAGTATTTTTAACGCATTTTTTTTTTCTTCTCTGTACTCTGCTTTTATGTTTTTCACTATTTTCAATGAATTTTTATTAACGAATAATTTTTGTTTTTCACAGGCAAAAAAAGAAAACAACAACAAAAAAAGAAATAGAATTTCCGATTAAAATGCCTGTTGGAAAAAGTAAAATTTAATTTAATGCAGGAATTTTTATTGAAAAGTTAATATTATATGTATGTTCGTTACAAAGAATACAAAAATAATACCCGTCTAATGGAAAAGCTCATTATTATTATACTCAGCAAAAAATATTTAAACAATTTTATTGAAAAAAAAACGAATTTAAAATTTCAATAAAACAGAAGAGAAAATATTTAAAATTAATGAAATTTAATAACAGCAAAACAAATATATTTAAAAAGACTTAGAAATGAAATATACACACAGTACTTTTAAGACCAAATATTGAGTTTTAATACGTAGCAAACTAAAGTAGAGAAGCGCTACAAAAAAATTTAAATTAAAATTGACCATAAACCAAGTATCCGGCAATTTATAAGTTATTTCATAAAATATTGTTAATTAAAAGTATAAAAGAGAGAGAGAGAGAGAAAAAGCTGAAGTCGCCATAGTCTAGTACAGTAGTGCCCAAGCCCTATACACTTCATACACATTTGTTTTTGTAAAAGCGCTTAGCTATAGGCTGTGTATTTTATATACGCATAGAGCACACTCAGTATTAGTAAGCCAAAATACACAAACAACTTTGCTTTTTTCGTCTTTTTTCGTCGTTTCGTTTCTTTCGTATACAATGAAGAGTATACAAAGCAACAACACTTTCGTATACTTTGCTGGTAAACATTGACAACAGCGAGCATCAATGTAGATTTTGTTTTTTTTTTTCGTACATCATTTAAAAAAGTGTGTTTTGTTTTTTCTTTGTATGTATTAGTTTTCACAACAAAAAATATTAAATAAAAATTTGTTTTTCTTTAAATGTATTCGTGTTTGCACTTCCATAAGGAACTTTTGGGCACCCCTGGTCTAGTAGGTAGGCCACGCTTCAAACCCCAGGTCAGACATTTATAATTTATAATTGACTACCATTCATGAGAACTACAAGGGATATGAGTTGTTTAGAATAAAAAGGAATTAAAAAGTATAATGAACTACCAAATAACATAAAAGATTGTGAAAATATGATTTTATTTAAGAAACTCCTAATCAAATACTGTAAAAATAATTAATGTATTGTACATATATATCTAGGTTTAAAAAACAAAATAAGATTGACGCAATTGGGTATCTTTGGAATTTTTTCGTTTTAGAAAATTTTGTGAAACACATCAATATGTACCCTTGCAAAGTACACATAGTATATAAGGCTTCCTGAATCTCGACTACAAGGAAAAGAACTTTCAATAGAAATTTATTATGAGCGGTGAAGCTTATTTCCACCTCTCTAATACGAATAGCCATTAGGCTTGAGTTACTCAGAGTTACTGTATGTTTAATTTAAAGGCGTCATAAGTTCGGTTTCTCACTACTCCCAACGGCAAGCACTACAGAGCCATGCATAGCAACATTCTTCTAACTCAACTAAACGAATTGGGGGCTCAGAGAAAACAAGGCAGTCGGCATGGTGTTGGCTTTTACACGAGAGTGGCATCTCATAGAAAACGAAATATGAAATAATATTCCTTCGGCGATTTCCTCTCCAGCTGTCTGAGTGAAAATTCAATTCCCACGAAAATTTTCTCGAATAAATCTTGTTTTTCGAAGTCGATTTTAAACTGTAGGTCCCGGCGCTCATGGACAAAATTAACACCCACAACGTAGGTGGTGTAAAGAAGAAGGGAGATTTCTTGCAGTCCCAAACCTATGTCAATTTACTCCTTCTCGACCAAGAATACGAAACAACGAAGTAAGGTAGCATTTCACTATTTTGTCCATACTTCAATGGAGTGTGCAAAAGCAAACATTGTACATTTTTACGTGTTATATACGTACGTATGTATTCAATAGTGGATCGCATAATGCTTTACCGAACGAATTCATCTTTTAGCTCCATTATCCGACAGGAATTCGACAGAAAGTTCTGGGACATTTCATAAATCAAGCCTGGTTATCTACTAAAAAAGCAAACACTCTATTTGCAACATTGTTGTTGATATCAGCTTCATGTTTCCAAACCAAGAACTTTTCCTATATACAGAATAAATGTATTCCTACCTTAATGATCAGAGCAGTTATTGTGACGCCATTTAAAAGACAGTACTTTAAGCTAAATATAGAACAAATAGTACCTCTCCTCGAGCGCATGAATGACAAGTATCTCTTCTTTTGCGGCATAGTTATGAAAACACCGTTTGAATCAGATAGAATAGAATGAAATGTACTGAGAGACCTCCATTCTGGTGCAGCTTACGGTATATTGTTGTCATTGTGTTGTCTGTAACACAATTTCACAGCAAATTTTCTAATTTCTTAATGATCGTTTTTAAAAACTAACAGAACATAAGAGAACAGCCGCCGATATTCCAATACTAAAATTTTATTCCATGTATGACGGAACCTAAATTGCCGTGTTAGATATCATCGCAATAAAGCGGTCATACTTGCTTGGATCATGTAAAATCCTTGATCTCAAAAGAAAGTTTATAGAGCACCTTAAGACATTCTCAAAATTAAGCCTGATAATCCCATATTATTAGAACATATACCTGAGTTTGAAATTAACTTAATTGGCAACCTAATTACATGTAAAAATTAATACTTTTCAATAAAATTATTAAACTTTGACCTGTATTACCAGTAAATAACTGGTGTTATCATTAACAAACAACACAGAAACTTCGGTGGAAATTTTAGTTCAATATAACTTTTTAATAAAAGTTTCTTTAATAAAAATTTTAATTTCTGCTGATTTCCTAATTAAGCAGCCACTTTTCTCTCACACAGTTTAATCAAGAGAATTTTTTTTTTTTGTTATTAAAAACACTCGGACACTAATTAAACTGAAAGTAAGAGGCCACCTTTAGCTTACACATGACCGCATCTAATCTACAGAGTATGTGTAAATGTATGCGTGTGTACCTTCTTCTCTCTTTCTCACTCTCGTGATTATTTTTATATGAATTCTGTTTACACACACTTTAACACACACTACACGTGACAACATTTTTTCATTAAGAAAGAGTGAGAGAGAGAGAGCGGAGAAAGAGGAGAAGAGTGAGTGTCCTTTTAACTTCATTTGTAGCCTGGTAACGGATTTTCTTTTTCATTTCATTTTCTCTCTTTTTTTTCCATTTTTTCTTTTCTATTTTTTGTTTTTATTAATTGAACATGAGTCACCAGCAAACGTATGTATTATCGCTAATGAAAAATCTTTTTTTAATTTTTCGTTGTCGTTTCCTTTTTTCATTATTACTATTATAGTCGTTGTTATTGTTGTTGTTTTTTGTTATTATTGTGGTCGTTGTAGCAGTAGTAGTAGTTTCCTTTATTATTTTTATTTTTCTTGTTTTAACAAGGCTGGCGCCTCAAAAACGTGTTCACATGGTGGATGTCTTTTTCCTTTTTTTTTTTTTTGTATAATATTTCGATTTTTTCTATTCACTGTTTTCCTCACGTCAAATTGTTTTCTTTTTTATATCGAAAATAATTGTTAAACATATAAATCAATAATCGTAATAATAACTTTTTTTATAAATCTTTACCGCTGTGCTTTATACTTTTATTATTATTGAAGTAATATTGCAGAGCGTTGTCGGTTGGTGGCTAGAATTGAAAAGAAAATTGCAACCGACATAGTTTTTGTGACACAAAAAACAAAAGATGACACTTAGTTTAGGACAAATTAAATCGTTACCACAATTAAATCATAAATAAAATGCTGCTGAACGAAATGATGTAACAAATCTTTACGGGCATTTTATTTTTTACATTGACTCACACAAAACACAAAGCTTGTACTGTTTCTGTTTCATCGTACTTAGCTAAGAAAAACATTTCAAACCTCATGACAGTCTGACAACATCTCCCGGAGAACAAAAGTATATAATTGATCATTACAATTAGTCAGGATTATGACCTAGCTTCTCAGTATAGTATTATCAATTTAAGGGTTTTAAAACAAACTGTCTGGCAAGGATAGGAGCAGTTTAATATTTTTCAACTGAAGTGTCATTTATTGAATGATAAGTTTTTCATTTACGAATATGGATCGTTAAACATACGAAAAAGAGGTGATTCGCATAAACATTACGTGGTGATCATAATTGTTATAAGCGACCTACTCTAGAAGAAATTGTGAAGATTATAAATAAATTTTAAAAGAATGGAAGAGTTACATATGTGGTCACGGCTATGCAAATTTTCTCCCGAAAATATCTATTCAGTTAATAAATGTGTAGCGAACAATGCGTCTTTTTCGATTGCCCGGCCTTCTCGTCAATTGGCCCTTTCTTATGGATCATCATAACAGCAGTTCACAACGCTGCAGATATTCTAGGCCAACAGACTTTCAATTCTGGATTTTCGAATAAGATTGTCTGCAGCGATAATGCTTTATTCCCCCTCTGTGGTTACGTATATGTTGCTGAGAACATTCAAAAGTCACTGTGGACGACTACTAACTTAATTGGTCATTATAACGCTTCAATCAGGATTACGACGTAGTTTATCACGTCACCCATGTTGTGTGGGTGTTAAAGTTTAAAGTCGACTACGAAAAGCAGTTTTTGACAAACTTTTCAATGAAGTCGCCGAAAAAAGGATATTTTCATATTTCGTTATATTCGAATCAGAAGTTGTACCACGGGCTATTGTCTAATAAGCCAAAACTCTACCTACTAGACTACGGGGACCTCAAAAACCAGTGCATACGGAAAATTTTACTGTTTGTTCTACAGTGTGTTCTGGAACTGTCATTGGGTCGAGTTTGAACTGCAAAAAAGGACTTCTTGAAAATTATGAACTGAACTGGTATGTGGCGGTGTCACAGGCCACAAAACACGACCACTCTTTGGCTTTATTACCCTGAATTCCACGTTTCAGCTGGCCACTTAGATCATGCGATTTTACGCTGTTAGACTTTTATGGGGCTACTTCAAACAACGTATCTACACAGATAAGCCACTTAGGTTGGATCATTTGATCAGTCAATATATCGTGCGAGTTATGTGCGAAAAAGTGGTTGAAATGTATTCGACCTTTGAAAGTCTTTTTATCAATGACGACCCATTATATTGATTAATATCCAGACTTTTTAAATATCACAATAAATGGAATAACATCTGACGAGTTCAATATTCAAATCATGAACATGACAAAATAATAACGGCTGTCAGCAAGACACCTCTCGTCCCTTTTTGTCCGTACTTTTTTTTTATGGTACTTCTCTATAGTTTTTATACAAATATCCTGAATACGTTTTACGTATTTATAGTATCTCAGCAAATAAATATTGTAAATAAATGAATTGAAAAGAGAGAAGGAGAGAGAGAGAAACAAAAAAACGACAGAAGGAAGTCGGTTAATTGAAAATGTTTTACGACCATTATTGATAAATAAATAAAAACAAATTTATTCATTCATTTCATTTATTTATTCGTTTTTAAAAGTAGGAAACGGACGGCAGTAAATAATTTAAATCGCACTGGGATTACAAGATCAGGCTTGTGAAACTGTTTAATACAGAGTAAAATTGTTTTGTATTAAATTTAAATCAAATTTAATACTAAAAAATAGTTGTAGTGTATGGCTAGTCAAGCCGAATTGAAGGGATTTAAAATTAAATTTGGCTGCAATAACTTCTCTATTTAATTTTACGTGCATAATTTAATTGGATCCATCCGATTGAATATGTGTTCTGTTATATGATTTACTAACAAAAGTTAAGATTGGTTTAACTTTTAAAAGTCAGTAATATTTAAGAGATATTTTTTATGAAATTTAAATATTTACGCTTTAGAAAATCTAAGCTACTGAATCGCATATTAAAGGTACCCAGGCTTGTTTCGTTCCACTCCGAAAGTGTGCACTTAGCTTTAGTTTGGTTAAGTAGATCAAATTTTCCAATAGAAAGACTACCGACACGTAAATTCCCGGAAGTAGCAGAGGTGTTATACCACGTAAAACGATAATTTGAAATCATTTAAGTAAGGCTGGCTGATAGAAGATACGTGATAGATAGTGATTAAAATCCACTTAACATAAGCATTGCATATTCAAATACATCAGAAAATAATAAAATTTCGTATTGATTATTTCAAATTTTGAAAAATTTAAAAAAAAGTTTATAATTTATTCAGAAACCTAGTCACCCACACAGAGGATAATAGCGAATAACATTATTGGCAGGGTAGACATTGGCTACTCTTACGAACGTGTACTTATAGACCAAGCCTTACCCAATACATGCTCACAGAATTGGCTCTTTCAAGCGCCTGTTTTTCTAGAGCATCCTACAGTAAAACAACCTCGAATTAATGAAAAAATCGAATAAAACAGCGCAATGCTCGTTAAAAAAAAAAAAAAAAACAGAATTAAAAATTCTTGGGGACAATGTGTTGTCTTACTTAATAAGAGTTCAAATCTCAGCTGGGATATTAAAAAAAATTTTAAATATTTCCACACTAAAAGATATAAGAGTTACTAATTTTCATTAAAAAAGATTTTAAAATGGTCGGATCTTAAACTGTTACGCCTGCCACTAATGGATAAAATTAAGACATGGAATAGAAGTGGGTTGAGGAACTAGATTGTAATACTCTCTAAAGAGGTGCAATATAGCCTATACCGTATGCATGTTCACGTGTAAAGCAATTACATTAGATCAATTACCAACAACATGAAGCTATTTTTGAAACGTATCATTATGATTTGAAATTTGCAATCAGTTAATGAGGATTATTCACCCTGAAAGCAATACATTTTACATCGCAGTGCCTTGAAAAAAATTTCAAACAAAATGGAAAACTTAAATGATGGAGAAATCTTAAATATACTTTATAAACAATCAATGCTCACTCTGGAGGCGGCTGGTAATCTAACGGCAAAGAGCAAGACATACCTGATTAAAATCGATTTTAAGTAGTGAAAAATTACCAAACATGAAGGATAAACGTTACAGAGCACGAAAGGCAAACATATGGAGTAGAAAAGCTAAATAAAGTCAATTGAATAACCTAAAAACCAACTACATTAAAGGCCACGCACCACCATGTATCACTCAATCCACTACAATCTGGAATCTGTAAGACAAAATAAACACTGATTGTTTGTTGTAGAAAAAGAACAAGAAAATTAAACACTAACAAAATGAAATTACAATAATAAAACTATATGGAAATACCACAAGAAATAGACAAGAAAATAACAATAACAAAACAACAGCGAGTTCTAGAAATTGCCAGATTAAAAGTAAGAAATTGATAACGTGGCGTAAACTGTTATATTCGTTCAATTTTAATAAGTAAGGATTTATTTAAATAAAGAAATTGCAATATATAAAACTTAATTTTCTTAATTTCTTTAATTTTAAGTTGTAATCCCCAAAGTCACGAGAAGGACTTTTAAAAACGTAACAATATGTTCACAAATCTATCGAATGGCCACATAAGTACTAAGTAATGTAGAGGTATTTGTTTATATTAAATTTAATAATAATAGAATTCATATTTCAAATATTAAACTAAAGAAATTAAATCATATGAAGATTGGCTCACTCACCTTTAGATTGAACAGAAGAGTTTTTTGTTTTTATTTTAAATTTTTAGTAGAATTGTTTCCAAAGAGATGATTTTATTTTTGATTTATTTTTTCCAGTATAATTTAAAAGTGGTTGATTGATTGCAAATTGTTTGTTGGAATTGTTGTTGTAATTGTAGTTTTAGTTTTTTTTTATTATTTATTTATTATTTGTTTTTTATTAAATAAATTGTTTATTTGTGTATCGTTTTTATTTTGTGCATTTCAAAAAGCCAAAGAATATTTCAAGGAGTGATAACATTGTATTAATATTTGTATTCGTATTTGTATTTCAATTGGTAGAATTGTGATTTTTAGTTATTATGTTGAGTAGAAATTATTTATTTAATTTATTAGTATTTATTTAATATTTATTTTGTTTTATTTTCTATTTTTTATATTATTTTTGGTATCATGTGTGTTTAACTCAAAAAAAAAGGCATTCACAAAAACACAACTAAACGTTAAAAAGAGAGAAAAAAGAAAATATGAAACGGAAATACAACAATACATAGTAAGTATATGTATGTATGTATGTATAAGAAATATTTAATAATTTTTTAATAATTTTTTTTTTAATAAAAGTAACAACATTGAAACATTACAATATTACGTTTATTCTATTAATAGGTAAATACGTATGTATGTAGTAAGTAGTATATATATGTATGTATTTTCTTTTTTCATTTTCAAAAAATTTTCTACTTTTCTTTATTCAACACACGCACATAAAGAAGAATACTTAACTCCTTTTTTAATTCTAATTCGACTCGAATGCAAAACAAAAAATTTTTTTTTAATATTGAATTTATAAATTTATAAATCAATAACGTTTTTAAGTAAAATGTAAATATATTTATAAATTTTAATCTTCTTTTATTTTTATTGGCATGCACTTAAAACAATCTACAGTCTTAATAAAAATAATTCTTATTTTATTGGGCTAATTTACGTTTTTAATATTTAAATTGAGAGTAGATTTACAAGACGTATTTAGTTTTAATTATATGTTCTTAAAAATGATATATTTTAACTCAATGCTATGTATGTTTATAGACTAGTTTTATAAGCAGAGAACCCAAACAAATTTGTTAATGTGTTTCCATTTTATTTCAATCCGGTCAAGAAATGGGGTTATCCGCGTTATGAAACTCCTATGGGTGCATAATATAATTGAAAGTGCTCGGAAAACTGAAGTGGCTTTCTTTAATTGCAAGCATGCCATTGGCATTACATTAAAATACTTCATTACCTTCTGGCTAGTAGTAACGTCCTGTGGACAACAGTCGCATAGGCACTTTACTGCAGGTTAAGTTGCCTTTCTATTTGCATTCTCTTAAAACAATTGGCAATTCTTGGTATAGCTTTAGATCATTATTTCTCGGTATCAACTGATTAAATGATCCCCTATAACTAGTGCAACTAAAAACGGTTTGTAGAATAAATCAGACTATCATATAGGCTTTCGAATCACAGCTGTCCTTCTGACAGAATATTTCCAAATCTACTCGGACAATTCGATTGCCGTAAAGTCCACTATGGTAATGTTTTCGTGAATTATTCCGGGAAAGTAAAGAATTTTCAAAACCCATAAGGTCATAGACAAATTGTTTAGAGGAAAACTTGGCATTCGTGGTTTTTATTATTGCCGGATACGGTCCATTGAAAATGCATGTCCGTCAGCTACATGGGAACCCCATTCAAGCGATTATTAATGGTAGGAGAAAAATTAGACAGTGTTTGAATTAATATGGACACCTTATTCTTAACGGAACTATTCCTAATGGCATATATCATATCTTTCTCTTATGAAAGCACAAGGCTTACTTGATAATTGAAATCCGTTAACAGTCAGATATGAAACTCATAATTACTGAGGACACAAAACTATGCTAAAATAATATGTAATTGGCATCCATTCAAGAAACTGTAACTAGCTTACGTCAGTTGACTTTTCACAATATACATGTGTAAAATGTATCACCAGATTCAGAAGCCCACAGCATCAGAGCTGTTAATGCTATAAGCAGACAGTATTTTTACGATATGACATAAAGACGTTGTATAAAAGCTAAACTTGCACAATTATGCGATAGATCGATCTTTTAGAACTACCAATAGAAATCGCGTAAATGAATACTGGAATGATGGCTTCAGGTTATAAAACATCTTAGAAGAGTATGACACTTCTTGCGCTTTCGAGACAAATCGAGCATGTACAATCCATGGCAAATTGCGAATGAGAATCCACTGGAAATACCGACTCAATTAATATGACTACTCCAGAATGGAATTCCCAAAGCAACAGGAATTACTCAGTGGAGAACACTATAGGGAGGCTTAAATTATTGTAAATGATGGAGAAAATTACAAAAGCATTGTTGGTATGGCATTGGCATTGTTATAATGGCGTACTGTTTTGAATGTAGAATATAAAAGAGAAGAGTGGCCTTTTATTAACGATGATTCAAATATATGTTTTAATGAAAAATTTGTATAGAAGTTCATTAAAAACTGGATGAACGATTTTTTGTATTAAAAAAATTCTTAAACTGTAGGACACCAAAACTAAAAACGCATATTTATCGAGCCACGAATCGAATAATTGATGACCAGTTTAAGTATTGGATTTAAAAATCAAAATGAAAGCCTTTTATGAAAGCGTAAATCTGATTTTAAGATCTTTAATTATAAGATATTGCCACAAACTTAAAAGTCCAAAGTGCATGATGAAAAATAAAAATACTTTTACCAGACTAGAAAAAAAAGGCACACCCTTGTTATCAGACAACCATAAGAGTGGTCGTATTTAAAAACAATAGACACAATAGTGAAAAGGTCATTATTTACTGAGTTTGGATTGATTTAAACTTTTGATTTACAAAATATTTTGGATGCGAATACTTTCATTTATTTCCAGTTTAGTTTACAGACCAAAAAAATCAATAAAAGATATCGAAAAAAAGTTTATATTGATTCTAATTTGATTCTTTAGAATTTAATCATTTTAAATAACAAACTTCAATTAAATACACAAACTAACAATATATGTATGTAAATATGTTACGTATAAACTAATTGATAATAATTTAACGCCAACATATGGAATATAAAGAAATTTTTAGATGATAGATAAAGAGAGAAAGAGAGAGTAGTAAGTAAAGATAAGGTAGAATGTTAAGGTTTATCAGAAATACAAATAGAATTTTCAACAACATAAGAGAACAACTAAAACATGATTACATATTATTAAACATAATTATTTCATAATTTTTCTTTTGTTTTTTTTTATTTGAAACTCAATTAAAAATGATATGATACGATAATAATTCTCACATTTTCTTAGACACATGTTGGCAAAATGATTTTTCTCTTTTACGTTTAAAGTATTTTTTATTTGTTGGGTGTTTTTATTCGATACGCACTTAGCTATAATGTTTGAGTGAAATCTCGTATTTAAAGTTTCAATGTGTTACTATGTAGTATTATCATTATCTTACATACAAGAGCTTGTATTATTTATTTAATCCGTTAATATTATGTATGTTTAGTTATTAAATAAGAAAGTTCTTAATAGCAATTTTTTTTTTAGAAGAGATTTTGTATTTCAAAACATAGGAATCAGCAGGAGTGGTGTTAGTAGTCACTTTAATTAAGTGTTGTTGAACGAGGGGTGGAGGGCGTTTTTTGTTATTGATTTTTTTTATTTTAAGTTGTTGGTTATTGTTGTTGTTATTGTTAGACAAATGGCAAATTATTGCAGTAAAGTTTGTTTATTTTGTTACGATTTTTATTTCAAGGATACTCTTTTTTTTTCGTTTGTATTTGTAAATATATATTTTTTTATTTTTCCTTTTTCTTCTTATTGGTTTTTTTTTTCTTCACTAAAAGGAAAACTTTTAACACTTTTTCTTTTATTTATTCAATTTATTCTCTTTTTATGGTTGATTTTCTTATATTTGATAGAAAGTTTTTTCTTTTTTTTGGTTCTGCTATACAAAGAATTTTATTTTTTTTTTAATATTTTTCAAATGGGAAGCGTAAAGGCGTTTGGTTTTTTTACATTTTCTTTGTTAGTGAGGCGCCTGAAAATGCGTAGATTTCAAACATTACGCACACACACTCTACCTCCTACACTCGCTTACATGTGGCAGAACAAAACAACTGAAATCAGTTAAAAAGAAATGAAAAAAAGAAATCACAAGAACACAACAAACGACGACTGTCTGATGTTGAGCAAACTCATTGGAGTTGTGTAAATAAAAACGCCTGCAAAGTATGTGTGAGAGTGAGTGTAATAATAATAAAACGTATACGTATGTGTGTGTTGTATGTGTGGCTAAGTGCGTGTTTGCAAAAATTGTGTTTGTTTTGTTGGTTTCGCTTAGAGGTTGCGTTCGAACACATTGTACATGTACATATCCGAATAGTATTCGTGTAAGTGTATTAAAAACTTAAAAACGGAAATAACAAAAACGTAACATTCTGCTAATGGTTGTGTAAAAGCGGCTGAGAGACAGAGAGAGAGAGACAGTTTACAAATGTGTGCGTGAGTGCAAAGAAGAAAAAAATTTAAATAATAACGTAACTGTGTTAGTGAGTGTGTGTGTGTGTGTATGTGTTTGAAACAAGAGTACTAAGCACGCTTTAGTACCACACGCACCATAAATGTTTTTATAACAAACACACGCTCACACACATTCTTACTCTCATACTTACTTACACACACTGTTAAACACCTTTACTCATCCCATACAAAAAAAAAAACACAACAGTAAACCAAAAAAATTAAGAAAAAAATATTACAAAAGAAAAAACTTTAGTCAGACACACTTTGTTAAAATTTTAAAAAGTTTTTCCTTTTCCAGAACAGAACAGTCTTAATGGGAACGAAATCTATCGGTTTGTATTTAATTTTGCTTTTAAATTATTTATTTATTAACTGTGTTTTATTGTGCTTTATTTTCCAGTTAAATTTTTTTATTTCTTTTTTTTTTCCTTTCTCTCACAACAGTTTCTTTTCTAATTTAAGCGCGTTTCTAGACGTTTATCCAAGGAGTACAATGAAGGACTAAATGTAAAAATTTTCTACGAAAATTCTCCTTGAGTAGGATGCATGTGTTTTCGAAGCTGAATAAGTTTGTGTAAAAAGCTGTTTGAAAGCTTTTTTGTCATTCTCGTGGTGTAATTGTGGTCTATGATGGTTCTCTTTATCACATTGAAATTCAGCAAAAAAAAAACAAAGAAAGAAAAGTGACAAATAAAAGCAATTTTTATTTGACAGTTCCATAACATTCTATTTGAGGCAAAGGTGGCCCACCTTTAGCACATAAAAAAACAACACAGAAACAGTCATATACAATAAGAATTTAAAAAAATCTACAATAACATTAACACTGAAAATCTGAAATTTCAAAATTGTACGTTTCCTCAGTAGTTTATTGCTTTTCCAATATAATTTTTCATCCTCGCTACGTGTATTCCCACGAATATGTTTCAAACATGACGAAATCTAACTGGAATATATTTTCTAGACAATGCCGACAGCTATCAGAAAGGTATGGTCAGGTCAACTTAGTGACCCATAAGAATAATGAATAGCCACAGTTTCTAATTAAAAAAGAGCTTCCAGTCCACCTCTCCTTAGAGGATAACATCAATAACGTAAAAAGGACAGGTAACACAAAGAACTCAATTAACAAAATTGCTACCTCCAAAACAAAAACTCAACACTTTTTACAGACGGCGTTTTTTTTAAGCTACAATAGATGGCAACCCTATCATTCTGGAACTTGCCATAGAGGATCAATGCAAAAACTTGATTAATGAAACTCACACTAGGCAAGGAAACAATAATAAAACAGAGAAGAGGTACTTTGTTACAGTTTCATGCAGGAACTAAAAGTAGATTCAGCAAACATGTTCTAATATTTAAAAACACTTGACATCATTTAAAACCAAAAAAAATCCTGCGTCATTCGAGGAGTTAAGTCGAAAATGCATCTTTAGTTGCACAACATCAAGGAACTTTCAAATCGAATAGTTACTAGCCATTAGGTAACGGTATTTGAAGTCCGCTGGGAAATCCCTGCGAGACTTAGCTGGCCTAAATTGAATAAGAAATGTACCAACCAACTATTTAAACTAGATTATAAAGACTATCTCTCATTGTCTCTATTCTCACGGATCATTGCGTAATGGACCTCAAAAAAGATTGCGCTTATTTCCAAATGATTTCTGTAGATATTATAGATCGGTTGATAACGGAGAGAGTTCCCTTTTGTTTGCCAATGTCCATCTCAAACTCATCGCCGACCTCTCCCACCTGGCTGAGAGAGCTATCATTACTTGATATCGGATTGATCACTAGATTTATTAAACTTTCAGGCTGGTTTTCAACATGGTTCTATTGTAATACAATACCCTAATTATCGATACTATTCAGTTAGAACTCTATCTGTTTCCTCCAGGGCATCTCAACATGTACTATGTGCGCTCAAGAGAGCTTTAATTTCTACAAATCTATAGTCTATCCTATAATATTCCACTGATTTTGAAAAATTTATTCGTTATCATAATACTAAAACGAAGAAGTCCAAAAAAAAGCACGCTGAAAATCGATGGCGCCAAATAATGTTCTGTTTTTAAGCACTGAGAATCTGTACTTGACAATAAAGTATCGGCAAATGTTTGGCCTCATTATCTATTTGGAAGATAGGAGGAGGATAGGATAGCAAAAGAGACTGTTGATCTATACGCCTCCACAGAAATATTTCATCCGACTTCTTCTGTACTGTTCGAGTCAAAGTGTGATACCTCGGACCTAGTTTTGGTCGCAGCTTCAGTAAAATCATCGCTAGTAATGTGCTATATACCCCACAGTATACTACTCTTTTTCAATTTTAAAATTTCTGGAAAATATCTACTGCCACTGACTCAATCACCAAATTAAAGCCACCTCTGGTCGCATAACATGTTGTCATTATTTTTCTTCTAGCATTTTTTTTTTCTTTTTTTTAAGACATTAAGACAAAATATGAATTATTGACAATTCTCAGCATATGAAAAAAAAATCTAAAGAAATTTATAAAAAGGATTGGAAACAATTGCTTCGAATCACTTGCACACACACTTCACTAAGTTTGTTTTTTAACAAATTTCGGTTGAAAAGATTTCAACAGTTGTATTCCTATGGTTTTTAACATATAATGTCGAAAAGGAAAAATATTTTCAACAAATTTTCTTACATATTGCAGAGTGTAGAATGGTTTGGATAGAATGGTTGGATGGATGATTTATTTGCAATAAAATTGCTAATTTTTCTTTAATTTTTTCTTTTATAATTTGAAGCACTTTGTTCACTAAGATTTGTTTAACTTTATATTTTTGTTTTTGTATTTCTGCTTTCGTTTATTTTCTGTGTTCTTTTTTTTTAATATTCTTTGATTATATGATTTTTCTTTTCAAAATGTTGGTTTTTATTTCACTTTTTTCTAGTTTTTTTTCTCTTGTCGTTCTTTTACACACAACACGTACTATTTTATGCGCACATTTAATTTATTTACCGTTATACTCTTTATATTTATTTATTATACCCTCCTCTTCCTCTCACTGTAACTGTATTTTTCTTTGTGTTTGTAATTCTCTCAACCTTGCTGAGTTTGATGTCATCCCTTTGAAGCTTTTTATTAAGAATTACAACCCTGTAGAGAATTTCAGCTGATTAAGTTTAAACATTGATTTAATAGTGACATCTATATGTCACTGTTAGTCTTTGTTACCGTTATTAAGGAAATTATAATGTACAGATAAACCCCAAGAAGAGTACACAAAGTTGTTTTAGATACAGATACGGTCAAGTGCAAAATTTTTCTGGAACTGTGCAATGGAAAAGAAGGATTTATAGCCAATTAACGCTGTGCTACTCCGAAAATGTAGTTCTTTTTTATTTTTTGAGGTCAGGTTACTTTATTTTTCCCGTACACTCAAAGTTGAAGAAGCGTTGCTCTAACGTATCAACAGAGTTAGAAAACCTACAGTAATTAAAGAGCAAATTCGCTTTCATGCAATAAAGAAGGCTTAAACAAAATTCAAAGCATCGGTTTATAAACATCACGTTTAATATTGATTCCCAAAACAGCATACCCAGAGCTTCCTGCTTCAAAATCTTGCAATGTAACGCATTGCTTCAAATGGCGTGTAATTTCGATACAGAGTTTGGCCGTAAGTCACAAAGTCTTTTTACCACAGTCTCCAGTAGGTGTGGCACACGGTAAATCAGTTTAAAATTAAGAAGGATCGCTCATAAGAAAATATTTGACTTACTCTAGCGTTTACTCTAATGAGTTCGCTCAGCCAGCATTCACTCATTTGTAAGTGCCATAAGTTGTTACTTCTTTTGGTATGCCACCAGACTAAACTGTCAAGGAAATCTATTATTTTCTACTTGTCGTGTTTCATTAGTTTCTTGGAAATACAATATTTAAAGCCATAATCTTGGTCTTTACAAGTTGTTAAACAAACAATTCAATTTGAATGACTTTAAAAATTTTACCCAAGGTTAGTTAACCAAACTTTCTAGAGCCTTAGAATAAGTAGAACACTGATTACAAACTTTTTAGATTACCACTACTAAAGGACCGAAACGGGTATACCATCCGCCCATCAGATTTGCTCAAGATAATATCCCCAAAAACCATTTGAACTGCGAGGGCTTAAAATAATCTATTAAGCATAGCATAAGCAAAGACAGTCTGTCAAAACGTTCATGCTACTTTCTTTATTCCCTTTTGTCCCTTTAAGGAAAACAGGACTGTCACAAAGCGTCTTTATCATTATCTTACTATTTCATTGCTTTGTTTCATCTTTATTAATCAAGTTTTTTCAGCTAAGCAGGCGATCACTATTTGACCACGTTCTATAATGATAAGGTTGCCATCTCATCACTATATGAAAATGTATTGGATTGTTGTTTTGGGTATAATAGTAAGAAACACAACATTGTCAATTAAGTCTTTTTCCAGAGAAAACCTTTCTGCAGATTCACTATCGATATCATCCTCTCTGTTTGGTGTGAATTTTTGACGGCATCGTCGCTCCATACTTCTTTGAAAACGATGTTGGCCATTACACTCAGCGTCTAACACTATAACTCCATGATTATCAACTTCATTTTGCTTAAATTAAATGATCCGGTCATAAAAGACATATAATTTTAATTAAAGACGATGTTACGAGCCTCACAGCTCATGCTATATTGGATATTCTGCACGAGTAATTTGAAGGCATAATCATATCACGAAGAGGTGATACCCTCACTCGGGGATCAAAGGGATTTTTGGATGAATTACAAGAATTACAAGATGAATTAGAAGAACAAGAAGTCGCCGGTGTGGTTGGTTTATTAGACGTGAGGACTCAGTTCAAAACCCAGGTCAGAGAACTCCAACTAAACTAAATATAAAAAAAATTCTTCGGTGACTGAAAAGTCGTGTATAAAATTAACACACACGGCACAAGTGGTGTGAGGCTCTAGATCGTAATCCTGACTGAAGGATTCTAATGACCTTGCATGTATGTATTTAGAGATGTTTTGAAGTATTTTAACCTGCTTTAGTCGGATTTATAGTCAAGCATTTTTTGATCGCATTGAAGTATAGTTTACCGAATAATTTATTTTTAATACAGTTTGGGAGTAAATATATTGTAACTAAACTTCCTGAACTAGAACAGCAAGTTTTCAGCAAATTCATACAAAAAATGTTTCAAATTAAAGTTAAGTATCCATGTACGAACTGACTGAGTGAGTTTCAAAACCAGAACTCTTGGAATAAATTAATTAATTTACTTTAATTTTAAATAAATTAATTTACTTCGTCTTAAAACGAATTCGTATAATACTGAACCTCAAAATGTTTTTGAAATTTAACAAATTCATGCCCACTGTCCTTTTAACGGTTACACACATAAATTGTAAAAGATTTATATTCGCATTCAGACACACACTATAAATTGTAATAGAATTGCATAGAAAATGTAACGGGTAAATAAAATATAACGGCAAATAATAATACAATGATGGGCTCAACAACAATAATAAGCAAATATTCACTAGTGGTCTACAAACATTTACATTTTTCAACACGATATAGGCAGGCAGGCAAACAAACAAAAACATGACATGGTCCTTAAAACACCTTCAGGGCTCCACTAAATGATACAGCAAATAAACGAAGCAACAACAACAAAAGCAAAAAAACAAGCATAGAAACAAAAACACACATCTACACATACAAGCATGCACATTCATTCACGCATATAGACGAGGACAAAACAACAACATCAACAACAGTTAAATATGAAAAGAGAGAAATCACCCTTAAGGCTTAAAATACGGCAACAAATATAACAACATGTTAGAAAATACAACGAAAAGTAAAAGAAATAAAAGAAAAAAAATCTCAAAAAAATAAAAACAGAAAACATAAGGACCACAATTGGACAACAACAAATGAAATGGGGAAAACATACGCACACACACACATACATACATACATATGTATATAATAATACTTACACAAGTAACAGAGTATTAAGCAGGAAAAAAATATGAAAGAAACAAGAAAAAAATCAAAAGAAACAACCACCCACCCAATATTAAAACGGGAAGCGAAAGAGAGAGTGTGTGTGAGGATGAGGATGAGTGAGTCTAGTTACAATTGACTACGACGACGATAAAGACAATAAACGAAATGAAAACAACTGTGAATAACTAGACACAAGCGACAGTGCAAAGCTATAGTAGAAGGAAAGATAGTAAAAGAGAAAAAATAAGAAAAAATATGAACTTTATTGGCAGGCCAATCACGAACATGTGGCGCTCTACACCACAATTGCAGTAAACTGCATTAATTTGCGATTACTTACTTAACTTTTTTAATTGATCATTACAGCCCTTTAGTTAGGATTAGAACCTACACACACCGATGTTGTGGGCGTTAATTTTAAAAGTCGTCTCCGGACGACAGATTTTTAAGAAATTTTTGATGACAATTTTTTATTTATTCTCAGAGTTTTTACAAGAACACAGTTGAGAAGTCTCGGAATAAAATATTTTTCTTCAGATTTCGTTTTGTTTATAATGTCTGATCCCTCAATTAAACGTTATTATTCGAATAACGCACAGACGTCTTCAGTTGATTTGGTAATGAGAATTGAAAAATCAAAAAAAAACAGATTTTTCTGAAATGTTACAAACACTAGCAAAAGCGCAATATGCATCCACTTCATCTGTTGTAGGGTGTAATGATATTAAAACAGCACGCGCTCAGAAGGTAACAAAGACTCTCTCTCTTTGTGGCTCTCGCTGGTTTCATAAACACATGTACTCGTACACTTCGTCTCCAGTTACCTCTACACTGACAATGAGAAAAAGCACAACAAACCGTAAAGCATCGTATCGCGTTAAAGACAAAATTATTTTGTATATGAGAACAATATGAACACACACACATATATACACCAGTATTCGCTTATTGCCTTTTGTACAAATATATGAAACGATGTTTGTTTGTATTAAAGGACATACCGTCAAACACAAGCGCTACGCAACCATCTACGATTGTGTGTGTGTCAGTGTAGACTTTTGTATGGTTGCTTAGCAAATAGGGGGACTGACTCCCATGGTAGGTCTCTCTGAGACTAGAAAACTGGAAAGAAATTCAAAGAAATGAAGACAGTTTGTTTTCAATTCTTATGAGCTGTCAAAATGAGTCCACACTGCTTGGGATGGAAAATCATACAAAATGTCTAAAAGTAACAGATACTGTGAGTTTTGTTGAGTCAATTAATCTTGTGGTTTGCTTATGCAATTATACGTTGACCACGCTTTATCAAAAACACAGTGTATCAAACGGTTAGGTAGACATAAAAAACAAAGAGCGTCCGGAACAGCAAGAAAGTTTAAAGACAATAAATTGCCACCATTACTGGACCAGGATTAGTGTCAGATGCAACAAAAACTTGCACAATCATTAGGCGTAAATCAGGCAGCCATTTTAAAGCGTTTAAAAGCAGCAGGATTAATTTAAAAGCAAGGTAATTGAAGGGTGCCATTTGGACTGAAACCGAAAGACGTTAAAAGGCGATTTTGCATATGTGAAGCGCCAGCAAAGAGCAAAATCTACGGTCAGGCAGAGAGAGTGAGGGCTGAGATCAGAAGGTGTAATAGGCTGAAACTGGGCCCGATTATCACGGGAGAACTTTACAGACAACAAATAATTCGTTTGAAGCGAGCATTGGCCGAAAAAACACTCTGAATTTGCCAACAGACACGAGGCCGTAATTTTCCATCGGAATAATGCTCGACCACAGCGCAGAGTCGGTTAAAAGCTGTTCGGAAAATAGCAGATGAGTAGTTTTACCTCACACGCCATATAGTCCAGACCTTAGGCCTCCTGACTATCACTTGTTGCTATACATGCAGAAAGCACTCACTGCTCGCTCTTCAGAGCAGGATAACAAGAATTGGTCCAATTTACTCTTGGCTTTAAAAGACGAGCAGTTTTTTGAGACTGAAGCCATAAATTACCAAAAAGATGGGATAAAGTCGTAGATTCCGAGTAACAAATGCCTGGCAATACCAAAAATACAAAAGACGTTGTAAGATATAGACTAAACTTTGGCCGGTATAATCCTTATAAGGTTTTTAAAATGGATTCTAAGTAGATTTAATAAAAATCAAGTTCTCCGTGTATTCATAAAGGATAAAATTCACGTTTTTTACATTTTTCTTTGCACATGAATAGAGTTTGTTGGAGATTATTTCTTTGCTCCTCAGGGAAAGCATGCTAGTCTCATGTCTGAATTCGTTATGCTCAAGCAACCCCAACTGCAGATTCAAAAGACTATGGAGGTGGAGAGACGATATTTTGAAACAATAAAAATTAAGATTTCCTGAATTCGTCATTAAAGATCACCAACTCGTGTAGAAAAATCGCTCATAAAGTACCAATAAAATCGGGCCAAAAACAGCAGCAAGAGATCTCAATTAAAAATCACTGGCTTCATAATATCTAGAGCCATTAGAGCGCACTAAATCGAAATTAAATACGGAATTATTTCAGGCAGTACCCATATTAGCGTAATACGTATAGATTTTCCATAAAAATTTCCATAAAAATTTAAATTTCAAAACACAAGTATTGCTGTTTGCTGGAATAAAATTTTAAATGTCCTTCCATAAATGAATGAAGTAGTGATCCTTGTGACTACCGCAAAAGTGTAGAAATTTGACTACAATTGGGTACATTCCCAATCGTTTGGATTTTTATTGTAGTTGTTGGCGCTTTAACAATACAGGCGCATAAAGTAAAATTCGATTTATGACCAACACATGGAAGGAACGAAGAACGAAACAACTAACCAACAGGCCAGACAGACATACATACATTCAGAACACAGTAATAAAGAGCAAAGAGAGAGCGAGTTAAAAATTATTGTACGAGTACATCATTATCATGGTTTCACAACAGAATTTAAAGAGAGTGAAATCAACATACTTATAGGACTTTAGTTAAAATTGTTTATTTTATCTTGTATTTTCTCATATCCATCGAAAATGAGAGAGAAAATTTATGAATGCGATGTGGTCTCGATATCAATTTAGGCCACTAGTGCATTATCAAATGTAATGTCGACCTTATAATGGTACATGTTAAGGATACTTTTCCACAAGACTGCACATTTTTAAATACCATTCGTTTTTTATTTGTGGACACATTCTTTCGGTGTCGATTGGTCCAGGAACCACTTCATTCATAACTATATAAAAACGGACCTAAAAGTCCATCTGTACTCTTTAATCGTGCTCTCATTCAATTTCTTTGTGGCAATACAATCATTGCCTGTGTAATAGTCTTAAATATTGCATTTTTAATTGATCCTGGGGTCAGAGTAAATGCCCTACTTTTTACTCCACCAGCACTGAAATATTACGTCGTTGATTCTTAGGAAATCATAAGATCAAAAAACTTGTTCACTCCGATAATTACATAAACATTAAAGAAATAGGTTTTTTATGATGATTGAAGTAAATTATCATTTCATTCCTTTATTACTCTGTTTATAAGGCAAAATATTTACGAAAAATGAAATGAATGAGGATGTTAAGAAGGATTTAATAGAGGACTAAGAGCAGATACCGTCATCAGCCAAAGCTATAGCTACACTTACACACACATACACATAAACTAAAACATTAAGGAAAATCCAATAAACCATACATATAAAGGCAAGAGAATAAAGCATAAAATATATGAGAGAGCGAGAGAGTTAAGTAAAGAAAAACCCCATTATAACAAAAAAGGGGGATAACGGGGGGCTGCTCATGTTAAACGAGTATAGAGTAGCAAATAACCACGATAAGAAACATACACAGCAGGAATAATAGCGATTGAGCGAGCTTAAGCTGGCTGGATGGCTGGCTGGCTGGCTGATTTTTGTACACACACACACACAAATGTATGGGTTTGTTAGGAGAGCAAACTAAATGGCACTGTGCGAGTGTGAGTGTGTGAATGTAAGTGTGATTTAAGGCGAAATATAAAAGAGAAGGGCGAATCCTGTGTACTGTGTGTACACAGAGCACTCCAGTGAGCTTGTTTGGCGACTGAGACAACTACTACAATGACAACGCTGACGATATGAGGTGGCTTTGGAAAATGGGTGGCAAATAAACTTTTGCATTTTTGACAGCAACTTTCAAACCATCGATAAATAAAAAACTTTTTCATTCCGACGACTGCGAAAACGGCGAATGACACGAAATACCGAAAGAAAAAATTCACGCTGACTGTGTGTTGTGTGAAAAATATACCAAAAAAAAAAAAATAGAAAAAAGAAATATAAAATACAAGAAACCATCCACACAAAAAATTTATACACATAAATTTTTATTAATAATAAAAAAAAAATTATTATTTTAATTGAAATAAAATATTTTAAAAAATTTATCCCCAAAAAAAATAAAAAAAAGTTAAAATATAACGGCCTTTTGAAGGAGAAGAGTATGAGAAAAAGAAAAAATATTTAAAAATGAAAATGAAAAATAAATGAAAATATTCAATCAAAATTGAAAGGAAATCAAAGGAAAGGTGGCAAAGTAGTGGTGTGCCTGCCGTCGTGCTTGGGTATAAAATTATCTTGAGTCTGGTTTTACTACAAAAAAAAATTTTAAAAAAATTCTTTAAAGAAATACAAGAAAATATTTAAAAAAAAATGTGTGTGTATAAAGAAAATAAAATATTTAAATAATATTCAAACAGAAATCACGACAATTTTTTTATACAATTTCCGGCTAACGGAAATGGGCGTTGGATATACTCCCCAAGGAGTCTCCACCACACACATTTCTATACCAACTAAAAAATTCAAGAGCTTATCATATGGAATACACTTTTATGTTTGGTTCTGTTTGGTTCGGTTTCTGTTTTATTTTATGAAAATTTATGTTTAAATTTAAATAGTGTTCAATGGCAAAGAAACAAACAAAAGTAAATAAATAATAAATTTTACGAAAATTATAACGAAAAAAAGAAACGGCCAACAAAAAACACCAGAAAAAAACGGTTCATAAATTTTTTTTAATGGGAGTGTTCCAGGCAAAAGTGTAGAAGAAGAACGACCAGAGAAAAAAAGAATCCAACACAGGACGACGACAAAGAAATTTTGCACATATTTACACACACACACACACACAAAACACCGTTAGGACACACTTACACCAATACAGAAAAACGTCGCGTTAAGCTATGTCGCGGATCGAAACGTCGCGGGTGTACACAGAGAAAATGGAAAAAGTGGATAAAAAGTAAACGCAATCAATTACACACAAAAAGAAGAAGAAGAAACAACAATAACAACAACAACAAAAGTGTACTTTACTACCACATACACTACAAAATTTTAATACTCGCCGTAAGTCAAAGAGTAAGTGAGTAAATGAGTAAAACGAAACGAAACAAAAAAATTCATCGTTAGTGAGAATTTCCCCAAAAGAAGAAGAAGAAGTGAGAAAATGAAAAAATCAAATCAAAAAATTAAAAAAATGGCAAAACAAAACACACATGTACACTCACACACATAAAATAAATAAACGAATTGTCAAAAAATGAGTAACGTAACTAAAGAAAAGTCAAAAGAGCGAAAAAAAATAACAACAAAGAAAATACAATAACAAAAACAAAAACAAAAACACCGAAAGAAAAAATCCAATAAATTCTCATAAATCTACCGAACAGAAAGCAGACAAAACAAACGTAAAAGGAATCAAAGTTTAGCACAGAGAGCAAGAGATTTAATAAAGAAATTCTCTCTCTCTTTTTGTTTCTCAAAATTATTAAGAGAGCAAACAAAAACACCCCAAAAAAATACAAGTGATCCCCCCAAAATTTTCCAAAACAAGAGGCAAAAAGTCGAATTAAAAATAAAAACAAAAACAACAAATAAATAAAGCAAGCATAACAAAAAAATGTGCATGTGCGCGTATAAATAACGGCAAATGTACGGACGTATGGATGTAAGTACGTCTATAAGTGAGTGTATATGTATGTGTTTGCGTAAGAAAGGATATAAAATTTGTTTTAAGAAAAAATCTATGAAAACAAAACCACGAAAAACGAAAAGAGAGATAAAAATCAAACGAGCAAAAACAAATGCGAAACAAAGATAATAAAGTGATAAAGTGATGGAAATGAAAAAACAGCAAGAAAAACAAAGAGCATATGAATAACACAAAGGATAATGGCAAATAAATGTTTAAAATAGAACAAAATATCAAAAAAAAGGAAACAAAAGGAAAAAATAAAATAATACTAAGCAAATGAAATATCGTTCTCTCTCTCTCTGTCTGTCTCACTCTCTATTGGTCTCTTTTGTTTTAGTTTTGTGTCATTTTTATAACAATAATAATAACAACAACAAAACAAAACAAAACGAAAAAAAAAGCTTCACAGTTAATGTACCATTGAAATTTTTGTTAACATTTACTTTGTCACTTTTCACACATACTTGAACACAATAGAAACACACACACACATACACATTCAGCTTCCCATACATTAAATTTTTAGAAATAATATTTAATGATTTGTTGTCGTTGTGAAAGCGAATAGAAATCTTATTTGTGTCCATATTGTTTGTGGTTTTATTGTAATGATTTCTTCTATTTTTACTTAAAAAGAAAGATTTTTTTACTAACAAGAGAAAAACATGTGGAAAAATTTATTTAAACTACCACGAAAATAATAATTCATAAACATTTATTTAAAATACGAGCATAATTTCATAATGAAATTGATTGTATAAACAGAAAACATATGGCTTTTGAGCAACGTTAAATCGTTAGTCAATAAACATTTAAAATCAAAATAATTTTTTTTTTAATTTGTTTCAAATAAATACTTTCAAGCGTTCACAACCTTTAAAATCAACGGAAACATGGACAGATTATTAAAAAAAAAATTGAAACCTATTCGCGCTTTAGTTCGATATTACTAAAGCTATGACCTTTGAACTTAAACATCATCTCCCTTGGCATGGAGAATGTTGTATGGAATTTTTAAAACAACTTACACAATATCAAATTAAAGGACAAGTTTGGCAAGGTGGCCTCAAAAGAAATTAAAAAGTTCTTTCTCTTCTTGCACATCTTCCTGTTGCAAATCCGTATGAAAGCTGCCTGACAACATTTTCTACTGAATACATCACTTTTCTTATTCTCATTACTATTAATTAAGATTTTGAAATACGTTGGCAAATGTTTTTCGTTTACTATTTCGTTATTTAGAATAGTTTCTAGATTAGCAATATCAGTCTACATTCGAATATTTCCAAACCAGAATATTTGTTCTCTGCTCAGTCTGTCTTTACATTCAAATTTACATGACAGAATGAATTAAAGGGGTTATAACCAGTCGTTTCACATAAGGTCTTCAATATATGATTTATTTCTTCATTTTATAATAACAGATGGTTGACGAAACTGAATTAGACTTTAAGGACCTACATGTTTAATGTAGGAAAGGTCAATATTATTTTAAAACTATTTCGTAACTCTCATTCCAAAAACATAAATTTTAACCAAGTCTTTTACTTTGGGATTTCATATTTAAACACTGCAACTGGTCTGATCTTGTCACTTATTAATATAGAAAAAAACCAATTGAGTGGTGCAATGCGAAAAATTATGTTTAGGTGCAAAGGCAAACTAACCAACCCATCCAATTATATGGAACATAACAGCTCCGAAGAGGTATTAGCATTAACTTGTTTACCAATGCATTCTTTTTTTTAGTTTACATTATAAATCACATCAGCATTCTACGTAAAATTCTGTGAAAATTTTTTTAAAAAGTTTAATAATTTTTATTCGTACATGTATTTCTATGAGTACATGTATGAGAATCAAAAATCAAAATCGATGTGAGCAAAACTCGAATTAACGACATAAGCCATGAGCATCTATTAACTTATTCTTGTTACAAAGCGTGTTTGAATTACAATGTTAAATTCGTGATTACTCAATACATCATATTACGTTTGAAAAATGTTTTTCGGTTAGAATTCAGAATTTCACTTCATTAGAAGAGTCCCTGAAGTATTTGACTTGAGATAAACGTTTGATTAGTACTAGACTAGCAAGCATTGACGACATGTTTCTTTCCCGTATTATGACCGGTATTAGGTTTTCACACGTTAAGCCGGGAAATTGTTATTGTGAGAAGTTATTGCATCAATCAATACTTGTCAATGTTATCCGATGATCGAATGGTATCTTTTAAAGTTGAGCTGAGTTAAAAAGATCAGAGTTTCAAAACCGATACTAAACGTGTTGTAGTTTCGAAGGTTCGAAAATTGGCAGCCGTAATGTAAAATTACAAAAAATCTGATTTCTTTTTCATGGAATGGAATTTATTCATTTCACTTTGTTAGTGAATATATGACTAGAAGGGTTTATGAGGGCATCCTTAAAGAAGTCAAGCTAGCGTTTGCTGAGAATAAAGTATATACTATATACATATGTATAATTGTGGAAAACGTCCCTAAAATTATTGGTCAGCCTATCAGCCTATCAGCCTATTCAGTGTGTTTAAGAGCTAAACATAACGCTTAAAAATTAATGAACTGTGCGAATTGTGTTTAACTCGGAATAGGATTGACTCTCGAAAGGACGTCTAGCAAAAGCGGTTGTCAGAAAGTAACCTGTAAAGAAGCGTTGATTTTGATCAGGTGATTAAACCAGGACTAATGGTCAGATGTTGATGAAATATTCAAAGAAAGTTTTAAAAAATGATCCTGTTTTTTGCCGATAATGTTTCTACGAGCAAGTCATAATGGAATTACTTTCAAAACAACCAAAATTTCTCTTAACGTTACTGTAGGATTCTAAGTAAATTCTTCATTCGCATACCTATGGTATATGGTATGGACTTTTTAAACCAACCTACACAATGACCAAAGCATAGAGTAGATTTAATTCAACGAAAGTCTCTGCTGGCTATTGCCTTCGTTTAAATCACATAAAAATAAATTTTTTAGCCAACTTTAATTATTCGATTCATTTAATTAATTATAGGGGTATATGCTTGGGATATTTATTAAACGGAATGTGTGTGATATTTTCCCTAGAAAGTGGAAGAAGGTATTTCAAATTTCTCCTCCATACCGTAATATTGGGAAGATATGTTTCCAGGAATGTTTATTGCAGCGTATGCATGTCGTCCTTGGATAACAGAGACTACAATTTCCCATGGTCCCCGCGTCCTAGTAGGTAGTATGTCTTACTAGACGACAGTTTATGAGTTGAAATATCTCAGACAAAAATAAATATGCAAAAAATATTTCTTTTAAATACGTCTTCTTATAAAAGCTCTGAGAGTAAATAAAATTGCAATAAAGAGCTTCTCAAATTTGTCGTTCAAAGACGACATTAAACTGTAGATCCCGCCACTCGTGTATTAAATCAACTCGCACTATGGGTAGTGTGAAAAGCTATGCTGTAAGGGTTGTAATGATCAGTAAAGTAAAAAATAATAACTCTTCATGATAACGATTATAGTGAATGGTAATGATAATTTCTGGTACAAAAATGTTTCATAAATTAAGGGAAAAAAACGAAAGTACTCTTTAACTGGCATAAATATCTAAGACTACCGTTGAAACTTTAGGAATATTAAGATTCAGATCAAAAGTCAATAAAGTTGTAACTGCTTTTATGCTAAAAATCCTAAAATCCGCCCATTGACTTTGCTTAGATGGAGGAATACGACAGCAAATTTATGACAATAAATTTGGCAAGAGCCGAGCACTATTCAGTTATACAACATTACTTAGATGTATTATTGTATTAACTATACAATAAAAACACTTGTAGTCATAATACTCACTTGAGACTTTGATTTGAATTCATTTTGATGGGCGCTGACAATATCATATGATAATATGCACTCTGTAGGAGCCTATAATAAAAAGAAAACCACAGATAATATGAGTACACAACAACAACAACAATTATACAATAAAAACTTATATATAAAAAATATGTTTTATACTTATAGCTAAAATGGCATGAGATAATCTTTTTTCTAAAAAGAAAAACACAAAATTTGTATACGAATTTTTCTAAAATTAAAATTTAAAAAAAAAATAAGAAAAACTTTTCACCATAAAAGAGAAAAACAATAAGAAGAAGAAAAAACAAGTGCTGAGAACATTAATTCAAGCGATACGAAATGTCCAAATCGAACGCCGATTTTAGTGCGTTCGACTTTAATGACAGCTCCGATAATTCCGATGTTGAAACTCGACCACCGTTTCTCAGTCGTGTGGGTCTGGGTAACAGTAATAAAAATGCCAACAACAATAATAATAATAATAATAATAACAGCAACAACAACAATAACAACATTAGCTCAGGACATCATAATAATACGAATCAACAGCATAATAATAGCAACAACAACAATAACAGCACCAACACCAACAAGAACAATAACAACAACAATTCAAGTCATTTATCCAGTAGTGCTTCCAATAGTAGTGCATCAAGTAGTGAAGATGAAGGCGAAGGCGAAACAAATGATGATAATGTTGCCCCAGCAACACGAACAACAACTGAACGCCAACAACAACAGCAACAACAACTCTTGCAACAAAGGCAAAGACAGCAATTGCAAGAAGCCATTAATGGCACAGGCCTTAACAAACATGTTCATGATGATGACGACGACAACAGCAACAGCAGTAGTACGAGCAGCAGTAGCAGTAGTAGCAGTACTACAGCTCGGGGCTCGGCTGCAACAAGAACGGGTCTGGGGGTTGGCAATGTACTGCAACAACAACAAAATGCCAATGGCAGTAATGCTCAACAGTCTCATAATTCAGATGTCTTGTTAATGGCCGCCATGGGTACTGGCAATGCTACGGCAACAACAGCAAATGCCTTAACAGACGATAGTAGTGCTGTTGTTGCCACATCAGTGGCCAACAACAATAACATGGATGCAATGGATGCAATAAATGCCAGAGATACAAGCACTAGTGGCAGTACAGAGGGTGGGATGGAGGGTGATTTAGCCTCAGGTCTTACCGAAACGACTACCACGAACCATAAAAACAACGTCAGCAACAACACGAACAACAACAGCAATAGCTGCAATGTTAACAGTTTGATGGATTCAAACGGTGCTGGCGGTGGAGGCAATAGTCACATACATAATAACGGTCACTCAAATGCCAGTAGCCATTGCAACGAATTGGTACGCAGTAGTAGCAGTGCCAGCTTAAGTAATGCCAGTCTTTCACATCATGCGAGCGGTGAAGGTGGCGGTGGTGGTGGTAGCGTTGTTGGTGGAGGATGTAGTGGCAGTACGATTGGCGGCAATAATTCCAATACTGGCGGAGCAGGCGGCGGTGCTGGGGGTGGGGGCAGCCTTACTGGTGTACCCACATCTGCGTCGGGTTATGCTCTATCGGCAGCGGAACGTAAGAAATATCGCCATCAGAATTTCAGCAAAAACATCTACATTGGAACGAAGAATGCCGAAAAATGGGAATACATGCGAACACGTTTACATTTCAAAAACGATGTCGAATTTGTTGCATACCTACTCAACTTAGCCGATAACGATGGTGAACGTTTAGCCAAGTAAGTAAAATTTTTTTTACATTCACATTCAGTTTGTAGTATTTAAGATTTTTAATCAGATTTATCTCAAAGAGTTGCAAGCTGCTTATCACAAATCGATAGTTCTTGAAATCTGTGTAGTTGAAACATATTTCCTTATCTAACAAAATCTACTTAGTGATCCTGTTTTTGCAGCTCTTGAAGCAAGCCTTGTAAAAAATCATGTCATTTCGTTAAACTCGGCTTGATTAGCTTTTCTGATCACTATAGCCTAAAATCACTCCACCTACGATTTTTGGCTCGTAGGTTGAGGCCTCATGCCTCAAAAATAATACAGAATGACTCGTACTTTTCTTACGACTGACTATACGACTGACAATTATTAGCACTTCATTCACTTATTTCACGTTTTCATAAGGCAATAAATTGCTAGACCATTAGGAGAGTGGTTCATCATTATTCGGCTTTATGAAAAAGTTTGTAGAAATTATGAGCGTTGAGTAATTGCAAAATAGTTTCATCGTGTTCCATTGTAAACTTTACTTTGATCTGTTCGACTGCAGATGTTTCCCTGATTTAGATTGTTTTAAACCTATCTGGGGTTCCACGCCTCTCTCTATTTCTTTTATTTATATCACCCAGTATATCCTTTCAAACTACTTGGTTCATACCACTGAATGGTGTAGAAGATCTCCACGGGACAAGTTTGGTGGACTATGTAACATTTATCATACACATCACGAATTTTAAGTGTCTATCTAAATATATGTAGTGTGTTTGGAAACATGAAACTATCGGGTCTATTCACAGGGACTTCTAAACTTTGACAATTGATAACGAACATCTTATTAAAACTACATCTGTTTAACACAATTTGCTCATGACATCGCTCAAATTCGATTCGATTTATACGCCAAAGTCATGCAAAATTGGACATTTCAAGTGCAGTTCAGCCAGAGCAGCCGTGGCGGACATTTCAACGATGTTATATGCCACACATAGAGGCATCAGTAGGTCTTTCAACATACATACTTAATTGGTCATTACAACCCTTCAATCAAGATTACGACCTAGGTTCTCACACCACCCATGTTGTGTGTGTTAATTTTATACATGAGTGGCAGGATCTACAGTTTAAAGTCGACTCCGAATGACAAATTTTTGAGAAACTTTTCATTGCAGTTTGATTTACTCTCAGAGTTTTTGTTCATAGACAAATGTTTTTTCCACTATTTCGGAAAACGTATCGAAGAGAATAATAATCTATAAGAGGGACCTGAAGATTTTAACGGGTCTACTCTATAAAATTGACAACAAGAAGACCGAGAAATGAAGGTCACATATGAGTATCTACTCGATTATTGAAGTATTCGAACATTAGGTCGAAGTGGTTACCAAAGCATAGCGGCCCGTTGTGGCGCCTCAGGTAAGCGTAGTCCCTGTACTGACCGAATTTCATCAGACTTACTGATGCAATTGGTTGGAACATTAAACAACGAACTGCGTGTTGCTGTGGATCGCCGCTTCCTTCAATACGGTACACAATCAAATACAAGTACACAAAACTATTCTCAATTTATAAAATAGTATAGAAAAGATTCAACCTGTACAAGTAACCATAAATAGTCCTCTAAGTCCTTTAGTTGTTGTAGGGCAACAAAGAATATTTGAATATTGCCCGCAAACAGATCCTGTGTCAGTGTGGAAATAAAAAGAACAAGAAAACTTCTGTGAATATTATTGTTTTAATTCTTAATGTAGTTACTGTGCTGTGCTGTTGTTGTTGTTGTTGGCACGCCAATGTAAATTACATGCTCGATAATCGTGACGACAATGATGCTTATGACGTTAACGATAATGGCAACGATAATGACGTTGGTGATGGCAAAATGATGATTATGATGTTGTTGTTGCTATGTTAGCGGAAGCGGAAATAAAAACACACAAACGCAACGAATATACAAAAAGCAATAAAAGCAGCAGTGAACAACGACTATAACAGCAACAATATTTAAGTAAAAAAAAGAAAGAAAGAAATTATTTACACCAATTTCACAGTATGAGTTGAAAATGAAAAACTCATTCGTTTGATATTTTTTTCTGTTTTTTTTTTTTGCTTTACGCGGCTGCTTTACCGCCATAGCCACCGTCACCACCACTGGGTTGCAGTAGTTTCTTCGTTGTTGTTTTTTTAGTGTTTTAAATGCGTTTCTTGTTTTTGTTGGGTTTTTATTTTTATGGTCAGGATTTTGGAAACAAAAAACGACAACAGCAACAGCAGGAGCAGAAGCAGGTTGTATGACTAAATGTTGGCTAAGGGACTAAGTGACTGGCTGACTGAATGACAGACTAACTGCTCCTATGACTGGCTTGCATGCAATTTTATGTAGTGAATCTTGTTTGCCACAATAGCAATAACAACAACAACAGCAACAAATCAAATGCAACAAATGCGCCTTCATACATACAATTTCCTTTGAAAATTCACAACAAATTTTAATTCTGTTCTGTTCTGCTGTGTGCATGCATGTGTGTATGTGCATGTGTGTTTCATAATGTTCTTTCCTCCTTTGGTTCAGTGTGTTGTTTTCTTATTCGCCTGCAACTGCAACTGATGATGATGATGATGGCATCCGTTCGTAAGCATGTGGGCATGAGAGTTTGAAAATCAAACCAAAAGTGAAAAATTGTTCAAGTGCAATTATAAAAAAGGAAAGAACAAAAAAAAACCGCTTGCAAAAAGACCAAAAAACAACAACAACAACAAAATGAGAATGAACATGAAGCCCAAATGTGAACGAAGAACAACAGCAACAATGAGAAAAAGAACCTGTGGTTCGGTTGGAAAAATTTTTGTTGCCAGTTTGCAAGATTTTCGTGTAGATTGCAAGCGGCGCGGGGAATGGGAGGAGGGGGTGGAAAGGAAATGTGCAAAAAGAATTTTCATTAAATGCATGTATGTGAGTGTGTGTATGTGTGTGAACTGAGTGTATAAAACATACATACACTGGCATACTTGTGTGCATAAAACCGTTACAGGAAATTCATCAGTAGAACTGCCACAATAACTACAGCAACAACACCGACAACAACAACAGGCAATACAACTAACAATCGCATCATTATTCTTCTTCATAACATTAGCTGTGGCATAAAGAAGTATCTACAAACACACACACACATATATACATACATATTAATACGGAAACATATACATACTCTGTACTACACTGTGCTACTGTTTTTGCTTTTTTTATTTTTTTTTCTCTCTCCTTTTTTGCTCACAAATCTCAATAGTATTTTATTCACTACTACAACAGAAAGGAAAAATATAAAAAAAAAAATTGAAACGCACAGTACGTTTCACATGCTGCTGTTTTTTCCACTACAACAACTACGACAACAGCAACAGCAAACTAAAACAAAAATGGAAAAGAACGAAAAGAGAAATTCATAAAAGGAAATAAACTTAAGAATGAAAAACCTTCAGTTACCAGCGGACCATGCAACAACATTCTCAAACCCCTTTTCACCCATCCAACCCCACCATCCTTTTACGCCTCACTACCTCTGAGATCATTTTGGTATCTCAAAAATTCTGACCGCATATCAGAAACATAAATATACTCTCCTACACACATATACATACGTTTACTTCCACATGTACTTGAATCTCTTGTAATTATAAACGTATGAGTACATACAGTACATATGTAAACTGTGTATGGATGTATGTATATTGCTATACGTATTTTTTGGTGAGTGTAACACAGTAACTTTAAAAAGCGCTGAATTTCGAAGCAAGTGTTTTAAATGAGTCATTTACATCAATGGAATAACTACGCTTATACCAAAGCTAGTCTGATCAAAATGAATGCTTCCAAACTGGAAGCAAGCACAAAGTTATACAGCTTAGAATGAAAAAAAAAACAGAAACAAATTTTATTTTCTATTATTTTATATTCCTTGTAACGCTTGTTGAAGCGCCCGCACTTGGCATTACTTATACGTATTTATTTGCAGTTTCCCACTGTCAATGGAACAGTTGTCTGAGATCACGATTATGTTAGATTAAGAAAAGAGTCACCTTGAAAGAAAAAGTCGCACTTATGCCAACATTGAAGCCCATTGTGATACCACGATCAATATTGGACCAATATTGGGGGATCAACAAGCATTCCCTAGAGGAAACCAAACCAAATCCAAATAAGTCTTATTAGAGAGATCGCTCAAAATACATACAGAATTGGTCATTAAAGCCCTTTAGTCAGGATTACGACTGGGTTTCTCACGCCACTTATGTTGTGTGTGTTTTAATTTTAAATATGAGTAGCGTGACCTAAAGTTTAAAGTCGATTCCGAACGCCAGCTTCTTTGAGAAACTTTTTCATGGAAATTTTTATTACCCTCTCAGAATTTTTGACAGAAGTCTGTTCATATTTCTTATGTTGGAGATGTCTGACCTGGGTTTTGAATCGTGGCCTCACGTCTAATAAGCCAACACACTACCTACTAGACAATGGCGCCTACAGAAAGTGAAAGGTCAAAAACGTCCTTCTTTCTATGACAGGAGCAGAATACTGACACATGAAGTGGAAGACAGCCTCTTTAGATCACCATTATTTCACACACAATTTTAGGCAAATCCCTTGATTAATCCATGTCCTACTCTTCTGAGCTGTATGCCTAAAACAATATACAAAAAAGTATACTTGAAACTGTGGACATTTATACGTTTGTAATAAGAGCTGTATCACAAGCCTGTTAGCTTTTACTCCGAATTACAATCGAATTTCAAGCGATTCGTTCATACGCGCTTTTTCTCCAATTTCTTACATAAAGTTTGGAAATTTGTCATCATTTAAACTGTCCCTTCATGGAAGTTTCGATATGTTTTTCAATTTCCCTCAGGTATATTATTAAAACATTCACTTATAAATATAGCCTGAACAAACTACAAACAACAATTGTAGTTTAACTACATTCAGACCGTCATAAAGCTCATATAGTTTATGTTTCATTCGACGCAGGTTGACGGCAAGCTAATTCGAAGAGCCCATATATATAGCGAGTAATCATGCGTCTGCACCATAAATCAGCAAGAGTAAGATTAGCATTTGTATCGAATGATTTTATTTGAAGGAAAGCACTGCTTTTAAGCTGTTTATTCTAAACGAAATACCACCTGTTTGACAGTATTGTTCTTAGTTTTTATCACGTCTTCAAGTATCTCAAAGTTCTACTTCAAAATATACACATGGTGTGCCATACGTTTGGATTCTTTGATTTATTGATCCTAACAACTTTGTCTTGTTCTCAGTTACTGTCGCAGCCACTTTAATCAAATGCTGTAAAGGTAGAAAGCACATTTCTTTGTGTTCGTGCACTCGTAGTGATAACTGTTGCATCGTGCAAAACCTTTTCTAATGAAATATTGAAAAGGTCATATTGATTGACTTTCATTACTGAATGCCAAGGCAAGGTCTGCACCTACATTAACTGAAGATCACATGAGAGGATTGGCTTTCACACTCTTATAATGTTTCCTTCTAAAATTCGGAAATCCGTTCATGACGCTCTTCTACTAATAACTCCTACGAAAGGAGTAAACTATATCCACGGATACGAACTGTTATGAGAGTGAGAGCTACTGATATTGATACAAATTTGTTATTTTTAACTAACCCATCTCCAGCTAAACAAACTGATTAGTTCCGAACAAAATACACCAAATGCCTTCCATATTAATTTAAAATCAGAATAAATACGAGTAGCATAATTTAGTTTGCTTTCAGATGCAATCTGTATTGCTATGTCTTATAAACACAAAAAAGGTTTGATTTAAACGCCTGTAAAACGTTTGAAGAAAAAAAAAAACGTTAAACAGGCATCATTTGTTTTGCAGCAACACGAATATTTACAAATGAAAGCACTTTACTGTACATGCAAGCATACATATGTACATACACTTATATACACAGGAGTATACCGATATGCATATGTAATGTATGCGCAGTTTACGTGCACATCTCATATGCGTGATTGTTGAAGCAAAATTATGTATTTAAGCAGAAACATGTGGGTTATTTAGAGACGGCGGAATTTCCAACTTTTGTCACCCAGATCGCTTTCAAATAGGTTGTCAGCAGATTCGCCTAAAATACTAGGACAAGAGCTGTAAGAGTCACCAACGATATGTAGCAGTTATCTCATTTCAAATTGTCCATCCAGAAGCCCGTCGATCTCTTTACATCTTCGCGATTTCCCACTTTTCTTTTTTATATATACATTTCATAGCTGATTCAGATAGTTTCGTTGGTTAAGGTTTTAAGTTCAGTTTAATCATTTTTGTTGAGAGTCACACTGTCTATTAGACTACGCTGAATTCTAAAATAAACCTTAATCCTTTACTAGTCTCATTCATCGAAATATTTTACGAAACGTGTGGATGAAAGCTATTGCAAAAATGAGAAACTATGAGGAGTATGTGATCAAATGAATATTGTCGATGCCGAGGTCAAGAAACTTAATTATCGTTGACTGTGTTATGCGTAAATAATACTTTGAAATATGTTTAGCACGTATGGTGCTAGACGTCATGGAAGACAGTCAATGACTTACAGAAAGGCTAATTTGACCAAAAATAGGAAATCATTTAATCAATTAAAAGGATTATCGATGTAGTCGCCGTAATCTAGTAAATAGTGTGTTGGATTATTAGACGTGAGGCCACGGTTCAAACCCCATGTCCGACATTTCCCAACAAAACGAAATATGAAAAAATATCGCTTCGGCGACTTTTCCTCTCAGCAGATTTCTGGCAAAAACTCTGAACAAACAAAGTTGGCATGAAAAGTGTCTCAAAAATCTGTCGTTTGGAGTCGACTACCGCCCGTAAGTGGTATTAGAAACTAGGTCGTAACCCAGACTAAAGGGTTATAATGACCGTTTATGTATGTATGTATGTAAGTATATGAAAGAATTATTTAAAGACCCACAAAGTAACTGCATTACAATAGTATACAATATTGTGGCCATATTTCACAGGCTTGACGTGGTAATTTTTTCTGAACCTTTCTTTAGTTGTAATTACATGGCAAAAAAGAAGAATCTTCATTCAGTTTCTAATCACACAAAATCAATTTGATCTTGTCATATATGTATTCATTCTTTAGCCCCAAGTAAACTGAATGGAAAAATATTTATAGGAACTCTACGATACGTTGTGAAATGATCCATAATTTAGGCAACGATACTCTAGCGGTGCTCGTAGTTTTTTTTTTTTTTTTTTTTTTTGTTCCATTCCTCTAAGCAATGCTCGCATAAGTATGTATGTTTATTTATTATTGTTGTTGTTGGCACTGTTGTTGTTGCTTTAACTAGCAGTAGAATTATTGCTACTTAACCACACACACACACACAAACTTACCACACATACATATGTACATATGTATAAATCTATACACACATACACACTGTTTACTTTCAATGTCTTACTTTTGCTTATTTACCACATAAACACGTATAGACTTTCAAACATGCTCTTTTACAAACATCCACACACATGCACACGCATATGTTTTATTGTAATCATGTTTTATTGTTGTTGCTGTTATTGTTGTTAGTTTAGTTTCATTTTGTGCTGGTCTATAGTTTTAGTACCACCTAAACACAAGGGAGTCATATTCATCTGATATGAAAACATGCAAACGTTTGTTATAACATACATTGAAACATACTTATAGAAATACAATCTTAATGTATGTATGTACGAGTATGTACATAATATGTACATACATATGTATGTATGTATTTGCGTTTTTGTTGCTAGTCTAAGCGCACATTAATAACGCGATTGCACATCAATTTAAAAGCATGTGAGAGCGTATATGTTATGTTTACACTCACGTACACATACAAATCTAAATAACAAGCACTTGTGCATATACAAACAAATATATCTGCCTCCCTCACACGCTCTATTGAAACTACAGTTATTTGTGCTTTTTTTTTTCCTTTCACTCGACCATCCGTTTCGTCTGTCCATACTATAGTTCATCCAGTTGTACACTCATTTTGTTTCATTTTTTCTCTTTTTTTGTAAGCGGGTATATATGTATGTGTGTGTGTGATATTCACCGTTTTCAGTATTTACAGTTGAATGTTTTTCAGTAAAAATTTTTGCTATTTTTGGCTTTGATGTACGTTTGCAATTCAGTTTTTGTGTCCTTTTTTTCCCAGCTGAATCAGTTTCGTTTTTTTTTTTGTGTGTGTTGCCTGCCGATTTACTGTAGTCCCGGGTTTTTTCTTTATTATTTGCTCTTCTACACAACTTTATTAACTTTGCTTTTGTGAACAAACGTGTTCATAAGCTTTTCTTTTTACAGCAGGCTGCGTGCGAATTAAAAATTGATTCCAAACATTAGGGACAGTATACCTAAGACTAAGGAATAGGGACAGTAGGGACAATTGTACTGAAAGAATTTAATATTGATTCTACATCGATTTAAAGCAAATTTTGGGTTACTTTTAAGACTAACCAAGAACCCACACTTAATGGCATCAATTAATTTGGAATTAGTTTTGCGTGAAGCAAGTAAATGTCGCAAGCAACAGGTGGCATTTTCATGCAACTTGACGTAAATTTATTTTACGCACTGTGACCTATAATTGAGCCTGACGGAGAAGTAAACATTCAATCAGAGTTTCGTTGCAAATATGATGTCGCAGATGTCTCAACGAGGTAGTGAATCGGTATGATGTTTGGATCACATGCATAGGTACCAGAGCATAGAGAAATTCCTCGTAATTGCAGAGCAGATGAACTGGCTAGACGAGACACGACCATCAAACTCTTTAGTGAATTTTCACATTGGGTATCCCTGTGAGAATCTGTAAACTTATAACTGACAATACAATCGTGGGCCTTGTCAACAATAGATGGGCGGCTTCGGACACAGGCAAAACGGCGCAGAAATTCCGGCCATGGCTGGATAGAAGATGTACGGCAGCTCGGCTTAAACTCCAGAGAAGTTGTCGGGTTTATTAGGAGGCATTACATTATAAGAACGCATGCAAGTGCGTTGGTTTTGGACACCTTGCAAATGTTTTCTGTAGAAACTGTAGAGATGAGGAGGAGGGTAAGATTGTTCTTCACCTACTGCGTACAGTAGGTCAGAAAGAGGAGGATCTGGATGAAATGTCATGCGTTGATATTGGCAGTTTGTGTCGCTTCATCGGAATCTCCGAGCGTTTCCTAGACTAGGGGAACATGGGAAATTGTGGTATCATACAGAGCCCTGTGTGTGGCCTAAGTTTTCCCGCTCATGACTCCTTGAGAGGACAGCCACTTCGATTTACCTACCTACCTACCAACCTCCCTGGTACAAATACTTATATCGATGTATACAGTGTTGGAATGAATAATAAGGAAAAAAATTTGTTTTTTATTTTCAACAATCAGAAACATAGTCACACAGCATCTCTTCCACCATCTTATTTCTTTGTTTACTTTATTCGAGACGTTTGAGCCAGGGTTTGAACGATGTGATCTCTTCTAATAAGTCAACACACTAACAAGTAGGCTCCTAATCTTTGTAGGGCTCTTTGGAAGGTCATGGATCATAGGCCATATAAGTTAATTTTAGGATGATTAAAGCCTCTTAATTTTAAAAGGATTTTTTCTCTCCCGAATTACTCCGGTTGGTAGTCAAGTAGGTCCGATGCTATATCATTATGTCATACCCACTTCATAGGTCTTCTTTTTATTACAAATCGAATCGAACATAATAAAATAAATACGACCACCTTTCATTAAAACTGTTATCAAAGCAATTACAATATAATAAAAGCCCATCCAATCCACGCAATTGCTCTGTAATTGATTGCTTTTGTGCGTGTGAGTCTCTAACAAATCTTTTTTCATTTTGGAATTTATTTTTAAGTGATTTTCAAATCGTAATTTCTAATTTCTATCTACTCTTTCTATTCTCTTCCTTCTTTTCTTTTAGCCTACCACCACCTTCAGCGTCTACCACACCAACCAAGTCGTTCGATAGCAATTTCAAGCTTGAGCCCAATTTAAGTGCCAAGGAATTCGGCAGTAATAGTCAGACAGGTGAAAATGGTGGTGTTGTCAGTGGAGGCGGCGGTGGTGCTGGTGGTGGTAGCGGCGGCGGCGGTGGTGATTCGCAACCACCACCAGTGAAGCGAAAATACAAGAAACGGGTACAATTCAATGACTCTGTAAATGGCCTGACAAAATTAAAGAATTTCACGAATTTTGCTTTAAAAGCTAAAAAACATTTGGCAGGTGACAATAACAGTAATACTGCGTCTGGTGCTAGTGCAGGTGGCACTAATAAGACTAAAACTACAGGTGCAACGGGTGATTTAGTGCCGGAAGTGTTGGACTGTCGCATAGCGGAAAAAATCAAAAGTGAAATGGAGGAGAAATCAGCATCGAAAGAATCTTTAGCCTTGTGCCTAAAGAAAAACGATGGCTTTGGCGATGATGAGGACGAAGACGAAGATGATGCAGGCACTTCGGTAACTGGTGATGGTGTGGAGGGCTTAAATGGTGCAAGCAGTGGCTTTAGAGTGCGGCACAAAAACAAACGGGGTCCTAAGCCTATGAATCCACCCGGCTCTTATGTGGATGATGATGAGGATATTGGTGACATTAGCGAAGATGATGAAGAGGATGAGGAACTGGACGAAGAGGCATTAGCGCGTGAAATGAAAAATGAACAGAATTTCGTGGAGGAAGAAGACGAACTCGATATTGCCTTTCGTTCACATCAATCGTGTAGGGAATGTTCGTTGGCCCACGATTACAAAGTATGTCCGCTGCGTACTTCCATAGGCACCATAACGGATGCTGTCGACTTGGCCGAATGGGTGGAGCGTAAAAATCTTGAAGCTTTAGCGAAACTTAAATGTGATGCCCAACGTCAGGCGAAACAACTGCACGGTGACGATGATGAGGACATGGACGATTCCTCACAACTTTCCGATCTAGAACTGAAACCCCTGATAACATTTGCCGAAGCCTCTGTGCCGGCTGAATTTGAATTGCACAATGTGGAGCCCAACGTCACGGGTGTATTTGCTCGCACCGAAGTGCGTTCATTTACCAAAATGGGTCCCCTTATAGGGCAAGCAGTTCAAGCGACCGATATACGTGAGGCCAGTGATATGAAATGGATATTTGAGATATGCGAAGCTGGTGCCGAAAAATCTCAATTTCTTTTGTGTGATAATCCAAATTCATCGAACTGGTTGCGTTATATACGTCCAGCACCGTCATACGATGAGCGTAACGTCAATTTGGTCTACATAGAGGGTCAGGCGTTTTTCGTGACATGCAGAGATCTGAAGAATGGCATGGAATTGCTGTACTGGAGTGATGATTGCAATACGATGTGGCGTAAGAAACATTGGTCGGAGAAAACAAGTGAGTTTAGAAATATTGTTTCCTTGTCTTTTTTTTGCAGGCAAGGAGTAGGTGTTGTTCAATTCTGTTGGTTGCAATAGGCCCTAATAGAAAAGAACAACTTGTTAAATAAGCCCATTGCTAAAAGTTAAACATTTTTGTAATTTTTTTTGGTGCTAGACATGACTGCAAAACTTAAAAGCATCATAAATAATAATTAAAACCAGAAATCCATAGTATTTAGAATCGAAGCATTGGATAAATAAACGCTAAGATGTAAGAAAGGAAACTGTTTTCTGGTAGATTCACTTTCCACGACAGGATAAGATTTCTATTGAAAGGTTTAAGAAGTCCTTAGAGAGTTTTAATAGAAAAACCAAACAAAATTTGATGGAACTAGTTCTAGAGTACAATTGTCTAAAACTTTAGTAAAAAATAAAATTAGAAACGAGGAAAAAAGAACCCTTTGTCATCAGTGAAAACAAGATTCATTCAAAAGCTAAAGCGACTCTATATTTCCTTCCAAAACTACAAAATAATATTTACTTTTGTTCCCTTATCAAAAAGCAAAACCTTTTAAGGTTAAAAATCAAGAATTTAAAATTAAGATTGATTTCATTTATGATTTCTCAACATATCAAAAAGTTCTTCTGGATCTGAACGCTTTCTAGCATAGCATCTTTTAGCATCGCAATCGTTTCATTTTTAAATCATTTTTTTTCCTGTACTGAGATTGGTGGATGTACTGAGGCGTACTGAATAAGTTTGCTTATTAATATCAACACGGTTTTTTTATTATTACTAAATGATGTCATAGTACTGCGGCCTCACAATCTATTATAGTGCCCTAAATCTATGTATGTATGGTACCCCTATAGTGTATTTGTCAAGCCTGTTATACTGACAATCTTCGCAGTACTGATCGGAGTCAACAAGGAGAATTCCATGTCCACCATGTTCTTTTGGGGATGCAGTAATACCTCTCAAGTTCCAAGAATATGTTCTAATAATTTATTTTCTCTTCGTGACTGAATCTACATGTTAAATTCGTGACGATTTCCATTCTGAACAGGAGTACTTTGAGTCTACAGTGATCTGTCAAAAAAATCTTTACCTAATTCAGGTTATTCCCGGATAGTAAAAATTCCGTTTTTAATTATAATTTCGAGAAAATTGCATCTCTTTACGTTTCCAACATCCGTCCACACCCCACAGAAAGGTTCTGGCCTGATCAGCATTATGGAAGCTCTAGTTATTCGACTCATTAGGTCACCAAATACCCAAAATCAATTTTATATTTACGGCCTTATTACTAGACCTGTTACTTTTTATGTACACTGCTACACTGTGGAATAGACGGTCTAGTTTTGCCTTGTCATCATGTGATTTCAATATGGCCTTTCCCTCTAAAATAACTTCAACAAAATAATCAATTTATTTGGCACTATAATTTCCAAAACAAATTAAAGCAAAATATTCTAAACAAGTTAGGCTCCAGAATCATGCAAATTAAAATTGTGAGATTTGTATTCCGTGCTACGAATTTTCAGTGAGTTTTCCAATTTTAATTGGCTACTATACAATACAATTGGACTATCAAAACTGGCCCAAAAATATGGGTTTAATTTTGAAATGTGGTAATCACACTACGCTGTTTTTTTGCTCTCATTCTTCCTTTTCCTATTATTTTTTTAACGGCTATGCCGCTTTATTTTCTACACCTTTACGAAAGTTTTAACAGAAAAATTTCAGGCACATTAGACGTTTTACGAAAACCTTATTTAACGTTTCTTTTTTTATTCTTTTTTTTAATACAGATTGTGGTGGTTGCAATTTGAAATTTGATCATCCCCTCTACTATCGTACCCACTGTTCGGTGTTCCATGACCCGACAATGAGCCTGACAATACGTAAATACCATTGTAAGGTATGCGGTGAAGCTGTACTCGGTAAGGACAATATTATGAAGCATGCAGCGGAGAAACATGATGGCAAGGGAGCACATCAGTGTCAGTTCTGTAACAAGTTCTTTTTGCGTCTCAGCTATTTGGAAATGCATCGCACATACGGTTGCGCTGCAAATCCGAATCGTACACGGCCTATATGTGATTTTTGTGGTCGGAAATACTATCGACCGCAAAAACTGAAAGCTCACATTAAGCGTATGCATAGTGGTAAGAATTGCATAGTAACAGCAACAACAACAACATTAAGAGCACAGAATGAAATCAAATTGATTTGGTCATTTTGTGCAGCACGTATCTCTACTAAAAACAGAAAAAGTGCAATCAAAATCAAAGAAAAAAAACCTAACAATACTAACTAGCTAATATTGGAAAGCCAAAAAAGAAAGAAACTTAAGCTAAAAGTAGTTGAACGAATTTTTAATTTCAATTGTAGTTGAAAGCTAATACACGTATGATGAAAATGCTAAAATTTTAAAAGGCTTAAGACAAATAAGATTTATGGTCACCTAACATGGTTCAAGCTTAAGATTGTTTCTAAGGCCTTCTAAAGTATTAGCATAACTGTGTCTTTGTATTGGAAAAATGCGTGTGTGTGTGTGTGTGTGTGTGTTTGCAATGTTAGTGTATGTATGAGTAGTTACTTTGGTAACATATTAACACATGCATACATTCAAACGGTTTTAATAATTACTCACACACGCATTTTGCTTTTCTAGCCAATTCTATACATATTTAATCTCTCTTATCATGTATGTATGTATTGTCTGTATGTATTTGTATGTATATATATATTTGTATGTATGTATTAATTATAACGTATAACAATCAGCTCATCATTAACATTATTATTCTCATTAACATAATTGAGTTGTTTCACTGTCTTGACATTCACTTCCACTCATGTTACATCAGAAAGCTTTTTTTGCCCACTTTTAAGTTGATGTCACTTACATAATTTTCAATAATTTTTGGTTTGGTTTTTTTCTTTTTTTTTTTTTGGTTGTTCTGCATACAATTTGTCGTTATTGTTTAACTCACAAACTCTAACAATTGGTTGATTTTCAATTATAATTTAATTTATTTAATTAATCTCTCTGTACCCCCTTCAAGGCCCATTAAACAGGTAAATGTTTTAGTCTCAGCAATATAAAGAAAATACTTCGTAAGTTTTTTCGAAATTGAAAGCTTAGCAAGACAACGAATTGAAACTATGATGGAATTTTAGTACAAAGGATCAATCGATGAATAAGTATTATCACGCCTACAAATTTGGAACGGCTTTGTACGCCTTTGAATCCGTGATTGAAGAAGTTTTAATATGACAAAAGACACCCCATCACCTCAAAATTAGTTACGCAAGCGTCACTTGGTTTATTAGAAGCCAGTGAACTTTATTAACATAATGAGGCCTTGATTCAGCTGTCTACCGAAGCCTGATTTTATAAAAGAGAACTCTGCAATTTAAACATAAAAATTTTAGTAGAAATATCATAGAAATGTGCCTTAAAATCCATGATTTTACTGTTAACAGTGCTAATCTACAAGGAAACCTATATTTTACCTTTCCTAAGAGCAGTTCTGTTATTGTTGCAAATGTTCTACAAGAAAATTTTTACTAGCAAACGTTATTCTTTCTGAAGGTCTTACAGAACATTTTTAACTATGAACATAAAGTCATAGTTAGGAAACGTAAAACACGTTTACATTTTTCATTGAGTCCATAAATATAAATTGATTAGAAAGTCTTCCCGAAAAGATTTCGACAACTAGATTCAACCAGCAGATCGAAATTTTTTTATCATTGTCGATACCAGCATTAACTCCAACTAAAATTTCGTCACAAATCTTCCATTTCATCAACGTCAGTACTGACCCTAAGGATAAATCTACAAGAATCTTCGACAATCTGTTAATTTTAAACAACAGCGCTTTTTAATTCGTGTACAACATCTACCACACGGGTTGTTAATAGATCCCAATTTTCGCCAGCCCACATTACTTCAAAGTAAATCTTCTTATACACCGTATGACTAAATGGCTTCTGACACCACGATAATCGCAAACAATAGTGAATAAATCTATGAAACGCTATCGTACTTTACATGCCTTTTCGAGCTCTTCTGTAACGGTTGGATTTTGTTTTTGGCATTAGCACACGCATCGTTAGTTTTGAAATTTTTGAATTTAATAGCTCACATTCTTAATTAACCATCACAATCCTTCAGTCAAGATATCGACCTATCTGCTTCCACCTGCCATGTTGTCTGTGATAATTTTTTTACATATTTGGAGTCAAAGTTTAAACGTCGAATCCAAACGACAGATATGAGGAAATTTTTACCGAAAGAGATATGTTTTCATACTTCGTTTAGTTTCAGATATCTGAGCTGATGTTTGCACCCACGTGCTTTCTTTTAGTAAACCAACACACTACTTACTAGATTATGGTCGCTTGAATTAAATATATTGACATAAAAAAATTAGCAGAATTGGCAGTCTGCTAAAACTTCGCAATTCGGATTCAAAAACATATAAAAATTAAGAACAATCGTCCTCTTCGCTTTTGTTGCTCGCGAAATATCTATTAGCTTTGAGGCGTATGCATTACTAGCCTAAGTCACAGCAAAGGGTGGCAAAGAGCTTTTATAACTGTCCCCGCCAAAAATGAAACAGAAATATGGATCTGTTGAAATGCAAGTTGGTCCGCCCGCATCGTCTGTCTCCGGCCAGTCTCTGGGTAAATAACCCAGGCATCCCCTTAGCCATTATTTTCAGGCGTCATTTGTTGCCCAGTTAAGGATCATGATGGGTATTTTGATTATTTTCATGCTCTTTTTTCTCTTTGTCGTCTTCATCGTAATAAATGGGGTTCTTAAGCCAAACATCCTTGCCTCCGCGATTACTTGCACTACTCGTAATAAAACATATGGTTTTACCAAGGTTAGACGGATCGCATCCATTGTATATTGTTCAAGTGGATGGAAATTTTTTGTAGCATTTTTATCGACACTAGAAACCTTTGTGGATATTAGCACTTTATGGTCGGAAACAAAAACAAACTCGAAATGCTGCAATATTAGAGAAAGAAATAGAAGTCTGAGAAGGTCTCAGTGAGTCCAAAATTTACATCAACCTACGACCTGAATTAAAAATACAACATTCAAGCAAGGATACAACATACATTTGAAAATGACTGAACATAATTGAAAGCACAAGGAATGACATGTTGATGAATTTAAAATCGCTTAAATTTCTTCAAAGATAATCACATCGCTATCTCAACATTATTTAACACCTTGAAAAAGGAGCGGATGTTAAAAGTTGAAGCTTAAATTGAATACTAACCCGTTGTTTGTATTGTAATAATCGTATTATAAGACGTACTCCTAACACCGCATGAACGCATAAAGTACTAATCAAGTAACCAAAACAAAAATAACAAAAATTAACAATAACAACTACTAACCCGCCTTAAATCCTTGAATATTTAGTTTTGATTCCGTTCCGAAGTTTTTCATTTTTAGTATGATTTTATGGTTTCCGTTTTACACCAAAAGTCACCACTTCTCCAAAATTTCATTTCTCTTCATTCCAAAATTTTCATTTTAGATGTGGCTGATGTTTTACGAGATTTTCAGTGTAACTTATGTTCAAAACTTCTAGGCTCACGGGCAGCATTGCAGCGTCACGCCAAGGAGGTGCATAGTCGCAACTCGACAGTGGTCAGCTGTCCAAGATGTCAGAAGCTCTTCCAGAATCGTAGCAATTTGAAAATACATATGCTAACGCATTCGGGTGTAAGACCCTTCAAGTATGTACACACACATTCATTCATATTTTATGACGTGTTCAATACAACTTAAGTGTTGTTCTTCCTAAAGATGTTCGGAATCGGAATGTAATGCCGCATTTACCACCAAACAGTGTCTGCAATTCCACTACAAAAAGGTACACAATTATTCACAGGAACAAATGCCGAAAATTGAACGCAGTGTCGCTTACACATTTGATGCCTATTCGGGTGGCATGAAAGTCGATTTCTTAGGTGAGTCGACTTCTTTCCTTTATTAATCGTCTACCTCTTATTCATTTATTTGTTTTTCTTTATTTTTTATGTGTCTTTTCCAGAACAAGCTCCCCGCAGAAGGCGTAAAAGTTTGGAGGATCAAAATTCTGTTATGAGTTCCAGTATCCAAAGTGATGCTGAATTTTCCGATGATAATATTTTCGAAGCCATTAAAAAATCGGGCAAATCGATTAAAGACCTTTGCCGTAATGAGCCCAACCTATCATTACTGTCTTCGAAAATATCCAGTATATTTGGCGAAAAACCACCACCACGAAAGAGAGGACGTAAACCAAAAGATTATCATCTGATGGAACAACAGGAACAGGAGCATATGGAACAAATGCGACGCAAGCAAAATGCTCAATTGAGTTTAGTAGAATCGTTCTTAACCACCACCGCACAACGTTTGACGGCCCAACAGCAGGTTCAGCAAGTGGTGGCAGCAGCCGCAGCCGTTTCTGCCATTACTGGAGTAACCGCCGAAGATTCCACAAATAAAATGCACATGATGTCTGGTCTGAATACACCACACATGGGTATGGGTCACCATCATCACCAAACGCCAATGGGTCATGATGAAGACGACGAAGAGGAGGAGGAAGAGGAAGATGAGCAGTCTCATCACGGCCATCATGCTGGCCAACAAATGACCCATGACAATAATGGCTATCGGCATCATACCGGCATGAATGTTATGGGCCAAAATCTGGTTGTGAGCAAAGGCAGTAAAAAATGGATCAGCGACGATGACCGTCATTTATCCAGAGACTGTGCCGTAGGCGATATGGGCGGACCAACTGGCATGACAACGAATCAAAATTCTTGCGGCATGTCAGGCGGTGGCAGCAATGAAATGGCTTTGCCACCTTTTGCTGTGCCTCAGACTAATAACGAAGACCCCACTAAACTAATGGGTTCCAATCGGGACTTTCTGTCTCGGCTCATTAACTCAGCCAATCCCTCACATAACCACCATACCGGCAACACCCGCGAAGAGGATGAAAATTCTTCATTTTTAGATGTTGTTGAGTCCAATAATGCCGCCGCCAATGGTCAAATGGCCCAGTATCATCACAATTCAGGTAATGCCAATGTGGGAACTGGACCAGCATCCAATGCCGGCAATCCTGCGGCGAATCAAAACAATGGTCTTGGAAATTCCAATGGCTCGGTTAATAATCAAGCTGAGAACAGTCAGATGTCTATGAATTCTCTGACACAATCTCAAGCCTTTATGAGTTCATTTTATAATAACGCAAACGCAAGACTGAGTGGTACCGGTACGGGATCATCCTCCTCGGCCAGCATGCTGGTTGAGGCTGCTTTAAATTCTGTTGGCAACATGATAGACAATGATAACAGTGACTTGAAAGTCCCCACCGATAACAATATTAACACCGATAGTCCCATGAGTTCTCATGTTGATTCGGAAGCGAATCGTTTCAATGCCTCAAATCCCATGGACAATTTGGAAAGTGAATTGAAAATGATGAAAAATTTGAATAATTTCCCAATGCAAATACCACCACTGCCAATGTTTCCGAACCAAGGCAATAATCTTAATTCTTGTAACATATCGCCTAATGCTTCAACGCCAACGAATCCCCGAAGCAACCAAAACAATGAAGTGGAAGTTGATGCTGGCTCAACGCCTAGAGCTCAGCATGTGGGTAATGCGGGACCCAATGATGCAGATCCATTTCCCACTGCCCAACAACATCACACACCACCTTCCCCTCAACCGATTTCTCCCGGACGGGATTATAGTATGTTTGGCAATAATCCTGGCTCAAACGGTGGTACACCGGGTGGCCCTGGCACAGCGGGTAGTAATAGTAGTGCGAATAGCACGGGAGGCAATAGTAGCAATAACAACATATCAGCCTCTTCACCTCTACCCTCTGCTCTAGCACAAAACCAACGAAGAAACGCCTCCAGTGTGGGTAGCAGTTATCCGGAACATGAACTCATATCGCCGGCCTCCTCTCCCTCCATACCACGCTATAATTTCAACAACGGTGACGTCATGCGTCACAAGCATCGCTCAGATTCTGAGAATGACAGAAGGCAGGCCCTAGCCACTGGCCACAATCACTTGTCGAGTGATGACGAAAACAGCATAATACCACAGAATAGGTGGGTTAACCTCTCTTTTAACTTTTGTTGTTATAAATTTTTATTTCATTTTGTATTTTGACAGTGTGGGCCAGGATATGCGAATGAAATTCCCCCAATCACAAATGGATTTTATGTATTCAAAATACGAAAGTTTAGCCAATTCCACAGCGTTAAAGTATAACAATCAAAATGTCGATTCGCCGACGGAGTATCGCACCAGTAATTCAGCGGCTACTGCCAGTTCGAATAACGACATGTCCGATTTGCAGGGACTGGATATGTCCTCGCGTTCAAATGTTAGCTCCTCGAATTATCATCACAATTTCCAGTTACCCAGTAACAGTTCTGCCAATCTACCTGGTATAGGTAGATATCATCATCACATATACGATATACTCTCCGAACGGGAACAAAGCCAACAGTCCCAGTCTCAGGCACAGCAACAACATCACAGTTCTTCTTCGGCTGGCTCTGCTGCAGCCTCACAACACCAACAGCAGGAGCACAGCAGCCAGTTGAGTATGCAGCAGCATCAATCGGCTATGCACAGCATGTTGTCCGATCAACTAAGTGAACAGGAACACGATCAAGCCACTTCTGTAGATCTGAGCCGTACCGCCAACTATGTAGTGCCCTCGCCGCCTCAATTACCCTACAATCATCCACACCATGATATGTTGAGAATGGCTTCACTAGATCTGACACCCAACACCAATATGTCGGTGGGCAATAATCGGTCTTTCCTCTCCTCACAAATGCAACATCAAAGTCGTGAAAGTCTAGAGCATCACCGCCTGCTCTCGACTGTGGAACAGCATCGCATTTTGGCCGCTTCAAATGCTGCCGCCGATCAACACCGTCTGCTAGTCGATCCTACCGCTCATTTGCTAATGGAACAAAATAATCGTTTGCTGGGCTCGGACCAGTCTCGGCTTTTGGGTGAATCAGCTCAGAATCGTCATATGGCACGTGGCTTTGGGGCTTATCATCAGGTGGCCTCAAGCAATTATCATCCAGGCGTACGACCACCAGTATTACCTTCGGCTAATCATCATGCTTCCAACCCATCAAATTATCATCCATTCCCGGCATATTATTAGTTAAGGATTTAAGATTCGAGAACGTCATACAGTGACATTAAAGTCTGTTAAATGTTAAAATAAATTCGATCAAATCAAACCACTGATGTAAAAGGAAAGAAAGTATGTAGAAAGTATTGTACATAGATTCAAATGGTTATTCAGAATGGAAATTCGGAAATATTTTTGCAATTGCATACCAAATGTGATTACAGGAAATATAGAATCCTTCCTTCTGCTTCGTTAATTCAAGACAGTGTTTGAAGATTTTCTGCCCCGTATTCTTTTTCCAAATAAATCTGCAAGTTTTTTACAGTTTTTTAAGAACTGTTTTCAAATTGGACTTTACTGACATAAATCTTTTTGTTCATTACAACAAGATGTTTAAGAGAATCTGAGATTGACGAATACCAAAATATTCCTTAAAAAATATTCAACTTGAGCTAAGCCTTTAAGTAGCACACAATTCTTTTATGGGCCATAATTGAGCTAAGCCTTTAAGTCGCAAACAATTCTCTTATCGGCCATAATTGTAATGCCCAGTATAATAAAATCTTTACCACTAAATATATATGTCTATATTGGGTCTTTCATTAAGCGCTTCCTATCTTTAAATTAAAGTAAAACAAAGTATGTATGCAATACCTTTAAATTTTTTTATTCATTTGGAAAACCTATGTTCATTATGTGTGGAATAGGTAGAGCTGAAGCTCTAAGTAGAGCGCATCTGAAATCTGCATAACTTTGGTGTATAAATCAGCATGAATTTTGGTTATTTTGGCTTTGAGAACCGTTGTGGTTTGTGTAGTATTTGCATACACCTGCAGCTAAAGAAAACCGCTACAGAAAAAGTCTAATAGCATCGAATTGCACGATCTCAGTGCAATCCACGTGAGATGTTCATGTCCTCAAATCGCACATGACGTTGGTCATCTAATTCAGATAAAAAGAAGGTATAGTGCTCGCCGTAGACAGTGAAATATAGACCGAGTCGTCTTGACTCTCTGGGATCTCATCTGTATTTCCACCATTCCGAATACGACAATTTCATTTGTTCGCGTACCCATTCATCCAGAAATGGATCTCATCGCTGAAGACGAAAACACATCGTTATCTGTAGTCTTCCATGGAGATTTGACAAAACATTCAAGAACAATCAACAATAATAACAGCATGAAAGAGTGACAGACTGTAAGAATCTATACTTTTTCTCACAGCATTTCACATTTAAAGCGTCAATAGAACCTACAACACGCTAACGCAACATCAGATATTGTATCTTCTTATAATATATCATGGCCTGTATTTTTTCAACAAATTTTTGTATACTTTGGAGAGGTAAAAGGTGCCAAGGTAGATCAACCGATATTGACGATTTATTGCCTACAGCGTCTCCTTCTCAGGCTCTTTAAATCTCTTGAACCTCAAAAATATTCATTAATTTCACATAAATGTTGCTCGCGGTTCCAATTTTGACATGACTTTCCAGTCTCTTAGCCCCTACTTCAGCAATGGCATCTGTTAGGTTGTCTTCCAGGGTTAAAATTTTGACTGGCTTGATCCTATACATGGTGACTTGTGTATCTTCTCAAAACACATTCTATTAAAGTTAAATCTCGTATCAATAAGAGTCTGTGATAGTGCGTCCTGTAGTGTATTGTTGAAACCACATGTCTACTAAGTGCAATTACTTTATATTTTGCCAGAGAAAGTCAGTAACAAACGCCCGATACCTTACTCCTGAAGGAGTACAGTTCAATGAAGCCGATGCCTCACAAACCACACCAAACAGTGCACCCTTCAGAAAATATTGACTCTTGGCTGCTTTTTAGAGCGATGTTTCTGCTTGTTGAACCAAAAATGGTCTTCTTCATCGAACATAATATTTCTACAGAACACACATCTTACACAGCAGTTTGTTAGACTATACATGGTAAAATATCATTTTGACAGTCGCCATAGCCTAGTAGATAGTGTGTTGGCTTATTAGACGTAAAGCCAGGGTTCGTATCCCAGGTCAGGCATCAAAACGAAATATGAAAAAAAAAATATTTCTTCGGCGACTGCCTCTCAGCAGATTTCTGGCAAAAACTCTGAGAGTAAATAAAATTGCCATGAGGAGCTTCTCAAAAATCTGTCGTTCGGAGTCGACTTTAAACTGTAGGTCCCTCCACTCATGTATAAAATTAACGCACACAACATAAGTGGTGTGAGAAGCTAGGTCGAAATCCTGACTGAAGGGTTGTAATGACCAATTATGTATGTTATGTATGTACATGTCATGAATTATTTTTTCATACTGAAAATATTTACGTTAAAAAACCTAAAAACCATATGTTGAAGGTGATAGCTAAATGCGGATTTAGATAAAAGGTATGGTTTTATAATGAATTTCTGAAATAATTTTTATTATATATAATTATTTCTAGGACACTTCAAAACTCTAAATAATCATTTGAATCTAAAGTGCTTGTAAGAAAGTGTTTTAAAAAATTATATTTTTTTATTTTTGCACTTAAACATCTGACACACCGAAATGTTTAAAAAATTTATTTTTCTAGGCAGTAGTTTTTATCTCGAAAATTTTTATAATAAAAACTAGACAACAAATTGAAGACATTTTTTTTGGGAAAATTAAAAAAAAATCAAATAAAAATAAAAAAAAAACTAATTATTTAGGTAATAACATATTAGCATTATAAATTATAAGTTGTTCCTTTCTAACATTAATTATAAATATTAATTAAAAAACTTATTTCTGTTAAATTAACTTCCAATTTAAGTTAAAAAAAATATAAATGTAAAATACATACTCGTACATAAAAGAAAAAAAATTTAATAAATTGTGCCAAGTTACAAAAAAAAAAATTAGAAATTAAAAAAATAAAATGAAAATGAAAATAAAAATAAAAATAAAATAATAAAAATCTGATAATGTATTATAAAATTAATAAGAAAATATTTATAAGTGTAATAAATAAATAGAAAAACAAATGAAATGACACATGCAAATATAAATAAATGTAGTAAATAATCAATTGACAGAAAAAAAATAGAAAAAATAAGAAATAAATGGACTAAGAAAAATAGGTTACCAACAAAAAAAATTTTAAAAAATAATTTCACAATAAAAAAATTAAAATATATAAAATCAAATAAAAAAAAAATTATAAACAAATTGGAAGCTATTTTTACACCTTGTATAATCTTATAAATGAAACGAACAAATCTTAAGAAATTTAAAATGAAAACAAAAATTTTATGGAAATGGAAAAAACATTATTACAAACAAAAAAAACAAGAAGAAGAAGAAAAAATACAAGTACAAAACAAACTCCAAGAAAAACTAAAGTCGTCTGTCTACTCGCTCCACACACCACTTACAACTACTCAATTTATACAGAAGTCCTTATTGAATGATAAGTACGTACCATATTACCCATCCTTAAAAATAAAATCCTTTTTAATGCAAAAAGTAATTAAAAAATAAAAAAAAAAACAAATGATATTAAAAAATAAAGAACAACAACACGAATGATATAAAAGCCAATACAGCTTTTCTCATTTCTAACCATATATGCCTGTACTATACTACACTATATATATATACATATAAATATAAAAATCGAAATGAAATATATATACATAAGAACACGTATATATATTTAAATTGTATGTAATTTATAATTATATATTGTATTTAATTTTTAAAAAATAATTCAAATTCTTACAGCAAAAACAAAACCAAAAAAAAAACTCTTACACACATTTATTAGTCACATTTTTCTATTAATTTTTCTGTTTTAAATTTTAAAATTAAATTTTATACTTTCCATCATTTTTACTAACTTCAAACTTTTATTAAACGATTTAAGTTTTTGCAATAAAACTTCCCAGATACAGACACCAAAAACTTAAAAAAAAATATTTGTAAAACATAAAAAACAAAAACAAAAAAATAGTCAAATATTACAAAAATAAAAATAAAATGCAATAAAATAAAAAAACTCATTTTTTTTTTTTTTTTTTTTGGTAAAATTTATGTTTAGTACTCGTATTTTATGTAAAAATATTAAAATTTAAAATAAAAATTAAAACAAAAACAAAAAAATGCAAATTATATAAAATAAATATAAAGTTACCATATATTTAATACATTATATACATACATAAATAATATAATACATAAACTATATACATATGAAAATAAATTTACCAAAAATATAAATAAATTTAAAAATAAAATTCAGAATTTTATTTCAAAATAAATTTACAAAATTGTCTATTGTTAACCTTAAGGACCTATTTATTTAATACGGGGCCTGACCTAATCATTTTAAAAGAGGTCAAAGAAAGAGGTCTTACTTAGGCCAACATTTAAGACCTTTGTAATATTGCAGCAAACGTTATATTAGAGAGCTCGGCCAAAAATGTCAGAAATTGAAAGGCCAAAAACCTTCATCTCTTTATGAAAAGACAGAAGACACTGGCACATGAGGAGAGAGACATTCTCTTCACCCTTCTCAGACCCAAAGCATCTGCAGAAGTCATTTACAGGAATGCCGAGTCTTTGCAATGGATGGTCATTCGGTTTAAGGACAACAGTGTGTCAATCTTCTTCTTTCTAATACGTGTCCAGCATAGTGTAGCTATATTGCACGTACGTATAAGAAGATAACTGAAACAATCGGAATATCTATGCCCTATAACATATCGCAGATTGTAAGCTCTATACCTGCTCTGGGTCGATTTTATTGCTCGAAAGACCCAATGTTGTCTATTAACACACAAGTGCAGCGCGTCATCTCCTCAGTCAGTTCACTGGAACCAGCACATTTTTTAAGTGTCTATAGAAGCATTCAAATGGTTCAATTTCTTAAGATGGAGCAAGAAATACTTCACATGATCTTCTTAATATATATATCACTTATATCCGACGGCCAGTTCCTCGAAGTCCATTTTGAAGCTTCTCGACTGCAAGCAGGAGAAGTCGTAGGTGCTCATTAATGACGGTTGGTTTCACAGTTCTATCGCTATTACAACGAATTTTGCTGGATCAAAATAAAGGGACTTGTTTCCGAGAATCAACATTCATCTTACTCGCAGAGCACATCCATTTGTGGTCAATTGTGAATCACAAACTGCATTACATGCAGAAATCATTCTTTAGCCGGTCTGGCCGTATATAGAACTACCTTTCTGTAGCGATTTTTCCTATCACTTATAATATTAAGAGATTCAAATCTAATGTCCACAATCACTACTCTCACTTTTCTCCTTCCCATAACCTATTTTCCTAGTTCTAACACAATGCATTGCATGAGTAGGGGCCATCCCTAACAGTGTGTATTAATTAATTAATTAATTTCTTCTCATAAATAGCTATATCTAGAGTTTAACGATGATTTCGAATGTCAGATTTTATGGCAATTATTCTGCAAAAAATTGCCAAAAGCCTGCTGAGGGCAGGTCGACCAAAAAAATATTTTTTTATTTTTTTTTTCCAAAATTTCGAAATGGGTTTCGAATAAGATTTGAACTCTTGAGCAGCGTTGTCAACTCAGTGCTTTTAGCACTGTTTTTAGTGCTTTTTAAAACTTTCGACGCGGAAAATTTTAGAGATAGTGCCTAGTGCTTTTTTTAGTGCTTTTCTTTTCATATCAGTGACACCAAATCAAAAATTTAAAAATAAATAAAAAAAATAATTTGTCAAGTGTAGATTATTTAACGTTTCAAAAAGGTATTACTTTGAAATGCAACTCTTTATAAGTTACATATTATACCTCAATGTTTTGTTTCAAATACATTATATATTTGTTATATTATTTTTTTAATTTGTTTTTTATTTTTGTTTAATTTTGTTTTACTTTATTATTTATTTTAATTTTTGTTACTTGTTTTATTAGAGTTTGATCTCATTGTTTTGTCTGAAATACATTATATTTGCAACTACATAAAAAAACTTGTTAAAACTAAAAAAGTTTTTAAAACTAATAAAAGAAATAAAAAATTATTTGTTTTGAAAAATAAATTAATACAAAGTATTAACTCAAATAATCTACTATATAAAAATAAGTCGGGTTTTCCTTCCTGACGCTATAACTCCAGAACGCACGAACTGATTTTGACCAAACTTAATATACATGCTCTATGGGGCGTGAGGAGAGTTTCTGTGTAGTTTGAAGTTCGTCCGACAGATGGCGCAATATTTAGTTTTTTTTTTGTGTTTTTGTACAGTAACTCAAGAACTACTGCACTATTCTGTGTTTCGTTGAAGGCGTTGGGTCGTTAATCAGCGTGCAATGGCGTTAATTAGCCCGATACCGACTGAAACCTAACATCTTTTTGTGAAAAAAATATATTAAAAAAAAAAAAAAATAAATATCTATCTATCACTCTTTTTTAAACTCTATTTGCGCAATAAGCCTATTTTATGTTTTGCTGAAGGCGTTAGGTGCTTGATCGGCTTAAAAAAAATTCGATATAGCAAAAAGTAGGCGTGACAAACTTTATATTTAGGGACATAGTGATCGTAGACGAATGCAATTTGGTGGGTAAGTTCGTAGAGTCCATATCGACAAACTCACCAAAAATGGGCGTGGCAATCCTCCCCCTTTAAAAGATACCATAAGACGGCTAATTCGATCGTTTATAACTACATATGTACAATGTACATACATATCTAACATGTATGTCTGTTAGTTTTGGTTTTGGAGCGAGTACAACAACTACAACTTCGTTAGCGCTACTCATGATTCGGACCTAGGTATGCCTCACCTAAATAACGTACCGACTTCGATTAAATTTTGAACTAGATAGATAGATCCACACACTTATAGTAAGTTAGTTATTTTTTTATATAGTAACTGTTTTATGCAGCGTATTACAGCAAATATATAGTGTGACCTGTTTTGGGCAATAAAAAAATCAATTTTGGGCGGGACGAAGTTCGCCGGGTCAGCTAGTATTATATACTTTTTCAAATCATATAATAAATAAACAAATAAATAAAACAAAAACTCTTTTCCTTATTATTGCTGGAGTTAAATAAATAATATTAATTTTGGCTTGTAAATTTTTTTACTGATTATATAAAATGGTGATAAAATTAAAATAAATATTATAATGTTTTAGTGCTTTTTTGTCAAAATTACGCGTTTTTTTAACGAGTTTGGTGCTTTTTGAAAATTTATAGTTGACAACGCTGCTCTTGAGTTTTCATATAGTAAACCAAAACACTACTCGCTAGACTAGACAACCATATATTCACACACTTAGTCGCTGCTATCATTGCTGCTTTTATATTCTTTATAAAGAGATAATGACTAGCACGAAAGGATTAAGCCCGCGTCACGCGCCTTTAGTTATGGTAAACTTAGTTTGTTTACAATAAGTTTACAAATTTTATTAACTAATATGCACTTGGCAATCCTAGTAATGTCGAAATTTATAACAATTTCAAAATACATATTTTCAAAACACAATTCTCTACAAATTCAAAAATACAATGTAAACACCGATTTCGACTTTAAATGAACAACCAAAAGACAGACAAACAAAACACCGCGGTTAGTTTGTTCAAAATAGTAAATTTTCGAAATTCAATTCATCGAACCAGTTTTAGATTTACATATCTGGAGCATTTGAAGCAACGATATGCCAAAGAGTTGCTTTTAATACATACAGATACGTTGACAAATCCGAAGCTGGTAAGCGATATTCGGAAACATCATGAACCAAATGTGGACAAGAAAATAACGAAAACAGAGGAAGCAGCAGAGGCCACAGGAACACCAGAAGCCACACAAACACCAAAGACACCAACGCAAAAGAAAAATTATTTTTTTCAAAAACTAATTAATCGTCAATCAAATGTGGGTGAGAAAATAATGAACAAGGAAGAACCAGCAAGGATCACAGAGACACCAGAGGGCACAGAGACACCAGAGACCACAGAGACACCAGAGACGACAATGCGAAAGAAAAATATTTTTAAAAATTTTTTTAAAATGTATACAGAACCCAAAAAGGAAGAAGTAGAAGAAGAGGAAGAAGAAAAAGAAGTAGATGGTTTTGTTTGGGTGAAAGATCCCATAGAAGAAGAGAAAGAAAGAGCCCTTAGAAAGAAGAAAAACAGTTTAAAATGGAAAATAAGAAAATATTTCTTACAAAATCCTATAGAGTATGAGGAGGTAAAACCACAAAATGATTCAGATGATATAGTGGATGATTTTGTAGTTATAGAACCGGAAACCTCAAAAGAAGTACGTGCAGAATCTAAATTCAAGGAACGTTTTATAGATTTCACAGCGGGGTCTTTAGGTAAGTTTAACCATAACGAAAACACTGACCGGCATATGGGCTCTAATTTTAAAATGTCTCTTGTATTCAAGGGGGCATAGCTCAAGTTTATGTATCCCAGCCATTGGATACGGTTAAAGTAAAACTACAAACCTATCCCAATCTCTATCGCGGTATGTTTAATTGCTTTATGCAAACATATCGCCATCATGGTGTGTCTCATGGTCTTTATGCTGGTACTGTGCCGGCTGTTGTAGCCAGTGTTGCCGAAAATTCTGTACTCTTCACAGCCTATAGCGGTTTTCAAAATCTAATAACATTTGTCATGGAAATCGACAAGGTTTGTGAATTGTCAGTGTTGGCGAATGCTTGTGCTGGTTCGATGGCCGCGATCTTTTCCACATTAGCTTTGTGTCCCACTGAGTTGGTGAAATGTAAACTGCAGGCCATACAAGAGGTAACATTCGTATTATTCAATTGTACAATCACCAATTCAAATGTAATAGTTTTAGATGAAAGAATATTTAGTCAAAGATAGTAAAGTAGTACCAGTATCTGCTTATAAGCTAACCAAAGATATTTACCTAAGAGAAGGTAAAGTAAAGCAATGTGGATTTGAAAAAATATTCTCACTTTTTTTAAAAATCTGATACAACTTTCAGGAATCCCTGGATTTTTTCGTGGTCTTTCATCAACATTTGTACGTGAAATTCCGGGAGTTTTCATATTCTTTGGTAGCTATGAGGCAACCAGAGAATATTTAAGAGAGTAAATTTTATGAACACAACCTGTGGGAAAAATAAATGAAAACTATTTTGTTTCATTATTACAGACCTGGTCAGACGAAAGACGAAATTGGTCCTCTGAAGACAATGTGCGCTGGTGCCGTAGGCGGTATAACTCTCTGGACGCTAACCTTTCCAGCAGATGTTATAAAGTCACGCACACAAATCTATAACCTAAAAGGTACCATGTTATCCGTTGCGTTACATATTTTACGCAAGGAAGGTATTTTGGCATTTTATAGAGGCCTGTTGCCATCGATAATAAAAACAATACCAGCAACAGGAACATTATTTCTGGTCTATGAGTACGTCAAAAAGAGTTTAAATGCACAATTGAATTCGGAAAAAAAAAATTGAATAAAATTTTAATAAAAAAAAAGTAAAATATTCAACAGAAAACATTGTTTCTTTAACACAATACAGCAGTTGTGGTTTGTAATTATTTTTCTTTTTTTTTTCAAATCAAAAAATAAACTTAACGGAAATCTTTCTACTAAATTCACCACAAAACTGTTTTAAGCAGAAAAACGCTAAAATAAATACGCAAAAAAAGAGTTTCTTCCCGCTCTCTTAATCTCCTTATGAAAGCATAAATCTTCCATCAAAATAAATACAAAATAAATGAAATGACAACGTGCTGTGCTCAGCTTACCATATGACGCAATTTTGCTGATAAGAACTGAAACTCTTGTAGCGAAAAAATTCAAAGAGCAACTAAAATTCAATTAAGAGATGTAAAGAGAATTGAATTGAATAGTTTTTGCTGATAAACACTGCTGCCTGGTAAACACAACTGTTGTGTTGAGATCTGTTCAAGTTTAGTTGCGTTTCAAAAGAGTTCCAGTAGAGAACAGATTTTAGCTGTAGAATCATTCGCAATAGTGTTACTAAAAGATACTTTTTTTTTTTTGTACATTTTCATTTATTCTTTATTAATTTAGGCATATTGTTGTTATTATTATTTTGTTATTAATTATTTAGCAATAGAAAGACACTACTTTTCAATACAATATGTTGGGTAAGCCAATTGCTTTTAATGGAGAAATGTTGTTGATTGCTAAGCGATATACTTGAAATTGTTTATTGTTTGCAGATATAGAAGTTAAAACCACAGATAATAAATTCCGTACGGGATGTATTGATTTTACAGCGGGTTCTCTGGGTAAGTATAACTTTGAAATATAATTGCAGTTATTTAAAGGAATTAATTCTAAAAGACCTTTACGTACTATAAAAATCTGTTTAAACTGGAAATGAAAGCATTTTATAGCTAAGTCGCGGTAATGCTATTCGCATCAACTATTTACTGCTTTCTTCGATAACTTGTTACCAATCAGAAGAAAATTCGATTATGTATTTCTCATAGAAATCTTCTAATTGAAATCTTATCTTTATAATGCCACATGGAGTCAACGAATAGCACTTATACCTTGTGAGATACGATTTCCTAAATCAAAAATTGAAAAAAGAGATTTTGAATGTCTAATTCTTTGAAAATATTGACACTGGTCTTCTCAAAATTTTCTGAATACCGCTATAGTGTGCTAAACCACTATAAGCTATACAAAGTATTTTTAGGGGACTTGGCATACAAAGTGAAGATTAACTCGCTTGAGTAAAATTTAAATTTAGCTTCGCAGTTAAAACTAGAATTGCAGCAAATATGCAATTATTACCGAATGAACAGAGGAGTTGCGCTAGATTAGGTTATAACCCCGGAAAAGTTGAACAGTATGGTTATTAGAATAAGAAACTTCAATCCCTACATCCCATAAATATGTTCGCATAGGACATAGAACCTCCTGCAGTAGGCGAATCGCCTGCAAAGCTGGAATAGCTGGAATACACTTCTCAAATGAAACACAACAAAGAAGTAATAAGCCAGATGGGTGACATGCTTTGTAACAACCCTATGCTCCCTAAGGAAATCAAAATGGAATTAAAAGATAGAGAATAATGCAATGACTACGCTCTTGAGATTTAGTACAAGTAATCCCCATAGTTGGATGAAATGTATGGAAAATTGGAGCATTGAACTTGACTCCTTTCTGACAAAATAAATACTCATTCCCCAATTACCTTTAAGAATGCTACAACTAAGATCTTCATATTTAGAACAGCTTAGACACTACGGCACGTAGTTGGACAATTAAACTGTATTGGAACATTGTTTGCGGCATCTTGTTTGCAAAGTGAATGTATAAAAACGTATGGCAAAGAAAAACAGGCAGAAGAAGAATTGTAGGTTAGACAGCCCATACGCAAAACGAGTATTATCGCTCAATTACAGATGACAACTTAAATTCAGTTGTATTGCCATGCCCACGTTTGTCTAAAATAGTACAATAGCTAGGCACTTAGCTACGTAGTTACTTAAATTAAAAGAGAAATAATTGGAGGAACACAATACCTGCCATAAAGAATGAAAATTTATAAAAGCCTGCACAGAAAGTACCATAGAGTTAAGAATGTAGAATCAGATTGAAACGTTGGTCGTATAAAGCCTATGGGTATGCATCAGCCCATTACTATGACTTCATCACTATAACGGCCAATTACTCTTCAGACTTTTGTTCTCATATCTTTCGAAGAGAACAGAAATTGAGTCCAACCATAAATCGTCTGGAAAGATAAGAAATTTCTTTCATATTGTGCCCTAAAATTGCCTGAGTGAAGAATTATAATAAACAGTATAGTTTTATTCGTATACCCACCACCAGGAAGAATTAATTTGTACGCCTAATAAAAACTATAGTAGATATCCTTGAGGAGTGCAGTTCTATTATATGATTTTTCTTTCATCTTATGTCTCTTTAAAAGAAATTGTATTGCATTATAAACCCTTTTCTTGACAGAATTAAGTTCATAATCAATAAGCAGTTAAAAATATTATACCGCTGATGGAGATAGAATCATGAGCTTAACTTCCTTTGTAGGCTTATTTTACTATTTTTTTTTTTTTTAATAGATTTCAATTCTCAATTTCAGGTGGAGCTCTACAAGTTTATGTTTCCCAACCGCTGGACACAGTTAAAGTGAAACAGCAAGCATTCCCCAAGTTATACAAAAACATGTTTGATTGTTTTCTAAAGACCTATCGGCAAGATGGCATATATAGAGGTCTTTATGCTGGCTCCATACCAGCAGTGATAGCAAATGTTGCTGAAAATTCTGTATTATTTGCTGCCTATGGTGGTTGTCAAAAGGCTGTGGCATATGCCATGACAATAGAACATACCAAAGATTTACCAGTTCTAGGAAATGCTTTTGCTGGATTTATAGCGGCATTCTTTTCAACTTTTACACTATGTCCCACCGAATTGGTGAAATGTAAACTGCAAGCTTTAAGAGAGGTTTGTTTAATGTTTGTTATTCAGTTAGAAATTTTCGGTTTTTTAATTGATCTTTCAAATTTTTAGATGCAACAACAAAATCCTAAGGCTGGTAATAACACAACAATAACCCCTTGGAAACTTACTAGGCAAATAATGGCTACAGAAGGTAACGAATCAAATTTGTATGCTTAGATTAGTAAGTAGAAAACACTTCTAGTTCTTATCTGTGGGCAAATTATGTGTGAAAAGAAAGATAAGATTGAAATGCTACAAATGTTTTTAATTTTTAACTGAAAAGATTGGGAAAATTTAAATGAAATACAATGAAAAAGAAGTAGGTGTGTCAGATGTTTTTGTTATTCCATAAATAGAATGTTAATCTTTAAAGAGAATAAAGAATTTTGAGATGTAAGTGATCTCATATGATACAAAGCATATAGAGACGTTTGTAACCTTTTGTTTTAATTAAAACACGTATATTTTGTTATATGGCTGCTTTAACAAATTGAATATTTTTATTTTCCAGGCATACCGGGTTTCTTTAGAGGTCTGACTTCAACATTTATGCGTGAAATGCCTGGTTACTTCTTTTTCTTTGGTGGCTATGAAGGCACCAGAGAATTTTTGGCCAAGTACGTTGAGTATAAAACATATTTTTCTACTCTTCTACTTTTATTTACAATAAATATTACTTACATACGCATCCATTTGTTACTTTTAGACCCGGCCAATCGAAAGAGGATATAGGAGCCTTAAAAACAATGTTTGCTGGTGCAGTTGGTGGTGTTACTTTATGGACTTCCATATTTCCAGCTGATGTTATTAAGTCTCGCATACAAGTTAATAATATGAAGAGATCTATGACCTCAGTTGGTTTAGAAATTATACGTAAAGAAGGTGCTTTGGCGTTATACAATGGTTTGCTGCCATCGGTTTTACGTACCATACCGGCGACTGCCACATTATTTTTAGTTTATGAATATACCAAAAAGACTTTAAATGAATTGCTGTGACCTTCATGAGATACTGAATTCATATGGGTATGATAATAAATAGTGCTATGCACTACAGATTTTCTGTTTTTTTTTTTTTTTATTGTAAATAACTTTTTATTGTTAAGTTTCTCGTTATTATCACTATAAATTAATAACTTTGGATAAACGGCGTTTAACAAAACCAATGCGATCCTTATGGGTTTCCAAACTACGCCATTCATGCCAGTAAATCTGAAAATGCAAACAAAATTTTATTTTTTACAATGCCTTAGTCTTTTTCGAAAATTGTCCAACACTTACCAACACATATTTATGGCCCAATAATTCCAATTGCTTTAGCTTCATATCAAATAAGCCGGTATGTCTGTTTTTATCGCGCACCACATTATTCCAACCCACTATAATAACGGCCACAGTATCAATATCACTTTTATTTTCTATAGAACCCAATAGCAAATCACGTGTTAATATCACACCACTATAGTTTTCTGGACAATCTGGAGAGATTTTCACCGGCTGTTTTTGTTTACGATCATAGCATATAACCACATCCGATCTATCATAGTTGGGTAGAATATGTTTCAATTGATTATAAGGCAATATGCCATCAATAATTTCCTTTGTCTGCAATAGAATATTATCCGTGGCATTCAATTTATATTTGCTATTACGTTCGGGTATATACTGTGTCAACAGTTTGCCCATAGTCTTGCGATATTTATCATGGAGTTGATTGCCTTGGTAGCCTTTATCCATAAGATTTACTTTCACGTATGTATCCAAATGGAAAATTTCACGACTTGTAGCCAAATTTGAGCCAACTGCCAGACTTAAAAATTTCTTGTCCAACGCAGAAGTCAACATTTCCTCATCATAGTATCCTCTCAACGATAGAAAATGTAAACAATTTGTAAAACATTTCGGATGTTTAAGAATTTCTTCTATACGTCCGTGCAGAGATTTTAAGATTTTTTCACATAAGGATTCTTCAATTTTGCTTGGAGTATGTATATTAAATAAAGCTATAACTAAGCTAATGCGTTCCAGGTCTTTAAGTCTAATAGAATCGACTTGATGGTGAAACTTGTGCATAATTTTCTCAATGATTTTATCGTGGCAGCATTGCAACTCACATCCAAGTAAAGCTACATGTAGACAAGTCAGAAAGTTTATACTCTCCAGCTTTTCTTCACATAGTTTGTCTAAAAGTTCCATCATTATGTCAACCTGCGGTAGTTTAGAACTGTAGCGTAGAACCTAAAAATGAAGTACAATAGATTGGAGGTGTTTTTAATGGTTATTATTGAATCTTGTGTTAATTGTTATGAGAATTAATAATTTTTCCCTTTCTAACCCAAATCACAAGGCAGTCTACAATGTCAAACGATAGATGCCTCTTGCCATCAACAGAGTAACCAGTCAGGGAATTTTCAACCCAACCACACCTACTTCATTCTTGAAAATTTATTTACCTTCAGTACCGCCACAAATGTAATATCATCTACCGTATGCAGTTCATCTATCAGACGCCTGTACAGGTATGCAAGCAATTCCTGATTACGAATCGGTGTTTGTGTCTTAAAAAAGCCCATCGACATGACACCCAACTCTGCCAAAGACATTTCATGGGCACATTTAGCCAAATTCACTTCAAAATCAAACATATCAAATACAGTGCGACGCATTATATTACACAAAAACATGGTCTGTACCAATTGGCTGGGTTCCATTTTAATCACTTTACGTCCCAGCTTGCGTAAGGCATCCCAAACAAAGTCGCAAATACGCGCCAGATTCAATTTATACCAGGCATCACAGATCAACAACAGTTCATCTGTTTTCCATTTTTCAATACGGCGACAGCATTCAACATCCAATGTGTTCCAAAGCTCTACAAAATTAGGCGAGCGTACACTTGGCTCTTGTGGCAACAAGGCCAGAAGACTTAATGAATCTCTCAACTGGTCATCACTTAAAAGATGAATTTTATCACAGTACAGTTTGGTAAAATCTACAAACTGTGGTTCAGATATAAAGATATTGTTTTGCCGGCAATAACAACACAAGTGTTTAAAGTTATCGAACATTTGATCCACAGAAGCCACAGACTTCTGTTTTGGTCCCGTAATATCCTCTGTCAGTGTATTAACTTTGACCTCATGCACATAATCAGGAAATATTTGATATGTTTTCAGTGAGGATTCCAACACCTGATGAGCATGTATATTTTCCCGATCCATATAAATTTTGGCCTTCATTGTTGCCGCCAAGTGCACAAATCTATTGGTTGGCAGGACAGACCATTTAGGTTTCGTTATTTTATAAACATTCTTCGAGTGATTGGATAAAACAATTTTTAATAAATTTCTAGTAAACATATTGAACACTTTTTTCCTTAACAATTTAAATACTTTTTAATTCATAATTTAAAAGAAAATTTTAATTTTTTTTCATCTAAAAACTAAAAACTACACTTAACACGCGACTTTTATTAGAACTGTAACAGCTGTTATGTATTGTTTTGTATGGAAAATGTTTGTTTTTGTTTTGCAAGTAAACAAACGAAAATTAAGAGAGATATTAATAGAGCGAAGAACAGAGCAACAATGTAAATAACATTATAACAAAATGTTATTGGCAAACCTGTTGCTGTGTTATGTATACTTTTAACAGCACCAAACCACTTAACAGATATGATGTTAATTTAACAGCGAAAGATGGAATGAAGCGTAGAGGGATTAATATTTTTAAATGATCGTATTAGACAAACCAGTTGTACTGTTAATACATTAAATGGGATTGTGTTATTCCCCTTTAAAAGTTCTACGTAATTGTTGACGTTTGCAACATGAATGAGTTTTTCTAAGAAAAAGTCATGTCGCCATTCACTGTGTACTGATATCCCCACTAGTAGTTTTATCTTAGAAAATTGAATTCGGACCGCTATTATTTTTAGAATAATAAATATCGTGGATAAGTATATGTACATATGTATATATATACCTGTATGTATACTGCATACTTTAAAACTTAGCTAGATCCTAACTTGTTGCAAGGTGAAGAAATTTGCTGCCTCAAATTGTCAAACTGGTGCGTTTCTCTCTTAAAAACCTGCGCCATATCATGCATTCCTTGTTGTCATATCGATCATTAGTCCATATTGTTCAATATAATTAGGGGCCTATGATGTTGACAGATTGTCACCTTCGTCGGGGAATTGTTTTTCACATTTTTCATTCTCCAGTAAACGCTCACTTAACACCCTTTTCACGGTAAGTTCTCTCATGATTGGCATGTGCATAGCATTCAAGATGGAGGGTATTCAAGTCCTGGTTATCCAGAAGGAAGTTTTTGACATCCTTCAGAAAATGGAGTAGGTATAGAAGGACTGCGCTGCAAGAATTGTTTGGTGACCATCCTATTATACTGGCAGGTAAATAGTCCGCACTCGTCTTCTTCACACAGTCCGTCGCAGTCGTCAACGCAGTATTCTATACTCCTTGTAGCTCGTTCCATTAAGTAATACAGAGGAATGGGCGGCATAAATTAATATGGATCTTCCTACTGCTTTGTATGTCGACAGTATCACCTCTTGTGAGTTACCCCGCCGATTTCGTCCAGAGCTCGTCCCTGGGTTTTACCTTTTCCTGAAGTTAGGTGAACTGTTTCCAGAAGAACGTGGGACACTCCATCCTCCGATGGCAAAGTTCAGATTTAACTGTAATTCCTTAATCTGTAGACTTTGCCGATGAGGGTTCTAGATTGTGTTCTGTAAAGATCTTCTTTGGCCTGTTATCTCTGAATTCCACAAAGAACTGCATACCACTGATATAATTACTCATGTTGACGTATATGACAACAAAATCAGTCTTGGAAAGATGAGTTGGAGTATTTTTCATTCTGGATAGGATAAAAACTACAGGGTTTAAACCCACGAGAACGAAAATTGATAATAACGCAGAAAGAGACAGGTATATTGTTAAAAGTACAGTTTCACATTTCAACTTTATTTTATGTTAAGTTATGAATTCCTATGAAAAGGGCCTGTTCTGCATATTATACGCATTATGTTCATAAATGCAAACCTTGGCAGCACTGCAGCTGTCAAATGTTCGTAAATGCAACATTAAATCATATTATGCGCAAATAAACACAAAACACTAATCATAAAAATGGCTGATGCATTGAATGAGTGAGAGAGAGAGAATGAGAGTTTTAACAGAAAGTTTCTTTTTTTCTTCCTTAAATGTCTTCTTTTTTGTGCATTTAACAACATTTTGTCATTTATTTTATCGTTCAGTTCAAAAATCAAATTTATTAATAATTTTCCCATTTCTGCAGCGTTTGTTCGTTCGTAAATGCAAACAAATAAATCAGCAAAAAGAAGCATCAGCAACATGTGATTAGCAGTGTGAGCGCAAAATAATCATATTATGCAGCGCAGTAATGCATTTACGAACAGGCCCAAAGTTTTTGTCTTCTAATGTCGCAACTGTGTCTGTAAAATATTTTCAATATTTCCGCTAACAGATAACAGAATTAAAATATTTCTCTATTTAACGTAACATATGTGTTGCTAAGCAACATGTTTATATACATAAAATGTTAATAATGGGGTATATATTATAAAAGCATTGCCATGTGAATTTTTTCCATTCCTTGTCTCTACGTTTCGTATGTATTACATTCCAAATGACTATTTTTCATTTACTCGCAACATTTTATTTTTAATACGCTGGCTGTACGGCTCAAAGTCTTTGAATAAATTGTTTATTTGCATAAAAATATTTAATTTTTTAAATAAATTCGTGTTATAAACATTTTAAAGAGAATACACTGTGAAAAAATGGTAAGTTATTTGATAATAATTTAGTTGTTTTATGACAATTTTGTAAACTGCTGACGTAATACAAAACAAAAGAGACCAAATTAAAAAATTCATAAGTGGGAGGGAGTCAATGAGAGAAATTTTCTCTTTTTAAAACGAGAAAAAATATTCTATGTTGGCAACTTGTTATAAAAGAAAAACTATAAAATGTGATAACAAACAATGATAGAAGTACACACTCGCCTATGTACATGAAAACAAGTCGAATCAGATTTATAAATATTGAATCGATTTATAATTCAATATTTTATCGCTATTCGTAAAGAATTTTTTCTTGTTTTGCATTAACTTTTCTGAATATTAATACACATTTAATGCTAATTTCTAATTGATTACCTTCAATAGCATCATTATTAATGTACTCTTCAGCAGCGCTTTGAAACGGATCGTTTAAACACATGTTTAAAAAATTCTTCTATGCTCCCAAACCACAAGAGATTTTCCCTGCAATCAACAGTAATTCAATTAACAATTCTGTAACATACTAAAATAATGGCAACACTGACTGCCACTTTGCAACCCATTGCCATATCACAAAAACATATTCTTATTAAATATTGCATACCTTATGGCTGAATAATTTAATAAGTTTTCACAGATGCCACGTTAGTTTAAAAATAAAACTATGTTTCTTTAACTGCAATGTTTCATGTAGAACAAGTTAGCGTAGTACGATCTGCACAAAACGCCTAAAATAAGTTGTCTGTAAACAGTCTTTTCATGTAAATTTAAACATTCGCTGCTAAACGACAAATGTTCTCAACATGTTTGCCTTCACAAATTCTGTAAACATTTGAAAAGTGTTGCCATATACAATTCTTTGACTTTGCTTTTACATTCGTATAGACATTTTTATTGACTCTCAGCTTTCCCATTGATGTGGCTGTTTACACAAGCATTTCGTAAAGTGAACACGTTTATTTTGCACTAAAATTTGCAACGAATTTGCTTTCAAAGTCTTAAAACACCAGAAAAGTTACTGAATAGTATACACAAATGGTGAGTATTCTTTTTATCTAAAAACGTAATCAGTTAAAAATAATTTTGTGGTGTGCAGACGAATACAAAAGGAAAGAAAAAATTAAAGGTAAGAGATACGCTGCTTTACGAAAAAAGGAAAGGAAAAAGTAAAATGTAAGAACAACAGTGAGAGAGCAGAATGAAATGAGAGAACAAGACACGACACATGAAATAGAGAAATAATTGAAGAGATAATTATAATTGCTGAAAGGTTTATGTCTTCGGTAGAATTATAAATATAAGGTGTAGTGGAAAGCTTCTGCAAATTTTTCTTAAATAAACGTTGAAACTATGAGTTCATTATCTTTGTACCGTAATAGCCAAACAAGGGCAATAATGGCTTCGTTGGCTGTGTTCTGGTAAATTCTAAGCCTTGGGAAGTCAATCTCCAAAACTATTGAAATTCGTAGCCTCATTATTATAAATGTGTGACTAGCTTACTGAGTCATAGTGGACCCTAAAGCTATGGAGCTGAGGGTATCTTTCAAGCTCTGCTTCAGCATGCTGGTTATTTATTATCTGAATAGTGTCACAGATTGTATGTCGTACTTAGATGATTGATGGAAGTGCTTGTTCTGTTTATACCGCTTCGAGATACAAAAAGAGCCCCATATTTTATAATTTTGTGGTGCGCGCAGTGACATACGCTAGAGAGAACCGTCACTCCGACATTCTGGTTATATGGTTCCCCAGTCTTTGTTTATCTTTGCATAAATGATTCTCTCTTTAGAATCGCCATAATCTAGTAGGTAGTGTGTTGGCTTATTAGATGTAAAGCCCGGGTTTGTATCCCAGGTCAGGCATCAAAACGAAATATGAAAAAAAAAAATTTCTCCGGCGATTTCCTCTCAGCAGATTTCTGGCAAAAACTTTGAGAGTAAATAAAGCTGGCATGAAAAAGTATCTCAAAAAAATCTGTCGTTCGGAGTCGACGTTAAACTGTAGGTCCCGCCACTCACTTATAAAATTAACGCACACAACATGAGTGGTCTGAGAAGCTAGGCCGTAATCCTGACTGAAGGGTTGTAATGGCCAATTATGTATTTAAATGATTCTCTCTTAAAATAGTTCCCTGTGATACGAATCAAGGAATTTAATATACACGCTCGACAGCCACTTTTACTGACGGATCGGAACAATCTACTACACTTCGCCTCACATGCGACCAACAGGAACTACATGGGGAATGGACAAAGAAACTATTATCACCACCTACAAGGCTATTGGACGATCGCTTCTCAATTATGCTGCTCCAATCTGGACTTCTTGAGTGATACACAATAGCGGGTACTACAGATGACGTAGAATAATGCCTTGCGTATAGCCACAGGATGTGTAAAGATGTCAAGTATAGACCACCTTCACGAAGAGTCCCAAATATTGTCAGTGAAGAAACACAACGAGCTACTGACTAAACAAAACCTCATAGATTGCTATTTACCCTCCCATCTCAACCATCATATAGTCATGGACGACCCAACTCCTCGCCGTATTAGACACGACTTCAGAACCTTCAACACGGACATCATACACCTTATACCTTCAATAGTCGAACTCCAGTCAGTAAGGGAAACACAGCGCTCCCTACACCAAAGGATAGTGACGACAGTAATGGACGAACTTAGCCACAACAGGGTTCTTAATCAGCATCCACCATCAATCTCGGATAATGAAAGACAGCTACCCAGGGTTACTAGAACCATCCTGGCCCAGTTAAGATCAGGATGGGCGAACATCCTGAACAGCTACAGGGGACCTTGGATCGCTGCCCCTCATGCAATCAAACACCACATGATACGGTGCACCTCTTCGGTTGGCCCGCAAATCCGACAACCCTTCGACCTATAGACATGTGACTGAATCCAACACTAGCAGCGGGCTTTTTAGGACTACCGATCACGTAACGACGAGTACCAACATACTAACTCATAATTCCATCTCTTATCCATACCATCTCCACCAGAATCACATAGGCATACAATAAAGCACATAAACCTAATTTTCTTATATCCACAGGGAGTTACTTCCGGAGACAACAGCAACTGTTACAACAACATATGTTGTGTGTTTATACATGAGTGGCGGGACCTATAGTTTAAAGTCGACTCCGAACGACAGATGTTTGAGAAACTTTTAATGGCAATTTTATTTACTCTCAGAGTTTTTGGCAGAAGACTGCTGTGAGGAAGTCATCGAGGTAATATTTTTTCATATTTCGTTTAGTTGGAGATGTCTGACCTGGTATTTGAACAAGTGGTTGTCTTGAAAAGCAACCCATAGTACAGAATTAATCCTATCAGTCGACAGTGACAGAGTCATAGAGTATCCAATAACTTGTCATTACAACTCTTTAGTCAGGATTACAACCTAGCTTCTGACACCACTTATGTATGTTAAGTGTGATCATTTTACTCAAGAGTGACGCGCCCTTCAGTTTAATGTCGATTTTACTATTATTCTGTTTTAAAAAATATTCGAATTGTTTAAAAATTAAAATGTGTACATAATCGTATATGTATGTATAAAATAACAATATTAACGTATAATATCAGACATTTTTACATCTGGCCACCCTGTGTGATCTTTACAAAAATAATCGATCGATTCAAACACAACGCAAGAGTCGTATACATTTGTGTTCAGCTTTAAAATAAAAAAAAAATAAAACAATTATGTTGTCGTTCTTCTGCTTTGTTTTTGGATCTCATATACATTAACTGTACTTTAACATTTTTCTAAACATGCGTACAAAAATAACAACACACTCTCTTTCCTGTTCTCTCATCTGTTGACAAATATGTATAGTGAATAGTGAAAACAACAATTCTTTGCTCTGCATAAACACTTGAAAAGAGAAACAAGCTGAAAAGACATTTCTGCACAATCATTTTTAACAGAATTTTATTAACATGTTGCTGGCATTTACGAAACAGCATTGCCATATACACTCAAAGTTTACGTAGTTGATTTGCAGTCATCGTATGTGTACATACATTTCAGTTTCTCTCAACAGTTTGTTTAGTTCGGTTGTGTGTTAAAAAAAGTGTTTTGACAAATTGAAGTAGATTAACAGGGCGAAGAAATTGTTTTATTTCTGTTTTTAGATAAAAACAAAAATTGTTTCTAAATTAAAATCATTTTCAAGAGAATACGAATAATAAATGGTAAGCAATTACATTGTTTTATTTATGAAATAAATTGTTTTTTAAAGAATATATTTTTGTTGGTCTGCTTACGAACAGCCATGTGAAGCAAAAACGAAAAAATGAATACCCACAGAGAGCAAATGTTATTGAGAGATAAAAGAGAAATTGTTCGGAACAGAGAATGTTACGCTTCTGTAAATAGTGTGAAAGAGAAGACTATATAGTATTAAAAGAGGGATAGCTTGTTTCAAATGGGTTTAGGTCTTGAATATGTATTTCTAAAAGACTAGACTATTTTATAAACTACGCTATTTAATTTAAAATAGAGGGGATTCCAAAAATAAAGCTGTGGTAAGAACCACAGGTATACAGATACGTCACGGTTTTGACATTTAACCCTCACTTAGAAAGGGACAGCAAATATTACCAAAAAGTATTTCTGTCCCTCTCTGACTGCCTGTCTGTTTTGTTTATGTTTTTTTAGATTTCGGGGTGGATTTTTATTATTCTATTTTGGTAGAAATTTGATATTTTTGTAGAATATTAGAATAATTTTGAAAGGAGTTGAACCGTTTTATTAGGGAAACTTAATTCGGAATTAATGTATTTTTATGACAGCTTTCATTGGTCGTCACTGACTTAGTATTTAACCAATTTAAAGGTATATTCACAAATTCCTGAAACAAAAAGTTATGAGTATATATTTTGTTATATTTTTATTTTTACTTACCTTTTGCACACGGAATTTTTTCCGTGTGAAGGGAAATTGCTAAGAGTTTTATTAATAATGAAAAAATTACCGAATTTTAAATTTTTCATTCAAGAAATTAATAAATACTAGTAATATACACAAAGTTCTAAAAGAATAAAATTTTATTAAGCAATATGTCTTATTTCATCTTGATGTATTTAACTGCTTACTTACCTTTTGCACAAGAAACTATATTCATTATGACCAAAAACCAATCACATTTCGATTAATATTTAAGTATTTAAGAACTTTTAAGATTTTCATTGAAGAAATTAAAAAATATTCCAAATTTGCCCTTTTTTAACACAAAATAAATGTTTATTTACATTTAATTTTTCCACTTTATCCGCCAGTTTTCACTCTGTATATCTGTTGCTTCTAACACATTTGCTTTGCAAAATCTTTTAACATTTTTTTCTCCCTCTACAAGGAGGGTTAAAACTGCTGATTTAAGCGTTTTTCAAACGTCATAATTGTCGCCACTGGTTACACTGTGGTAAGAACTGTGAGCTAACAACAAATGCACTGTAAGAAAAGTTGAGTGAATTCGTCTTAGCAATAATGGCCGAAAGAATCTTTCCTTTTATTGAAACACTTAATAATTTTATGTTGGTACAATTTATTTATTAATTAAATAAAATGATTATTAAGAGACCGGCTCAAAACGTTGTTGTCTATAACACGATTTAGGTTAAAAAAAAAATATTTTATATTTTTTAATAAATGCATATATTTTTAATTTTTAATTACTAAAATTAATGGAAATTAACAGCTCACCACATTGGTGCATTCGTCACCATCTAACTGACCTCTAAATGAAGCAATTGTACTATTTCATGGGAATCCTCGGTTTAAAAGGATGATATCATTTACAATGTTTGTTTATTTATTGCTTACTTATTTGGTCATTACAACCCTTTAGTCAAGCCTACAACCTAGCTTTTCACACCACTTATAATGTGTGTGTTAATTTTTCCGCGAGTGACGTGACCTACTGTTCAATGTTGACTCCGAACCACAGATTTGAGAAACTTTTCATGGCAATTTTATTTACTCTCAGAGTTGTGTCCAAAAGTCGCCGAAAGAAATATTTTTTTTCATCTTTCGTTTTACTTGAGATGTTTAAGCCGGGGGATGAACCATGGACTCCCGTTTAATAAGTCAACATACTATCTACTAGACTACGGATATACACAAGTTTCAACACGAAACTGACAAACTATGGCTTTACCATACAAAAATTGCTTACACTTGTGTTGTCATATTGTTTACACTTAAGGTTAGTCACAAAGTCTTGCTTTGTACATGTGAGTCTGGCTTCACACACGTGGTATACATCGTACCGACAAGTTGATCTCTTTCTTATGATATTGTGAACAAAGTTGAAAGTTGACCAGAAGACATTTTCTGTGCAAGCATAAACACAAGTTCTAACAAGATTTGAACACATTTGTAAAAGTGAACCTGGTGTGTGCGAACCACCGAATACACAGAATGGAAACGGAAGTTTGACTTTTACATAAATAATATGAAAGGGACAGCAAATATTACCAAAAAAGTATTTCTGTCCCTGTCTGATTATTTCTGTTTTGTTTATTTATGTTTGTTAATTTTTAGGGTGGGTTTTTATTTTGTATTTTGGAAGAAATTGATATTTTTGTAAAATAATAGAATAGTTTTGAAAGGAAATGAACTGTTTTATTGGGGAAACGTAATACGGAACTAATGTATTTGGTGACACCTTTCACCGATTGTCACTAACTTAGTATTTAACCAATTTTTCACAAACTCCTGAAACAAAAAGTTATGAGTATATATTTTGTTATATCTTTCTTTTTACTTATCTTTTACACACGGAACTTGTTTCATTGTGAAGAGAAATTGTTAAGAGTTCGATTAATAATAAAAAAATTACCGAATTTTAACTTTTTCATTCAAGAAATTAATAAATACTGGTAATATACACAAAGTTCTGCAAGAAAAAATTTTATGGGCAATATGTCTTTGATCTTGATATATTTAGCTTCTTCTTTACCTTTTGCACAAGAAACCATATTCATTGCGACTAAAAACCACATACATTTCGATTAATAATTAAATATTTAAGAATCTTTAAACTTTTCATTGAAGAAATTAAAAAATATTCCAAATTTTCCCTTTTTTTTAACACAAAATCAATGTTTGTTTACATTTAATTTTTCAACTTTATCCGCCAGTTTTCACTCTGTATATCTGTTGCTTCTAACACATTTGCTTTGCAAAACTTATAATTAAGTTTTTTTTCTCCCTCTAAATATTTATGTAAAATTATGTTATGAGCGTTTGTCAAACGTCACTGCTTTTCATTCTGTGTATTCGGTGGTGCGAACCTGTTTTAATTTTAGGTGCTTTAATTTTGATATGTAACAAATGTATTTTTTGTTTTTGTCGGGAAGGAAAGGAATAGTCGCTTATGTAGTGATGTTTAGATCCAAATTTAAAAATTGTGGCTCCGAAGTCATAGGATTTTTATGAATACTTTTTTGTTGTATAATTGCTCACACCTTATAAGTAATTTTACTGTGCTGTTTTATCATACAAAAAATGCTTACGTTAGTGTTGCCATATTGTTTACACTCAAGGTTAATCACAACGTCTTACTTTGGACATTTCAGTCTGGGTGCTTTAATTTTGACTTGGAACAACTGAGTTTTTTTTTTTTTTTGGAGTGAGCGTCGTTTATGTAGTGTGTTTTTTAGAACTAAATTCAAAAATTGTGCTTTCGAAGTTGTTCCGTTGAAAATAGCATTTTCGATAAATATTTTTATAGCAATTTTAATCCATTACCTGATCCATTACCCATTGAACAAATTTCCCGTGTTTTGCTTGATCTGCTAGTGTAAGTACCAGAGAAGTTTAATTCTGTACGACAGAAGGACTATCGGCGAAATACTTTCAATAACTCGAATTACTGTTTATTGCTACAATACTGTAAAATTAATTCGATCCGACTTTTTGAAATTGTTAGATGCTTCTTCGAGTTTTTGTCATATTGGATACACATTTGAGGTTATTACGGGGCATTTCGAGATTTGATCGCTGACATGAAGCCGGACTATTGCTGGGAATGTTGCTACGAGAAGGAGTTGGAAACTTTCGAACACCTCCTCTGTAAATCTCCAGCCCTTAGTAGGCTAAGGACCCTGGGAAGCGGCTTCTTCGAGGGTTTGAATTCTTTGTCGAGTGCCGACATTAAGGCTCTCCATAGATTTATTATTTGATCTAGTTGAGAAGCGCTAGGGCTTCAATGGAGTAGTCGCGCTCTCTTGTGTGTTTGTGGTCTGCCTCCTTATTCTCCCTTTCCTATTTTCCCTCCTTTTCCCTATCTCCTCTATATTCCTTCTCCTTTAAGAGGTAGTACAATGAATCAACTTGACCTACGAGTATTGTACTTACCTCAATAGCAAGTACACGTCCTCTAACCTAATCCTAAACCTACACTTTTTCGATCGTAAATTACGACATGTAATTAGTTTAGTCCAATAAAATGGCAATATTTTGTCTACTATAAAATCAATTTTATTCAATCTCCTTATAATTTTCAAGTATATATAGTATTATTATTACTTTTAAAGATTAAAAGAAGAAATATAGATACATTTTTATGTTCATATCAGTTCAAAATCTAGTCTGTAGAAAATTGATCATCTTTTACTCAATAAAACACCCAATAAAATGGTGGATCAAATACAATTCAATATAAAATCAACACAATGTTCATTTTTATAACAGTGGCAACACTTCATAATTATACAGTGCTCTCTTTCTTTATCGTATTCTTCTTTAAACATTTCTCAGAGAGAAATACTACTTTTAACGGCAAACAGAAATTTATTGTGTTAAAAATAATAACAAAAAACATATGAAATTAATGCTATTGTTGTTGGCTGTACATACTTACCAAAATACTTTTAGTTTTGTTTTATTTTTATTAAATTTGTAGCCTACTCTAGGGGTAAATATAATTCAATAAACATGCATTCGAACGATGATCTTAACGTAAAGAAATGCTTTGTAAACAAACAAACAAAACAGAAACAAGTATGTATGTGTATTTTGTTGTTATTATTCTTTTATACTGAATACTAAAAGGTGGTTGGTTTTTTATTTAAATCGAGAGTATTTCTGTTTGGTGTATCAGCGAGTAGAGAATAACAGAGTTTATTTTGTTTACTATGTAATGCACACACAAGCTCACTGTTAAAGAATTAAAAACAGAAAATTGTTGCTCTGCAAGCATTTTGTATACAAGAAATGGAGACAGATTACTGTATGTACGGCACTATGCTCTCTATAGGGAAAACAGAGACATATCTATACATATTATTTGTGCTTCTTTCTTTCAAGTTTTGTTTTGTTAACATTTTATTTTACTTTTCATATTTAACATTATGTTTAGCAACATGTTGCTTATCTTAAGTATGAACATAGTGTTATCCTTTATAAGTGTTACATTTTTAATATTTTATTTTTACAGATGATTTATATAGATTTGGATAACGAAGAGGAGAATGTCGTGATGGTAGATAAAGTGGAAAATACGACCACATTGAAAAAGAAATTAATTTTCAAAAGAAAATTAGTGTCGGCAGTACGTAAACATCGAGCCTTGTATGACAACAAGCATAAATTTTTCACAAATGTTGCCAAGAAGGAATTGATATGGCAACAAATTGCTAAACATTTAAAAACAGACGGTATGTATATACAATGTTGTTTTCGTAATTTTTAATATGTATTCGCTAAAACAGTCGTTTGACATCTCAAGGGAAGGTACCACAAGTGAAATATGTGTGTACTTTAATTTACATGAAATTCTTATTTGAAATTGTTATGAATTTAAAATTTATTTTTAATGGAAATTAAATTATAAGAAATTTTTAATGAATAATTTTTTTTCATTATTTAAACTGCAGTTGAAGTCTGCAAACAGACCTGGATTGAACTGCGCTATAATTACCAATGCCATGCCAGGCGTTTGCAAAATTATTTCTTAAGCGGCCACAAACAGAATCGTAAAAGACCCGCTATGGGCTTGGAATTGGAACTTATGTTTTTGTGGAGATTTATAGAAAATCGGTAAATAATTTCAAAATAAAAATATTCATAAATAACAGGTATTTAACAACCATTGATTTGTTTTCATTAAATTATAGAAAAACTTCAAACTTACCTTTCGATATTTCTGATGTTATCGAGGAAGCGGAAAAGGAACTTGTTCAGGAATCAAATGAAACTGAAATTCAAATCGAAATGGAAATTGAATCAGTTGATCCGGAAAATAGACCTGACATTGAGGATGTAAATAAGGATAATAACAGTACAGCCATTTATAAGGAGATCGATGAGGATTTGATTTTGATAGAACAACCCGTTGAATTGATAGTTATCGATGAAGATGATGACAATGGAAAATCTGAAAAACAATTTAAGATTAGTGACAGTATGAAAAAACTAGTGCAACAAATTAAAACCTATCCAGAATTGTATGACAGTGATCATGTAGTCTACAAGGATTACAGCCATAGGAGTAATATATGGAACAGTATAGCCACTTTTTTGGGTGATAAAGGTAAATTATGAAAATACATTGAAATTTTAGAGATTTTAATTAAATTTTCGTTTTGATTTAAAGCAACAAAATTAATGAAATGTTGGATTATCATGCAAACACGTTATGAATGGGAAATAATGCACATGAACAATGACAATGTGGACAGCACACCTTCGGAATTGCAAAAAGAATTAGAGTTTCTTAAGTGTCACATACTGAAAAAGTAAGTTATTTGTTGCAACATATTGTTTTAAAACCAAATTAAATAATTTTATTTGTTTTCTAAATTTAGCCACGATACTGTTTATAAACAATCCTATTATTTAAAAATTCAATGGTTCGATCCAATTGATTATTTCAAAGAGATTTATAATCTGATTGTACGTATGAAAAAAACCAGTGAAGTGGTGTTTTTAACCGATTTATTATTAAAATCAAAAGAAAAGAATAAAGAGTACTTGAATTTGTGGTCTGAAATTGCAACTTCAAAAGGTATATTCATTGCGAACTTAATTGTTTGCTTGTCACACCTGTTTTAAAGCATGATTTTCATTCTAGGCTGCTCAGCAGGACAATGTGAAGTAACTTGGCTGATAATGCGTTATTTCTACTGGGAACTAATGTCTATGCGCCAACAAAAATACAAACTAACTGATAAATGGTATTTTGAAACTATTATTACGGAACTTTATGCCATAGCTAAGGTAACACAAGCGGTTAAACAACATGAGCAACAAGTACTCAAAACTAAAAAGTCATATAAAATATCTTCGAAAAGTTATTCTGTGTCCGGCAGTAAATCAAAGTCTCGCAACACTACAACTACCACGGCAACCATAACAACAACTGCAGTTTCACAAAACAACTCAACAGTTACAACAGCACCAACAACAACAACAAATAATCTGCAAAGCCTGCCAGTCACAAGTTCAACTATAACCACTTCGGCAGTAACTTTACCTGTACCACTTCCCAAAATAACATCGGCCATAAGTTTGGCGCCTCAGATGCTAAATAATGGTTCGTTACAAATCAAGCAAATTTCTGGACCTTCCTGTGTAACCATGAATCAATCGGTTAATGGTGCAATATCAACATCAAGAGTTTCTTCAATGCCTGCAACCCTAATCCAACAGCAGACTCAAACTCAAACGTCTATGCAAATGCCATATAATTTGCCAAATCAATTTAAAGTCACCACTGTCCCATTATCCACCCCTAGCATACCGGCAACAAGGCCATTAGTTGCAACAACCACACAGTCTGTAATTGGTAGCACAGCGCCGACCTTTATATCCATACGAACAAAAGCTCCAGCTCCAACACAAATTGTACAAAAAGTGAATTTTATGCCCACACTTACGCCAGCTTCTATACAATCGACTGTACGACCTATAATGAATAGCTCGGTGCAATCATTTACGCCAGCTACTATACAACAACCAACTGTACAACCAATAATGACTGCCGCAGTGCAAACATCTGTAGCTACAAGCCGTGCCTCTGCGATACCACAAACCCAACCAACCACTTCCTTTGCTGTATCCACTATATCACCAGTTCCTCCTTTAAGTATGATAACAAATTCAACTGCACCAGCTGTAACCAGTAAAATTACAACAGTTTCAACTGCAATTCCAACTCCAACCTCATCATTAAGTACATCATCTGCAAATATCAGTCAATTGCCTAAAATCTCGGGTGCAGCATCGTTGCTGAATCCCAATGAGGTTCTTATCGAACTTATAGCATCTCAGAATGGCAATCACTTGGTGGTACATGGGCCACCTTTAACCACTAAATATCAACTTCCAATGCCTACTGTTGCGCGATTTATTCGCGAAGTTTTAGGTGTACCAATGCTGCATAATAAACGTGTCTCTCAACCCGTCACTGTTAACAATTATTGGGAATTGATAGCGAAAAAATTCAATTTGCCTGGTAAGTAGGTAATAAAAATGAATTTATATGCACTCCTCTCTTTCAATTATTATTTAATTCTTTTCAGTTCACATTTGTCGAGCTTGCTGGAACTTCTTATTGGAAAACTTTAGTCATTTTCCACAAATTGCTCCTTTGAAAGAAGTGATGAGACCGTTCCCAACAACAATCAATGTATGGATGGAATCGACGGTTCTATTTAAAAAGTTTGATGAACATTGCCGTAAGTTAAATTAAAAGTTTATATATTTAATTAAGCATTGTCCTTCAGATATATTACCGTTATGCCCTTTTTCCAATCGTTAAATCGTTTTCGATAAGCACTTTTTTTTTGCCTTCAGCTCTGGCTCAGGAATACAGTCCTTATCTTCTTAATTATTTGAAATCTACACGCCATCATTGCTTTTTTAGTTTTAAACTCAGATCTGGACCTCATCTTGCAGAAATTGTGGCTGAGCCATGATTGTAGTTTTATGTCCACGCTTTTTTCCTACGTTTTTATAAACGTTGAATAATTTCAACTTATTCTCAATAGTATATTGTAGGCGAAGACACAAATAGCAAAACAATGAAATTTATTAAAACTTAAGTTAGTTTTTCGACTCTAATCCTTAGGATATAACAAGAAACAAAAAAGTAAGCCGGTGTTAACATTTTAACACAAAAATTCTTATCTTTTCGACCTTCTTTAAAATCATTGAGTTTTTATTGTCCGGTAATATTTCAAGAGCAATGATTTGCATTTTTTAGTTCAAAATATTTTTCAGCAGCAGATAATAGCGAAAATTTGCTTACTCTGCCCTCAGCTCAAATGAAAGTTTGTCCAATTCGATTTAAAATAATGAAGGCTTTAATAGTGCTTAGCACTGTTAACTTATCCAATTATGCCTTAACGTTAAAGCTCTTTTCTTTGACAGTTGAACATCGCCCGCCTTAAGCTCGTCTGGAAAGTCCTCGTTTGTTCATATATTCCTTAAGATGCCACAATGCAGCTTTGGCAGAATAGTTAATAGTGTGTTAGTTAGAGGCTTTCCAGAAAACATCGTATAGTTGACCAGTTTGCTTCGGCTGTCCTTTAAACTTTTTCGACAAGATTGTTTGATCAGACCTATTTTGTCTTTCCTAGGCACTATATTTTAAGATTTTTTCAGCTATAGCCACAGGTTCCATTCGTAAGCAGATATCCACTGTGTCTGTCTAGGTTCGACATACCCCACATGATCTTTGGCAGCATCAAGGCGTGCATGTGTTTCTTATCTTTTCCCAATCTATAACGTTGAGATCTACAAAGGGATCGAACGAGTGCGTATAATTTGCTTTTTCGTGATTTTTCAAATATGTTGCATTGCATCTATTGGGTCTCTGTGCTTCTTTATCCGTATGATAGCTATAATCAGGTGGTGGTAATCGTATACATCTTTTCCTCCTTTCATCAATAACTACTCCATTTTCGATGAGTAATATCTGTTTGGTAGTAGAGTGGCGTTGTGAATTTTCTTGTGGTGAAAAATTGTACACTTTCTCACTCTCATTTCCACGAATAGCTATCTGCTTTCTTTTTGAATTCCAATAATACCACATGGGCACTGAAGTCACTTATTACCATTATAATGTCGTCTACGTTCGCAGTTGTGTAATTACCCTTTCCTGGAGACCTCAATTTCTCTTTGTGAGATATAAGGAAAGGATTAGTTGCAGCGAAGTCTTGCCATAATTATGAGATTAGTTTCCAGTCGAACATTACCCTGTGGGACTCTCATAACAGGAGAAAATATACTTCGTAGGCCTGGCAGTGGAGTAAGATCTGAATATGTGACTGATTATGTTTAAGTGTGGTCAACAAAATTCACCTATTAAGGATATAGAGACCATAGTCTTTGAAATGATGTAAATATGAAGGTTCGAATAGCATTCTAATATTCCGAATTTCAATTTGTATCCGTCGCCTTTGTCATCATTTCGGTTTTTTTTTTGAATTCGTTAATCGATGTTGGTTGATTAGGCTTCCGTTTTCAATCCTAGTGTCGGGGTTGTTAGAATACCTTCAAGTAGGGATTCAATCAACTGTTAATAGAGCAAAACACTGTATACAAGACAAATTCCATCTTTTGACTGTATTTAAACGTGGTGTACGAACACAAAGATAAATCGTTGCTAGATTAATACGACCCTGTTCGCCATGGCTAATATGGTAATTATTGTTTGGATGCGCCATTTACTTGCATTTCGCTTTTTAGATTTTCATTATTGGTGTCTGTCCACAACTCAAACCACTAAGCCTATTCTAAGTGCCCACTGCATTACCGCAATTGTTTATTTTACCTTTTCGTAGCTAAGCTTCATATGTAAAGGCCATTCATTCACATTCACAACCTTTGACACATATGACGCTTACAGCTAACAACACAGAATAGTGCAAGAAGACTGGGGAACATTATTTCGATTCATTTTTACAAGATTTTTGTATTTTTTTTAAATAATTGTGACACTTCCAAACATCAACAAAGAAATTTGTTTTATAATATTTTTCTTTCCTTTTTTAGTTGCTATGGGATGGAAACCATACATGAGTTGTATACCTGAAGTTGTAGAATGTATAGGCGGTTATCCGGTACTATATCAAGATATTTCTAAAGACAACAATAATAAACAATCGGATATGGAGGCATTATGTGCTTGGCGTACCATTAATTTAAGATTTCCTAAAATACGTAAGTTTTTGTTTAATAATACATACAATGTTAATTATAAAAAATAATTAATTTATTTATTATCACGGTCTTATACAGCGCCTCTTAAGGAGATATGGAAATCGATAAAAATATGCTTTTGCGAGTATATGACGGACATAGAATTAAACATCGAAAATAAATGGACTCTTAATTGCTGGCGTGCATTTGCAAGATTAAAATTTTTAGTCGAGGCTAAGTACTCAACAAATGAGCCGTTCTATTACATTGTCAGCAATAAAATGGTCGAGGAAATTGAAAGATGTGCCATGCTGGAGATGAAAGAAAGATATAAAAAAGGTTTTTCTTTTTAAATGGATTTATACTTAGAAGTTAAAGCTAAAAGGAAAAGTTATTTATTTATACAGATTTAACAGTTGAAGAAATACCAGTAAAAAGTGATAACGAAGTACCAAATCCAGAACCAGAGGAGAAACCAGCGACTCCAGCCCCCACAGAAAATTTGGTTGTAAAAAAAGATATTGAATTGAATACTTTGCTATCAGCAATGCAAAAACATCCGGCAATTTTCGAAAAAGCCAATAGTGAAGCTAAATATGAAGCCTGGAAACAAGTGGCCAAGGAATTACATATGGAAGGTATGTACATAACCTATATTGCTAGTGATTTTTAAATAAGATTTTTCTTCCTCTCATTGCCTTTCAGTTACCGACTGTTTAATGTCCTTTAAAAGGGCCACACAAATGTATTATGCCTTTAAGAAGCAAGATCCTGTCAATAATTGTCGTCTTAATGAAAAATATTACAAGAAATTGGATAAAATTATACGCACGATTTCATCAAATAAAGCCTCATCAAGTCGTTGTTCAACATTAAACATTAAAACACCATTCGAATTAAATCAAAGCCTAGACTCTTCATCTACTTGCAGTGATTACGTATTTCCGGAACGTTTTATACCCGAGATTAGCATGACAAATAGTCCCAGTAATTTAGTTGTTAAGAATTGGATTTACGCTTTAGGCAATCGTAATCTCAACGATACCGTTAAAGTGAAATTACAAAAAGTCTTAAAGAAATATATTAAAAATGTAGACGATCATCATTCATATTCTTAGGATATTTAATATTTAATTTTTTAAAATTAAGCATTTTGTTTTTTGCTACTATTATTTTAAAAGTTGTTATACTTTTGGTTTTTAAAGAGTGTTTTTTTTAATGGATTCAAGTTAAGCTAGTAATTTTATTAATAAATATCAAACATTTTTTAAAACACTCATGAACTTTATGGAATTTCTATGAAAGTTGTTGTATGTAAACACCATCGTTTTTAAACTTTTTTTATTATTAATTTTGCAATTTGTCTAAATGATAAGGAAAGTGAGTTGTTATTTTGAATTCAATCTTTGGGCCTAGCGAATTTTGACAAAAGACCTTTGCCTTCTCTGTACAAATTTGAGATTCACTAGAAGCTCAAACTAGCAAACTATGGAAAACCATGGCAATTTGTTCAATAGGCAGTAAAGCAAAATTTTTCGAAAACGTCATCTTTTTGTGAAGAACACATTTGCATCGGAGTGGCTTAGTGAATATACAAAATTGTCAAATTTGGAGACTCAGAAAATACTTATGCAATCCATGAGAAACAAATGCACTCACAACGAACAACTGCCTGGGGTGGATTTTGAGACTTTGTTTTTTTAAGCATACGTTACAGAAACATGACAATGGAGTTCTTGTCGCCTCAAATAAACGGCATTGATCTGGACGACATGTAGTTTCAGCGGCACAACGTTACCTGCCAATTAATAAATCAGCTTATTGCACCAAGGATTCCCAGAACATATTATCACAAGAAATTCTGATATCAACCGGCTACCAAAATCGTGTGTTTTGAAGTAGTGTTATTGTTTTCTTTCGGATTTTGTGAAATCTCCGTTTGATGAGAATAAACCAGAAACAATTTCTGAGCTCAAATCAATACTACGCGTCATCGGTGAGGTACAGCTAAATCTCTGTAAAAAGTGATGGAAAATTTTCTAAAAAAAAGAAGGAATGGCCTGCTATCAGAGGTATGTTTGTCATTTGGCGGATATTTTTTCCATACTTAATCGCAACAAGTCTTCGTTGCAATTTGTTCCTGAGGGTATAGGGCATATTATCAGCAAATATTGAGTTATAAATACGATGACATTGTATTTAAATGCAATATGTATTTAAATTTATGAAAGTATTAAAATTTTATTGAATCTCAATTATATCTTCCACCACTATAAGGTTGTTATTATATGTGAATTCTTTTTGCTCTGTATGCGTTAACAGAGGAACAAAAAAAAAAAGGAAGTGTAATAAAAAGATTCCTAGCATTCCGTTTTAATTAAGTGCCCGTAAATTATTTGATATTCATGTCTAAAAATATATGTATGCAAATGAGTGAACACAGAAGTACATTTTCTGAATTTTTTTAATTTACATAAAATATTCTTTTAGTATGAATAATAACTTAATTTAAAGATGAAATATCCATAATTTTATTGATAGAATATATAGCGTAAACATAATTATTTAAATCTGTTTTAAACTGTTAATAAACTTTTTTTTTAATTTAAGTAAGCCGACCATTAAAAAAAACATACATATGTGTGCAAAATTTTCTAAACATGCTAACAGATTTTTCGTTAGGGTCTCTTCTACTTCGAAGTCTAGAAACATTTTGGAAACGGTAGCGTACAGTCTGCCGTTTGAAGGACCATAAACTAGACGGGGATAACGGTAGCTACTAAAACAACCATCAAGAAGATGTGGTATCATAGTATGTAATGCAATTGGTCGCGATAGATATATATATTAGGCATTTTGGATAATTCAGCGTTAAGTGGCTATAAGCGTTATGTGACTATCGTGGAAATTGTGGTGAAGTTGAGAGGTCAACGACAATTTGGTTTGACTGTTGCAACAGATTCGATTTAAGTCTTTGCCGACTGATGTCGACAAAACTCATTATATTGCAGGAAAAGTTTTCGATTCCAAATCAAAATATCTAAAATACTTTTTTACTGCTGAAGTACTATCCCTCAAGTCTAGTGTAATATAAAAAAATATTTTACCATATTTTTCCCCAATAATTTAATTCTCCATAAAATTATTTTCATTCTCAATGGATTACGTAAACCTCTAAAAATGTTCAAATTTTTAGTTCCCAAGAACTAAGCGGGATAATGAATACGAATACATCCTTAAAAATGTTAAAATTTTAATGGTTCTTCTTTGTTGCGTTTGTCTTGTCTTTAGAACTGTACCTGGTATTATTATTGAATGGGTTTTTTTGTTAATCTTTTTTGAATTTCTTAAATAAAGATGGCAACAGAATTCTAATGAATGGTGATAAATTTTCCACAAATCGTGCATCCAAAACTGCAATGGCTTGTCTGCTCACACAAATACATACAAACTCCCCCCATTTTATGAGCCAAATCGCGGTAGCAGCGAACATTTCGAAAGAATAGTGATCACCAGAAGCAAACAGAAGCAACGAGGAAAATATTTATCAAGAAAAGTCATCAAAGATCGATTGGCATTACAGTGGGTAGTATTTCTGAGGGAGACAGACAGAGAAAGACGTATGGCAAAGGACGGAGTTTGTGTGCCCCAAAGAGAAATGCTGCTGTTGCTTCATCGTCTTCTTGTTTGGTTTCTTCGGTTACTTTATGCATGACGATGGATCATGAATAATAATTGCGTTTTAATGGTCGTAAAACTTTAAAAACACTATTCGAAATACATACACACACACGCACCTATACACACGCATTTATCCCATAAACAGTTTGACAAAAAAAAGAAAAACAGAAAAAAAATTAAAGAAAGACTTTAAGCCATAAACTAAACATTCATCTTTTGGCCAAAGAAATAGTCTTTAAGCGATCAACGCTAAAGAAATTTACAACAGCAGACAGGAGAAGAATGTCGGTCGGTCGTTCGGTGGAGGTGGCAACAGGAGAGTCAAAGAAAAAGTCATGAATTTGATTTTTTTCGATATTTTAAAACGCCATCTTTCTTTTGGATTTGTTTTTGATTTCTCACATTGAGTTTCTTTTTTCGTCTTGTCTTAGTATTGGTAGTGATTTGTAACGGACATTATTTCATGTCTACAATTGAGTGGCATAAACTTATGTACAACTGCTGCATGCTTGCGTTTATATGTTGCAAGCACTAGTAAAAAAAAAATAAACAAGACAAAAGAGAGAGCCAGACAGACATTGGATATTCACATTCATGTGAATATCCAAAAAGGCAATCAGTCAGACGACTCAACAAAATAAAGATCTTTTCTTACGGTCATCATTACGGCCAGCAACAACAATGAATATCTTTAGAATGTTGCAGTAGCACAGCGGCGTAGAATGTTAATAAGGAAAACTTGTTGAGGGCAAGCGTTGGTAACATAATTACTTTAACTGAGGGATTTGTAAAGATCTAAGCAATGGACAGTGTATGCAAAATGTAAATACTCAAAATCCAAAAAAATTTTTAATTTCATATCATTTAATATTTATTAGGGGAAAGGGGACCGAATGTCCCCTTTACGATTAATTATTAGAAATTGCGTAATAGTTAAAGGGATTGCCTACATACCCAGGCAGTCCAGGTTCGAATCTGGTTAAGGGCTAACAAAAAATTGCATTCTAATTTTAAAATTTTAAACACTTTCAAATAATTCACCTAGGAAGACTCACGGTCTCTATACGATGGTCAGGAAATTCTCCCTCTTGATTAGGATTCAATCAGCAAAAGTTTCTGCACACTTTCACCAAGGGCAACGACAGAAATAACTGTAATTGCAAGGCCTGCTGCGGTAGATTAATCACCCGGAAAACCTGGATTAAAGAAACTGAATTAAAACGCAAAATAATAAAAAAAAAAAATGGAATAAAGGTGTATAAATATAACAAAGAGGACCGTAGGATTGCCAAATTGCCGAACAACTCTGCTTTAGCGTCTCCTGAGAAACTTGCAGTTCTGAAGCACAAATACGAAATCCTAGAGGTTTCCAAACAATTTAATCTTTCACACTTAAGAAGCGTATATACGGCTAGGAAATCATAATTAATTATACTCTTCAATTAATGTCCAGGGCTTATGATATTTTTTGAGAAATTCGTTACAACTGTGAAGATTGCGTATGGAACTTTGAGAACTTTGATACCGTAAAGGATTGCATATATGTATATAGGTCTGGCAACATCGGCATCTATGAACGAAATTAAAAATTCTAACAGCTTTTGACCGTATTAGGTGCCTACACCAAAGATATGCTGCTTGATTCACCAGAAGGTGTATAGAACGCAAATCCATTGGACTAGAACTTCTCTCTGCCACATTTTCCTGGAGTAGAAACACTCGCAGAACATCTGACCGACCACGCAGGATTGAAAAAACAAAGTTTTTTTTGAGGATATTGGTTCGGAGATTAGGAAGCCTTTTCTAAGCTACTGAGTGATTTTGTTTTGTTACTCATGATGGCGAATGGAGGATTTGGTTTTGTGCCCAGTCCTAGGCTCTCTGTGGCTCACTATGAAAATGCCGATAGATTTGGGAATGCGAACAGACTATCATCACACGGACTCAACGGACAATCTCAATTGAGACGGGGGCGGTTTTTGTCTATTAACTGCTCCAACTAGGGAAACAAACGCTAATATACAGGGTTTAGTTCCCGATATGAGTAACACTGCTGATAGTCAACGAACCGCCACAACCGCCAGCTTGGCTTTAAGCACTTCATTCCATCACGATCTATTTATTAGGATAACACCTCTAATGCCAATTCCAGATCAGTTGAATTAGAATTCTAATGTAAAAAACTGTGCTTCTGCCAGCCTAAATTAAATTGATCGCCCTTAAACTATTCTGTTTGCCGTTAAGGAATTTTTCTGCCTTGATTGACTGCATAATTTTGAAATTTTCCTGTACTTGTGTATGAGACCAGGAAATATTAAAAACCATTTTGTAATACATTCATACGAAATAGGAAATTTATGTACAATTTTATATAAAACTGTGTGTGTAACGAAAACATAACAAAACAAAAAAAAAAATTCCTCACGATTTGTCTTGAAACCTTAATAGCATTGGCATCCTCTTCGAGTTGAAATTCTTGGCTTCTGTTTAGTATCATAACTGTGTTGTATTCAATAGTTTCGAAGTCGTCCAATAAAATGAAAAGAAACATACAAAAATAAAAGGAGAAAAAGAAAAATTAAACAAGAAACAGACTTTGATGAACGTTTATCATAAGATTGACATATCGAATCACGATTTATGTTTTACACATAAATTTAGCAAAAATTACTGACAACTACAACAAGAAACGGTCGACTATGACTGACATATAGACAATCGTATCGTCTCTAAACCAACTTAGCCCCATACAGACAAAGAAGAGCTTTCACCTAAAACCTTAAGTTATCGTCTTTTATGTATACATACGATATAATCTATACATACATATATAAACATCCATACACACGTATGTACATACATATGTAATATTTAATTTTTTTTGTTGTTATTTTTGTTAAAAAATCTTTCCGATAGTTTTTGCTGTCCCTTTAAATGGGTTTCTTAAGAAAGTGCCATAAGCCAGCAAGCGACTAAAATGTTTTTTCATCGTAGATGAGGGAGGCAAACGGGAAATGAAAGAGAATTCATTAAAATATGATTCTTGCTAAGACATTCATGTTGGAATATATAATTGAGTGTCGTATAAGGCATACCGAGAAATAAAATCCCAATTCCTATTGCGAGAGTAATAGAATTGAGTGTCTTTTTTGATTGGAAATTGTCTGCAATGGATGGATTCATCCGTTAATTATTCCACTTTAGTAGTGTGTCATTAAAAAATTAAAAGGCTCAACCGTACAGTGGTTTAGAGTGCAAGCATGGAGGCCTATTTATAGAGTTTAAAAATATTCTGCACAGCAATTAAGATACTGTTATATTTTATAAACTTTCTACAGAGCTAGAAGAGCGAGAAGTAAGGTTGCTGTAGCTGGTCATAACTTCAAACCTGGCTTTGATTATAAACCTGTTCATACTCGTACGTCTCGTAGCAGTTTTCTTCATCTGCATTACCAAATACTTTTAATATGGCAGAGATGTGTAGTCAGAATAAAACAGTACTGCTATCACTGAGATGAACCTTCTAAGCAGCAAATGGCCTTGGGTGGTTTAGTTAAAACAAGAATAATGCAAGCAGTACTTGTCTTTATTAGTACTCAACTGATCTTGAAACGACTAAAGTACAACATTATAGAAATTCTCTTAAGGTTGCTGCAATGCTCATCTCAGAATTCAACGTCCTTTTATTACGGTCTGTCATATTTACTCTACATTTAAATGTCTGTGGATGATGAAAATATTCACTAGCATTGCGATATATCAACAAGATAATACGTAATCTAGTTATCCGCCACGATAATTATTAGACATGTTTACATCACTGGCTTTTGAGTGGTTTCATAAAATGCTTGTAATGTTCCATTTTGTAGCCTCACATGTACACCAAAAATATACTTTTTCTCCACTTTTCGCTACATAAGCGATTACATGGAAGTCCAGGACTTTCCACAGCCGTGTGATCATTTTGTGACTAGTAATGTTTGCAACAGGCTATTTTAAAGCGCTGCCTACTTATTAACTCCACTATAACTTTGAATCTCTGCTATAGTGTGCTTGCAAGGCCATTAGCAGGCCACCAATATTTCTTCTGTTTCTCGCTCGCTTTCAACTTGAAGGAATATTAGTATACCTCCAAACGTTAGCGGTATCCTGAACGGATTCAGCTTTCAGATTGTGAGTCCACGATATTCTAATGCTATACACTGATTGCCGCTACATTTTGAACAAAATTGTCAAATTTTGTAGAATCATGCAAAAGCCTGAAACACTAATAGAGTCGGATATTCAAAGGTTAATTCGGAATAGCCGTATGGTCCGTAATCTCTAACAGAACTCCATGTCTAATTATAGAACTCATATTTAAGATTTACTAGGACGTGTAAATTACTTTAAATCGATTATTTTTTACAAGCAATATAATGTGCAATGTCGTCTTATTACACTTACTATAGCAAGATAAACTACTTTGTTGTAATGTAGCAGCAATAAGTCGTCTGTATCGGTCTAATGACGGGAATAACAACATGAACGCGACAAAGAAGAACACATTCATAGTTCTTTACAGTTAATACCAAACCGTGATTATAGAGGAATCTGAGAAATGACAACCCTATTCTTCTAGAACTTTATTCTTCTAAGCAGTTCAGAATAGCTTATCTTGGTGATTTGTGGATTTTGAAAGTTTTGAGAGTCATGACCGAACTAGGTGGAGCGTATAGGAATGTATAAGCTAGGATGATTAAGTTACTCTAAGCCAATGTCTTTAAAATCCAGCACTGCTATCTGCTTTGTAGTGCCAAAGTGAAATCGAAATATTTCCAAAAAGAGCCTTAAAGTTTTGAGACTCTTATAAATGAGTCTCAGTCTATAGTGTCTAAAATATGTATATGTTAACAGGTTTACACTCTTTTTTATATTTCTTTTAACCATCAGTACAGATACTGCTGATGCCATTGTAGTCAAATAGGCCTGTTATAGTTTATATCACATGTACGATTTTGGTTGATTTGGTCTGATATTTCTCATTTTAATTTTCTTTCTCTGGATAATGTATTGAGATGTTACATTGGATGTTGTAGTGAGCAACATTACTCATTGAATTCTACTTGTTTAATAGGACTGCGTTATAGGCACTGATTTATCTGATTTATCCTAATATCAAGCCATGTAACATGGCTTCATACTACGCACTTAGAAAACGCTGTATTTTGTTGATGGTAAACCCTAAATGGTTAAGATGTTCCATAGAAGTAAGTCTTTGTCTTTATGAGCCTCTTTTTTAATTTTTTGTGGTCATTTCTTTTTGTATAACTGTCTGCTGTTCGATAACCAATTGTCTTTTTGAAGTTCTCCAAAAAAATGTTTTCGTTTCTGTTTTTACAAAATTATAAGGCATGCTTGTATGTAAAGAGAACATTAAACATACGCACTTACCCATAGAAAATTTAAATATTGAATGAATATGTACAATTGATCGATTCTGATCTTTTTATTAATAGAAGACAAAGAAGAAAATGAAAAAAAAACTGTTTTTGACCGCTAAATTCAATATCGAATATAAATAAAATCGCATGATGAGTAGATGTGAGGTGGTAATGCTCAGGGTGTTGGTGACAACTGTCGTCCATCACGTACATAACTGAGAATTCTAAAAAACTATGAAGAATTGAGGTTCTCTTTGATGTGAATTTGTCGCATGCGTGAATATTTATGATAATGAAATATTATTTGCTTTTTATCTTTTTTTATTATTATTTTGTTTAAAATTTTATTTTAATTTAATTTAATTTTTTTTTGTCAACCACATTGATTTTCATAAGTTTGTTTTTGTTGTTTTATTTGTTAATCTGTTGTGCGTTGAATTTTTAATTTGTAGCAGATAATAATAGTGTGTGGTGGTGTACAGAGCGTTTAATGATGTTGAATTTAATTTTTTTTTTATAGTTTTTTCGAAAGAAATTGAAGTGATTACCATCATAATTTGCAATTAATGTCAAAGAGTTTTATTTTTTTTTTTTTAGCAAAAGTTTTAAATTCATTCACTCACTTAATCAGTCAATTCATTTATTTACTCCTTCATTAAATTTTTATATGATACAGTAGCGGTTGTTAAAACTGCCTTTAAAAACCTTTGTATCTTTAATGAATTTTTTTTTTGCATTAAAAATTTCAAAAAGGTATAAAATGTAGGCGAAATTAAGTTTAAGTTAATTTATATGAAATGAAAATTTAAATTATTTTCACAATGAGATAGCACATATAGATATAGATATATATATGAGATAGCAAATAATGTACGGGCCTCTATATCTGCAACGCTTCCAGATTCTAAAATAAAAATTTTTTAATCTTGCCAGTTTCGTAACCAGTAGGTCGATTTATGGCGACAATTTTCGTTCAGTAATGTGTGAAAATTGGTCACGTTTCAATTAATTTTGTAGTAAATTTTAACGTTCTTAACGTTAAATGACACTTCAGATGAAAGATATTTTATAGCTGATAGTCTAAATTAGCAATGCTGGGTATACAGAGTCGTCGTAGTCCAGTAGGTAGTGTTCAAACACCAGGTCAGACATCTTCAACAAAACGAAGTATGAAACAAATTTGTTTTAGAGACTTCCTCTCCAGTCTTCGGACAAATATTTTGAGAGTAAAATAAAATTTTCATGAAAAGTTTATCAAATCAGTCGTTAGGTTCTGCCACTCATGTATGTGAGTCAATTACACAAAAAGAGCGGTGTGAGAAGCTAAGTTGTAATCCTGACTAAAGGGTTGTAATGACAAATTAAGTAAGTTACATATGATGAGAATTTCAGATTTCTCTCATTACGAGAAACATTCTCTAAAGATTTTATAACCGAATTCCTCTCAGCTAGAATATGAAAATTTTTACCAACTATATCAATGAAGTTTACCTATATGGTACTAAAATGGTTCGGTAGACCAAAATCCATATTTAGATTGAGTTAAATAGACTATACTCTTGGCGCTATACGCCAAACATTCGAACAGTAAGAATAATTTTTTATGATGTCCTTGACAAAGTTAAACAAGCGGGGTAGCGCCAAGTTTAATAATTAATAGGCTTCAATCATTCTCCAAATAAGCAATTCAAACATATCCTGACCCTGACCCCCATTGGAGTAGTAGAGTAGAATAAAATTAGCAAAGTTCATCACAAAATTTATCCAATGCAACAACCAAATAAAGCTTTATGAAGGGCTTTCATTAGGGGCAAAGATAACTTTATCATTCTAGGATCTACTAATAAAGTAGGCCTCTCAACTACTAAGCTAGAAAAACTTGATTGCTTTTCGCTGGCATTGAAAAAAAGTAAAGAAATAATAAAACAATGGGCAGAACAATAGAGGATAGGATAAGTCAGAAATCGTCACTAAATCAAAAATAATTTGGTGAGCACAGAGCCATAATTCTACATCACATTTCCAGTGAGTTCTATTGTATTAAGAGGAACTATTACCATATATTATTGGGTAAAACAAAACATCCTACTATAAGGCTCAAATTGGTACTCGATTTACAAATAGGAACAATAAGAATACCTAAAGGTTACATTTGAGATGGACAATTTTAGAAATTATTACCCGGCTGTTTTTTCCGCTTTCAAACGAAATTCGTGGGAACTTACTTAACTCTTCCGATATTAAAAAAAATGAAAATATTTTTGAAAATTCCACACTTCATTTCTCTTTCAAATATTTTCATTTATTGTCTTTCTATATTCAAAATTCTTCTCTAAAAATATTAAAGTTTGGTTGGCAATTTATTTATGATTTAATCGTGTGGTTTTTCTAAAAAAAAAATTAATGATTACCGCCAAATTTCTGAATGAAATTAATGATGCTAAAACCCAGACTTCTTACCTTCGAAACGCAGGTAGAAAGCGAAAATTCATAAAAGTAAAAAAATAATAAACAAATATTGATTCATCATGAAAGATTAGGTAAAAGTTATGAGATGTGAAAGCTTTCATAAAGCATTGACCTGTGACCGAAGTTTAGAAAATAATATTTGCGAGTAGAGTTTAAGAAATTTTTAATGAATTCAGGGGGATTATGGTAGATACTCGGCGAATTTTACAAGAATTATATTATTCCAATGACCTATTTAAAAAAATTTACACGTTATATTAAAACCAAAGCCAGTCTATTGATTAAAGCTTTATTTTGTTTGTTAAACTATATTTTTTTAAAAGATTTTAAAGCATTTAAATTATAACAGATGTTGCTGCTTCTCAAAAGAACAAATAATCTTGAACCATGATTTGAAGTTTTGTAAAGTTTATGTAAAGAATTTCCATAAATTGTGAATAAAAATTAATAACACATCTTAATAACAAACAATTTAAGTTATTGTTTCCTTTAACAAACAGTTATTTAGAAAAAAAATATGAAAAAAAAATTAAACATTTTCATAGAAAACAATTTTTGTATGTGTTTTGATCACAAAAGTTATGCTAATTACGTGTTCAACACTAAGCACCACCGGTTAAACTGCTGTTAACAGTTGATTTTTTTTATTTTTAGCCTAAAGAAAAGAAGAATACAGAGGAAGAGGTCAATTAAAGCAAAAGTTAAAAAAAGAAAAATATAAATAGAAGAGTTTTTAAAATATTAATAAACAACGAATTATTGACGCTGTATACATATACATACAGTCAAAGAAAATAGTCTACATACACCACTCTATGTAGACTTTTTACAATTAAGAATGTTTGAAGAAAAACTGAATTGGAAAAAAATATAACGTAGAAATTATTGTGGAAAAAATATAAAAATTGGTGGGAAAAAAGTCTACATACACCGGGGTATGTAGACTTTTTTCTTTGTCTGTACATACATATGTTTGATTTGATTTATGATTTGCCCAATAAATAAATGTCTGCCACTTAATATTGCATTTTATCTCTATAATAGAATTATTTCGGGTATTAATCAGACTTTAAATTTATTCACTAATGAATCCAAAGATCTTGGAATGACAGATGTAATTTAAAAACCTTCAAATCATATTATCATCATCATCATCATTATTATGATTATCGTGATGAGGTGCCTTAGTTCTATGACCATATGATATATTGTACTCACCCCCTTTAACTTTGTTGGGTATGCCTATTATACCACCTCCAATCCTACTGCTCTAAGAAATTTCAGAATGCTGTTCGGTGTCAACAATAGTAATTCCCTGTCTATCACCTGATATACATCGAGATGTTTCGATCTTCTAAAAATGTAGTCCGATGATTTATTCTCATCGTAACTGGATCTACATGTTGTGCTCGAAACAACGCTCATTCTGAACAGCTGTACTCTGAGACTGCAGTGCCCGGTCAAAAGACCGGTTACCAACCTCAGGTTTTTTCTGGATAGTCTGATTCATGATTTCCCTGATCAATTTTGTTGGGAAAGTTATATTCTTGTTTTTTAGGTTAACAGAGACTGTTAATTTAACATAATTGAAACATTTGGAAGAAAATAGCGATAAATTGGAGAAAATATTAATGGAAAAGCTTTGAATTTTACAACAACAACAAAAAAGGCAATGACTTGAATTTTTTGGTCGATGATTTGCATTTTTTTGTCGATAACTTGTATTTTTTGGACAATGACTTGCATTTTTCAGGTCAAGACTTGCATGTTCGATGACTTGCATTTTTTAATCAAAGACTTGTATATTTTGGGTCGATGACTTAAATTTTTAGGTGGATAATTTGCATTTTTTCAGCGATGATTTGCATTTTTTGGTCGATGACTTGCATTTTTTTGGTCGATGACTTGCATTTTTTGGTCAATGACTTGAATATTTTGGTCTATTCTTTGCATTTTTTGTGTGAATGATTTGAATTTTTGGGTTGGTAGCAAATATATTAGCTTCAGCGTCTATATTAGCTTCATCACCGATATCTCTGGTCCTAAGTAATGCCCAACCGTAACAAAAACTGTTTTGGAATCCTTGATACCTATCTTTTTTATTTGATTTTGACCGATTTATATAGAGTGGTTTTCGGTCAATTTGAAAAAATGGTTAGCTTCGTCGCAAAAGTAACCTGAACGTAACGAAAACTGTTTTGAAATACTTGGAAAACTTCTGTACTTCTAGTACCATACTTGGGGATTATAATAATTTATTTTGTTCTACCAGCAGTTATGTACGATAAACACGAAAGACATACAAATAAATCTCCAAACATGTTTTGTTCTAAGATAAGCCTTTTAATGTTCTAGTGCAGCTAAGCTGCCCTAAGACTAGTTTTTCACTGCTGCAAAAAGTGAATGAATTATTGCTCCTTCTATCAATATTCATCATTATTTTTAATCAGGAATTTATATTGTATTATTTTATACAATACTGTTGTCTCAGTTGTACTGCTCTTAATATGAGTTAATTCGGTATCAGAGATTGTGATGAACAAAATGATGACATAAATTTACAAAAAAAAAATATTTCTTATTAAATATAATCGACATGATTTCAAAAATCTTTTTGTCAAAGATCAGAAAAATAAAAAAAAGGAATCACAAATACTGTGTTAGTTCTGTATAAATAATCGTGCGATGACCCAACGTGACCCAATAAAAATTCTAAATTTTCAACTGCCAATATCAGAAACAACAACAACTAATGATCTTGTCTTTAAAGCGTTTGTAAAACATCGTAGATCGTAGATCTCAAGTTCCACAATTCAATTGTTGTTGTATTCATAAGTTTGGATCATATTAAACTTGTTTTCTAACATTAATAAGAATACAGTTTGAACGTAAAGAAAGTTGTACGTTTAACGCGATTTGTTGTTGTTTCTGTATTAATTAGCAACAGAAAACATAACTAGTGATCATAATAATCTTGTTGAGATGTTAAGCACCTGGCGATTGTTATTTTAACGGCTTTGGGTCATTTGCGGTTGATGCTGCGAAATGAAACTGTATGTGTGTGCGTGTGTGTGTGTGTGATGCGAATATGTAAACGATGCGAAGCCATAAAAGTGGGGTCAATTTCGAATCTTCATTTAGTTTATATTTTAAGTTTAACAGTGAAGACGTTCTTTAAGCGAAGCAAAAAAAAAAAGAGAAATCGATAACGCAAAAGTGTATGAAACAAAAAAAAAAAAAACACAATGAATCGAAAATTGTGTTTGCTGCTCTTGCTGGGCCTAGCTGTGGCTTTAGTAAAATGTAATTAAATAAAAGGATACCTAATAAACAATAAGGATAACAATAAGTTTAAAAAAAATTTAATGAAACAAAAAGTGTTTAAGAATCCTTTTGAATTTCGATCTAAAATGCTCAGTTCATTAGTCAATTCACATAGAATCAATCAGAGTTGTTGTGTAAAACAAACAATAAATTTTGTTGCCAATTCTTATGGGTTCAACACACATACCCAGCACAGTTACAGTGATAAAAAACCGAGTCATTAATTGTATGCAGACCCAATATGACCCAATAAAATTCTGTATTTCTAACTGCCGGTATTAGAAAAACAGCTCATATATAATAACATAATTGGACATTACAACCCTTTAGTCAGGATTTCGACCTAGTTTCTCACACCACTTATGTCCTGTGCGTTAATTTTTATACATGAGTGGTGGGACCTACAGTTTAAGGTCGACTCCGAATGACAGATTTTTGAGAAACTTTTAATGGCAATTTTATTTGCTCTCAGAGTTTTTGCTAGAAATCTGCTAAGAGAAAGTCGCCGAGAAATATTTTGTCATATTTCGTTTAGTTGGAGATGCCTGACCTGGGGTTTGAACAGAGGCCTCACGACAGTGGCCCTCGACGACTTCAGAAACAGCTCATGTTCTTGTCTTTCAAACGTTTGTGAAACATCGTGTGAAAAATCTCAAATTCCACAATCCTTTTGTCATTATATGGTTGAAGTTCTTTGTACCTTTCAATACCATCTCAAAAGAATGATCTAGAAGGATAATTTTGATATTAATATCTTGTCTAATAACCCAAAATATAAGAAATGTAACTGTTCACATCGAATATGTAGTATGTTCGTTGTGGGGCCTCTTTATTAAAGTATTACCCACCTAGGAAAGGTATAACAGACTTTGTGTCTGGTGTTCAATTAAAGCAAGGAAACACATTACAACAAACACAAAATAAGCACATTACTCCCACACCAAATTCCTGATTAGAATGTCATATTACCTACACTACTATACATAAATGCCTGCTAACAGGTTTCTTATAAAACGTGAGTGTAAGACAGGCCTACTGGCCTGGTGGTAGTATGTTGAAAAATTCATCGCTTCTTTTATGTATAACTGATACAGACCAACTGAGCCTAACCCATATATTTTCTGGAGGCATTATTTCATATGTTGATCAAACGTTCTCTTTGCTTTTTATGCATATGTGGCTTTAAACCCAACTAGAATTTATGGTCCTTCTACAGATGTCGCTGTTTTCGATACTCAGTTTATTTTATTCTTTGAAAGGTTAGTGCAAGAATGAGGTCCCTTGCTAATCAGAGTTTGCAGAAACCTTAAATCATCTTATGTGTAAAATTTCAAAGAGCTGAAGTCGCTGTAGTCTAGTAGTGAGAGGCAACGGTTCGAACACCACGTTAGACATCTCCAACGAAACGAAATATTAAAAAATATATCGTCAGGAACTTCCTCTGGCAAAAGCTCTGAGAGTAAATAAAATTTCCATGGAAAGTTTCTCAAAAATCTGTTGTTAGGGATCGACTTTAAACTGTAGGTACCGCTACTCATGTATAAAATTAGCACACCCAACATAAGTAGTGTGAGAAGCTAGGTCGTAATCCTGACTGAAGGATTGTAATGAAAAATTTTGTATGTATGTAGTCCCAGACAGATGGCTCTGAGGACCTTAATCCACTTTAATTTCAGTAAAATGTGGTCACGAATTGTGTATCAACTCTATGCGAGATAGGAATCGCAAAATATTTGATTTCTTCGTTGACAAGGGAATCCAATGTAAAATTATAAAATCATGTTTATTCTTTGGCACACCCAGTGCCTAAGGAAGAAAACTAACTAAACTAAGTTCAGTCTAAATTTTTAATCTCTGAGCCGATATTTTAGTACGCATTTCCAGAGATCTGATTTTATAGGAAAATGTTCCACTATCAGTGTTAGAGATCAGTGTTAGATTTCATTCCACTTACCTTAGATACAACTACAGAAAATCATGGAATTGAGCGTCAATTTACTGACTGAAACTGTGTTGATTTGCTGGCCATGACTACTATGTTGGTGCTAAGTAGAATGGAATATTCTGAAATGAAAAATAAGAAAAAAATTTTGTATACAACACATGAAATTAAGAACGGTTTTAAAAATTTTTATTTTTTTTTTAATTTTTTTCTTTTTGTAGCTGAAACTACCATTGAAGTCGATGAAAATGGTGATGAATACGAAGTTAAAAAGTTCAACATCGAAGGTCGCCAACTGAATGGTGGACGGTCTCAGTGTGTGGTGACAAGACGTAAACGTGCCACCGGACAACCCATGGCCATGTACAATATGGCAGCAGATGAAGGCAGTAACGATGAAGTGGATGACAAAACTGACGGTGATACTATGTTGGGTATTGAACAACAAGCTGTCCTATATTATTCGCCACCTACTGTTAATCCTACAGTAGACGCTGAAGCCGAAGGTGAAGAAGAAGAGGAAGAAGCCGGATCTCTGAATAATGTCACGGTAAATGTGGTTCACAACAACAACAAGGAAGAGTCCAACAATAAGGGGGAAGATGAGGATTACAATGAGGAAGACGAAGATAGCGAGACTATAGAAGTTGTTCAACTGCCTCAATTGCCTATTATAGGGCAATTGCAAAATGACGGCGAATCGGTGGCAGCTATAGCATCAGCTGGTAATGCCGGTCAAGTTGGCCACATAAGTACCGTTAACACAAATGGTATTGTGGTTGTACAATCGCATACGCCCCCTAAAGTTAATCCTCAAACCCATGCTGTTTTCGAATTGGTGCCAGTAAATCAATCAGCTGCTCAGGAGGGTGAAGATGAGAATGGCGAAGACAATGGCGAAGACAATGTAGATGATTTCAACTTGGATGAGGATATCAGTCCTATGACTACAACTGCCATTTGGTCTACCGGTGATGATAACTCAAATGATCTTCAGGATTATGATGATTTAGATAAACAGCCTGTAAAAACAACTAAATTAACGAAAATAGCCAAAAAGCCTGTTAAGACCCAAAGAAAAAAGAAGAAGCAGTCATCTGTGAAATCCAAACGCAAAAACCAAAGCCAAAAGAAATACTCCAATAAGCGTCGTGTAACAAGCAGTGGTAATAAGCGCCGCAGTGGCACAAAACGACCTTCTCAGACCACAGTACGTCGTCCCATTAGAAGACGCAAATTACGTCGTGGCTATAATACACGTACCCGCCCACAAGCAATTAGACGTCAGCAACACAACAACAACGACAACAACAACAGCAGTAACACCCTCAAAAGGAGAAAGAATGCTGGTTCCAACAACAACAACAAACTAGTGGTCAAAAAGAATAAAAATAAAAAACACGCCGAAATTATTGATCAGGGCACGAATACCTTTACACGTACCTTGACCATGACCCAAACCGGTGACGAAGATGGCGACAAGAACGTCAATTGCATTTTCATACGCAAAGATCCACCCCCGCCTACTACTACACCACGACCATTCTGGAATGTCTTGGGCCGTAATGCCAATGGTGCACCTGTAGCTTCAGGCCACTACGGCAAGCGTAAGCGTGTCAATGTACGATTTGTAGCCCAACATTAGGAATGTAATTATTTTTAAGCGATTAATTTAAATGTTTTAGCGATAAAGAAATAAAAAAAAATCTAAAAAAAAATTAACAGAAACTTAATCTGAGAAAAATCAGTTAGGGTTACGACCTAGCTTCGCACACCATCTATGTTGTGTGTGTTAATTTTATACAGTCAGATGGGATGGCCTGAGTCATGAAGTTACCCATAAGAATTATTGTACCTCCTCTGTGAACGGAGTCCAATACCAGTACCAGCAATTGGAGAGCAGCACTGAATACCAGAAAGGAATCTGACATCTGTTCGAATGAAAACTGAGTTTCGATTCAGGTATTGGCATTCATATCCTACTTTTGGACAAACGGAGTGTAGCACCAGTAGCTCTTGAATGGTCGGCTGGTTTGCAATGAAATTCTAACGGTTGAGGCATTTCACCGCAGTAGGGTCATCTGGTGTCACATTGATCAAGAAGAAACAAATTTTATTTGCGGAATTCTTTCGTGAATTGGGCGAAGTTACCAAGTTTCGAATCGTGTCTTAGTTTTCATTCTAAATGCTATCGTAGAGGGGAGATTGCCATTGTCATTATGTATTGTGGTTCCATTAATGATGTGTTTAGAAGTAATCCAAAGATTAAGCTGATTAACCCAATTCTAGACTGGGGTTGTTAGTTGTGCCACCAGACTATAAAGATAAATATCAACCACTCCATGGCAGCTTAACGTGGCTAAATCTGCCCCTAACATAGAGAACAGAAGCCTGAGGGTATGCCGTAGTACTTGGCCACATCGAAATTCAATGCAATAACTTTTCATTTTGTTTGCCAATATAACACGAGTCTTATGATTCTAGTAACTTACGAAATTTAATTCAATTCCCACGTTAGTTTCGTCACAAGTAGTAGTTGTTGACTGATAAAAATAAAAACAAAATTAGTCATACCCTCATGGAGCCATTAAAAAATCTTCCCAGGCTCTACTCACGTAAAAAAGCTCATCAATTTTGGAGAATACAAAACAAACTACAACTTCAAGACTGATAAGCACAAAAATTATTTTTCATTAGTTTTTCAGTGTAAAATTTTAGAGACGCAAAGTCCCTGCCTATATTTGAATAGTATTTTAGTTTTATTGTTGATTTGAAGCAAACCAATGTAATCAAAATGTTTAACGAAGCTTACCGGTGGATTGATAATGACTTTGTCGAACACTGTGTGTAGTTGTTTATTTGTCTATTTGCGGCGTAGGAAAGCAGTGACTAACAAAAGTAGGGAAGCATGAAAAAAGTAAAACTCACAAGTGATTTTCTAGCCGATATCACATTGTACTGTTCTACATTCAACTTTATTTCGTATTCTTCTTAATCAACTTCTTTTTTACCATTCAATGCTATCTATTCCTCTGCAGATGACTGGAATATTTCTCACTTCTGTTCTTTTGGCCTTGACGTCGCCGTAATCAAGTAGGTAGTGCGTTAAATAGCAACACAACCGATAGCCCCTGGTTCAACCCCCTCCCTAGAAATCTGAACTGAAAAAAATTTGAAAAAATTTTTCTTTCGGCGAAAGAAAACTCTCAAAGTAAAATAAAATTGCCATGAAAAGTTGGAAATCGCCGTAGTCTAGTAGGTAGTGTGTTGGCTTATTAGACCGTAAGGTCACGGTTAATACGCCAGATTAGACATCTCGAACAAAACAAAATTTCTTCGGCGACTTCCTCTCAGCAGACATCTGGCAAGAACTCTGATGGTAAAATAAAATTACTATGAAAAGTTTCTCAAAAATTTATCGTTCGGAGTCGACTTTAAACTATAGGTCTCGCCACTCATGTATAAAATTAACACACACAACATTAGTGGTGGTGTGAGAAGCTAGGTCGTAATCCTGACTGAAGGGTTGTAAAGGCCAGTGATGTATGTATGAATGTTCTTCACAGTAGACTTTAAACTGTAGGTCCCGGCTTTCATGAATAATAATAAACACACACAACATGAGTGGTGTGAGAAGCCAGGTTGTTATCCTGACTAAAGGGTTGTAATGACTAATTAGCCGTAATTAAACCTTTTGGAGAAAAGCCTTAACATTAAGAATGACTCGCTCGCATTCTCGCAGTGCTTTTTCGGTTTTTATGGTGACGAAATGTGGGTGCTACTCTTTTTACTCATTTCCTTCCCTGTGGTCGAGTTTTTTGTTGTAACGGCGTCATTGGGTCTACTTGTGTTTCTTATTGTAGAGGGTTTTATTGACCTATTTGGTGGACGTTAAATTAAATTATGTTCTTTTAATGTTTAAGTGTTCATTTTGAAGTAGTCGGTGTTGTCTAAACAGTAAAAAAAAAAAAAAAAAAAGACCAAATGTCTCGAACAGATCGAGTAGCTGCCACTGGCCCAAAAGATTTGCAATCACGAAATATTTCAACACAAGTTTATCAAGCTAAACACAAAGCAGCCTAGAATAAAATACAAAAAACTGTTTCAATTGCTGTTTCAATTTTGTTACCCACTGTTTATTCACTGATAATGGTAGCGCATGTAGGGTTTTGCCGTTATAATACATGCCACCACCCCTTTTCTGATAATATTATAGTGTAGTGCCATCAAAACCTTACGTTAAATAGACAGACAGACACTCAGAAGAAGAAGAATTGCGATAAAGCCATGAAATGAAAGCCGCATGAATATGTGAAGAAATTGTAACGAAAATTTCAAAAGATATGCAGAATTTTAGATGTGAACCATAAGAATTGTATTAAGGTGGTGGTGTTGGTATCTTTTGGATACTTTATGGCATACTAGCAATAGTAAGGTTAGAAAAACTATAACAATAACAACATCAAATACAATAAATGAATTACCTTTAAGGTATACGTTGTTATTGCTTGCTGTATAACCAGTAACATAATGGGGTACGTCTTTAATGTTTTCACTCCTTATCAGCAGCAATAGTAAGCAACAACGAGGGCAGTCAAGAAACAAAAAAAAAAAAAAAAAAACTAAAGGAAGAATATTTGTCTGTCTGTTGCTTTATAATGACATGACATCATGTTGACATTAATCGTAACATACGTTATGTTTGTATACAGTTTTTTTTTTCCTTACACTGGTTACACTGTTAAAATTCACATCGGGTGTAATCAAAAACAGTTGTTGTGCTCTTCTTCTTGCTCTGTGTCTATACTCCAACGTTCGTTAATTTCTTTTTTATTTTTTTTCGTCTTTTTCTGTTTAACTCCTGATAATGTTTTTTTTAAGGTTTTTCAAAAAAAAAAGTTTTTTTTACTTTAAATTAGCGACACAGCTGGCCGTTTTAACTTGAAAAAGTTAAAGAGAACGAAGAAAAATCTTCTTGAGGTCTTCTTGAGAGGCCATCATTAATACTCGTAACACTTCTATACGGCTGTGTGATCACTGTCATGTAATAGCAGCACAACAAAAACAACATTATTAATGAGTAAGGGAAGCCATTTACTCAACCGGAAGCCCTTATTTTCTTAACTCTTGACATATTTGGTTCATCTCCTGTTTTGTCTTTTCTCCGTTCTGTACTGTAAGTTTTCTACCCGTCATCATTGTCATTTTAATTATCAGACTATTTCTGTTTCTTTGTTTTGTTGTTCCTTCTTCTTTTACTGCATAAGAGTGATGAAGATGAGTTTTTCTAAATCTACATATTTGCCTTGTATCACACATTTAGGAGCCACCCTACTAAAATTATAGCCAGTGTTGGCCATACATATCGTTTGAATATGAGATCAAATTAAATTTCTAATACTTTTTAAAAAAATAATACTTTAGTCAGAATTCCAACCTAGTTTCTAACACCAGTCATGTGAATACTAGGTTCTGTAGTCAAATTAAAATCCCAGAGTCATATGCTATACGATGCTTACTTATTCATGAACTTCTTCGTGTTTCAAATACTGAATATAAAGGTTATGCAGTGCAACTGAAACTATCATGTCAAAAAAACCTACTCCAGCTGAATAAGCGGTTTTTATTGGAAAGTCATGCCACATTTCGCTGTAGTCTAGTAGGTACTGTGTTGGCTAATTAGACACAAGACCGTGGTTCAAAAGCAAACTCAGAGATCTCGATCGAAATAAAATATGAAAAAATTTTTCTTTGATGAATTCCACTCGGTAGTCTTCTGACGAAAAATCTGAGGAAAGATAGATTTGCCACGAAAAACCTTTCGTTCGAAGCCGATATTAAACTGTAGGTCCTCCCACTCATGGATAAAATTAACATACACAACATGGGTGGTGTTAGAAGCTAGATCGTAATACTGATTAGAGAGTTGATTAGTTAAGTAAGTAGGTTAGATTAGGTTTGAGGTTGAGGACTTGTCCCAGCGACAAGTGCAATACAAGGTCAAAATGTTCCATTGTAATACGTCCTAAAGGAGAGAGGGATTGGGAAATTGGAAAAGGAGAAAGGTGAGAAAGTGAGGATAAAGAGACGGAGGAAAAACAGATGGACCACAAGCACACAAGAGAGTGCGACTACAACCTTGAAGTCCTAGCACTTCTCAACCAGCTCAGTCTAATTATGAATCTATGGGGAGCCTTAATGTCGGCTCTCGAGAAAGAGCCCAAACCTTCGAAGAAGCCCCTGCCCAGGATCCTCAACTTAGACAGTTACATAGGAGGTGTTCGATAGTTTCCAACTCCTCCTTGTGGCAACAAACCCCACAATAGTCCGGATGGGATCTGTTTCAGATCCTTGACATCGATCTACCCTGTAATGAAACCAATAACTAACCTCAGATTGGCCTTATCTAAAACCAGCAGAAAACGTGTTCTATCACTGTCTATAGCAGGCCATAGAGACCTAGACTCATAACAGCCCGATCCATTCCCCCAACGCTTCTGCTGTTGCCCCCTGACCCATCCAGTGATGTGGCCGTAGAGGTGAGAGATTGTGGGATCAGGACCAAATATCAAATCGCCCTCAAAAAGTGAACGTAATCTAGCGAGAGCATCCGTCGTCTCATTACCAAGTATACCGTTATGTCCCAGAAAAAGTAACTAAGTAAGCATGCCACATTTCAAGAATGCTGTAGCCAAATTCATATACAGTATTCCCTCGATTTACGTCGTAAAATGTGCCGTAAAAAGGCGACGTAAATCGAAACGACGTAAATCGAATTTCATATTGCTCATACTACAAAGTATTATGTTTTTAACAAGGACCTTAAAAAAGTTACAGTAATCTTTCGATTTACGTCACAGTTGGTTCCCAAACAAGTCGACGTAAATCGAATGACAACGCAAATCGAAATTTTAGGGAACAAAATTTTTGACGACGTTAATCGAAACGACGTTAATCGAAACAACGTAAATCGAGACGACGTAAATCGAGGGAATACTGTACGAAGGTTAGCCAATAAGTACGACATTCTGAATATAGAGGTTCTTAACGGAATAGGTAACATTGGCTTTTTCTAGTTTGAAATTTAGACAAATATAGGCTTTTATAAAACTATAAAACGTGTGGCAATACATCCAAATATCTCAAAAACAGTTGTGTAGCATAATACACGGTCAGACTAGACCGACTGACTATGATTTTCTAGCTTTAAAGTTGTGATGGTATTCGAACCACTAATTTCTCTCTTCTTCTTTTATTTCTACCGTGTTCTTCTAAATTTTTCTTGATATTTTTATAGTCACAATAGGTTACAATACGAATATTATTTAGTGATACCCGCCACACACAATTGCTGTTTGTATACTTGCGTTTAACAACAACGTTTTGTCATTGCATTTGCCCAAAAAACAGAAACGAAATCAAATGAATCAGTCAAGCATTGCTTGAAGAAGTTTTCTACACCCTTGACAGTGTAAAGAAAAAAAGTCAAGTATTTTTTAGTTGCCATATGTGGCATGTGCATGTTATGTTCTTGCCCAAAAACTCATTCAGCCAGAATTTAGCACGAGCTGAGCTAATCGGCATCTGCATAGTGGTAAATTAATAGAATATAGGTTGTGGTATAAGTACTCCTATAACGTCCTACAATTAAAACCAGAAGAAGAAAAGAAAGAAAAAAAAAAAGCAAATAAAAGATAGAACAACAACGACATTTAAAAGAAAAGTAAGTCATTGTCTTCAAAGGGGTCGGGTGGTCTTATCGATAGTGTGGTGGTGGTTAATTTCAAATTTATCATTTGCAAGTTTTGAATACGAACAAGTAAATGATCAATTGGTAGCAGAGCAGGTAAAATAAATTTAACTCATAAGTGCTGTATAATTACACATTTCGCACAATAATTTACAAAATACTTGGCCGTTGATTATTCTTTGCCACGTTTCTAAGCAAAACTGTCTGAAAAAATACGTTAAAAAGTGGCTGTTATGCCAGCCGTCTTTTGTATCTTGAAATTGTTTAGAAATTGAAAAAGAAAAAAAAAAAACATTGTTTAAGAAATGCCACCACCATGACCACACCTTGTCGCAAGCTTACTTGTCACACGTGCCTATTAATGCCAAAGGAAATTCGAAATTCATCATTGAATTGAGAAATGGACATGTGTTTCGCTGCGAATTTAAACAAATTTTAACTGGTTGCAGCAATGCTACCAAATGTGTCAATTGAAGAATGAATTGTTCTGCGAAAGTATTTTGGGTATTTAAGATATTTAGAAGCCATATGCAAAATACGTTATTAAATTAAAATTTGTGGAAAACATCGGTGGCAATTGCTTTCAACTCTTTTTAAGATTTACTGAGGTTTTGGTAGAGAGTTTGAATTAGGACCTTAACTAACTTGATTACATTAATGGAATGGAAATACGATATGAAAGTATGCCTGTCTAAGCAACGTAATTTATTACTAGGCCCATAATACGTTAACAATCGATATTGTTTCTCTTCTATCCACTGCAAGTATATTGTGCGATTTATTTGCCTTCAGTGTTTCTATTTTAAGCCGTCAACGCCAGGTGTGGCTTGGGCGTCTTCTTCAGCGTTTGCCCTGGGAAATTAAGTGAATTGCAGTCTTGACTTTGTCGTATATCATATCTAACCAAACTGCATTCCCGTTTTAGGCCAGAGTTGAGTATTGCCAGTAATGAGTTGTCCTTAAGACGACGCAGTAATTAGTTGAACTTCGTTCTACAATCTGCACCTGTTCAAAAAAAATCTTTAGTTCAGTGCTGCGCCATCTACAAAAATTCCACACTGAGTGTAGTTGGCCGTTGTATAGTATATATAGAACAAACGGCATTAATTGAGACCAGAATTAATGCCGTTTGTTCTCAACGTTCTCTCTGTAGCCTATGTTTGTTAAAATAATTCTTCTAGGTAAGTAAAACGATTGTACATTTTCAATGTATTGCCGGTATTTTAAAGGTTTTTTGGTATTTGTCGTGTTAATACTTATGGGTGCATTATATTAAATATTACCGCTTTAACTTTCATATCCTTTAGTCTCATCTGCATCAATGAAACCTTCGTGGAAACTCATATTTTTAACATTTTTCGTGTATCCTTTTTCATACCACGTCATCTTAGTTATTCTGTTCCAACGGCACATCTCTACTACGGTTTCATGGTACCTTTCAAAACAAAAGTGAAAACTTACTCACCTTGTTATTGAAACCCTTTAGTCAGGATTACAACCTAGCTTCTCGCATGAATCATGTGTATTAATTATCACCATGAGTTTCGGAACCTATACAAGGTCGTCTTCTACGTCGAATTCCACTAATTCCCGTGTCAATTCCCGTCTCATCGAAAAATCCTCCTTTTTCATACAAACGACATGGCCGAGCCAGCGCAGTCACTAGATGTTAATGCGCTGCACCAGATCCATGTCATTGAGGAGCTCATACAGCTCATTTTTAGATTGGATGCAGAAATTATCGTCCCAAGTCAGACATCAAAACGAAATTATGAAAATATTTCTTCGGCGACTTCCTCTCAGCAGATTTCTGGCAAAAACTCTGAGAGTAAATAAAATTGCCATGAAAAGCTTCTTAAAAAACTGTCGTTCGGAGTCGACTTTAAACTGTAGGCCCCGCCACTCATGTATAAAATTAACGCACACAACATAAGTGGTGTGTGAAGCTAGGTCGTAATCCTGACTGAAGGGTTGTAATGACCAATTATGTATGTATGTATTCTTAAGGCTGTTGTATTAGTGCTAAATAAATAGTATCAATGCTACTGCACTATAAGGGAGTACGGGGAGGATAAGCGACTTGTAGTGTATAAGTTTCGTCGTACGTGAGAGGTCTCTGCTACTCAATTGCCTATTGGGACCATAATATAACCTTGGCGTTGGCAAAAGTGATCATGCACTTGATCCCCAGATTGACATCATTTTTACTGGTAACGCCAGAGCCAAGACAAATAGATTCACTGACAACATTGAAAGTATAGTTATCGGCCGTAATCTGGAATCCGACACGCCCGCATGTCCTTACTTATCGAAAACATTTACATCGTTTTATCCTCATTTACTGCCAGATCCATCTGGATAGCCTCCCGTCAAATAGCGCTAAAGCCAGTAGTACCATCTCGCTTGTTACGCCCTCTGATGTCAATGTAGTCAGCGTACTCAAACCTTTCGATGAACACTCTCCATGACGAAATTGACGAGGTTGCATGATATGAGATCGCTTTATCTGATACCTCGCACGGTCTCAAAAGGCTCGGAGACATCCTTTAAGGTAGGAAGAACCTTGTATGTTTATACACACATACATAAGGAGTGCGCACAAAAAAAAAAATGGGCCTACTTTTAAGCTTATAACTTTTATCATAATTGAAAAAAATGAATACCGTTACATTGTTTTTGTTAGTCATCTGTTTCAAAATCCACGTGCTAAATCTCATTGCAATAGCAAAATTAGTTTTTTGAAAATGAAACAAGAATGTCGTCAAAAAATAATTGAAATTTTCAATGAAAAACCGCGCCGCTTACAAAAAACGATTGCTAGGCTCGCAGGTGTTAACCAAAAAACAGTTTCTAAGGTAAGAATAAAACAATATAAGGAGTCTTTAAGTATTGAGAGAAAGCGTGGAAGTGGAAGAAAAAAAGGATTTGCCGGCCAAAACAAAGCAAGTAAAATAATACGTATTTTTCAAAAAACACCCTAACATGTCTGGAAAAAAAGTGGCTCAAAAAGTTGGATGCTCTGAGACCTTTGTCAGAAAAAAAATTTATACACAAAAGAATTCAAATATTATTTACTTTAATTGAAATATAAAACGAAAAAAATTCGCCACTTAGTTTTATTTCTATAACGAAAAGTGTAAGTTCAGTTTTTTTCGTGCGCACTCCTTAATTGGTCATTACAACCCTTCAGTCAGTGTGTTAATTTTATATATGAGTGGCGGGACCTACAATTTAAAGTCGACTCCGAATGACAGACTTTTGAGAAACTGTTTATGGCCTTTTCTATTTACCCTCAGAGTTTTTGCCAAAAATCTGCTGAGAAGAAGCCGCCAAAGAAATAGTTTTTTGTATGTGATGTCTGGCCTGAGGTTTGACCCCTCGCCTCACGTCTAATAAGCCAACACACTACCTACTTCCATACTGGCAACTTCGGAGAAGGCTTATACCCTGAAAGCCATAATTTCAGAGTCAGGTTCATAGAAAGACTGACTAATGACAGACAATCAACCACTAATTAAGATACAATTTGAATCATAGTTGCTGTAAGTTTTTTCTTCAAATTCCTAGAAAGTTTAAAAGGGGGTGCAATTATTTATATTTCCATGACTCAACGAGAAATTATTTCTGGCAAAATCAAAATCAAAACTTTATCTAATCACTTTCAAGGAAAAGAAATATGAAAATCACCAGAAATGAATAGCACCCTGAAGAAATCATATATATACATATGTATGTAAGCTTTAAATGATTCCCTTGATATTGATGACATCGATTATTTTATGATTTTTTGTATTTCAGATGAATGCCAGTCATTGTACAAGTGTTTTATTGACCACATGACAAATAAAATACGTATTTCTGTGTCAATAGCGTATAAGCAATTAGACAACAAATAGTGGCACTGTTTTCAAAGCATATTCCTCAAAATAACTTACAAATCAATAACAAGAAAAAGAAAAAACAAAAACAAAATGAATAAATAAGAATTGAAAGAAAAAACATTAACATGAATTGTACTTTAAACTCGAAACGGCAGGTGCATTTCAGGCTCATCTTCGTTTTGTTTAATTTGTTCTGCAACAACATCTCTTGTGAGCATCTTTTCCGTAAAGAAAGAAAGATAAAACAGCACGTGCCAGATGAACATCATAAATATCTTCCGATAGTTCGTGCCACATGAAAACATGAAATCGACAACAACAAATGATTCATCTCTACTGCTGGTCTCCCCCCACCAATAAATTCAACTTAAATACGCACAACACAGGCAATTATCCACCTAAAAAGCAAACAAATTCGGATCTTTGTTAAAAGATAATAAATATGTTTGTTGTTGTTCGTGTCGTTGTTGTTGTTTTTCTTCTTACCAAGATCCAATTTAAATGAATGATGATCAAAACGTTGCAATAAAATGCCAGAAACACACAGAAAAAACAACAGGATTCAAGGACATAAACCCGCAAATGGGGAAAACAGCCACCGATCAGTAAACTGTTAAAGTATTGTTGGCTCAAGGATATAAAAAGAAAAAGGAGAAGAGCAAAGAAACTGCAATTCTGGTCATAAACTAGTGCAAGCTGCATTTATCACCAGTAAAGGATCTTAGGGCATCATCCTTTAGGGTGATTCAACTCTTTTTTTGTCTGTTACTCCTGTGCAGGGCCTTGGTTAAACCAACCGGCGTTAATACAACAACGCGATCGCGACACGACACGCACACCAAGCGAAAAAAAGCCACCAATTTAGAGGCAAAAAAATAAGCTTAAAATGCATTCTGTTTCAAAAGTAATAGGCTGTCTGATAAAAGATTAAAGATGTTGCTAGCAACAGTAACTGGCTGTTGTAATACCGAGCAGTTCAACATAAAACACACTTAAAGCTCTGACAACCTTTCAATTTATATTGTGCATGTTATGGTAGGCCTTTTCTGTTAGCCATGAACAAAAGATACGTTAGCACGTGCTGTTTTGTTCCCCACGCTAGTGTTGTATTTTCTTTTAAGTTTTAATTGGGATGCCTGACCGACTGGCGGCCTGCAAAAGGATGTTGTGAATTAGGGAGCTACAGACAGACAGACAGACAGCAGCAGCAGCAGGAGCAGCAACAGCAGCAAATGTATCATGTGTTATTGTGCAACGGTTTACAAATAACAGTTGTTTTCGCTTTCATCAGGACGTGTTGTAAATAGGGACGGTTTAGCTGTTTCATTTTTTCTTTTTTTTTTTTTGCAGGATTGTCTCATTAAATGTGCAAGGAGTACATGACCGCTTTCTAATTTCTGTTTGTTATTGTATTTGGTAGCAGGGCGTCGTAATAGGTATATAGTAAACGTAATCAGATATTTTTTTAAATTTTTTAAAAATTTGTTTCTTAAGAAAATTTTTTAGACAATATTTTCTGACAATTTTTTTCTGGAAATTTGTTTCTAACAATTTTTTTGGACTATTTTTGTGACAATTTTTTTTTGAGACAATTTTTTCTGACAATCTTTTTCTGAGAATTTTATGCTTTCTAACCTTTTTTCCAAACATTTTTTTTCGACGATTTGTTTCTGAGAATTTTTTTGTCATTTCTTTCAGACTATTTGTTCTGACAAAAAAATTTTCATACAATTTTTTTCCGACAATTTTTTCTGGAAATTTTTCGGACAATTTTTTCTGAAGTTTTTCTGACAATTTTTTTTCGAAATCCTTTTCTGAAAATTTTTTCTGATCGTTTTTCTGGCAAATTTTTGTTGACATTTTGTGTAAATATTTTTTGACAATTTTTTCCTGACAAATTTTTACTAATAATTATTTCTGACAATTTTTTCTTGACAACTTTTTACTGTCAATTTTTTTCTGACAATTTTTTCTGATATTTTTTTGGCAATCTTATTCTGACAATTTTTGTTTTCACAATTTTTTTCTGACAATCTTATTTTCTGAAAATTTTTGTTCTGATAATTTTTTTCGTACAATTTTTTTAGAATTTTTTCTAAAATAAACAGTTGCTAAAGGGGTCAGTGGCATGTGCTACAGTTGCTATATTACAAACTCACAGATAAAATACGCCGACAACTCCAGGACTTAAACCAAAAAAGACAGCTTTCCAAGTGCATTTGTTTGGCCATATTTTATGAGATAAAACATCTCCTCAAGAAATTAAAGAGTTTAACAAAATGAGGTGTTTTTTATTTTTCCTTATTACTCGCTTTGTTGCCTTTTATTTGTAAGGCAAGGCCATAGTTAGGAGTACGCTCTAGCTCACACCACCATGTGTGTATTAAGTTTTCTCCATAAGACGTGGGACCAATAGTTTAACGTTCACACCGAACGACAGCTTTGGAAAACGTTTTCTTGTCAATTATATAGATATACTTCGAGGATAATCCTCAAGCCTTTTACGATCCACCATGAGCTACCGTTAGTTAGTTTAAGAATTTTCAAAACAAATTAACACTCTTGCATCACCCTTTCGTTACCAATACAACACACTTTAACTTTTGATTTATCATATGGGCCACGTTAGTATTTTAAATTTGTTTTTAGGAGTTCCTTTCTATTGTTGTTGCTTTTTTTGATGTTACACATAGTTGTTGTTGTTTATTATTTAGTGATATTGATTAAATGCGTTCATTCTGTTACATTATGTTGGTGGCGTGGGTTCCGTTTCTTTTTCGTAAAGGTGTGAGCCTACCTTGAGTGAGTATAAATGCTTTAAGGGTTGCTCTCATTTCACATTCACTTTATTTAGTTCAGTTCAGTTGAGTTGAGTTGTATGTGTGCAGTCGGTTATTTTTATGCCCCGTTACCGTGGCAATTATACGCTTTTGAAAACAGGACTTTGCGCGTTTTAGTTCACTTTTTGTTTTATAAATTTTTTTTTTCTCAGCTCCTTCATTCGTTTAGTCACTGCTTTTTAGTTCGTTCAATTCGTTGTGTAGTTAAACAGATTGTTTTTTATTTTTCTGCTCTCGTGCCATAAAAGCAGATGTTTTAGTTTCTTTAGCCTCTTGTGTTTTTTATATTTACTTTTTATTTTTATTTTATGTTGCTGTGCTCTTAATTCTGTTCCGAGTTCACGTTTTATGTGTATTTCTTTCGAAGAGCACATGATTACGCAATGATTTTCTTATTTTTTTTGGCATATTTAAGGGCGTGGGCGATTGTAACTATGTTGTATACTTACTATCCACATACTCTCTAAGGGTTTCTTTGCGCCAGTTTTCATTTCTTTTTTTTTGGACGAAAAAGGTGTGTTCATTTGCTCTTAATTATTTTAACACACACGCTGTATAATTATATCTGTCTGACATCCATATCATCATCATCACCATCATAATCATCCTTACTGCTCACCTTTTTCTACATTAATATCATCCTTTGTCCTCGCGGTGGTTAAGAGATTAAAAGGTGTTGAAATCATGTGTCTTTTAAACGGTTATTTGTAGCATTAGCTTATAATTTCCAAAATACGTAGATTCGGGAGATTTTGTTTTAAATAATTGAAACAGCTGGTTGTTTAACTTTAATAAGCAAGATATTTATGGCCCAAAATTAAAAAAAAGGTTATAATAAGAAAAAATTTTGTAAGCGCACTGACATTTACTAGGTTAAAGAAAATTTTTTGAAAAGTAGGAGCCCCAAATCAGATATTTTTAATTTAGAAAATTAATCGCTAAAATTAAATTAAACGATATCCACGATAATCTAGTAAAGGGTCCGCCAAATAACTTTTTTTTATTTGAAAATGCTTTAAATGCAGCCGAGGCAGCCATTTGAATGAAATTATTTTCCATTATTAACCGGAAGGATTGTACTTTCAAATAAAAAAAGAAATTTGAGAAAATATTCAGTAGTTTTTTTTTTAAAGCATTTAAAAAAAAAAAAGTTATTTGGTGGACCCTTTAGATAATGTATTGACTTGTTAGACCAGAGCCTATGCAAGGTTCAAACACTACTTGTGACATCTCGAACAAAAAACGATTTATGAAAAAAAAAATTATTTCGGCAACTTCATCTCGGGTGTCTTCTGTCAAAAATTCTGGGGATAAATAAAATTGTTAAAAAAAGTTTCTCAAATCCTTCGTTCGAAGACGTACTACCACACATGAATTATATTAATACTTAAAATGAGTGATGTGAGAAGCTAGATTGTAATCCTGACTAAAGGGTTATAATAACCCATTAAGTAAGTAAAACTAGACTCTAATAAGAAGAAAAGAAGAGTAAAAATTATGCTGTTGCATTCAATCTGAGGAGAACAAACAGAATGAAAAATGGACAATGCAAGTTTTGTAGATAACATCCTAGGTTTTAGATAATTTTACAAGGAATCTATAATTGACCTTTAGATCTAATTCACCTCATTCTGATGCGGTTTTCACTATAAGATTTCAATTGATCCACCTTATCCATAGAGTCCTTTGGGTAGATTTGGAGAAGTCTTTTAATTTTAATGTTGTAGTCCCCAACAATATACGCTCCCCAAGCTTATCGTGCCCAATTTTTCAACAATATAAGAGTGAAAAACAAAATATTTCCAATCAATCATTAAGGCTCTAACTTCTTGAATATGCTTAGCTTCTTGAAATATGCCCTAGTTTCTTGAATAACATGTCATTTGAAACGAAATCCCATTACAAAAACAAATTTTAAAAGTCCTTTTCTGTCAGAGAGTTAAGACGGATAAATAAACTGAATTTTGAAACTAAGCTAAGCTAAATTGGTTTTAGATGACTGTCACATAATATTAATACTTAAAATGAGTGATGTGAGAAGCTAGATTGTAATCCTGACTAAAGGGTTATAATAACCCATTAAGTAAGTAAAACTAGACTCTAATAAGAAGAAAAGAAGAGTAAAAATGATGCTGTTGCATTCAATCTGAGGAGAACAAACAGAATGAAAAACGGACAATGCAAGTTTTGTAGATAACATCCTAGGTTTTAGATAATTTTACAAGGAATCTATAATTGACCTTTAGATCTAATTCACCTCATTCTGATGCGGTTTTCACTATAAGATTTCAATTGATCCACCTTATCCATAGAGTCCTTTGGGTAGATTTGGAGAAGTGTTTTAATTTTAATGTTGTAGTCCCCAACAATATACGCTCCCCAAGCTTATCGTGCCCAATTTTTCAACAATATAAGAGTGAAAAACAAAATATTTCCAATCAATCATTAAGGCTCTAACTTCTTGAATATGCTTAGCTTCTTGAAATATGCCCTAGTTTCTTGAATAACATGTCATTTGAAACGAAATCCCATTACAAAAACAAATTTTAAAAGTCCTTTTCTGTCAGAGAGTTAAGACGGATAAATAAACTGAATTTTGAAACTAAGCTAAGCTAAATTGGTTTTAGATGACTGTCACATAATCAGGGAAGGGCATAATAAATTATAATAATAATATTATAAATAATAAATTCTTCATATATTGCAATAATGCCCAGTATAGGTTCAAATTAAGAGTTTGGTCTTGGAAGAATAATTTATAGATGATTCTCCAGAAATCTATTAAAACGTACGTATCCGAGAGATAGTTTTTTTTTCTCGGCTTATTGGTATTACACCAAGACAATTTTTCATGACATTGTCTTAAGGTTATTAATTTTTTCACCAGTCATTATCCACCTTAGAAATTGGTCAATTCAGAAGAGATCCATTAGGTTTTTTACTTTAAATACAACGAACTATTTTTGTATCCGATTTTATTCAAGTTGTTCCAAAACGATCTTCTAGCTTCAGGGCCTTAAATGGCAGTAGAAGTGGACGAATCTAGGATTACTTTTCCTTGTTATCTAGTCAAATAATCAGAAATTTGTTAGTTTACTAATAGCTAGTATTTAATGCAATTTGCCTAATGTCAAAACCTTTTTTTTCATTGTCGCCATTAAAATTATTTCACACATAAATATCTATCATTTCTAATACGACACAAAAATCAAAAACAAATTAATTTTTGTTGTAAATCATGTAAAAAACCCCGTGTCACATTTAATAAATCAAATAAAAATGTTACATCGACTTTGTGCTGAAGAAATAACATGTGTATTGTATGTATGTGTGTGTACATACATGTTTATGACAGAATAATGGAATCCCCCTCAGAAAAATTGTACACAAAAAAAGGAATAAATTCGATGGAAATTGTTGTCATTCAACGAACCAACCAACCACCCACACACATATCAATCGTAATAAAATGAAATGCGAACGAAAAATGGCCACAACACATCACAAATATTGAGTTGCTGCGTTACTGGCGACATCCTGTGCTCTATGAAGTCAGTTAATGCGAGGGGTGGCAATATAAACAATTGATTTTTATCAAGGAAGACGAAAATAGAAGAGAATAAAAAAATGTACAAATATATGTAAGGATTCACAACACCGACAGCAACAACAAAAACAACAACAGGGAGAGTGGAATCTTGTACAAAAAATATTTGTTTACCTTTGCACCCACACACATACATATATGATAACGCCTACACACCATATCTAGTACATACGTGTAAGTGGTAGTAGATTTATGTATCCTCTTACTAAGTATGCACAGTTCTTTGTAAATGTAATCATATACATACGATTAGGTATGTATGCATGTATGGATATGAGTGTTTACTGTTACAATATCCTCACGAGACTTCATTTGAATGTTCTGACAACAGAAATAAAGCCCAAAAACAGAATATCTACACCCGAAAAACAAAAAAAACTTCAACTGGATGAATAGATATGTGGATGTGGATGGCTGAGAGGATGATATGTGGTGAGGGTGGTTATTAATGGAGTTTGTGTTTGTGTTTTCTCACAACAGGCCAAACTGAAGCCAAAGTAAGCCCCTAGAATGCAGGTGAGTTTGATAAATAAACAAAACTTCACATACATCAGTACGTATATGCATACTCGTACATCTATTCATATACTTATGAATGTATGTATGTGCACATAGTCCATGTGTACTTTTAAAGCTTATCTAAATGTATCTTGTGTAAATTCTATTTCCCTACCACTACAGCTACTACCACTATGACTAGCAACACAACCACTACTAGAGTTTCATATACAATCTCATACATCTCTCGTTCACTCATTTCATTTCATTTCATTTCATTTCTTTTTTTGTATGTCGTTACACGCGCAACTTTCCTGTTCTTCATCTGTTTTTTTTTCTCTTGATTTTTTTATTATTATTGTTTTTGTTTTTGTTGTTTTTACCTTAAATATCGATCGAAAATATTCTCTTTAACAGGGGCGGATGGTAAAATAACACTCTGGCAGCGTAGTCCCACTAAAAGCGAATGTAAAACACTGTGGAACAGAATAAAAGTCAACAACAAGAAAAACAATGAAAAAAAAAGGTGAAACAGAAATGTTTAAAATAATAGAACTGACTGAATACAGCCTTTTTTTGTATGTTGCAAAGAATTGATGGCCGGCTGAGACTACAACCGGTTAGACAGGCTATTGTGATACTAAATAATAATGAAAAAATGATGAAAATGTGCCTTTAAGCCCAGAATTTTATAAAAGAGAATATTTTACGAAAACTTTTCTTAAAAATTAACTCCATTTGTAGATTTCAAATAATTCATGCTATTTTTATGGCCACAACTGTTCCCTACTCTATAATTGCTGCTAAATCCTGCTGAGTCAGTGAAACTTTTCAATGAAGCCAAACTAAAAAGAATGAACGAAAGAACAAGAAGAAAGAAAAAAAAACCGAAACTGAAACGGAAATACAGCAGCGTTAGGCAAACAACGTGAAACAAATAAAAAAAAAAACAGAAACTAAACTGAAAGGAAGCACTAAACATCATTTCCAATGATGTCTCACCTGTGACTATCAAAGTGTGTGAGCGTATGAAAAAGCACCCCATGCACCAAACTTTACTCACCCAATCAGTCACTCCTCCTTACAACCTAAGAATGTTCAACTTAATTTGACTTCCACATTACAGAGGAGTACTATTGTTGTGTTGGGTGTTTTATTTTAATGCTACATTGGATCATCATACTTGTGTGATAGTGGCAGAGCATGAATGTGTATGTATTCGTTAGACAGCTTTAGTTACAAGAATTGCAGAGGGACACAGAAGGTGGCAGGGTCACAAGGACATCAGAAAGGCACGTAAGCACAGTACAACACAGTAAAACGATGATAAAATGATAAACGAAAAAAAATACAATTTCATTCTCAATAATGATGATGTTGTTTATGGTAATGATGATTACAATTATGTGAATATAATAATGACCGTAATGACGATGATTAGCTCAAACAAATATAAAAAAGTGTGTGTAATAGCTACCCATTAGGAACATTTCATGTTTAATGCAAGAAAAATGAATTCAAATGAAAATTTGATAACAAGATTTTGCACAATTTCCTACTCAGCATAAATAATCTTTTTTTCATTATCGTTAGTTGGTATTCCTCATAAAAAAGAGGAAAAAAATTATAATTCGGCGAAAAAAATCCCCTTCAATACATATAATGAGTGGTAATGTATGCACGTATGATTGATATTAGAATTGTTTTTGTATTTAACTGTGAGTCAGTCGCCTAAAGTTAGAATCCATAATGGAAATAAACCTTTAATGGACAGAAATTTGAGACAATTTAATTTTTTTTTGTTTAAAATTATGTTCACAGTCACGAGTCCATTCACTCACAAGTTTTTCTTCTGGAGAACATTCCTTTGCCTTAAGGATTGAAACCATTTCAATAAGAAGTTTCAGCATTTTAAGGGATATTGCAGTTGAAAAGTCCGACATTAAAATGTCTCTAGTGTTCCAGAAGAATCCTTCTTCTTATTCTTTGCTTCAATTTTATTATTTAAGTTTGTTTTTCCATCAAAACGGGTGAATGGATAAGTTTCTTGGATGGGAGAAGTGCTATCTGTTGTTGTGCAAAAACAGCATTCTCTGTGCAAAGCATTTCAGAATTGCATTGTATTCATTGATTTCTATTACTTCTCAAAGGCTGACTCTGCGTAACTTTGTTATTCATTAATATTATGCTTTCTGATGGGTCAAGCGGCTGTGATAAAGAATTGTTTTCCTCCTGCTGTATCCGTCCATATACCGCGATAAAAATGGACGTGTAATCTTTTCAGAATCAAATCTACAGCAGTAGTAGTACTAGATGTAGTAGTAGTAGTACTAGTAGTATTCGTAGTAGTAAACTAGATGTAGTAGTAGTAGCACTACTAGTAGTAAACTAGATGTAGTTGTAGTATTACTAGTAGTAGTAAACTAGATGTAGTAGTAGTGGTATTAGTAGTACTACTAATATAGTAGCAGTATAGTAGTAGCACTAGTAGTACTAGTAGTGGTAGCACTAGTAGTACCTTTCTTCTTAAAAAAACGCCTTTTCATTTATATACTCAAATATACTCTAAGATTTCAGTCTAAATCAGAAGTAAATTTCAAGCTCTTCGATTTTCTGTCCTTCCTCCCCATCTTCTCAAATAAATGTTTAAAATCATTATATTCCCCTTCTGCTTCTTTCCACAGATATTTTTTTGACAAATTTTTTCAGCATCATTTCCCTTTTTTTTCTATTTTTAGTCACTTAACGCCAAAGCTTGGCACAAATGAGCGGCTATACTTGGGAAAAATTTTGAAATTCCAATTGATCTCCAATTGATCTCCTAATGAAAATTGTTTCGTCTCTGTTCATTATCACTGAAAAAAAATTAAACTCTTCAAAGTAATAACAATTATGGGGTGGAATGTGCGATTAACATCATTTTTAAGTGACGTTCTCTTTAACCTCAAAAAAGTCACCACGAGACTTCCATTTATTGCTGTAAACTTTTCAACATTAAAGTGATGACTCTTTCGAATAATAATACGCCTCTTCAAAAAGTCACAGAAACTGAAAAAACTATTTGCATTTAATTACTTAAATTCACGCATAAAACCCCAAAAGTCATCATTAACGGGCAGAAGAAAAAACAAAAAAAGAAAACATACGCGACGGATAATGCCGATGGGCTGTATTGCTCATTTCATTTAATGCCATTTAAAATATCCCGGGATAATCATCATCATCACGAGAGTTGACTTTTGCTATCACCATTAGACTCGTTACACCGTTATATCATTATCATCCGTGCCACCACCTCAAAAGCATGCATCCGCAGAAACAATGCGTAACAAGAAGCGAACCACACCCTGCTTATTTGTTTGTTTTGCTGAATCAAGAAGAACACAACATCTGAGTAAAGTTGAGTTGAGTTTATGGGTGAGGCTTTCCTTTCTTTTTTTTTTTCTTTTAACAGAAAAAGCAGGAGGATGAGTAGGAGTAGAAGGGGCAATTGAAGGGTGGATGTTGTTATTTAGACAACATTATAGAATAATTGAAATCGTTCGTTCATTCAGCATCTAAAGAATGGACGTCAAAATAAATGAGCAAATAAACAGACAAATTGACTTCTAGCAGAGGGGAAAGGTCACAAACAAAATGTATGTATCTTGTGAGCTCATAAAGAGGGTGTGGATAAGAGGTTAATAGTTGCTGCCATTAGAAAGATCCCTGAGGATGTAACATTTTACCTATGAATGCCATTTACTGGCAATTATGTACGTATGTATGTTAAAATCACTTTTACGCATATAAACATGCACACACACGCATACATATACTATATGACCGTTGTTATGAGCTCTTTGGATATTGTATTTGCAGAGATGCATATTATTTTTGTGAAATACATACCCATGTTGCAAATCGAATGAATTTTTATCTTTTTGCAAGAAAGAAAATCTTCCTATTCGTGCATAATTGCGGTTAAATTGTATAATAATTTTCATTTTAATTGTTTAATAATATTTATTCGCTTATTTGTTTACCATATTTGTTTAATTTTTAAATGTTTTACATATTTCTGTTGGTTTTTGTTTTAAAATCGTTTCATTTCGTTTTTCTTTTGTTTGCTTTTCAGCAGGAAAACTCTTTGCAAGTTAAACTATTTTAATTATGATTTAATTTTAGCAAATAAAATATTAAATATCATACATAGAGTGTTGATACACATTTACACGTAAAGAAAACACACATACACACAATTTAAATATGAATGGTTAAGCAGAGACGTAGGCTTTGGTAGGGTGTTGGTAAGTACTAAGAAAAAATATAAATGAAAATGTAGGCGGAGATCCAGTAAACGTTCCTTTGACCCACTTATTTCTCACACAAATGCGCACCTTGTCGCAGAATGCGGACTGCGGATTCTAGTGCAAAGCTGAACGTGGAATAGAATATATTGTCGTCATTAAAGTATGACCAATGGGGACCTTTTTGCGGCGTTATATTTCTGCTGCTGGTGCATGACCGACCATAAAGCTGGGTAATGGTAGTGTTTTGTCAGAAAATGAAATGTATGAAATTTTTTGTTTGCCACTGACGATGTCTTCAGCTTCAGTTCAGACTTAGCAGCTATGGGCGGTCTAAATAAAAAAGAGAGTTTAGGCTATATTTAAAGGACTGGTTTGGGCTTATGTATGTTATTAGTGCTTATGTATGTATGTTGTTGGATTAATGTCACTTGAGCACACATAGGGGCCCGTTGTTATACCGAAAGAAGCGATGCGCTAGAAACTAACTGATAAGTCGTAATTAAACAGTATTAACAATCTGCCCTGAGCACAAGATCCCCTTAGAATCAAGCTGAATACCCTGCGTGAAAGTATAATAAATTTATTGATCGATTCGATATCTAGTAATCCTGACTGAAGGGTCCTGTCATCGTAAAAGCTTTTAGTTAACCGTTAATTTTGCTCGAGACGACTTTGATTTCAAGAATGTTTCAAATGTTTTTTCGAACTTTATACTGCACAGGTAGCACGAAGCGCACCATTTGACGGATTTCATCACTAGTATTATGCAAGATATACACGATGCGACCGTTAATACAACTTTGTTTACAATCAAGTTGTATGTTTCGCACACAAATGTCACAATTTTGTGTTACAACTTTATTTTGAAAAAATTAATATTGAGTTAAGATGGTGTCGAACATTATTGTGTATGCTATAATCGAGGACGTCCTGGAGCAAGAAGAAGATAAGGAAGAATTGAAAAAAAGGACGAGGAAGAAGAGAAAGTGGTCTAAAGAGTATTTAATTCAAAAAGAAAAGTATTCTAACAACAAACTCTTGAAAGTTTTAGAGGAAACTGAGCCAAAGGATTACAAAAATTATATGCGTATGACAGACACAATGTTTGATGATCTTTTGTCAAAAGTTCGCATTTTTGCAATATTCTTTTTTAGTTCATCAAGAATTCCATCTTTTTTCACTTTTTTATATTCAACTAATATTTATTGTATACTTTATAGCAAATGTTTTTATTTTTATAATTTTCGTTTTTACAATTCCACAATTCTGGCATGCATTTATAGAATTCGATAAAATTACGCATTTCTGCTGAATCTTCCATTTTTTTCTTTTTATGGTTGTGATTTTTTAATTTTTATTTTGACAAAAAAAAGTTAACACAGTGTTGCATTCTCTGCAGTCACAACGAAAATGAAGAATAAAATTCAATAACGTTGTACGACATACATTCTCGTGTTGCGACCAATTTAAACAACTTGCAAAAATATCAATAATTTTTGATCTTTCGTACAACCAACTAACAACAACCCTACAAACATTGCAATTTCGTAAACAACCTTCTCAAATTGTATCAGCGGTTTTATCGTGTATGCCTTGCTTTAGACTATATGACACATGATCTAATTGTCACTTATATACACACATTATTGGTCATTATAATCCTTTAGTCAGGATTACGAACTAGTTTCTCACACCACTTATGTCGTGTGTATTAATTTTACATATGAGTAGCGGGACCTACAGTTTAAAGTTGGAGATTGAATCGTGGCCTTATATCTAATAAGCCAACACTACCTACTAGACTACGGCGACTACTTTGGTAGTTCCATGAATGTGAAAGCTATTCGTTGATGGTAAATACAAGCAACTCATTGAAGATAATCAGCACTTTACCCCATTAATGTTTATTACTAAAGTACGCCACTGTATTGATAACAGTTTCATATCGTTTGTTGTTGTTGTTTTTTTTTTAATTTTTTATAATTTCTTATTTTTTTTTTTTGCATTTGTTTGTATTTTGTAGACATACATACATACAAATAAAAACGAAAGTGACGACGTTTTGCCACATGTAATTTTCATTCATTCATTCACTCATTCACTTGTACATTTAATTTGCAGTAATGGTTTGTAGGAGAGTGTGTTTTGCTCGCATTTTACGCTGATATAAATACAAAAAAAAATGTAAAAACTGTAGGCGATACAAGCAACATGAAAGCGCGCTCTTTTCTTAAATAAGGCAAAAATGTTTAAATTTTTTTCTTTTTTTTTTCTTTTTAATAACAGTTATTAGCAACACGTCAAATACACAGGCACAGGTAGAAAAACAAAGCAAACAAACAAAAAAATGAAATGCAGCTACAATAATAAACAATAGAACAAAATATTTAAATAAATGCAGAACACACATTTTAATTTGGACAAGAGAAAGAAAAAGGAAAAAAGATGTGTATTTAAATTTGGGACGGATCTGTTAGATTAGCACAAAATATTTGCAAAAATAGGAAATCGATAAAATTAGCCGAAAACAAAATTAAAACTTTGAAAGTCGAATTTCAAAGATGATTTAGTTATTATTACTATCGCATGTGTATATATGCTCATTGCAACTTAAAAAAATTGAACTCTGCAACAAACGACTCTCTATTGCAACACTCCTAAAAAATGAGCCCGTGGAAATCTGAATATATTTGAAATCTTTAGCTCGACATCTGGTCAAAATCTAATCTAAAAATTATTAAGTACACCACCCCATATAATTAAGTGTACGCACTTCAGCTGCCGACACGAAAAACGGATTGACTTACTATCAGTTTTTTTTCAAATATTTAGGAAGTGGTAAATACATGGAACAACATACACGGCTTAGAAAAAGTCTCATCAGAATTGAGACAATTCTGATTAACGAATAGAATGGATAATGTGCTAACAAAAGGGCATAGTAATCAATAATCCTAGAAAAATTTTACTTGCTTAGAGTGATAAAGCTATATAGGAGTATCTCTGCTCTCCACGGCCAGCATGGTATAGTTCACTATCTTCAACAAAAGAATGCTCTATCACTGCCTATTATTCGGATGGATTTCCACAAAAAAATTCCTGCATCGATCACAAAAGCAATCTGCAAATATAATAGAACAATCGTACGAATGACGAATTTATTTTGAAAAAGTTTTTGATACTGTAAACCACATCAACTGCTCTACTCCGAGGTCTATATGCCAAATTCAGTCAATTGCGGCATTGTATGTGAGCGATTGTAAACCATTAAGATCGAAGTTAGGATGTCCTCCACTGCCACTAGAAGTTAATATATGCACCACTGCCACTATTATTTCATTTAACACTTGATGATGCCATGAAGGATGCCGCATTTTAACGCCACTAAGTACCGTTTAACTGAAAGCTCAAATTACTTAGATTATGCAGATGATATCTGTTTAATGACAAATAATTATTCGGACTTACAACTAAAGCTGCGGATTTATAGTAAAAATTTAAAATAACCAAAACTATTGCAAAGAATATAACGATCTCTCAGCCTCCCACTATCTATCAACAAGACCTTAGCGAGACTGTGGTATTCAACTCCCGTTTTACTGTAATTGTAAAATCAAGTGTTTCCCACGAGCAACCAACACCTATGAGATATTACGACAAAAATGACTTGAAAAATAAAAAAAGGCTGATAGACTCATAAACGACAATAATCTGAAATGGTATCGATTGGCATTCATAAGGGAGCTGAAGAAGGGTGCATTAAAGTCACACATAACGTAGAAAGCTGAATGTTGAATTAGTTGCGAGCGACCAATCATAGAATTAGCTGAAGACGCTAATAGCGCATTGAATAACACCGACTGAAAGAGATGGATTATGTAGAGGTTCCTTTACAAAGTGAAGGACTGAATACGTATTCTTAACTACAGCCCTATAACCCAAACAAGAACTCTAATAACTTGATTACGAAAGTAATTTATAGAGCGATAGCCATCTCTAATTGCTAAGCATAATTGAGTTATGCACACACAATAATTCTTTGGTAGAAAAAATACTTTTAGACGATTTTAGAAAGAAGTTCTGTAGAAGTGAAAATGACTTCCAAAATTACAAAGTTTACAACTTTTATAATTATTAATCTGATTACTAAAATAATCCGCCTTAATAAACCCGGGTTTGAATCCCAGTACAGACACACAAATATTTAGAAGAATTCGTTCTTAAGCGAAAGTCTTTTGCGATTGAAAGTTAAGTAGACTTGACGATTGAGGTTACCGGTAATACACAGTTTAAGTGGGATGAGTTCGAGTCCAGCTGCAGCTAAATTAATTAACTACGATGCGCATAACTCTTTCCTAAGCAGCCTCCTAAACAGCCTTGTCGACTGTATATTATAGCGCTAATGCTTGAACGTGGGGAATTATTAATTTGGAAAAAGAAAAAGAAAATGATTTTAAAAATTGTTATTAAAATTAAAAGTTGTCTGTATTTCTATGTATACTTCAGCTCTTATCTTGGTAGGATGGTAAGGTGAATGTCTACGGTATAATGTATATAATGGTAAGGTATAATGTATTCCGCAAATTAATTTCAAATTCTATTGAAATGTATAATATTTGTCTTAACTCGTGATTTATTAGAAAATATTTCATGTCGAGCTACAACATAGTGTGGGCATTAAATCATAAGATTTTTTTTTTCGTGAAACTTTAAGTATCATTTTGAAATTGCAATTAAGAAATAATTTGCAAAAGAAAAAAAATAAAAAAGACCAATAAAAGATTTTCGTTATAGAGAGTCGATTTTAGTATCGTATTACTTAATCTTAATGCGGCTGACTGATCAAAAAACATTAAAACATGTTAAAGATTTGTTAATAACAATAAAATAAAAATGAACACATACACACATTCATACCTACAACGCTGAATAAAAAAAAATAATTTAAAGTTTCACACTCATTTTAACAATAATCAAACGAAAATGATGAAAAACGAAACAATTCAATTTAACATCAATACGAGGTACGTATTGTATCAAAAGAGGGGTGTCTGGAAAGTGTTTCCAAACATTAAAAACTTGTGGACGAAAATTAAATTGATAAGCATTACTTTAGCCCTGTATAATGGCTCGCATTATTTTCATTTTCTTTCCTATGTAAACAGAGACCCACTGAAAAACGATTTTCATTTTGTAAATTTACTAGCCAACCCTCGTTTACAGTTTTCTCTTACAAATCTATCTGTTGTAAATATGATTTTTCTTTAAATACAAACAAAATGAAGACAAAAAAACAAAACAAGACTGTAAAATAATGGATGCACATGCTCAATGTGCAATCAGTGAAGGAGGTTTTTTTAACCATCCGAATCAAACGAAAACAGCAACAATAATGGAAGACCAAATATTTAAGCACTTAAATAAATAAACAAATAAAGAAAAAAAAATATTAATTTCATATCTTTATGATTTCAGCTCAATATAATGCAAGCCTTTGCATTGAATTCATTTGTGTACACTACGCCAGCGTAGTTTGGTTTTTTATTTGGCTTGAACTTTTTGTTATTGGGGAGTGTCATTCTTTGATTGCAGAATTTAATTCCCAGCTTCTATTGATGACATTATGTAAGGAACACAACATCGTTTAAATGTCTGACCCGGTTTCACTGGGTAGAGCGCATGTCAAGCTGTTATGTTGGGTTTGAGGACCGCTGTGGTTTGTGGCTTGTTTGCATGGACATTCGAATTAAAAAAATCGTAAAAGAAAAGGTCTAACGTCGTCAAAGCGAAAGATTTGGCTGGGTAATCCATACCACCTTCACGTAAGATGAATATGCCTTAAATCGCTTGTGCAGAATATCCTATATGGCAAATAGCGCCGTCCAGTTCAAACTACATGTCGCTCATGTGCTCGCAGTTGACAGTGATGGCCAGTTCAACTTAATTTTCAAAAGAAATTATGGGCCGATAACGTCACTAACCCAAAGTCCACACCAAACAGTGATTTTGTCGGGATGTATTGGACGCTGTGGGATATAATATGGATTGGTATCGCCCAAAGTGCGAAAATTCTGGATACACACGTGCCCAATCATCTAGATATGAGTCTATTCACGTCTGGCAAAAACTCTGAGAAGAAATAAAAATTACGGTGAAAAGTTTCTCAAAAATCCGTCGTTCGGAATCGACTTTAAAACTGGAGGTTCCGCAACTCATGTATAAAATTACCATACACAACATAAGTGGTGTGAGAAACTAGGTCGTAATCTTTACCGAAAGGTTGTGATGACCAATTATGTATTTTGGACGCTCTGGGATCTTATATGGATTCATATCGTTTCAAGTGCGAATATTTTGTTTACACACGTGCCCAATCACCTAGAAATAGAGCTCATCACTGAAGATGATTATTCGGTGAAAATTACGATTAGTTGCCAAGTATTCCATAGCCTATACAGCGAACACACGACGTGATTTGATAAAACAGACTGATTAAATAACGACTAATTTGATAGATGTTGCCGCAACAAGATGGCCGTCATACACTGCATAAGGTGTTGTACATAATTTTTGATAAGACTCGCTTTTTTCATTCTGCTTAATGCCCAGTTCGCCTTTCTCAGCGATTGTTTTTCCTCTTCTGGGGATTCCTTTTGTATATTAGTCCAGGGCTACGTGCACGATATAATGCCCCATTATCTGTGGAGATGGCCAATTTACCCCGCTTTTTCGAATCTAAATTTCTGGGTTTATAGGCTTTTGTTTTAAGGTTAACATTGGGCTTTCAGGTTCTATTAAGCTCAGGTACTCTTGTAATTCCATGTAAAACAACAGACTCGATACACTTTTTTTGTGTCTCTCGAAATATTTACCTCGAGTGGGCTAGATTGTTGAATTGCTGAAGTGTATTTAACATTTTAATTTTGTTTTGCCAGTTTAACAATTATTTTAAGAACGCTTATAGCCTATCAATTAGTCGACTTAATCGCTCTTTATTCTTCAAATTATTCTTCTTGTTTTTTGCTTCTTCTTCAATATTACATATAATGTGTATGAAAAAATGATGGCTGGCTGCTTTGCTGCTGTGAAAAAACGTTACAATTGTTGTTGCTTTTTTCATTAAAGTAATTAAAATTAAAGAAAAAAAATGAAACTTTGGCAGTCATAAATTTAAGCCAACAACAACAACTTACCAAGTATTACAACAAATTAGCTTCATAACCGTATTTTAAATGATGGTTTTTTTCTTCTTCTTTGTAACTGCAGCGCATGATTATTTTTTTTAACACTTTCAGTTGCTTTTTTTAATTGTTGTTTCGTTGTTTTGCGGAATTTACGATGCAATTGCATCCATAAGATATTTTTTTCTTCTTCTTCTTCTTTTATAATAAATATTATAACATCGGATGAATTATAATGTGCGCAATTTTAGATAATTTGTTTGTTTTTGTTATTGTTTTTATAAATATTCGTTTTACAGAGCGTGTGTGTAGGTTGTTGTTGCTGTTTTGGCAAATAGTTGCACATTGTTGATGAGACCAGTTAATGCATTTGATTGTGTTGCAACAAGAGTATTAAATCAAAAAATTAAAAATAAAAAAAAATATCCAAATGTCCTTAACACAGTTTGTCTATTGAGGGCCGTTCTTTGTAAAAGCACATCATGAAATTAATGAAAAATAAAATAAAGTGGAATCATTTATTAATTAAAGTTAACCGAACAAATTTATTAAAAACATCGTTAAATTGTTCTGAGGATTTTTTATCTGTTTTTTGTAAGAATTATGCAAAATATTGTTATACATAGTTCACAAAAATGTGCATATCTTTCGATAATCATTAGTAAGCTCTTCCAGCACATAAAGTTTTTTAATTATAATTTATTCGCATAAAACTAAGTAAAGAAAAGTGGGAGAATGGCTCTACCAAGACCAGAAACTTTCTTTGAAATGGGAAGAGTGTGTGCATGGTTACGTACGCCGAAAGGAAATATAGACTCTTCTCAAGGTAAATGTGTTCGATGTAGTCCAAAATGTTGCTGGGTAATTACAACGAGAAAGAGGGAGAGAGAGAGAGAAACATATCAGTTATACTTCTAACTATCCTGAAGCAGCCTGATGATAGTAACCTTCTGACTATACACTATAGAATCAAAGAGCACTTGGTTATGGATCGCTCATTATGTAGATCAGGCGATGATCATATACGTGAACACTATATAATAGATCGTAGAAGACACCGCAGTCTAGTAGGTAGTGTGTTGGCTTATTAGACGTGAGACCACAGTTGAAACCCCAGGTCAGACGTCTCCAACGAAACGAAATATGAAAAAAAAATTTTTCGCTGACCTCATCTCAGTAAATTTTTTGGCAAAACTCTGAGAGTAAATTAAATCGCTATGAAAAGTTTCTCAAAAAACTGTCGGTCCCGCCACTCTTGTATAAAATTAACACACAACACCTTAAGTGGTGTGAGAAGCTAGGTCGTAATCCTGTCCGTAATATGTATGTACAATAGATCGTATGGTTGCATACTCTAGCAATTCTAAACACGACAACGATACCAATTACAAGCAAAGAAGTAAATTCGAATGGAAGAAAACATGAATTGATTCTCTTTAAATTAAGAATCCGTATGTGACAAAAATTATTTTCAAGAGAATTGTGGTTTTTTTTATAAATAAAAAAAAGACTTGAACCATGAAATGCTTCTAAAGTAAAATGTTAACTACATAAAAACAAAGATAGACCTCCTTAAACAACTGCTTGTTTTATTAGATTTTTAAATAAAAATTTTGTCCTTCAAGTCATGAGACATAAACACAGTACTACTGTTTCAAAGAGCGCAATAAGAAATAGACTTAAAGAAGCTAGACTTATTGATCAGAGTCCTGAAAAAACAGATGTTCTCAGCAAACGAAATGTACGATTAAGAGCAACATCTACGTCGGATTGACTGAAACAATGCAACGAAACAATGATAATATAATTAATTCAGATTGTGGAAAACCAAATACACGTCGTCCAAAATAAACAAAAAATGCCATTAAGCACGACGATGACCCGTTAAAGATTTGATAATGCTTTTGTTAGATGCCGTTGGATCAATTGTATGCAATTCAGTGATAACCAGTGGCAACAGCTGACTATCTGTATATTCTACACACCCCATATGTGGCCATTTTTATTGTGTAAGTAATGCAATTCAGGTCCCAGTTATTCCGCAAGAACTGTAAAATCTTTGTTTCTGGAATGTTAAGCATTCGTGATTGAGTAGACATCTCAATCACTGGCTGTAGACCCCATTAAGCCTCTTTGTGGCATCTTCAAGGGAAAATATCTTTTTGTAAGTTTAAAAATTGTACAATGGGTCAATTCGACCTCCGGGTACTGTACTTGTCACAGTTGACAAATACACGTCCTCTAACCTAAGTTTAAAAATTAGTAAAAAAAAATTTTGAATAAAATTCGGGGAACTTGTATTCCATTTCTCTGGAAGTTTATACTAATCAAGTAAATTCAGTTTGCAAACAATTTAAACATAGAAAGTGAAACCTGTTTTCATTTTAAATATTTCATACATTGCGTACAGAAAGTCTTAGGATCCATTGCTCGTTAGGAAGGAAAAATCAAGGAGTGCAACCTCTTGCTAAAGAATAGAACTCAATTAGTAAAGTTCCTCACCATTACATCAAGAAAATGGTGAGTGATATTCTCTAATACTCTACATATTTTATTGCATTTAGGAAACGTTTCATTTCAGTTTCAATTGTAGTTTATTATTTCACGTTTTTGCTACGTGTTCTGATATTAATAAGTGTGTCCAATAAGTCGTTCGGAGTCGACTTTAAACTGTAGGTTCCGCCACTCATGTATAACATTAACACACAAAACATAAGTGGTGTCAGAAGCTAGGTTGTAATCCTGACTGTAAGGTTGTAATGACCAATTATGTTATGTATCCAATAAGCTAAACGCCTTAGATAATATCATTCAGTCGTCATTATGACTTCCAGAGAGCAGATGAAACTGCTTTTTTTACAAGAAAATTTGTTCAGGTGTGCCTTTTGTAGGTCTTACTGATTTCTTAAACTAAATTGAATTAAATTTATATGTATATATGTAGGCATGTATGTATGTACAGCAATAATTTATTATATTACTTTTATCAAAACTATTTATAGAAAAAAAAAACCAAAAAATCATTCAACTGTTCAAATTTATTTTATCAATAACAAAAATGTATTCTGCCTTATCTATCTTGAAAACCAAATTGAGCACAAATTCGATCTGCCCAATTAAAGCGTGCACAACAAATCTTCAATTCGTTTTATTTTTTTAGATTTTTTATTTTATTTTTTTTTTAGTAAATTTGGTCTTTTTTCATTATTATCTTTGGTAGATAACTCAACTTAAAGTAAATATTGACTTTGTAACGTTTAACACAACAGAACCATCTCACTCACCCTCAACTAAATAAATTACAGGCTGGCTGGCTGGCTTATCAGTTACCACAAATCAATCTTAAAAAAAAAGAGTTGATTTGTGTCACCATCATCGCCATCCAATCAACTAAACTAGCCGACCATCCATCCATCAAACCAATCCATTTATGAGTTTATCTAACCGGGAAAAAAGAAAATTATGTTTCTATTTGAAAAGAAAACATAACAACAGCACATGGACTTAAATGAATTAAACACAGGGTCTTTTAAGTTGCAGGTCATAATCAAATACATTGTCTGACAAATGGTCATTACGTGCAGGCACTTTGTTTCAAGAATTTCATATGGAATTCTGTCTTTCAAGCAATGAAATGATTCTAAGGACGTCTCACTGTAAATCACCACCCATCGAATAATGGCCCAATAGCATCACGAGACCAAAAATTCATTTTGATTTTGATGGGAAAATGAATTTTGTATTTGAGAAAACATTTATTTCAGATGAACCAGACTGTTTATCTTATTTACTTAGTTCGTTATTACAACCCTTTAGTTAGGATTACATTGTTGTGTGTGTTAATTTTATTCATGAGATTTTTTCATCCATTCAGATTTTTTTATTTACGCTTAGTCAACTGAAAGGTTCGCTAAGTTCAAGATGTCTGAGACAGGGCTTGAACCAAAGGCTCTTGTCTAATAAGTCATCACACTGCCAAGTAGACTATGGCAACATCCTAGGCTATTTATCAAATAAATTAATAAAGTATCGCCGTTGCTGATGGTTGTTTCATTTTATTTCCTATCCTTGCTTGACCTTCTAAAGACTGAGACTTATATACAAAATTGGTTATTACAACCCTTCAGTGAGGATTACGAGCTAGTTTCTCACACTACACATGTCGTGTGTGTTAATTTTATACATGAGTGGCTAGACCTATAGTTTAAAGTCGACTCCGAACGAAAAATTTTTTGAGAATTTTTTTAGAATCTGAGACACAAATCTTTACTTAAAGTTTGTCAGTGTTGACTAGCAGAGGATCCCAATGTCGATTAATTTTCTTATTCTAGCGTCAATTGCATGATTGTAGCTTTTCTTTAACACAGTTAGACTCTAAGGAAATTTATTGTACTCATGCGAAGAAATTTTAGGAAAAATTACGTTCTGAGCTCCACTAGATCGCAGCGGAAATTCTACTCTATTTACCATTGCACATGATATTGGACAAAAGAAAATCTGTTGAGAGGAATAAAACGCTATTTTTGAAAGAAAATTTGCACTTGAAAGATCCTTTACACTATTATTACCTTACGACCGCTGTGCTATATAAAAAAACTATTTTTATATCACTTTATGTATGTATGTATATGTGTGTGTTTAAGTGTAAATAAATATCTAAAATCATTGCTCTCATCGATTAACAATCATAAAAGAGGGAATATTTGTTGTACTCTGCCTTGAGATCTTTAAATAAATAAAACTCTCAGCGTTAACACTTCATAATGTGGCAAGCGGTGTCATAACCACCAATTTGTCAATAACAGAGCAACTCATTATCTCCATTTTACTTAAAGCGACTCTAGCACCGATGCTTTAGTATTTGTGATTGAAATGTCGCACTGTTTGTCGATTTCAAATGATTTTATGACCATTACAACTGCAATAAGCACCACAACCACCACTGCCGCCGAGCCAGTCATCATCACCACAGTGCACACCTTTATTGATTTCACGTCATTGTCATCAGCAACTCTTACGTTTTGGAGTATCAATTGGGATTTTTATTCTGATCGAGTTGAGATAATATTTGCTTTTCTGTTGCTCTGTTTTCAAATTCTTATCTTATCGTTGTTATATTTTGGAATCGTATGCATTTATTGGATGACAAATACATCTGGCTGCTCCGAGGAGTACTCCAGCCTAGAACACGACACCAAACCAAACACACAGCGTTTAACATGTGTAAATACAAGATTTTGATGATAAATACTATTTTATTTATTTAGTTTTGTTGTTGTTGTTGTTTTCTATTTTCTATATGATATTAAATGTTACTCGCATTACAATTTTTCTGATATTACGAGTACAAAAGTTGCTTTTCTTCTCATTATTGAAGAGGCCTATCGAAATGGGTATAAAAGATACGTACGAGTACGACGGTCATGATGCAATTTTTCGAAATTAATTCGTTGTGTGTTGTTATAAGTGATGATGGAATTAATTTTGAAGGGTTCTTGTGAAATTTTATATTGTTTTTATTTTTATAAATCAACCGGGTTTAAAAAAAAATTAGAAATTAGAACAAAGTTGTTGGAAAAATTATTGGTAGAGGGATTTCATATTTACTGGTAGAATCAATCATCATTTGGGGCACTGAAAGAACTAATACTCATGGACAACCATTCATTTTCTGTCTGTGATACATGTCTGGAGTCGAACTAGACAGTATTTTTGTGATGAGGCTTCCAAGACAACTTACGCAATATAAACAACCACACAAAAGAAATTTCATCACTTGCATGTCCATATACATTTCTTCTGAACTGGACAGACTTACGGAAGGTATTCTACGGGCTATTATTCTTCCCGTAAAAGCTCCATGAAGTAGACAGGATCTTGTTTGCTATCGCAAGTCAAATTAATTGATATCGAGGGATAAAAATGGAAAATAAGTGCAATTGGCGATGATCATTCGAACGTGTTCTAAAGTTTTAACATACATGACGTAATTGGTCATTACAACCCTTCAGTGAGGATTTCGACCTAATATCTCACATAGGGTTGCCAGCCTGGCTAGATTTGGCTGGATTGTCCAGCTTTTTGATGCTTGTCCAGCTAAAATTTAATTTGTCCAGCTAAATAGAAATTTTTTTAGTACACTGCAATAACTTGGACAATAATTTTCATGTTAACTTTGTCAAATCATGTTAGCCAACACTGATTGTACATTTGTTATACTTAAATATAAATTATATGTATTTTAATAAAAATTATTTACACAAAACCAAAATTAACATTTTCTTTGTATTTTTTTATGTCCAGCTTTTCTTTGTTCTGTCCAGCTTTTTAAAACCCAATGTCCAGCTTTTTGCGAATCGGAATCTGGCAACCCTAATCTTATACCACCTATGTTGTGTGTTAATACATAGTCGGCCATCATAGGTGTTCAAATGAAATTTTCGAGTCCATTCGCATACCATCTTCAAGACATTTCTGAAGACTAAGGTCATATTCCAGTTCCGATAATAAGATAGATGGCTTACGTGTTTGTCTGGCATGTTTGTATACTGCCTTTGTCCTAGAGGAATACCTGTCCTATAAGCCAAAGTTGGTTTATTGTTATTATGGTTTCTTGTGTATCTGTATAGGACATGGCGCTATTTCAAATTCATTTCATTGTGATTGATCCACCGATAAAAACTTCAACTCTTGTTGTGCGTTGTATTCTTTTGCCCTTTCTAACGTGAGCTTATAGCGTGAACAGGTCTCAACAACGATTGAGGATTTTGGTTTGCCTTTTGCCAAAGACTGAGGTTAGATATCATTGACGGCTAAAATATTTATCAGTTTTCGAATACCTGCTGTGAATATTTGGCCTTAATTGCTGCGTTCAATGAATTACAACCATCCTAGAGAGTGATTGATAGAGATGTGTGCTCGTTAAGGCAACCAATTGATTGCCAGTATTTAGTATTTATTCTGTTTTTTTCGTTTGCGATTGAACCGTCCGACTATATTAAAATGGTTCAAAGATGGCAGAACGATATCACCTTCTCCAAAAATTAGTTGCCAATTCGGGGACAAGTTGTGTTAGAGATAGTATTTCGCATAAACCCATTGAAGTTCATAATCAAGAATAATATTAGCAGTGGAGAGAGAACTCCAGCCTTAGCTGGACTGAAACAAAGTACCAGAAACATTCGAATAAAATACTTTTTCTATGCTAAATTTTATCCTTCACAGACCACCTTACGCCACCCATTTTTAGAAAAATTATACTCTTTGTTAAGGGATCATATTTGTTTGGGAAGCGACAACATTGAATTATTGTTTTAAAACTCCAGTTCCGCATATAAAAACTACATTTATCAGCAGCTGCTGATGTTTATTAGCAGTTCCTGCAAACTTGGTTGCATTAAATTTGCTTTTTTGTTACTCTTCATAATTGTTAATGATTTTGTTGGTTGGTTGGTAATTAAATTAAATTTGCAAAATGTGCAATAATGTTTGCCTTTCTTGGCTGGTTTGAAAAACGAAAATCGGTGGAAAAAACAAGCCTCATAATTCACTGAAAACTCATATTTTTTTATAGAAAGAAGAAGCATTTCTCAATGAAAACGAAAGTGCTGCACAAGTAGGATTGTTGGCGCTGGTGGATTGGTGTTTGAATTGAAATGGGGATACATTACTGTGTTGGATTTTGTACCAGTTTCATGATTACACGTGATAATTGCTTAAAATTCCAAAAAGAGAGGCTTTCTTATGAGTGGTGGTGGAGGTGGCGGTGTTGGTTGGTTTGCGTTTTAAGCGTCTAAAGAAATGGCTCTGCTCTGCTCTGGTCTGGTAAGATTTTGATTTATCAAAATCCATTTCTAAAACTATAGACTTCAAGCGGAACAATAATGGAAACACAAGAAACAAGAAAAGCAACAACATGTATAATATTTTAGTTTTGTTGAAAAAAAAAATCTACAACAATAACAAGCACAAGAAATAAAATTATTAAACGAAATGAAAATTAAAGATTGAGGAAGTTTTCGACCATATTTTTGTATTTTTTGTCTGTCTGTCTGTCTAAATGCGTATTTATATATAGAAAACCATATTAGAGCATGACTTATAAAATTAAATGAAAATCAAGGCAAATAGAGGAACATTTTTTTTCCAATTTCTTTCTTGTTTTTTATTTTTTTTTTTATTTTTTGATCGTTTAACTTCCTTTATCTGTTGCCAGTGAATTAATAAAAACAAAATGAAAAAAACCAAAAAAATATTCCAAAAATTTGTTGTTGTTGTTTTCTTGTTAAGGAAGATTAAATGGATTTTGAAATTTGATTTGATTCGTTTAAGATTCCGTCAGTAGCACCATACGGAAGTTAAAATGAATAAAAAAAATTGAAAATAATCGATAAGCAGACCCAGAAATGTTTACGTAAACAAACAAAAGTTCAAAGATTTAACGGAAATTCTTTTTGTTGCTTTCATTTGAGGAGGGCTGGCCATAAAGGTAAAATCCGTTATTTTATCACTTCCCGTTTAAGAAAAACAACAAATGACAAGAATTAAAAGACACGAACACGAACAAAAGCCAAGAAATGAAAAGAATGGTAAAGAATCAAAGAAAAGAAAGAAAGAAGCCTCGTTCGTGTACGCTGTAGAAGAACTCTCAACAGTTTCTGAGTGTTTAGATTGTCACCAAAAGTCCATTAAAGACACATAAAAAAATTATGCATAAAAAACCTCCATTAAAAACAAAACAACAACAAAAACTACAATTTCAAATTCAAATTGTCAATCGAACTCCATCTTTTATAATGACCATGCGTGTACGTACATATGGATGTATGTATGTGTGTCTGTGACCCAACAATCGGAACAAACTTTTTTCTTCTTTCTTTCAATTGAAATTAAAATCGTAATTAATATGCGAAACACATACGTAAATAAAAATATTGAAGAAGCTAAAGTAGAAGAAGCAGAAAAAACAGAAGCAGAAGAAGAAAAATATTGCTGAAGAAGACTTTTATTAAAGAAGTACCACAGAAGAAACCAGAATTGTAAAATGTAGAAATCAAACCCATGTCCATATTAATCTATAGATTAACCCTTTAGGCAATAGATTCCTGGAGAAAACTGATCAATTGTTTTACTGGGAGTGTTTTAGTGAAAGTATGATATCTAAAGGGTCCGCCAAATAACTTTTTTTTTGAAAATTTCTTTTTTTATTTGAAAGTACAATCCTTCCAGTTAATAATGGAAAATAATTTCATTCAAATGGCTGCCTCGGCTGGCCATGCAGTAGCCTACACGATCGGCCCAATTTTTAAGCACATTATCGATTGTGTGCAGCTGTATTTCACCAATGGCTTCACGAATATTGTCCTTTAAAGCGTCAATTGGCTTGTCGGTGTAACACTTATCTTTGACGGCACCCCACAAATAATAGTCCAACGGTGTCAAATCGCAGCTCCGAGGTGGCCAAACGACATCAGCTCTGCGGCTGATAATGCGATCTTCAAAAACAGGGCGCAAAACATCGAGCGTAGCTTCGGCTGTGTGGCACGTAGCGCCGTCCTATTGAAACCAAATGTTGCCAATATCCTCCTCTTCAATTTTTGTGAACAAAAATTCGTTCAACATGGCCCGATAACGATCGCCATTGACTGTAACGGCCACTCGTGACTCGTTTTGGGTGCGTTGGCTTTTCAATTTATGCGTGCGGGTTTTTTGTGCCCCAAATGCGACAATTTTGCTTGTTTACATACCCGCCAAGATCAAAATGAGCTTCATCTGAGAAGATGATTTTTTTGCCAAAATCGGCATATTCTGTAAGTCGATCGCAGGCCCACTTAGCGAAGCGAAAACGCATTGGATGGTCAATTTTCGTTCAGCGGAAGGATAAAACTAATTATCTGTCAAGTCAGACATGAGCTAAGTGTTACCATTCACGAAATAAGCACTAGTTGAAAAAAAACGTTAGATGGCGGACCCGATACAAAAGATAAGATAGGGGCTTGGGCAGACTTCAATTGCACGCTTACTTAAGCCCGTTAGAGAGCTGATATCACAGCTACAAATATGAAGCTCATGCAAATGATCCTCGATGCTTCCTGAGACTTGTCGGACTCTAAATAAGCTCGTAAGCCCCTTCAGCAATCTCAAATCCCAAAAGTCATCAGGTTTAGATGAAAAGAGAGGCTCAAATGCAACATATTTTATCCATTCATACGTATCTTCCATGAAAATTAAAATCTATTTAACGAGTTTTCAGAGAAAATAACAGTAAAAATACTACAAAAAGATGAACAGCGCATGATACGAAGCTTGTTTTTCAACTAATAACCAGAATCTCAGATGGGATAATACCAGCACGGAAATCAAAACAAACGGCCCCCATCAAGCTGTCTGTGGTATGGCTTACACCACTTTAATCTTTGGGTGCCACTACTAGAACACCAACTGCCACGTAAAACATGCCAAGCATTTCAAGTGGAATGATGTGAGCGGCAAAGTGAGGTTATGTCAGAACACCTCTTTAACATTGTAGCACAATCGGAGCCTGAAGTTTCTGAGAAAATCTTGCAGCGCTAAGTTACTAATTTACTTAATTGGTGGCTACAACCCTTTAGTCAGGATTACAATCAAGCTTCACACACCACTCACATTGTAGGTGTTAATTTTATTCATGAATGGCAGGACATATGTATATACATACATAAAGTCGACGAATGACAGATTTTTGAGAAACTTTTCATGGCAATTTTTATTTGTTCTCAGAGTTTTTCGAAACGACTGCAAAGGGAAAGGTGACTGAAGAAATATTTTTTCATATTTCGTTTTGTTTGAGATTGACTGGGGTTTAAACCGCGACTTTACGTCTAATAAGCCAACACATACTACCTACTAGACTATGGCAATTTCAGAGATAGAGAAAAGACCTGAATTTAATGTCTGTGCCTGTTATAAATCCGATACAAATACGCTGACATACTCCCTTGAATACTTTGAGTGTTGGCCCTTAAAGGGTTAAATGTGTTTATTAAACACTTTTTAATTTTTGCTGTTCGAATAAGTACTTTCAGTTGCTGTACTTGTATGATGAGCGTTTAAATGTGACTGGATGTCAAATAAGCGCGCGCTCGATTACATTTTTTGAGAAGAGAAACTTTTTTTCATCGTTTAGGCTTTGTAAATGCTGTTGATGGCTTATGGATGGATTGGACAACTAAATGGACAGACAAACGACACTTAGTCAGTTTCAGTTACTGACATACACAGATTATGGTTGTTGTTGTAGTTAAATCAACGGCACTTTGTAACGTATTTTTACTTTGCTTTGTTTTTGTTTTTTTATTCAGTTTTAGTTTTCTTACTTCAACAGTTTTTCACCATTTTTATGGCTGTTGATGTGGTTGTTGTTGTTGTTGTTTTTGTTTTCAAACTCACATACACAGGAAATATCGTCAGTTGTCTTGCATGATCATATTCCATAATTGAATTGAATAAAAATAAAATGAAATAAAAATGGTTACAAAAAGAAAAACAAAAATAAACTCCAACTCAACTCAACACAACTTAATTCAATTCAAATAAAATAAAATAAATAATCAATCGTGTCTAAATAGAAAAAAAAAATATAAAGAAATACAACAAGAACAAATAGTTTGTGCCACATAGCCATCCATCTCATAATATTATGATCGTACGTACTTTGAGTATATACATACATATGTACGTATGTGTCAGTATCTACGTGTGTGTTGCATGCCCCTGAGTGTAGGTTAAATGGGTACATTAACCGCTCTACACGAAAAAATAATAAAAAAAACTACCACTGAATTAAATTAAAAATAAAAGAGTTTCTGTTCTTAGATTAATTTTTGTTGTCGTTGTTGTTGCTGGCATTTAATACAATATTTTGCGTTATTGAGGGATTCTAATGATGGATTCATATGGATTCGACCATTTATTTAGCAATGACTTCAATTTGCCAGGCAACCGAGCAAGCAGTTAGGCAGCAGGCAGGCAGGCAGGCAGGCAATTGCCAAGTGTTGTTAATTAAGCGGTCTAATAATTCTAACATTCGACACTGATTCATTTTCTGTGTTTTTGTTTTTATTTTATTATTAATTTGTTGCCAATTAAATATATTAATTATAAAATATTATACAACATCTTTACAAATAACAAAAAAAAAAACAAGAAAAAAAATTATGAAAATAAAAATATTTTTCAGCCACTGCATAAATTATTTGCAGTGCACAGAGTTTAGAGTTTAGAATCAATAGAATTGATTTCTTTGCCAATGAACATGCGATTCGATTGGATTTGTCATTGATTTGCATGTAAAACAATAACGTGATGAAGGATACCAAAAGTCAAGGATACACATTTTCTAGATTCCACTGAAAAGTCCTTGAAATTTTATCGTAGTTTCTAAAGATCGATTTACAGGCAAACGTTATTCACGTACATATTTAGTATAACGGTCATGATCATAGCTGCCAGGTTTGACGATTTATCGTCATTTTGACGATTATGAGCTCCAAAAATATCATATTGACGATATGACGATTTATGCCCTCATTTTGACGATTTTTGAAAATTAAAAATTTACATCATTTTCTTTACTTCAGGACACAAAAGGCCACTTTAAGCTTTGTATTTGCTTTGGAATTATTACTATTGGAAATTTATGTTAGTAATAAAAACGAGTAAATTATTATACTTTTAAGTTATTTTCGAATATCTGTGCTGATTTTTCTGTATTGTGCCTTTTTAATTCCTTAAAATAAAAAAATTACAACTCCTAAATAACCTCGTAATTGAGCATAATGTATCATTTGCCGTTGCAGACAATTTTAAAAATTCGATTATAACCTCTAATATTACCATCGGAAGAACAGAGGCAAGTGCCATTATTTTTTTTTTCGTACGACCAACACCATCCATCCCCTAAGGATGGCACTGTGTTTGAAACTAGGAAAATATGTTATGAGAAGGAGGAAAGAGGGAGCAGTGTTTATGGACACTACGTTTGAATATTTTTATACCATAAGTAACAGGAAAGACCTCTGCAGGAATTGAGTTTCACATACGAATAGTCCGTCTAACAAACGAACTTTGTCTGTAATGCAGTGTGCGATCCACTGTTCAATCGACCATATACGGGTGTGCTGGCCGAGAAAGACATGATTTTTATGAGCAAGTCCCCTTATTTCGCTCGAGAAAAATCCTTTGTAGTACCAACAGTGAAACACAAGCAATATTGCAACGATGCTCCAATGAATCAATGGAGTTGGCCTCTCCTGTACAATGGTCTCCTTATAAATGGTTATTTTTTTATTTTTCTGACGATTTTTTACGATTTCAATGAACGACTGACGATTTTTTTTCAAATATGTGACGATTTGATGCTTCATTTATCAGGCAGCTATGGTCATGATACAGTTTCTATTTATGGAACAATTGAAGTATAATTTTACTCAGAATTTGTTTTATGCAGAATTGAGGCTTAGTTTAGCCGCCCAAATTTAAGTTTGTCAAATAATTTGTTCATGATTATCGAATTTGAAGAGGCTGTAAACACACTCTAAGTAATCATCTAAGTAAGACTTCTGACTCCTGACAATCAGTCAGTCAGTAGCAAATATTCTTTAAACCTTCCCTACTCTTCTCTTGAGGACAAAAGGAACTTAAAAAAATTTTGAACTCCTTACCACTACACAAAAACATATTTTCAAAGAACGTGTTTTTATAGGCAACGACATATCGCACCCTGTCATCCAGGAATGAAATCAAAATATAAACAAATTTAATTTTGAGAACAAGATATGGAAGTACGATGCAATTCAATAAGCAGCAGTATGAGAAATGATACCTATAGTTTTTTATTCAGAAACTAATCACAAACTGCTTCAAATAATGAATTTATATTCACTCGAAACATTCTTTAGCAGAGAATCAAATGGATAAATTGACACAAACTTTACTCATTTGCAAAGGCAAGATGGAATAATGGAGCCTCTTTTATAAAGACCAGATCATTTTAGACTGATATGGTAGTGCGCAGAATAAAATTTGCATTAAACTTAATCCGAATTAATTGAAGCGATCTGAAAGCAGTTATAATGGGTCACTGGCGTCTGGGTGCGTATGCCCATGTGATAATGATGAGAATCTCTGTTATTGAACTGTTATCACGGCATCTTGAGATAAAGGATTCTTGAATACTTTATTGACAAAACTTTACTAGCCAAAGGCGATTAAGCTAGTTAATCCAATAAAACTATTGGTATGCTACACAGTTATAGTTGCATGACCAAATAGGTACTATTAGAAGTGCCTAGTAAGTGCTCTTTGAAGCGACTGCAAATTTAACATAATTAACATTGTATTCTTTGATTACAATGATGTAGTGCATCAGTGCATCTTTTCACTGTCAGTAAAAAGTATAACAATGAATTTATACAATAGATGCGTGAAGTAATAGGTGACGGGGTTTTAGTTTGGCCGAACCAATTTAGATGATCAAATGAGACACAAGACATACGACATGCGATGTTTTTGTGTAGCAGAAAACGAATAGTATCATGTAAACTCAATATGTAATGAAAGCGTACGATATAGAGAGAATATATGCTGCCTTCGTTGTTGAAATTTTTCAATAACCATCACACTTCATGAGATCAGGGCTACATTCATTTTATTTTAATTTGATATTTGATTTTTACTCTCGTTTTTTAAAATATGGATGGAGTCCTGCAATATGTTCTCTCTGGCTTATCGTGTAAATTGGCCTTAAGGGCGTATTAGTAGCGTTTCATGAATAACAAAAGGCATTGCAAAAATGTTTTAAAGAGAAATTGAAAATCATTAATTAAACAAAACTAAATGAGATGCAGATCTGTTGACTGTCCAATACATTCTTCTAAAATTTGAATTAATTTTTTAAAACTCCCTTGACAGTATATGGCCACTGTAAAGCGGTGGATTTTGTTTTGTTCGGTTTTTTGTCGTTTTGTTTTAGTTTCATTATTACAGAAGAGGGCCATTGTCCTACCATAGTCCCTAGGATGACACGGTTCTCGGCTGTCGTTGCTTGAAAAGAAAAAAACTCTGTGAATATCTATTGGGTTGTCGTATTGAAGGAAACTCTTATAGATTTAAATTTTTCCAAGATAAGATGGTACATGCCTTTCCTATGATGTTTGTTGTTAATGCTAAACATTCTTCGAGTGGCCAAGAAGGACTCTTCATTTTTTTTAACTATAAACCCAAGTACCTCAGTACTTTCAGTAACATATGCTATAGCATACCTGGGGCATTTAACATTTTATTTATATTTTATCCGATAACGTAAAGTTTCCTATTAAAATTTGGAGACCGTAAATTTAGAATAAATTTCAATATAAAAAATTTTTAAATTTGAAAAATCTAATTGAAAAGCCTTTAAAACATTTTTTTATTTTTATTTAATTTTTAATATAAAATGCTTTAATAGTTAAATTATAGCATGATGAATAACTTGCATTGTAATTTAGATTTTAAATTAAATTAAAAGTTTCTTGGCCAAGGTCAGTTTTTGCTTTTTTTGTTTTTTTTTTACATTTTTGCCTTGAAAATCTTCCAGTACAATAAGTGTGTGAATTTTGTGGTTGAATTTAAGTTGACGTTTGAATCCAATTACAGAAACCCAAACCAACATCTTACACTTACACTTCCCAGTTTTTTTTGTTCTGCTCTTTCTTCTTCTTTATTTTGTGAGAAAATAAAATCAAAAGAAATTAAATCTTGAAATCAGCAAAAATAGAACAAAAAAAACTGAGCGAATTTCAAATTTAATCTCAAATGTGTTACCGAATATCGTCAAACCAATTCTAGCATCAGGGGAATGAGAAGAAAAGTTTTGAGAGTGTGTGGAGGAAACCACAGTGAAATAGAGTGGCTTGAATACAGTTCTTATCAGCAACTAGAGTGCCACAATGCTTTGCAGATTGATGGGAAGTTTGGTTTTTTCTTTAAATTTTAAGGCGTTTATGTTTAGAATAAGAATAAACAAAATTATTCCTGCATGTGCAGGTCTTAAGTGACGTTAATCATAAATTTTGTGGATACTTTTGGTGGGGTTTTATGTTTTTGTAGTGTTCTTTTCAACGTATAATTTGAACATGGTTGTTTTGTTGTCTATGAATACTAAGTATATCAAATGACAGTCACTTACTCGCTTCCTTTCATTTTTTTTCCTTTTGGTCACACACAGAATCAAGTGACATATAAGTGACAAAAAAAAAAAGTGACACGTTTATTGAGAAAAAAAACCGCTCAGCCTAAATCAACAACGTTAGCGTTAATGCGTTACCCATCAAATGCTAGAATGTGGCTGTGGCCGTTCAAATAAATTTCTAATCAAATGAAATTCATTTAAAACCGATACACTGTGTACATTTATTTCATTTCGTTTCATTATTGTGGGAATTTATTTCTTTTACTAGTTTTTAGTGGTATAATCCAAGCATTTTTTTGGGGTTTATTTCATATCAACACTTTTGAGGTTTTTCTTGTTTTTTTTTCGTTTTTTAAGAAAAACACATTTTTTTCTTTTTCTGTTTATCGTATCACTTGATTTAATTTGATTTTGAGGGTGTGGTTATCATTAAATTAAATAATTTTTATTTTATTTGATTAAATAAATGTTGTTATTTGATCTCAACTATGGTATAATTCATCATAAATAAACCAATAATCAGTGATATTGTTGTCGTACACACCATACATACGGTATATGACTTTAAATTTTCTTTATAAGAACTTTCTTAGAAGATTACCTTGTATAAATAGCTATGAAGTTAAGTAAAGTTCCGTGAAATGGGTTTGGCCCCATAATTTATGGCATAACTTCCTTGACAATTTAGATTCACATAATGCAGCGACTCGGATCGCTTACTTTGAAAAGAACCATAATGGAGTGCATTTTCTAAAAGACTTTAGTATCGCGTCTCCTTGAATTCATAAATTCATCCATCGATATCCATTGGAAATTTAGAACGTAGATACGATTCCACTAACGAAAGATCGACATACGCATAAGTTGGTTGATCCTTAGAAAAGATCACAGAAAATATATATTAGCTGCCGAAGTATTAATCTCCTCACCTGGCTTATACAATCTTTGTGCCCATCTTATGCGAAGGATTGAAACCCCATATCATCCTCAACATTGGTTCATACCAGTGTGTATGCATATCTGATCACTCTATAACCGATCATATTATCAAGCTAAGTTAATTCGTCAAGACATTAATACCCATAACCTTCATATCGATATTTAGTAAATTTATGAGACTCTCACTGGCATTCATTCTAACCTAAATAAACTTTGGAAAATGATCTTCAACAACACAGGTAGTCGCATGAAAGGTTTGGGACCGCATTCAAAAAATTTCACAATATTAAAGGTTTTCGATAAATCTTGTGATGTAGCTTTTATAATATACTTCGGTAACAAATACCAAAACATGCAAACTAATATTCGAGTAAAACGAGTCTGTATAGTTGTCTACACTGAAAACATTGATTTGAATGGTAGGACATCAACAATAGAAATCGAATCATTCCTTGCACTTAAGACAAATGCAAATTCTTTAGATTTGTGGTAAACGAAGAAAAAACAATCAATATATCACGACTCAGAGATACTTAGGTGATCCCCGAAAACTTCCAAGTTGTGCCAGCAGCTTATAGAACCAGTTTTTCTATATGGATTTGAACCTTGGTGTGTAAAATCAAGAGACGACCAAGTTTTATTGATTTCTGAGAAGAAAAAAAGTTTATGGTACTACCTTTGAAAGATAATTATAAATATCGCCTATAACGAATTGAGCAGATGTGCCTCCATAAAAAATATTCAATAAATGATAAAATTCCCGAGTACTGAAGGCAGATGGTGGTGGGGTGGTTCAAACCCATGACAAGATCATGACAAGGCGGCTTAACTCACTACGGGTAATACAATGGGTCATATAAGCGACTGAGTTAAACTTATAGCTGTGAACGACAAGCTACCCTGAAACATAACTACTATCCAACTCATAAAAATAAAGATCAGCTGAATTGTTTAAAGTACTGTTACTACATGTTTAAGTTTTCAATAAATGACTTACCTTTTGTCGTTGCTTTAGTTCTCTTAAATTTGCTGCCGCCTATCCGACTTTCAACATATATTATTCGAATCTAGTTTGGATGGCCGTAGTCACGTTAATATGCCTTTTTTACAAGAAATAAAGAAAAAAACAAAAAAAGTTAAACATGATTCATGGCAATTATTACTCTCACTTAGAGTATGCCCAAATTGTCTCACTAAAAAGGAGCATTTTTTTTAATGTAAATTGTAAATATATTATCAGTGTTTGTGTATTTTATCACTTTCAAAAATGCTTGATCGATTATGTATAACTGATGGATGTCATAACCAAAGTACCTCCGAAGTCTCAGACTACTCGTAAATCAGCCAGGTGCTTGCATTCTTCTTTAAGAACAAATTGAACCAGTTAATTGCCGAAGATATTTACATTGAACAGATGAATATAATCAGGATGCTGCAACAACTACACTAAACCCTCTGTAAACATTATTATGCAAATGATATCAAGTCTACCGCATGTTATAAAAACTGAAGGTAAATTGATCCTCCGCAGGATATTAAACAACAACAACAATAAACTTTATTGTCTGAATATAAAAGCAAAAACGAAAAAAAGGAGAAGAAGGACAATAAATCTGATGCTGATAATCTTCACAACACTAATCAGCACTTTTAACACGCATCACAAGAGACGAGAGCGAAAAAGAGAAAGATATTTGTCCCAGCATCACGGATCCCTTTTAAGAAAGCCACTAAAAAAGGAAATAATTGATGAAATCATTTGTCAAGGAGAAGGCAAAACATAAGAAAAAAATAACAACAATTTTCGCTACTCAGTTACGGTCAAAAGGGTTCAGCCTGTTAGTTACGGCAAAAGATCATTTCATTGAACTTATAAATCAAAGAGAAGAACAAAAAAGGAGATCGTAATTTGGAAGCGAATGCAGGAGTTAAAAATTTAACGGTCAGTTGAAAACCGGTTTCCATAGATTTCCCCCTGTTTTTTTGTTTCGAAACCAGCTCTTATCCTGAAGATTACATTGTTAAAGGTTAAGCAATGTCCTTCGGGCTATTTTTAAAGGACAACATAACATACATATAAGCATAGAATACGAGTTCCTTTAAGATGTTAAACAAATGACTGGGGGTTGTTACCTTTTATTGCTGATCTTTGCTACATGGCCTGTGTTTTTGTGTGCCTCATGCGCATGTGTTAAAGATGTTTCCTTCTTTTATGAAACATTTTGGGTGGCAAATAATGAACTTTCAACTCAAAATTCTGTTTAAAAAAAAATTTTTTAGGGCAATATCGGTACATTTCTGATTTCTGTTGATAAATGATGGATAAAATTAAGAAGAAAAAATATGTCGTCGAAATGCTAAAGTTAATCGTTGAATTGTTGATCTTTGAATCTTTTATTAACATGAGTGGATTGGTTTTAAGGTCCATCGAATTTTTAAGGGTAAAAACAGACATTTTTAAAGAAGTTTTCAGTTTAAATAATGGCTGCCATAGGGTCACAATGCAGTTGACCAATAAAGACATACAAAATGCTGTAGTTTTTTTTTATAAATCTTGAAAGATAAATAAAACAGGCGGTAATTTTGTAAGGAAATTCTAAAAGCTTGACAACTAGAATATTTTAATGTCATATCTTAGGCTTGAAATAATTTTTAATCTTTACTACTTAAGATTCAATTCATTTTCTCTTACAAAAACCGTTTGATCGTTTGCACATCTTGGATTTAAAAATCAATACGAAACTTAAACCACAAATCCTTTAAGAAAACAAAACCGAACTGAACTGAATGTCAAACACGTCAGTCAATCAAATATGATAGAATTGTCCTGTCAAAATCATTCACCAAAAGTCCAGTCATATTGACCGTTACAGTTTTTAAAAAAAGGTACTAAAAAACGAAATCAAATCAACATACGATGGGAAAATAATTTCGTTTCGTTTTTTATAACGAAGCCATTAAAGCAAAGAAAAAGGATGCAAATGCTTTAACAATACATCCTTAAAGGGATATGCAACATATGTTGTGCTCTATATATTCAAAAAGACTGCTTCAACAACAACAACAATAATTAGGAGAATATCTTAAGAATAAAAAAAGCAGTGGTCAGCGTGACTGAACAAAGGACGAAAGGGAATACGAAAAATAACGAACAAAACGAACGAGACTATTGAAAGGAGGTCAGTGACTAAAAATATGTGTTTTTTCCGCAGGACATTCAATATAGAAAATAAGCAAAAGAACACCGGGTGAACGCAAACACACAAATATAGATCAAGACTGGATTTCTGGATTTCTATAACGGTCAGTTGAAGTAATTTTCTATTGTTTTTTAAAAACTTTTTTCTTTTTTTCTTACAGAAAATAAGCCGAAGAATTTTATATTTGCATTTTCGACCAGTAGCTACTGAGGAAAAATGTCTCATGTCCTGTTTTTCTAATTTTATTTAAATTAAGCTGATTTTGTTCATGAAAAAAATGTGTAACTGTTGTACTTATCAAAGAAAAAGGCGCAATTTCATCTTTATAATCCATTTTAATTTGCAGTTACTTTAGTTATTTCGTGAGAGACAGAAAAAATATTTCCTCCATTTTTCTGTAAAGAATTCATCATTGGCCAGTGGATATGTGCATGGCATCACTATACAGCCATTAATTTCAATTAATTTTTGTATAAACATTTTATATTTTCACCCTTAAAATTTAACACGATTTAAGTTGGTTTCACACCTTTTCCAGTGCAAAGATCAAGAGGGGAAATTAATCCAATTACTTTTGGGTGAATTTTTAGAGAAATTTGTTTTTACAATAATTTATTATGTTATTTATTAAAATTTAATTTCAATTAAACGATTATAACTGATAACATTAAAAGGATCATTTACTGTGGTATGTAAAGTTTATTTACTAATATGAGATCTATATCAATATCTTTTAACAAACTAACGATGACTTCAAGACAAGATATTTGTTATTTATTATTAAAACAGGTCTGAAATCGCAAAGTATTGCTGTAGGTAGGTGGAAAGGAGAGGAGACGAAACGACATTATGTACAAACTTCCTCATCTTCTTTCAGCTCGCTTCTCTTAGAAGGGTAGTGTTTACCCAAAATATAGGGATTTCAAACTAAGAAAGCAAGACATATAAGGTATATCACGAAAGGCCTGAAGTAATTGTTAATCGTCCTTTTACATTCCAGCATAGTTTTTCACCTGATATCCACGGATACTATTGCCCTAATTGATATGTAACTACCGGTATAGGTATTAAATCCCTACTTGTTAGGTTTACCAAATTATCAGTGGCCCAGATCGTACGTTTTTTAATTGCACGTGCCTACGTTTGAGAAAGGCTTATTATGGTCTGGTAGGCGGAGGCGTACTCGAATTCTGGTTTGTCTTTAACAAGTTCTTAAGGACATCTGTACAAAAGATTAGGTTAGAGGACGTAGGTACGTACAGTACCCGGAAGTCGAATTGACCCATTGTGCAAAAGATTGATTTGGCCAAGAAAATCGCTCTGGTATCAAAATAATGCAATTGGCCGCGAGTGATGTTGGATAATTTCGTTTTAAGAGAGTATCCGTCCTGTATCCCAATAATTCTCCAGTAACCCAATTATACCCATAGCGATGTGTTGAAATTGGCATCTCATGTCGAACCCAACGCTACCCACGATCTGAATTTGCATCAACAACCAAGAGAACGTTCTTCGATCTCATGTTATCTCATTTCGGTTAATAAGAGAGTGCAAGTATGAGTAGATTACTATTTGCTTCTTTTTTCGAACTACGCTTATGTACATATGTAGTTCCCAGGCCACCGATTTTCAAGTAGTCAAGTTGGCCAGTTCGCAAATTATCACCTGTAGATTAGTACGAAAATACGGAAACATATTGGATCAGTCTTTTTTCGCGAAAGAAAATTAGGACGATTTGACAAACGCCAGATCTGACTCGTGAGAACGATATCCGGCCTCATTTGGTTCATTCATAGGAGCGATTAGAAGGGAAATACCCCTTTTCAACATGTACTTATAAAAGGAAATTTGGGAATGGAGTTCTATACAATCTAACACCATACATGGCCTGAATATTACATTAGCCTTACTTGACCGCTCATAGGCTACAGCAAAAGTGATATTTCAGACAAATGTGAGTCAGCCTCGACGGGTTGTAGAAAAATTATATGACCATGAAGGAGAAGACAGTTGAATATGTTCTTTGCGTAATAGTAAACAACCATCATAGGACCACCTTCCGTAAGTGGTCCTTATGCGTCATCTCCGAGATATCATGTAAATATTGAGTACCCCAATCTGATGATCTGGACATGGTAAAGAACCAAAACGTTGCCTCATTACTCTACTGGATGCTCGTTGTAATTACGGGCTTTTTTGACTTTTTCTTCTGGTCGGCTAGCAGATAGTTTATTGACTAACTAAATAGAAATTCTGATATCAAATTCCAAGTCTAAAAAAATTAAAAAAATAAAAATACTTTTTACGACGTCCCCGACACGGAATTCTTGGGGTACTAGTGTAAGTAATTGTAATGGAAAAGCTTTTTAAATCTGTCGTTCATATCAGCCATATTAGTTCTGTTTCTGTGCTAGAGAAACCATCTTTATAAGGTGTAATGTATGGCTTACAAAGAACTTATCCCATAAAAGACTCAAGAACTCATATCTTGGATGACCTGGTAGTCTAGTGAGTAGTGTGCTAGACTATTGTGAGGGGGTCGTGGACTCTGGTCTACTTACAACACCGAACATATAGTCTTAGTTACTCCTTTATAATTGTATTGTAATTGATAAGTAAATATATAAGTGTGTTTAGTCACTTACCGAAAACAGTATTCATATTGGAACCTATAAACTTTGCTTCAAAGTGGAATATATTTTAAAACATACATATGCAACTCCTTTAATTTATTATGGCATCTACAATAGCTTAAGCTACGGGAGTTTAAGTTTCTACATTAAAATAAGGAATAAATCATATAGAATTGCAAAGTAGTTAATCAAAAATCATAAGAATTATTTGAGCACCTCAAAATGTATAAGTTCTAGCAGCTTTCCTATTTCAAAGACTTTATTTAAATGCCAAAAAGAGAATACTTATCCTGTTTGTGAACATGACATTTACTTCGCTAAGAAAAACATTTAAAACTGGACACATAAATAAACGAAAAAAAAAAACGATTCAAGACTCGAAACTGAATTTTCCTTTTCATTTGAATAAAAATGCAAATTAAGTTGAAAATTTTAAATGAAATTTTCCAATTGCTTTGTTAATGCCCAAAAATTGTAAAAGGCTGAATGGCAGCTATAGCTGACCCCTTATCCTTTCTTATGTCCAGGTCGTAGATGAGACAATCAAAAACAGAGCAAAGGACGACTAAACGAAGGACGACTGACCACACTGTATACGAGAAGACGTTAAATTTTTTATGGCTAAAAGAGAATTACGAGTTCAACAACAGCGAAAATGTAAATTTTAAAATGGAAAACATGAAACCTTTAAGAAAATTGTTGAATAATAAATGAACAGGGGGAAGGGGACATACCATATATTACAAAAGACAATTGAATTAATTTTTATTTTTAATTTTTTTTTTTGTTTGTGTTTTTGTGTTTTAATCCGGCTTGACCATTGTCCGGTCGGTCCACTACGTTGTGCCAAATGTTAAAGACAATTTTCGAAGATGATTTGCAAGATGACCATGCAAAAGAAGACAGAAACACCCTTAAATCAAAATAAGATGTCCTAAAAAGGAATTGTGTATTAAGAGAACGTCTTACGAGGGTTGTTTTACAGTTCAAACGCATTTAAATGTTGATCCTAATGCCGTTTGTATGATCTTTGAACACAACAAATTTTTATCTTTAAAATTATTTTTGCTCTCGTTATAATGATTATCGTGCCGGGCTAAACCTTTACTCCATATGCCATATAGGTAAAGCTGCTCTATGGACCTTTTGTTACCATTTACAAGCATACCATGATGATGATCTTAATTATAAAAGGGGAAACGTAGAATTTAACTGGTCATCCTAATTTGAATATTAACTGGCCCTGGCTGACCATAAAGAAATGTGAAATATCTCAACCACTCTTTTGGCTCCAGAGAGTTGATATAAAATTTTATGCTTTTGTTTATGGACTCTTGTCTGGCAAACAAGACATTTTTTCACATCTTAAGTATTACACGCTTGACCAGAGAGTACAACCCTTTGCTTTGAAAGGATCGCAGTCGACTTATAAATGTTTTAATGTCTTGTCTTTGAACTCATATTTCATTTCTTGTTTAAGAAAAAAAACCATGGGGAATATTTCTATATCAAAGCCAATATTTATTTGCTTTTAATTAAAAACCAAGCTTGGTTTTTCAACGTTTTTGCTGGAATGGACCATAAATTATTTTGGTGTTTATGGTTTAAGCGTATAAATTTTTAAAAAAATATGAATTATATGAGAGCAGTTTAAAAGCGTTAAATTGTTTGGGAAGCTGTAGTTGAAACGGTCGTTAATATTTTTCTGGCATTTGTTTTAATTTATTCTGCTAACAACGGACTTTTGTGTGTAATTTGGTCAGAGGTATACGAGGTAACCAAATTACACGCTAAAATCCATTGTTTGCAGAATAAATTTGAATAAGGAAGGAAGCAACACATTTGTTTAAAATTTCTATGTTGCGGTAAATCGAATTCCCTAACTTCAACTTGGCTACCAACTATTAACCTCTGTTACCATCTAACAACGATGCCGATTTCTTTGGGGAGTAATAACTGGCTTCCAGGTAACTTTATTAGATTTTTGGCTTACAGGGCAGTATATTATATGTTACCTCCATTAATGATTGCCCATGTATTCATCGAAGATTTCATCATTTATGCCAAACTATTATAGAGTGGCGCTATATCTTAAAAAATGTACCCCAAGACGTAGATCTGGCTATCAATAATACTTAACAAGTAAATGTCTCTTTGACTTCAATAAACTGTTACAAGTCAAAAGATGTTGAACTTAAATACCTCTTGGTTATTATAGATAGAACAAAAAACGAGCAACAATGAAACTCCATTTCCTTACATTGTCCAAAGATGTGCCGTTTGATTTTGCCACTTTTTGAGGTAAAACTTCTTTGTTTTCCAAGAGAAAAACTGATTCAATTGTAGTTTTCAGGGCTTTAAGGAATTTAAATTTACACTAGTAAGGCCGTCCTGCAAAGATAACGACAAAATAGTATGAATGTGCAAGGTCTAGACTACATGTTGGATGAATCAAAACTTCAAGCTCTTTCATTTTCAACTGGAAAATCAAAGAATTGTGTGGCCTAGCATTGTCGTGATGGGACACAATACCTGTTCTGTTAATCAGTGCTGGCTGTTTTAATTAAAGGGTTTTAGCACACTATTATTTAAACACTTCCCTTCCCAGCTTAACAGATATACAGTGTTAACTGTCTTAGTGTCAGTTTAGGTTTTGCTAAGTGTTCCGCATATTAGTATCAAACATAATTTATTTATTATCTTTCGTAATCGCTCACCTCAGAAATATTTTGATTTCGTCCCGATTTTTGTAAATCCAGCTATCATCAAATGGTTGATAACTGTTTGATGATGAATGACTAGTTCGATAGCAGCGACTACACGACGACTATGTGGCAGTCTTTTTCATTTTTTTCGAGTCACCGAAGAATTATTCTTTTCATATACGTTTTTGTCAGAAATGTCTTACCAAGGATCTTATGTCACACCATGTATTAAACTATGGCAACTTTTACTTAGAAAATGTTGCACATTGAGCTGAATAAAGTCACAGTCTGTTGACGAGGTATGAAGTTAGACTGTTTTATAATTTTCTAACACTGCATTAGTCATAGCTTTATGGCTATATGACTTCTGAAGAAGCTGTGGGTATGAGGAGGACGAAAGATTTTGTCTTTCACCTCATGTGTCAGTACTCTGCTCTTGTCCTGTCACTTCCTGACCACGGTTCAAACCCCAGGTCAGACATTTCCAACTAAACGAAATGTGTAAAAATATTTCTTAGGCGACTTCCTCTCAGCAGATTTCTGGAAAAAACTCTAAGAGTAAATAAAATTGCCATGAAAAGCTTCTCAAAAATCTGTCGTTCGGAGTCGACTTTAAACTGTAAAAGGGTTGAAATGACCAATTATGTATGTTATGTACCGAAGAAGAATTCCAAAAACATATTATACCTTTCTCTTGTACCACGTATTACAAAATTTGTGTACCAAATATGCAGTTCCTTTATACTTTTTGCCACAAGCACTTCCTTTAATCATCATTTCATGTTGAAAAAATGATGTGATCGCATTGATGCCGACAACAATAATTAGATATTCTAATGCACCAATAACATTGAATTCTTTGTGATTCAATACAATTGAGAAAAAAAAAATATTTTTGTTTCTTAGAAATTATTTTAACGTGACGTTCATGACCACACCGGCTACAAATAAAGAGATGAACAATTAAAATTTAAAAAATAAAAACGATAAAAACGATTTACGGAATTTCCAAAACTGGTCAACAATATTTTTTTAACAAAAACATAGATCCAGCAGCAACAACCAACGAGAAGAGAAAAAAAATTCTATTGAATCTGTAGTAACAAGTGTGGCTAAGCCTGTGTGTTTATTCCTCAATATTTACTCACAGAGTAAATAGAGTTGTTTCAATGAAAGAGAGTAGAAAAAAGGCAATAAAAATCAATTTCATTAAAATTTTGCTCATGAAAAAAGATTTCAATAAAACGAAATTCAAATAAAACAAAAACGAACAGAAATGAAAAGAGAGAAAAGAAAACGAAGATGTCATACAACAGATAAACAAAATATTTTATCGAACATGATCAAGTGATAAAATGAAAACCACAACCACAAATTAAATAAAAATCCAAAGAAAATAATTCTTTAACGCAAAAATTTATTTCATTTAGACAATAAAAAAGAGACAAGACAACAGACTCAAGTGTAGAGAACAAAAGGACCATAAAAGTATCGGTTTAAACGGAAACAATTAAACACGAGACTTCCTCAGGATCTTCATAAAAGGCAATGATTATCATCCATACAGAGATAATCCCACAGCATTTTTTTATGGCACACATATACAAGTGTACCTATACAGTCTCTTCATTACACATACATACTTTTTAATGTGTGATCGTACAATAAAACAATTGACACTTGTTTTCTTGACTTGACTTTAGCCAATATAAGAACAAGAGATACAACAGAAAAAAAAGTGTCAATAAATGTGATAAAAAAAATGTTTTGAACAGGGATGGAAACACGTAGTTTATTTCTTATTCAGTACACAGAAGTTGTGGAACCAATAAAGATGCTGCGAAAGTATGCGTATGTAGGATAGCATTTTATTATTACTTAATTGGGTCTGGATTTTAGAATGTCCTGAAATTTCTAAAACCTTTCCATTATAAAATTGCATACAATACCAGTGATTGTGATTAAAATAATAAGAATTGTGCTGGAACTTTGTCTTTTGCGACTACTCGTTAAAGAAAACAGTATATGGTATACAAGTTAGAGATCGAATTTAAACAGAACTAAACACGACCCTAAAAGTTTAGGACCTTTTCAAATGCCTACATCAGATGCAACAACTCGATACGTTTTTGAAAACGCTTCAGCTTTTAGCCAACGACACGTTGTAATTAGGCTAAAATAAATCAAAGAAATACGTAGATAAGGGTAATGGTTTGCGACAGACAGAAAGAAATGAATGGGAATTAAAAAAAAAAAAAGTTTTTGCTAATCAATTTCCATTTTCCCTACAAACTTTTGAACATTTTTTTAACTCAGATAAGTTAATCATCTCAATATGCTGGAGCTCTACATCATAAATGACTATGTCATTTGATAGGAGTGGCTTCATAGCTCTAAGCAGATAGTTACTGCTTCGCGACAGACTTATATCCCTTAAAGGAACGAATAGCAATTAAAAAAAGAAAAGATTTTGTTAACCAGCTTCCATTGTGCCTGCAAACTTTTGAACATTTTTTTTTTTAACTCAGATAAGTTAATCGTTCATCCCAAATTAACATGTCATTTAATAGAAGTGATTTCATAGTTCTAAGCAGATAGTTTACAACTATATAAAGTACTGTCAGTATATATTTTATAAACAAATCAAAAGTAAAAGCTTCCCTGCCATCTCTGACTAAGAGCAAAGACAAAAACAATAAAATTTAAAAAGATAGAGAAGGAGAAAGGAGTCTGATTAAAAATTCACAAATGGTTTCATATTTCACACAAAAAAAAAATCGAAAAAAATTCAACTTTTATCACACAATGTTTATGAACTGTGTAATTGTCAGTCCATCCGTTCGTCTGTCCATCCTACTACTACTACTACTACTAACTGTCTGTCTGTTTTTTTCTTTAACAAAAGCGCACCTGATGAGAAAACACAATGAATTTAATACAACCATGAAGATGATGATGTTGATGATGATGTTGTGTTGACCTCTTTCAGGATGTTCACTCTGCTTCAGTTCATCAGTTCATCAATTCATCCAACCAACCATTTGATTTGATGTTCCTCTCTCTTTGTATGCGTTAATATACCTGCATATGTGTGTGAGAACGTTGGATGGACAATTTCCATTTCCATTGTATTTCAGAAGTGCCTCTAGAAGTGCGTATGTGAATGATTTAATAAAATAGAAAATTTCTATCTTTTGTGGCTTATCTGAATGTGTCTTTTGTTTGATGGTTTAAAAACAGAAAAAAAACAAAAACTTCTTGTTGTTGTCATTGCATCATACGCATTTCAGTTTTGAAATTGTTTGTTGTGAGTGCAGCGGTAGTTGTTGTTTTAACTGAAGTATTTAAATGTCTTAAAACACAATTGGAATAATAATTCCGTTTTTTTTTTTCGTATGTGAAAATCGAATCAAATGGTTCACTCAACACAGATGCGGATCAAATTTAAATTATGGGGAAAGGGAAAGTAGCCGTAGTCTAGTAGGTAAACCCAGATCTGACATTTCCAATAAAACGAAATATGAACAAATATTCCTTCAGGGACTACCTCTCAGAGGATTTCTAGCAAAAACTCTGAGAGTAAAATGAAATGGCCATGAAGTTTCTCAAAAATCTGTCGTCGGAGTAGACTTTAAACTGTAGCTCCCGCCACTCATGTATAAAACTAACGCACACAACATAAGTGGTGTGAGAAGCCAGGTCATAATCCTGACTGAAGGATTGTAATGACAAATTATGTATGTATGCGAGGGGGGAAAGTTTTAATGGAATTCTTAAACAATTTACAAATGCTTGTAGCATTAAATGTCTGTTTATTGTCCTCTATGCTCTCGCAAGGGAAATAAATTTTATAGCGCCTTGTTCTCGAGTTTAATCTATTCATTGGCACATTCCGAATTTCACCTGTTTCCTTTTTCCGTCTTGACCACTTTTTAATCGATCTGTCGTTAAAAGGTATGAGTAGCAGCACATAAAACCTTACAAGAAAAAGCCTAGCGCGGTCAAAACGCTCCATTACGGCGGCTACTTTATACCACCTCCAAGTGCGATAAGCATGCTCTCAAACCGCATGTGGACTCTGTGTGGCACATACAGTCATCTTTTTGAAACCACATGTCGTTGAAGTCCAGATCATCCTATTCAGTCCAAAAAAGTTGATTGTCAGAGACATATAGTGCTCGCCGTTGGCAGTGAAGGCCTAGACAAAGTCGTTCTCCAAGAAATATGTACTAATAACGCCGGCAGCTCAAAATCCACACCAAATAGTGATTTTTTTCTGGATGGATTGAACGCTCTTGAATTTGGCATCGTTCCAAATTGAAGAATTTTGATGATTTACGTACCCGTTCATCCAGAAATGGACCTCATCGCTGAAGATGATTTTGCGTTATAAACTAGAGTCCATTGCCAACTGCTTCAGAGCTCATATAGCGAACACACGTCGATGTCTATGATCGTTCATCCTGATTTGGTAAAACTGACTGAATAAATAGTTGCCGTAGTCTGTTGGCTTATTAGTAGTAATGTGTTGGCTTATTAGCCAAACCCCAGGTTAGACATCTTCAACAATGAAAAAAATGTAAAAATATTTCTCCGGCGACTTCCTCTCTGTAGATTTCTGGCAAAAACGCTGAGAATAAATAAAAGTTTCTCAAAAAATATGTCGTTCGGAGTCGACTTTATATTGTAGATCCCGCCACTCACGTATGACATTAACACACACAACATAACTTGTGAAAGAAACTAGGTTTTAATCCTGAGAAAAGAGTTGTAATGACCAATCATGTATGTATGTATGTCTAAATAAATAACAACTAATTTGACTGATATAACTTCAATAAGACGGTAGTAATCAACTGTTAGAGTTCGGAAGCCCCCTGTTGGACTACCGATTACTGAAGGTTCTTGTATTTATTTTTAATCCCGCTCTAGCTGCATGTCCTTCCCCTCCGGTTGAGTTTTATCTCATATAGGATGTGACAATTTGCTTCTCTACAAAAAACTTAGATGAGGTTATTTAGCTGCTCAGTATAGTCCACGTAGCTCTTCATGTGAGTGTGTTTATCAAGTTTAATAATCTCAAATCAAAATCAAAATGAAAATAAATTTATTTTGACTTTCTTAAGACTATATGCGATGAGTATTGATGTGCGTTACTCTGGAATCATTTAATTTCGTTAAACATTTACTTGTTGTTACAATTGTTGTTTGCATCATGGGAAAAGGCATCCTCACGTTTTGCACATAAAATGTGGAATTTTATTTTATCATTCGTTAAAATACAACGCAAAAACAAAAAAAGAAACAATTGAATACATTTAAGCCTGGTTATACCATGAACAACGAAATACTAAAGGATAAATGGGGGGAGTGGGTAAAAAAATTTAACCAAAAAACTGTCACAATACGCATTAAGAGCAGTCACTCTAGAAAAACAAAGAAGTTCATAAATCTGTACACGATTAACACAAGTCACACAACACAACAGTGGATCCAACTCAATATGAGAAGGCGTGCATGATTGCGAAATTTGGCTCATAAACTTAAATGCTAAAGTGAATGGATGGATATTGTCAAAAATAACGAATCGAAACCAAAACCAAAATCAAATCAAAGCCAACATGAAACAATAAATAAAATCAACAAATCCCTCTTCAAGATCATCGTGATCTTTTAGCATTTTCTCAATAACACAAGAAATGTTAACAACAGCAAACAGCAGTTGGACAACAAAAGAAAACAAACAACATCATCGTGATGTATGCGAGTACGATGGTTAGTAAATGATGGTACACTGTGGTATAACCCTCATTTTAGGTCATTAGTATTCTTGGCATTAAGTGCCATCATTTTAGCTACTCATGCATGCATTTAACTATCCATACATACGTCCATATGAGTTTGTGTAAACCATCCAACAACCATCTTTAACCACGACATGAGTTGAAATTGTTGTTGTTGTTGATGTTGAATTTTTTATGCAAATCGTTTATTGGAATCAACAAATAATCTTAAAAAATCTGTCTCGCCATTGCTGGTTTATTTGTGACCTGAAAAGTATAGTCCATCCAGCAAATACTTTTTGAAAGAGAAAAAAAGATTTTTTTGGGAAATTTTTTGATCGAAAATTATCTGTTTTTTGTGCAAAACGCTAGAAGAGAAACTTAAATAAATGCCAATAGTTTTTAACTGCAATTAATTCCTGGATTCCTTTAGCTCTCTTTGGAATACAAAATATTTCAGAGAATACAAAAGTTTTTCAAAATATTCTAAAAAATATTAGTTTTGAGGGTAAATTTTGGAGAAAGTATTACTCGGCTTTTAATAATAATTAATAGGGGGCTAGTGAGCCTAATTATCACAGCCTTTTATAACATTATCACATTTGAAAGGGTGTCACCGATTGATATTTACTCTAAACCCTCAGCCAGTGTGCACTGACGCTGATCAAAAAATATCATTCACTCAAGAATCATTATGCCACACTAAGACTTTCCGAAGTTCAAAACGATCTCGTGAAGTACTCCATACAAACCTCCACGGAAGGTTCGATACTGGACAGAGCTTTGAATGGAGGCACGTTACGAGGAGGCACTGGCTACGAACAGTGTGTTTACCTTATTCATTAAGGCTGTCGGCTTCAAGCTCATAGACTGCGATAATAATTATTAACGATGACAATATCAGCCCAAATGATGTTACAATACTTTCTGATACTCAGTCGATTCCCAGAGCACTAAGTTCTAACATAATACCCTCTAGGATAGACCAAGGCTGCTGGCGTATTTTCGACAATATGGCAGAGCGATATAATTTTCATTTCACTTGCGATACGAAACATAGTTCTCTACTTTGGGAAACCCATTGGGAAACCTGCACAAATTCCATATAAATATGCTTAGTGTAGTTTTCTGAGTCGCTACTAGGCATAGCATTCTATCTTATACAGAAGCTGCAGAAACAAGCAAACAAGGCAATTGTTTTTAATCTCTTGGGTTTATGTCTGGGTTATGACGTAGGAGAAGGAAGTTTATGCTATTAAGATGACCACGCTAATCAAACGAAGACGGACATTATGCCCCCATCAAAAACTCCGGATGATACCAGGATTAGGGAAAATTAAAAACCGTGATATTACAATGAGCCAAGCATGACCTAGGTGAGTCCAGATTACCTACCTAAGGTGCCCCCAAAAGAACTGATATTTTTAATTTTTTGCGACTTGCCGAATACTTTACGACAATCAATTCTATGAAAGAATCAAGCTTCATGCCAGGGTACGACAAGGCTATGATGACTGAAGGTCGTTCTATGCTCGATCCTACATCATGTGGATGTGGCAATGAAAAGGCAAATGAGCTCTTCAAGAGGGAAGTGTCCATTTAGTTGATGGGGCAAGAAATTTTCTGTTAAATAGGAAGAGATTCTTTGCTAAGAGAGTCTTTAGCTAAGAATTAAATTTTTTCCTAAACATACGATATGAAACACTATCGATTAAATGCATAAAAAATTTGCGTAACAAAATAACTAGTCACGCTCTTCTTAAAAACAAAATGTTCAAACTACTAAGCTTTGTAGAAGTTTACGACTTCTTTAAAATAATATTTTCTTTCAACATCAAATTTCTTGCTGATTAAAGTGTGACTCTCTAAGAAAAAGGATATGAAATCATGAAATCAGTCACAACAGTTCATAACAAAAACATTATAAAAGAAATCAAATGAATTGTGACGCTATTCTACCTGACACAGTACATTCTACTTGCAAACGATGTGAATCAAGTGTTTCATGTGGGTATATTGTACAATAAGAAGACGCGCACAATAAGAAATACAATTGAATGAGGGGAAAACCATTAAATTCACAGACGAGACATTCATCTCAATTGTGATTTGAAGAAGGTAAGGAGGTTTGCATTTCCTTTTTGTGTTAAATTTTATGGGCTCATTTCGTTTAAACCACAATTGAGTTCAAGACCAGAATATTAAAAAGGATTTGAAGAGTGTAGAGATTATTTAAAGATCGTCATACTGATCGGAATTAGGTAGATTCTTCAAGTTGTGTTTTAAAGGAGGCATAAAAGGCAACTAAAAATTCGTATGCTTTGTACATCAAATTCTTTAAGAGGAGTGTTGAAAAAGATGGTGAAGTAGGAAATAAAATGTTATTGACGAGCTTTATTTCGTTGCGAAAAAAATAGGTTTGTAGGGGCCAAATACTGATGAAAGTACTGCTCCACATGAGTTCAACTCTGTGCTTAATTTCTCACAATCATGTACCAAATCTATGGGCTTATCCGTTCGTTTTAATTGGCATTAAATTTCCTACTCAAGCAAACCTTTAAAATAATTTGCAACAAAAAAAAGTACCCAAAATATTGGTGAAGGTTTCAATCACGTTCTGGCTTTCGCAAAACACACTTCTCAAGGACTGATAAATTTAATTCAAACTGCTTTCATCTATTTTTAACACAAACAAATGCAGTGACAACAAATAAAACAGAAACAAAATAGCAAAAAAAATACAGCAAAAAATGGTATACAAAACCATAACCCCAATTGATAAGTATTCTAATTAAATTGAATTAAAAAAAATAAAAAAACAAAAACAAAAAGTTAAAAAACAATAATAATTAACCAACCATCCAACCCACCACCAACCACTCATTATTTTACACTTTTTGATTAAAACGTTTGAATCTAAACCGTACAACAACAACAACAACAGCAACAGAAAGAAAATATTCTTATTTTAAATAATAAAATAAAATACAAAAACAATGTGTTACTATAACAAAAAACACATTAACAAACAAATATATGTGAACGATAAACATAGTAATTAAACCAACAAAAATTAGACTTAATCTTGCAAATTCCCACGGCTATGGAAGAAGCTAAGAAACGCACGAAACGTATGAAACGAAGTGAAACAAAATTAACCACATCATCAGCAAGACATACGACGAGTTCAGCTGTTTTTTATTTTTTTTTTTTTTTTTCATTTTTATTTTGAAGTAAAGCCAACGCTACCACCAGGTAATTATTGTTGCAGCTTAGAAAACTAGACTACAAATCTCTATTTGGGTCAAATGGTATAGTGTGAAACACTAAAATTTGGATGAACGCAAATCCTATTTGTTTCTTTTTATTTTACAAATTTGCTTAAAAAAATGTTTTGTTTGATAAAACGTTCAATGTGATCTGTCATGATGAATGTCTAACTTTCCGTAACGTATATTTCTGGTCCACGTAAAATGTGTGAAGCATTGACTTCGTTACCCCCGCGGGTTACATTCTAAGACTGCTCCGAACATATCTGTTGGAGGTACTTTAAGCGTGCTTCTTATCCCCTCCATTTGGAGTTTTTATTTCACATTGCATGGTATTGAGGTGAGTCAAATGTAGGAATTGTTTGAACGTGTGGAAGCATTGACATCCTTATCACTGCGGATTCCTCTCCAAGCTACCTCAGAACATATCTGCTGGCAATACTTTAAGCGTGTGTCTTATCCTCTAAATTTGGATTTTTTTATTTCTCATTCCATGGTATTGAGGTGAGTCAAATTAAGTGATTGTGCGGTTGTGATGAAATAAGGTCAGAATATGCCAACATCGTTTAGTAAATACTTGGAGTTCTCAGGTGAAAAACCTTTAGTGCAACTGTAGAGCTTTGCACTCTTTACTTTACTGTTAAAAACTTGAGCTTTCGTAACTTTGAAAATGTTGTTTGCTTTCCATATTTTGTAGGGCGATGAAAAGGCTTAATGAGCCTTATAACAAACAGCACTATTGTCATATCCAGTAGGTTGCTCAACGGCAAACGCTTTAAGCTAAAAAATCTTTCGTGTAATACTTTAGGCGTGAATGATGAACCACATGATCATTTCAACACAGTTGTCAATGCGAATCGTGCAGCAGCTGATAGAAAGGAGTAAAACGAAAACGAGTTAAGCTCCGATAGGAACAGATCCTCTGGACTATATTATTTCGATTCTTCATGTTCTTATCTGATTGCGAATTTCTGTTAAAACTTCATTAAGATCGAGTGGATGCATATCAGCGGCTTTGATACACATTAGCTTCGTATATTAAAAGCCTTTCAATCGCCGAAAAAGAATTTGCACTCATATGTTCAGTATTTTTTAATTCTTAAAGGAACGAAAAGAGCATCCTCTTGTTTCTTTTTTACTTTGATTACATACCTGCGTACATATCGGGTCCGCCAGCTAACGTTTTTTTTTTCAACTAGTGCTTATTTCGTGAATGGTAACACTTAGCTCATGTCTGATTTGACAGATAATTAGTTTTATCCTTCCGCTGAACGAATATGGTTATGTATTCGCGTTTTCGCTTCGCTAAGTGGGCCTGCGATCGACTTACAGAAGATGCCGATTTTGGCAAAAAAATCGTCTTTTCAGATGAAGCTCATTTTGATCTTGGCGGGTATGTAAACAACCAAAATTGTTGCATTTGGTGCACAGAAAACCCGCACGCATACATTGAAAAGCCGACGCACCCATAACGAGTCACTGTTTGGTGCGGATTTTGGTCCAGAGGCATAATTGGGCCATTTTTCTTTGAAAATGAGCAAGGAGTGGCCGTTACAGTCAATGGCGATCGTTATCGGGCCATGTTGAACGAATTTTTGTGCACAAAAATTGAAGAGGAGGATATTGACAACATTTGGTTTCAACAGGACGGCGCTACGTGCCACACAGCCGAAGCTACACTCGATGTTTTTCGCCCTGTTTTTGAAGATCGCATTATCAGCCGCAGAGCTGATGTCGTTTGGCGACCTCGGAGCTGCGATTTGACACCGTTGGACTATTATTTGTGGGGTGCCGTCAAAGATAAGTGTTACGCCGACAACCCAGAGACAATTGACGCTTTAAAGGACAATATTCGTGAAGCCATTGGTGAAATACAGCTGCACACAATCGATAATGTGCTTAAAAATTAGACCTATCGTGTAGGCTACTGCATGGCCAGCCGAGGCAGCCATTTGAATGAAATTATTTTCCATTGTTAACCGGAAGGATTGTACTTTCAAATAAAAAAAGAAATTTGAGAAAATATTCTGGATTTTTTTTTAAACATTTTCAAAAAAAGAGTTATTTGGCGGACCCTTTATCAAAAGTTTTAACGTGTGCACCTTTTATTCTGGGTCAATGCAAATATTAGCTGCAATCAAGTATGTATGTATGTATGTGTTGTAGAGTTACATTGTTGATACACTCATGCATAAACATTGAATCCCAAAATGTAAGCTTTCCATGGACGAAAGTTGGGTATTAAATAAACTTAAGTAATGGAAATTCTATTAGCACCTTAACACAAGTTTAAACAGTACGGTGGAGTTCGGCTATAACGAATATACAGCGATTAACAAAATCAATTTTGTACATATTGTCGCGGTTATAATAATGTTCTTTTACAGAAAATACTTTACTGGATAGCTATACGTATATATAATATAATCTCTCAAAGTGTATTATAACTACACTCCACTGTAATATCACTTTTAACGTCAGTGTGTGCAATTTACATTAATTTATGCAAATTAAACGATTACGGCCTCACTTAAGTTAGAGTCACTTCTTTCTCTTGACGTTCTTGTTGTTTTTTGCAATACTACTTGAGCTGCCGACACTCTGTAACTCTGGGATATTTAAGTATTTACAATACTAGTGTGTGTATGCGTATTTATCATACATCCATAGTGCAATAATAATTATAATGTGGTGTGTTAATTAGTATTCAAGTTTATAATCATCTGTACTCTGCTCTGAATGTATTAATTATTCTAATGTATACACAGTGTATACAGTGTAATTAATTTTTGTATGTTTTTAATCTTATTTAAAATGCATCCAGTTCAGGTTAATGCACTACAATATTCAATATATGATTTGGAAATATTATTGAACACGAGCAAATAGCAAAAAAATAACCAACTGTAGACCTTATTACCCTTTTCTAGGTATATAGGCGGGTAAAAACTCAACTTCGGAACACTTTAAACTCACAATATCCATCCCTAAAAAGTTCAGTGAAATCTAATGCAGAGGAACTTAGTCGCTAGGCATACATATAAGTAAACAGCTTCTTTCTCCTCCCAACTGTAGTCAGTGCTCATGTGGCCAAGGTCTTAAAGATATACCTTCAAATAGACAGGGTACTCCAAAGGCTATAGATTCGCACATGATGGAAGTTTTTGGACTGCTGTAGTTTAGTCACCAAGATGTCTGAATACTACAATATTCATATCATATGGTTATCGCTTCACAGAGGAATAGGTAGCAGGACCAATAAAATTATGGTTGAATTTGTTTGCTTAGGATTGACCAGAGCCCACTTGGGACTTTATAGCAGTTATAACAGGACACCGGCCCATACGTGCACACGATAGAAATCGAGGACTACCTCAGATTTCTTCAGTATCTAATAGAACGCGTCTAATTAAAGGTGATTTCGTCTGAATTCATATTTCTTACATTACTGAGATTGCTAAGAGATGCTAGCCAAGAGTTATAATTGTTTGACGACATATATAATGCGGGTGTTGCAATGGAATTTAGAGAATCAAAGAAAGCTGAGCTCTTTGAAACGACTACCAATTTCACCTAAACATACCAGGTTATGGCAATCTTATATGGTTTTTACAGAAGTTGTTGTCTTCGTAGTCTAGTAGTTATGTATTGGCTTATTAGACGTGAGGCCACGGTTCAACCCCCAACTCAGATATCTCCAACAAAACGAAATATGAAAAAAGAAAAATTTCTTCGGCGACTTCCTCTCGCCAGATTTCTTGCAAAAACTCTGAGAGGAAGTCGCCGAAGAAATTTGTTTTCGTAAATAAAATTGCCATGAAAAAGTTTCTCAAAAGTCTGTCGTTCGGAGGTCTGTAGGTCAACATGAATAAAATTAAGACACACAATATAAGTGGTGTAATCCTGACTGAAGGGTTGTAAAGATCAATTATGTACGAATGTATGTATGTATGTACATAAGTTATAAATACGAAGATGAGGAGAAAAAGAATGTTCCATACTGAGTACAAACAAGCCAAGCGGAATGTCCGAGAAGAAAGAAGCACTTGAGTTTCTACCATGCAGATGAATTTACTAAACTCAGCCGCTTTATTATGAGTAGCGATTAGCCGGGATCAGGAGAGAAGGCTGATTGTGGTACTAAAATAGGCCATATTAGTCTACGTGTACCTATACTTTCTGGTGACAGTCACTTCTGCCTCTCTCTTGCTAACTGTCTATGTCTTCCAGCGCTTTTAAAATCGTAATTCTGTTTGCCTATTTCTGTAATAGAAATTGTTTTAACCAATGTTATGGACTTCTCATTACAAATTTCCGCGAGACCAAATATTTTCCTAATGATTCTCTGCTTATTCATTTCTAAAATCTACTCTCCGTCCTTATCACCACGTAGATTTTTAATTTTAAAATCCCCAAATAAAAATAAAAAATCTCCTCTAAGTAAACAATGTCACTTTTACTCAAATATGAATAATTTTTTTCAACTTTTTTTTTTCAAATTCCCCAAATTAGAAAAAAAAACGAATGGAATGGAAGACCAAAAAATATTCATTAAATATTGAGAAGCATCCAAATTCAACGACATTAATTTACTCGCGCTATTTATTGTTTGCTCGCTGAGATTGAATGACTTGACTTTTTTGTTTTTATTTATTTCTTTTTTTTTTTGCAAAAATAAGTTAAAAAGAAAAAAAAACGCAAAAAAATACGTAAATTATACGCATAGTTTTGCATTGAATTCAATTTAATATGCATTTGGCCAGCAGCAATAACAACATTTATAGTTCACCAATGGTTTGGAATATTAATTGAATCGATCGACGATCTGTTTAATTCAATATTATGACGACAAGGCACAGGCGACTGACTCTAAGAACTCAAAATACTAAATAAAATGAAAATAGAAACAGCAACTGCAGCAGAAACAATAATAACAACAACAACAACAAATAATCATTTCACAGTTAATCATAAATATTTCATTGCATTTAAAGGTGATTACTTCGAGAGACACTTGCCGCCAAGTAACCAGCCAACGAAATATTTCATTATAGACGCAGTTTTTTAGTCAACGATAACGACTGTTATCACCTTCAATCCAAAGAAAAAAAATACGAAAAAATGTTCAACATCACCATTTAAATCAGTTGAGTGGGGGAGGGGTAGAGGGCATGTCCTATGAAAAGATTAAAACAAGCAAATTTACTTTTTTACTGTGGCACCATACGAAACATTATGATTATTCATGATCGTAAACATGCCCGCAAAATGAACACAAACACTATCCATCCACCCATCCAATGGTTAAACATGAAATCATATGCCATGAGCCACAGTAGTAGCAAAACATGGTTACTGAGCATAGCACCACCACTCGCAGTATATAAATGTATTAAAAATCTTAAGAAATCATTGAAAATTGTTCGAAAAGATTTTAATTCTATTGAGCTAATATGATTCCATTAAAAATGATGAACGTAAAGCCAAAAAAAAGCAACAAAAATAAAAGGAAAAGAGTAATAAAAATCACAAAGCCAGTCACCATTATAAGCTCAGCCAAAACAGTCATTGCAATGGAAGCAGCCATTCATCCATGCGATCAAATGAAGAAAAAAATATTTCCATATTCGAATTACAAAAAAAAAAAAAAAAACGACTAATTGCACTGATTTTTACGAAGCATTTATTCAGAAACGTAAAGGAATTAAATCATTGAATATATTTTATAAACAATTTTTTTTTTTTCAAAAATTTTACGTAGTGCCCTGCATTGGCAGATTAACACGAAGTTTTATAACACTCTTAGCCAAAAATGTTCACTGGCAATAACACTTCCTTTAATCGAACCACGGCAGACAGTTTCTGAATAAAACGAAATATGAAACAAATACTTTTTCAGCGACATCCGCAGCAGTATTCTGGAAAAAACATGAAAATAAATTAACATGAAAAGCTTCTCAAAAATCTGTAGTTCGGAGTCGACTTGAAACTGTAAGTCCCGTCACTCCTGGATAAAACTAGCACACACAACATGAGTGGTGTGAGAAGCTGGGTCTAATTCTGACTAAAAAAAAAAATTTTGTCATTTAAATTCCCTTGACCGTACATCAACGCCCTCCAAGGGCATTACATTGAATTATTCAGTTGCATTCAATCTGCAGTCTAATTACGAATAACGTCGGCTTTAAACTGCAGGATCCAATGTTGTTTAGTAACTCATTAGACATTTGTCTGTAACTATGGATGGAGTAAACATTATGGACTCAGAAGCTGGACATGAAAATTCCATTCGATGTTTAGCGGAACCACCACGCTTTTAAACCGTCGAAGGAAAAGTACTTTTTCTTAAGTCGGTTTAAAAAGAATTTTACATCCCTTATGCGACCCCCTATAGGTTGTGATTAGTTGTACAACATGTTGAATCAACTGTAGGTCGTCTTCTTCAAGAGGTTTAATGAAAATAAAAATTTTTTGATCTTCAACCAACCGACTATCAACCAGCCATTCAACATGACATTTGTTTGTACCAAATAATAAAGTTGTAAAGCCAGTCGCAACGGATAGGGGCCGTATTACTGTTTACATCACTTACAACAGACCGAACTTTAAATAAAACTCTCATGAAAACGCCGGTGTTTTGCTCGGAATATGCTCAAGGGATATGACCTCGCAAATCGCACACTTTTACGTAGTGTGTCTTGTAGAAGTCATCAATTCATATTCGATTGACCTGACCATCGTATTATGCATTGCAAGGAGCATACGTTCTCAGGCCGAACTCTCCGTATGTAGAATAGTTTTCTTGCACAAAAATTTGTCCTGTCGTTTAGAATATAAAATATTCAAACCTAATAGCCATAGGCCTCTTCCAGTCCTCTCATAATCTATTTTATTTTCGAGTTCCCAAACAATGTACAATAGTTCATTTCATCCGCTTTCAAGATGTTCGTGAATGGGATCAACGGTCTTATATTTCTAATATTCTGCTTTAAAGCATTAACATGAGGATACTTTTTCTTAGTTGATATAATAACTGAATAGTAAATACTTTTTAATCATCTTCACAGAACCAAAAATAAATACAATTCAAATCCGAACACCAATGGTCGGTTAGTAAGATCAAGAACTGAAATCAAACAATCAAAAATACTCCAAATTCTACCACCAAGTTTACGTCATCCATTTTTGAATGCAATCTTTCAAAACACTGCACTTAAGTTCAGCAACAATTGGTTCAAGTTTTCTGAAATTTATGCACATGTGATCAAATGCAAATCAGTGAGTGAGCGATTGATCGATCGATCGATTGATTGCCGAAGTAACTTTGAAATGTACAAGTTTGATTGTGTCTGCTGATATTTAATGGTCTCGCTGCTGTTGATTTTCAGTCTTATTTTTTATTTCTTAATTATTTGCTGCTGTTGTTGTTGTTTTGCTGTTGTTTAAAAATAAAAATCAATTGCTGATTTATGCAAATATTTATTGGCCTATGCAACACCATCAGGCATTATTTACATGATACTTCGGCCATAAGAAAAGAAAAAAAAATTTAAAATATAAATAAAAAAGAGAAAAACAACAAAATTTAATAAAAATAAATTAAAATAACTGAAAACAATACCGTAAGGCTAAAGAAAAAAAGAAACAGAAATAAAAACAAAAACAAAAATAATCACAAAAACAAAAACTGAAATGAAGACATTGAACGATCGCAAAAATCGTCTGATTGATTTGCGTATTAAACAGAGTCACTAAGAAAACAAAGACTATGATTTTAAGGTTTTTTATTTTCGGTTTCGCAATTGCGATCAAATTTGCAGAACGTATTTAATTTACAGAATTTTATAAAAGATTACGAAATTTAAACAATTTGAAAGGGTTATGAGGGTTTAAAAACTTGACTGAAATCTTAATGTAGAATGTAGCTAAAATACCTTTGCGCCCATGTTTCAAATTATGAAGCAGATAACAAATATTGATTATTTATCTCTAAGGTTTAGAAGACCTTCGAATTCTTCTGTATATACCACGAAACCTTTTAAATTAATCGATGTGGTCGCCATAGTCTAATATGTGGTGTATTGGCTTATTAGACATAAGGCCACTGTTCAAACACCGGGGCAGTCACCTCCACCAAAGCGAAAAATGAAAAAATAATTCTTCGGCGACTACCTCTCAATAGATTTCTGGCAAAAACTCTGAGAGTAAATAAAATTGCTATCAAAAGTATCTCAAAAATCTGATGTTTGCAGTCGATTTTAAACTGTAGGTCTTGCCACTCATGGATAAAATTAACACACACAACATAAATGGTGTGACAAGCAAGGTCGTAATCCAGACTGAATAGTTCCATGAGCCACATAAACGTTGTGCAACAAGCGCGATGATCAGATGCTTCGTTTAAAGAGCTTTAGACTCTTAGATGAAGATATAACGTTATGTTCCTAAACAATACCCCATATTTATTGACTTTTCTCGCAGATTCTTTGATGATCCGGTATGTATAAGGCGTTCTTGTAATGCCTTTTTATCATAACGTTAGACATGAATGGTTTATGGTCAATTGGAATTGAATATCAAACGTTTTATTCATCTTCAGAAATGTGAATACAATTGTGAAGTAACAAAACGGTGTAAGAGATTAATTAAGGTAAGGTAGTAATTAAGGTTATAGACTGTTAGCGCAAGCATTCCAGGTTCGAATATAGTATAATAAAATAGTCATCGTTTTTCACATTATAAAGTATAAAAGGCTTCACTTACATTCCAAATAATCCATTTCCTAAACTCTCTAATCACTAATGTTTAACAATACACAGGCGGCACCACCTCTATAAAAGATTAGGGCTAATAAACAGTATTTACAGTATCCTAGGACCTATTCAGTTGAAAAAACTTAATTAAAGTGACTGAAACAGAGTAAGGGAATAAAAAGAAAAACTTCTTCCATTTCTTTCAGTGTAATTTAATGTAATGGAGATGAGGGCAGACGTATGACGGTGTTTTGCATTGTGACTACTGATGCTTTATTGCTCATCGTCCTGTCAATGCCAGAATAAGTACGCGAAGAAACCGAACGGAAGCATATATGATTGGTCATTCAGCGTTTATGCGTAGTCTTTGTCTTAATGCCTCTCAACAGGTGATATCAAGTGATCTTCCTCAGAGAGAAATTTCCCTGGTACTAGTCTCAGAAATATCCCACTATTACAGATATTCGCAACCTGTAAATATTCCCGTCAGTATCTCAAAGCTTTTTCAAGCCGGTTTTGAAGTAAAGTCCTCTCTCTTTGCAATAAAGCTGAGCATCTTTTTGGAAGTTCGAGTCCAATAGTTCTCTTTCAGTATTCCGCTTTTAGCGTAGATATCCGCCATCTCATTTCCTTTGTGCCATACATGCCCTGGCACTCACATTAAAGTAATTTCATACTAGATGACCAAGTAGTTAAACATATTGTAACACTGGGTAAATGAATGTTAACAAAGAACTTGCCAACAGACAATCGACAAAAGTTGAGCATAGACTATCATGAAATTTTTTTTAACCTTTTCAATAGGATTCCTATCATTTTGTGTATGTTTTTGCCCAAAATTATTCACCTCCTGGGTTTAAGCAAAATTTTTAATTCATTGCGTAGCCATTTTGTGTCCGAAAGATTTATCTCCTCCAAGAAAACTGGGCACTGCGCTAGCTGGTCGGCCGCTGGAGCTATATTAAAAGGTCCTCGATTTCACTCATTGAGATGACAAATAATTTTCCTTCCAATAAATTGAACAATGAATGTTCCTTGGCAGTTCATATACAATAGATTTTTAGAGCCACTATTTTACTGTCTCAAAAGCGATGGCAAAACTGCTTATTCCCTATGGTGTCATAGCATCAATAAAGCGCTAACTACGGAACCGTCTTAAGTGCCTTCATAACTTCAAATGTTGAACTAACAACTCTTCAATTTGCAAATGAAATATCGCCACGCTACCTTAATGCTGCAATATTTTTGCGAAAACACGCTTTCAAAGAAGTACAGTTTTGATTATGAAAAATCATTTGACTTGCAGCCTACTTAACTATAATCACTGTATAATAAATTGCTGTTGAACTGGAAGCCCCCCGGGAGAATTAAAAATCATCATTTAAAAGCATTTATTTGAAAATATTTTCGAATTATTACTTCTGAAATTGTTTTTTTTCTATTAGAAACGAAAATGCAAAACAATCGAGAAGAGGTAATAGAATTACAAGAAAACTATTGAGGAATTCGAGTATCATTGAGGTTAAGAATTGTATAAAATTATTTCTATTGTTTCGTTAGTCAATTCAATTCAATTCTATTCTTTCTTTGTGATTTTTTCTGTTTCTTTCCATGTGTCTTGGCTTGGAAACACATTAGCAACTTTAGAAAAAATTAAAAATTCAAACGAATTAAAAATGCAAATGAAAAATCAAAAAAAATCATGAAAAGAAACAATTTCGTTACATAAACTTAAGAAATGACAAAAAAATGTTCTTTCTAATGCTCTGTACAATAGAAGATCAATAGGCAGGCAATGTATTCTCACGTACTGAGTGAGTTTAAATTACGAATACATTTTGAATTTAATTTAATTCAAGACAATAAAAACCAAGAAAATTTATTTTTTAGGTGAAACAAAAGAATTGAAATTGAAAGACAAAGAAAAAGTCAAAACCATGAAAGATAAAATAAGTCATTAACTAACCTTTGTCCTCAAAAATCTTAACCTTTAACATGCTCATCAGAAATGCATCCTGCACCCGTGTAAATGATTTAAAAAAATTATTTTGTCTTTCAAATCATACAAGAAAATTTAAAGAAAAAACGAAAACCTAATGAGATTGAATGAATTTATGAACGAATGTTTAGCATGAATCAGTGCGTTTTCGTGCGTTAAACCAGAAACAATTTTTTATTAATTTTTTTAAATTGTTTTCTTGTCGATTTAATTGTGTTTGATGTTGTTGCATGCGTTTATCTTGTTTTTCTTTTCTCTCTCTCTCGCTCTGGTTTTCATTTTATTTTACGTTTTCAATTTCGGTTTTTATTACAATTTTAACTTTCTACTGTGTTTGTGGCTGTATAAGGAAGTTTTTATTATTTCTGTTGCTAGTTTTCTAGCATAACTTCCGGTATCATGAGTGGTTTGTTTAGTGGTCTTACTGTGATTGTTGTTTCTCCAACAAAATAAAATTCATTCCAAATCTTTTTTAAATTGTTGTTTAAAAACCGTTTTATTCTATTTATACAGTGAGCGTCAAAAGAAACTGTACAAAAAAAAATATATATATTACCGTTGTTTTTATTTTAAAATTTTGTCAAATTTTTTCGGGGACTCTCCTTAAGTGGTAAAAGTTGAGGTTGGTTAGAATTTTATCCATAGTGTACAGTTTCTTTTGACGCTCATTGTATATGCTGCATTTAAACGAGTAATTATGCTTATCTGTGACAATTGAACGCAAATTAGTTTGTTTTTGGTAAAGATGTCACCAATTACCAAAAAAAATACCCAAAAAGATAAAGACAAATTAGTCAGCGAAATATCTATAAAATGGAATAGCAGGTCATTTAATTTCTATTTGTATGAAATTCACGTTGTCAGAAAAACCATAACATTTTTCCATTGCCAGAGAACATTGATAGATCGGTAAATAAGCCTTTAGTCATTCAGAAGTATATACAGATGATCTAAAATCATATCAGAAAATATAAATATCGATCAGAAATTATTAAAAAAAATTATTAGATTAAAGTTTTTAAAATTTTAAAACCATAACGAAAACAGTTTCATACCTAACGAATTTAAATCAGTCTAGCACAGTAATCATTACTGCGCTCCATCTTTTGAAAAGTAGTTAATATTACGAATTAAAAAATACCTCCATACATAAGGAGTCATAATATTTCACAAACATTCTCTATATACGCAGGCAATTGAAGTCTTCATTCCATACATCTGGAATTATTAGTTAAATTGTCATTGCAACCCTTTAGTCTGGATTACAACCCAGCTTCTTACACCATCCATGTTGTGTGTTTTGATGTTCTTCATGATAAGAAATTGAATATTCAGATGAAATGCTCTCTGTTTTGTTCGATAGAGTATTGATATTTTGAACTTTGTTTTAAGTTACTTTTGTAATAGAAGCCGTCGTTCTTATTAATAAATAAAACTGGAATAAACGCGCACAAGAATCTGCTATTAAAGATCATTATTCTCTAATAAAAGTAGGCGCTATAGACAGAAACTGCTGGTAATGGCTTAATGTCACATCCACTTCAAAAATGAATGCTTTAAACTCTCGGAGCTTCAGTCATGACACTAACGATGTAAGGGAGGGAATAGAGTCTTTGACAAACGGCTCTTCAGAAAGAGTCACACTCTATGAGGAAAGCTAGCTCTAGGACCTGTTACACAAGAACAATCGCCTGCTTAGCTTGAATACTTTGTTTAATAAAATTACAACAAAGCACAGTACAAAGCCTAAAACGTTTAATGGAATATAAAAAATATTAATGTTGGTGGCATTCCTTTTAAATAAATTTCTGTACGATTTCATGTAGCAATTACTCTTTCTCCAAATTTATAAAATTTTCTTCCTATCAAAGAAAATTTTATTAAACGATTTTCATACTTTAAAAAATAATTTTTTAAAAAATAATTAATTTTTATGTATTTACTAAACATATATTATATTCCTAATAAATGTCAATTCAACTTAATAGAAAAAAACACACTTTCAAGAAAGAGTCTCATTTGACCTTCATAACTTTGAGATAAAATTTGTAGAAACGAATAAAAAAATACGAAACGCAATGAAATATTCATCTACTTTCCTGTCCACTGACCTCCCAGGTTTTTCAAAATATTACAGACAGCTCCGAAACACAAAAACAAAAACCAACAATATTAGAGATGCTATAAAAAAAATATATGAACACTTAAGTGTTCCCATAAAATCCAAAAACGAGATTTTCAAAGATGTTGTCTTTTGCAACACACAAGAAGACCGGACGGTCTACAACAACTTTGGTGGTTATTAAATATTATCGTACATTAAGTGTAGCAAGTACCTCTTTAACAGCTTAAATTAAATGTCATTCGTATAACTACAGGGTTTATTAGTACAACAAAAACAATAGCAAAAACAAATACAAAAAAAAAACAACGAAAAAAAATTACAAACTTATGAGTCTGTATGACCCAGAAAACGCAAAAAACGAAACAGATACTGAACAGAAAAAACTGAGAAATTAAACAATATTCCCACCAAATCTTGACCAGCAGTGAGTGTATGGTACATTATAGTGTTATTAATGGAAAAGACAACCTACACTGTGAGAAAAAAAACCGAATGCAATAAAATTGATTAAACAAATATACTGTGAATGTGCATATCCATTCCAATGAGATAATCACTACCTTATGTTTCCAATGATCAGTTTATAAAATAAATATAAGAAGCCGTAATCTGATTCAGCTCCTGACAAAGTATCAACCGTATAAGACAAACGATTTCAGACGATCGAAAATTTGTACAAAAATTACTGGTTTTTTATACATTTTCGAAATTGTTCGAAACAGGCCCCGATCACGTCTTTTACAACAGACCAAGGCTTTTGCATCATTAATAACCTTCAAAGCAATACCAAAAGCGACGATATTGGCAAGAACTTACAAAAAGTCCTTTAAACTTTCGAATGATTATGGTCAATCTGATGCTTTCTCGTCGTTGCCAGATCGTCAAATGAACGATATTCAACTCCAATGTAAAATTCACTCCTTTAAACATGCAGACTTAAGTCTTTATAAATAAGAACCACAAAAGAAGTTTCAGAGTTTTCGGGCAAATAATTGTAGTCAATATTCCAATCAATAACCTACAGAAATTGAAATAATAAAGTAGACGAGAAGTCGCCGCAGTCCAGTAGGTATTGTGATGGCTTATCAGACGAAATATAAAGAAAAATATTTCTTCGAATACTTCCTCTCAGCAGTTTTCTGGCAAAAACTCTGAGAGTAAATAAAATTGCCATGAAAAGCTACTCAAAAAACTGTTGGTCGGAGTCGACTTTAAACTGTAGGTCATGACACTCATGTATAAAATTAACGCACACAACATAAGTATTATGAGAAGCTAGGTCGTAATCCTAACTGAAAGGTTGTAATGACCAATTATGTATGTAAGTAGTAGAAGATTTACGAGATCGTTAGAATCGAACAATCATAGAACAGCAACCTAGTAAATGTAGTAAGATTAAGCCCATTGCCGAACGGAAGAAGGGGACGTTTAGCTTACATGTATTTAATATAAGCAGCCTTTAGTGGCAGTGTCAAAATTTTACAATTTTTAGTGCTGTTGTAATAGCTTGTCTGGTTCCAGACTAAATCTATGGTTAAAAAATAGAGAAAATTTATAAATTGTCCTTCAAATTAAGGCATTTGCGGTTTGCTCGTCGGCAGTTGCAGACAGTAGTTTCGTTCGGAGATCTGAAGTCGAGTATGGTATTAATCTGGACTGACAACAGGCTCTGCATTCTATCGGAATTTATTTCAGCCAAGGCATGTGAACCCACCAGAAGCTATTTCTATCATTATAGTACAACCTTACGCTTCTTAAAGGATCTTCAAATATGGGAGTATATACATATAAGGCCTAAAAGATTCAATAGCTTTTTACGTCGATTATCGACTCTAGAAACTCACTTAAATTCTTTAGTAATGCATAGAAATTTTAAATTTAATTATATAAATTAACTTGAATTATATAAAAATGAATGCCCAAAATGAACACGAGCAAGCTTACGAATATTAATAACAATTTCTTTCAGTGTAGTTGCAGTTGTAGTAATAACTTAAACAAAATTGAATTGAATACATGACTGAAAGATTGAATGAATGAATGAAAGAATGAAACTGTCTTCTATAATATTCGTTACCATTACGAACAGTAACTAAGCAGCCATACAAGTATGTGTGTTGTGTTGTTATATGAGAATGTAAGTATGTGTGTGTTCTTGTATTATTAAGTAGCAGTTTATAAATCTCTTCGTAACTTGTCATAATTAAATTAAAACATTAACATCACAGGTTGTACAATAAAGAAAACAAATGAAAGAACAACAGCAACAACAAATAACAACAACAAAAATGTTACCAAGATTGTGTATCTCGTAGTTATAGGAGCTACAACAACACAAAGGTTTTGTTTGGCCATAATTCGGACAAGTTCAAAAACGTTAAGAACCGAAAAAAACTACAGAAAAACAGATTATTTACACACATCATGGCAATAAAAAAGAAAAACAAGATTAAAATGGGGCCCAACGTCGAACATCATCGAAAGAACATACTCGTACTATATGCGCATGAAGAAAAGGTCGTTAAACGGTCTTTTAAATGTGAACGACAACAAAATAAAGAACGTTTCTCTGGCTCTATTTGTAGGTTCCATTTGGTGATGGTGAATGGTGCCGTTGATGGTGATAGTGACGGGGTGATGGTGATTTCTTTATTATTTTTAGTAACTCTCCACTTCAAGGCATTAAAATGTCGAAAAAAACAGTAGCATTTTAAAGTTTTAACGTCTTAACTTGTTTATTTTGTATGTTCTTAGCGGTGGTTTAAATGTCTTTTAACTTGTTTTCCATAAAGAAAAATAAAAATGAAAAAGATTTCCTCATGTGGTGGCACTTTTAACTCAACACATCGCCATCGCTGTCATCAGCATTGTGATCATGATCATTCCACAAACATATAATGGGTTACACACATGGTCGTTAAACTAATAATCGTAAATGATTAAAGAGAATTATAAAGACGCGAATATTTTTTAACAGAGCCTTCAAAGAATTGAAAATGGAATAAATTTTCTTTTTATTGGTATTAAGAATTACCGATGAGACAGGTGCGTTCATTAATGGAATAGTTTTGACAACTTCGTCATCATTACGTGGTATAACTAAAGCCCCGAAGTTGATATAATACATGACGTTACATATGAAATATGGAATGAAGAAAAAGCTCAGATTGCAGTTCTCCCACAAAGTTAGGATGCTACTCAAGGAAAGTTCATTACCAAGGTATATAGTAGGCTGTCCATCCAAAGAAGTTGGATGAACACTCTTAGGTCACATAGGGATCACTCTTCCGCTCTTCTCTATTCCCGGAACCACTCGAAGCTTCTGATAAAGTGACTCAGACTACCAATGCGTGACAGTCCCTCCAGATCATTTGTAATAGTAGACACGAGGCATGTACCTCTCTTCTTCCTCATCTCTGCAGCTTCTAAAGAAATCATTATTTAGGTCTACAAAACCAATGCGCCGCCAATCCGTGGCAGTCCCTTCAAATCATCTGCATATAGTAATAACCACGAGGGTACCTTTTCTCCTATAACATAGGGCCTGGCATGTACCCCTATTCTTCCTCATCTCTGCAGCTTCTACAGAAATCATTAGTAAGGTGTCCATGTCCAATATGCCTCGCATGCGTGCCGATAATGCAATTCCCCGTAATCAGTATGGTTTTGTAACAAACTTAAAGTTTCTTAAAAACATGAAAATGAATTTAAAAAATTATTCACAGAAAATCTTTCGAAGAATTTGGGTTTTTTTTAAATTAGAGTATTCCGAACAAATGGTAACCCTGTTATTCTGAAACAAAGCAAAAACGTAATAAGCCGAGTTGAGAGGTGTTTTGCAACAATCCTTAAAGTTACTTAGATTCACGAAAAGAAATTAAAAAAGTTATCGGCAACAAATCCTTCAAACTATTCTAAGAAGTGTGGAAAACGAAGATATAAAGGAATGGCACTACGAATAAACTAGCGAAAGAGTGATAATATTAGAAATGAGAACGAAATACATATCTCAATGGATAATGCCTAAAGCAATAATACCTGCTATACAGTGTTGAAGTCGCCGTAGTCTAGAAGGTAGTGTGTCGGCTTATTAGACGAAAGGCCACGGTTCCAACCCCATGTCAGACATCAAAACGAAATTCGAAAAATATATTTCTTCGGCGACTTCCTCTCAGCAGATTTCTGGCAAAAACTCTGAGAGTAAATAAAATTGCCATGAAAAGTTTCTCAAAAATCTGTCGTTCGAAATCGACTTTAAACTGTAATTCCCGCCACTCTTGTATAAAATTAACGCACACAACATAAGTGGTGTGAGTAACTAGTCGTGATCCTGACTAAAGGGTTGTAATAACCAATTATATTATGTATGTATACAGTGTATTGACGTACGTAATCACGATGCCTTAATTTTCAAAGCTATTTCTACCGATTCAAAACTTCGTCGTTTTTCTTTGAATGATTCCCATGATCCACTATGTGATTGCTGTAACGCTAGTGGTCTGACGATTACTTTCAATTTATCAAATTAAATTTTTAACCTCTCGCTTTTATTCCTAAAACCTAAGAAGTTTATAAATGTCCAGCAGTTTGGCAATATGATCCCCTTTGGCCTCAGAACTTTGTTGTTGTTTAAGAACCTATTGTTTAATAACCTACTTTTACGAATTCATTCTTTTAAGTTGTATATCCGAAATAGAAAAAACACAACGGATGCGAATATTAAATAAATTCAGTCCGTATGACAGTTAGTGTGAAACGTGCGTCAAAAGGTGCGTCTTCCTTTTAGGTTTTTTTTAACTTGTTGTTCCTATAACGTAAACGTTAGTAAGCGCGAGATTTAACGCTTTAAACATGTACAAATTAAAGTTTCTGTTGCTGATGTTTTCATTTTTTTTAGCATTTGTTGTCTGGTCTGGTATTTGCGTATGATTGTCATGTGTGTCATCTGTCTTCAAATATAAACATTTTCCAGCTCATAAGTTTATGGAACTCTTTTGTTTTAATTTTGTTCTTGTTGTTGCTGATGTTGGCTAACATTTAGTTTAACTTGTTAACTTGTTTAAAAACAATTTCTTTTTTTCTCTCTCTCTCTGACTCTGCGTTTTTCTTTTATTTGCTATTTAGTATTGTTGTTGTTGCTATTGTTGATTATTTAAACTAGAGTAGTATAGAGAGTTCGACGGCTCGGTTTTCTTTCATCTTAAGTTTTATTATCTGGTCTTTTGTTTCGTTTTCTTTTTTTTTTGGTTTTTTGTGGCGTTTTTTCCAGTCGACTTTTCTTTGAAGTGTGAATCACAAGATTTTTATCACATCAACAACAGAAATAATGTTTCATTTCGTTGTAGTCAGTGTTGTTTTTGTTGTTGTTGACATTTTGGCATCACTTAAAATTCATACACCGGAACAGTAAAGTTTGTCATAAAAATCTCAGTTACGAGTTAAAATGTTTTTTTTTTCAAAAACAACATCTTCCTGTTGACTTAAGATTAAAAAACATCATCATCCGGAGACTGAAGGCCTTACAAAATCAATTCAACAAGTTTATGTAACCCACATGTATCGTAAAAGAATTCATTCTTGACAATAGTTTTCAGTTTAGGCCATGAAATATTTGGGTCAGCGTTTAAACTTTCTCAAAATCAATCTTCGTGATTGGTTTATACTCATTAATACTCGTTCGTTAATAAAGTTCATTAAACCGCATGACCATAATTTAGCCAATATTCATTACCTTAAGACCAGACATTCATTTCATTTCTTTTCAATAAATTTCTCTAAATCATAATTTTTTATTGAAGGAAAGACAAAAAAAGCAGAAAAAATTGTAGATCTTAAGCTCTCACTTCATAAAGCAACGATTGTCAATTTTTTTTTTAAATTTTTTTATTATTCCAACTAAAATTATGGTGGCATGACAATAAATTTCTTTTCGTTTTTTTCTTTTTCATAAAATTTGTAGTTTTTTTTAGTTTTTGTCACAAAATATTTCTTTATGATTTCCAAATATGAGAGTATGAGAGATTCATTAGCATATCGAATGCCACCACCAAACACCACCACCGCATTGAACTTATAACTGTGAAGGCAAAACATTTCATACAGAAAGTATGGACAGACAACAGCAGACAGGCGGATGAAAGAGCGCTTGGACAGACAGCACTTGGGCGGACAAAGTAGCAAAAAAATATAAAAAAATAGTCAATAAGATACAAATATTTTTGATACACACGCTTTCAATTTTGGATATCTTCGATTTTGTTTCTTCTTTGAAATTTTTATTTAAAAAAAATATTGTTGTTTTTTATGATTCCATGATAGAGGAGTGTTACACACAGCCGGGTGGAGTCTTTAGATAGATATGCGTACGTATACACTTGCAGAAAAATTTATTACCGATAATAAAAAATCATTTTTTAGATGATCGAGTGACTTTTGCATTCAAGCTGTTTTGTTTTTGTTTCGTTTCAGATAGCAAGTGCTTAAACTAATTCAATTTTATCCAAGTAAAAGTATTTAATATCGACTATCAAACTGATGAATTCAAAAAGCAAAAGTCGTCTGGGATTAAACTCAAAATATAGCCTCTGAAAAACAAAGTCTTGAAAGAGATGAAAACTTGCCACTTGGAATACCCCCATACCAGTTAGGAGTACTTCCAACCACACGAAGATTCTTACGAATCTTTTAAGTTGATCGGCCCCGCATCAAATGGATGGATGAAACTTGCCTTTTTTGTTACTGTGTTGGTAAAAAAAATACTCACACGTATAGGCGGAGATGAGTTTGAAGAATATCAAAATACTTCTGATTTTTCTACCTGCGTTGCACACATCAAATGTTTTTTCTTCTTCACAACAACAATACAATGAAGTTTGAAGGTTCAGTTTTGATGTATTGCTGCGCTAAGCAAAATAAATATTAACAATACATATGCTAATTTGATCAGTTAAATTTGATGTGTCGCCATGCGCTATTAAGCAATCAATTCATATATAAACTGAAATCAAACCATTATTACTGTTGCCGATGGATAAACAACCGTATGGTTAACTGAGGAAATTGTTTTCAGACGCAACTTATTCTCATTTTAATGGATATAATGGGCATTTTCGATTTTTTTACAACATATGACTGAAATGACTGCACCGTACACATTCTATTTATTAATTTCCTTCATTTAATTCACACTTACATAATTGGTACTTACAACCCTTCAGTCAGAATTACTATCTAGCTTCTCACACCACTTATGTTGTGTGTGCTAATTTTATACATGAGTGGCGGGATCTACTTGAAGGTGACTCCGCACGACAGATTTTTGAGAAACTTTTCATGGCAATTTTATTTATTCAGAAAGCTTTTGTCAGAAATCTCCTGAGAGGAAATCGCCAAAGATATAGTTTTTCATATATCGTTTTGTTGGAGATGTCTGACCTGGAATTTGAACCGTGACCTCGCATCAAATAAGCGCACACCCTACCTAGTAGACTACAGCGGTTTCTATCATTACATGCTGTTTGTTGTTGATGGATGGAAGGAAGAGATTTAAGGCACTCCATGAATGTACGGGATTAAAGCCTCTTAATCCTTCGAAACCCTAATGAACATTTCTCAGTTTTCAACAGATTACAATATCGAACCATGCTGCAAACTTTGAGTAGGCTACCATACGATATGCCACATAATTTACCAAACAACAAAATTTCAATGAAGAATTTATTTACGAAATAAAAAAACGCTTTGGTGTCAGATAAAACGAATAGGGACTATTTTCTTTTTTTACAATGAACCATAAACGCTTAAAACCTTGGATAACAACATTCTTGCATTAAAAAAGGTAGTATTGGTCCACAATTACAATGCCAATATTATCGATTTTTAATAAACTATACACCCTCTAGTAGATTTATTAATAAACTTAACATTATCACGTTTGATTCTCTATTAAAAATCCATCGTTTTATGAAGGAATCATTCTAGGAATGAACCACATTGCCACCAGAACCTACATTTCTAAAATGCAATATTAGCCTTCCATTTATATAGACTTCAGTTCGTGTGGCATCAACTTCCATCTCAGTTGTAACGTTTAAAAACGGCTGGATATTCTGCACTATATTATTCTGAATGCACATTTCACGTTTAGCAAACTCGAACAAGCCTATAATTCTTCAACCAATTTTGCTGACAAATACCTCCTGAATATCATCTAAAATGTTGCAAATCATAAATAATTACCGATTGACCTCTTAAATTAGAATTCAAAACAATTTATTTCTTTAAGTGTAATCGAACGCCATCAATAGTTTCAATAAAAATCCAACATCAAATGCTGTAGACCCCAAAAACAAAGAGAAAAATACACCCAAAGAGGAGACAAAATTCAAAAGAAAATCTTGACATCAAAATGGTTGCTTAGCGTTTAATACTACTCAACAAGTATTGGTATTTTTCCAATACCAAATACTCATGACATACACACAGATACACTTGCGGTACATAACTTAGCAATCGATAATAAAAAAAATGAAAAAAATATGTGCGTGGAGGCAGGCATAACACATTGAAAAATTGCGTTTTCAATTATTGTTTATGGATGTGCGTTTATTTTGTTGTTTTCTTGTAAACGAAGCTTCTTCCAACATTGTTTGGCCCAAGCAACATTCATTAAAGATTCATCAGGTGTCGGACCAAAGAAAATACACAAACATACTCATAATGGCATACATACAGAGAGGTAAGCAAGCATTGAGCATAAAACCTAAGACTTGAAAGCCTCAATAAATATTTACCATACAGTCATCCAAACAACCAACTAACCAACCAGCCAGCCAGCTTTGCCCCAGCCCCAGCCACAGCTATGACGATGGCAGCAGTCTGATAGCGGATGAAAAATTGACACACGCACCGCATATACATGCCGAGAGACGAGTACATGAATACCATAGCGCATATTCAACTACATACAGTAGCATACCATGGCATACATTCATTCACACATTCACTCACTCACTCACTCATTCAATCACATTTTTATGCTGCTGCCATAGATGGATGGCATTTGTCGCATCGTTATTGACCATCAATCGTATGGAATCGATTTTATGAAATTGGAATTTCGAAAAAATACCCACACACTCACACAAAACAAAATGATTTTGTAGACAAAAAAAAAAGAAACGTCCGTTAATGTTGTTATTATTGCTGCGGATGGATAAAAATATTCGATAGTGAAGGTTTTCAAGTCTTCATCGCAAGACTTTCTTTTCGACTGAAACTCTCTAAGAAAATATTGCTTAATATTTGGTTAATATGATTAAATGGAATCGATAGCTTTTCAAATGCTTAAAGTTTAATAATTAGAAACCATTCTAGTAAAATTGTTTACCGGAATTTTACTAAGAAGTGTTAAATTTCTAATACAAATTCAAATTTGTGTAAAAAATATATGGAATTTTATTTAAAAAGAATTCCCAAGCGAAGTGCTTTCAAATAGCTTTTAAAAATATTTATTTTTAATTTAAACTTTCTTTTCAACTGAAACTCTTTAAGAAATTTGAGAAATTTAAGAAATTGATTAATATGATTAAATGGAATCGATAGCTTTTTAAATGCTTAAAGTTTAATAATTAGAAACCATTCTAGTGAAATTTTTTACCGAAATTTTGATATGAAATGTTGAATTTCTAATACAAATTCAAATTTGTGTAAACAAGAATTCCCAAGCGAAGTGCTTTCAAATAGCTTTTAAAAATATTTATGTATATGACCTTTGACCTTTAGTATTTTTTACACATATTAAACTATAATTTTAGAAGCATTTATTGGTTTTCAAACTGGCCACAAGTAACATAAAGTCAGGCTTAGAATATATATATATTCCTTAAACGTTCCTTTAAGGAAAATTGGAAAGTCAAAAAGCATCACAGTTAATCTTTAATTTTTGTTTGTGCTTTAGTTTCATTAATGAAATTTTTTTAGCTAAGCAGATTTTGCAGAGGAGCAAGGATAATAGGCTTGCCATTTGACAATGACTAGAAATAACGTCCTTTGTGAATAAGCGTTGAGTTTAATGACGACGAATGTTTTTCTTATTAAGTTCTATCATTACATTATTGGTGTTATCCTTTCTAGGGGAGTAAGTAATCAGCAGGCTTAATGCATAGGTTTAGGTACCACGCTACCTAATTAATTATGTAAAGCAACCTTTACATCCCTCTCATGTTACTGTTTAGTGAGCAGTTTTGTTTGGTGATATCGTTAAACCTTCTTTTTTTAAAGCGATGTCCATGAACAGATTATAATACTGTGGCATTTTGATAACATTGTTTAGGCAATTAGTTGTTGCTAATATTGGCAATATGTGGTTCTAAACAGATGATGCGACATGCCACACACCTTACAAAACAACACAATTTATTACACGAAATTCTCTTTGATATCAAGATCAGCAGAATTAACTCTTAAATGTCTTATGAATGTCAGTGTGCTTATCACTGAAACTTTGGAAAGCATCATACACGCATTTATTGATTTGATATTGATTGATATTGATAAATTGTAGACCCTGTAGTATAACTATTTCCATTAAAAATGTGTAAATTTGTTACAGAAAATCGAACTCTTGAGCTCCGCATCAGTTAACACAGAAAAAATTTAGATTGTATCAAGTAAATCAAAGAATGAAAAAAATGTATGAAGAAACAGAGCAAACCTGCAATCTCGGTTCTGTAAAAAGAACTCGAGCGACCAATTCAGCTTTCGAAGTAATTATTTTCGTTGTTGAAGCATAATTTCGCTAACAATGAAGCGATTTTTAAGATGAAGACAAGGTGCAATAGCTTATAGACACAAAATATTGTCCTCCTCTCTTTACGGGGAATTTAATAACAGCTTTAAACGAAGGTATTGAACACAACAGATACATGCTTTATTATATTGCTAATCTGCCTGAGTATATAACTTAGCTTAAGTGGAGGCCAATTCCATCGAAAAGACCACGCTGCATATTGGTATCACCAAGGCAGCAGAAAGTCAGAATTAAAATTATTAGCTCATGTCAGGTCTCGATAGAAGTTCGAACGAAAGTATTTCGAAAACAGTTTTGCAAGCCAAAGGCAGGCAAAAGCTTAAAATGTCTCAACTATTGTATAATTAATGCTTTGTATGCAAAGGAATTAGCACCCTTTTTATTTCATTTGTCAGTAGAGAGCACAATTTACTACACATTTTTTCAAAAGGCTGGTTCAATGCATTTTATTTTTATTACATACATACATACATAACTGGTCATTACAACCCTTCACAATTATTATAAATAAATAATAATTTCCTTAGAACTTAATTTTATACCAACTGGGTGTTCTTAAAACACCTCTGGTTCTTTTTCTTTATTGGCGATATTGAAGAAAATAAGTACTTAAACATTCACTAGCTTATTGGCGATTGTTTTGAGATACAAAGTCATACCGTTTAATCTATCTTTTTTAAATTCATATTGTTGTTGTTGTTGTTCTTGTATAATTGTGATTGAAAACAATTGTGTGCCCTTCATGGATTAAAACAATATCTTTTTTTTCTTTAACTTGTGATCCGATACCGCAAGTCTTGTTTCACAGTTTCAATGTATGCACACGGCGTATATATCTGTGTGTCTCATTGTTGGATGATGTTGGGTTGATGGTTTTGGCCTCAAATGTCTGCATTCACGAAATCGAACAAAAAGTGTCGCCATTAAAATGCTGTGCCGCACTTCATTGGTAATGCAACCCACACTCGTTGTATTGTTTTTATTTTTTTATACGATCGTGTGATCGCGTCTTGTGTATCTATTAGATAGCAAGCGTGGTTTAGTGTTTGGCTGATGGACTGCTGTTTGGTCTGTATGTCTGTCTGTCTCTCTTTCGGTAAATAGTTGTAAGGTTTCTTAAAATTCAATGATGTTGAATTTTTATTTTGTTTTTGTTGTTTTGTTTTTTATTAGAAAATAACAAAACAAAAATATTTTTACGATCGTTACTCAATAAATAACTGAAATGGTTATTAAAATTATATTTATTGGCTTTTGCTTCATCAGTTTATTAGGAAATAGAAAAAGCAATTGAAGATGAACGTTTTTTTTGGAGGAGTAATTGAATTCAAAATTTAAAAAAAAAAGTCGATCCATGTGCATTTCTGGGATATCGAATTATGTATTGCGATCAATAATTCTCGAAGAAAGCCTTTAAATACTCGTTGACCGGTATGAACCGATACATAAAGATTGAATTCTGTTTTAGGATTTCATACAAAATGAAGTACATCTTGCTCGTATTGAAAACTAAGCACACATGAACACCTTTTTCGTCTCTTGAAAATGTGCTGAACACTTGTCAGCCAACAACATTAGCCCCAGCCGCAGACTAAGGTTGTCATTATTCTAAGAAGTATTGCATCGAATTCGGAACTAAAGGAAGCACTGACTATATGATACAACGATATGACTTCTCATGGAAGTTAACGACTCTGATCAGATTTTTGCAGATTTTCCAAACTAAATGGAACTGTAGCTGGTGTAACCACCATAGTCTGGTAGGTAGTATATTGGCTTTTTAGACGTGAGGCCATGATTCAAACCCCAGGTCCGACAAAATGATGTATGACAAAATATTTCTTCGGCGACTTTTCTCAGCAGATTTCTGGCAAAAACTCTAAGAGTAAATAAGATTTCCATGAAAAGTTTCTTAAAAACCTGTCGTTCGGAGACTACTTTAACCTGTAGGTTACACTACTTTTTGATGAAATCAACACACACTACATAAGTGGTGTGAGAAGCTAGATTTTAATCTTGACTGAAAAGTTGTAATGACTAATTATGTATTTAGGTGACGAAATTTTATAAGGATCGCTGAGACCGGTACACTGGAGGAAGGAAGATATATTCCCCTATTTTCCAATTGTCAGAGCACAGAATTCCGATGTAATGAACACCATATCTCAACGAATAACAAAACGGTATGATATTTATATCATATGTATACCTGGGACACAATGATACTTCTGGTAACTATAGAGGGAATGGACTGGCCAAATATGACACAATCATCGAATTCTGCTATGAATTATTTACTTTGGGAATCCCTTTAACCCTGGACGGTTACTCTTCGTCGAATCGACGAAGCTCATTCACACTTTATCATATAACTCTTTTGTGGTTGTCCAAATTTCGCTCTTTTTTTCAACAACGTTATTTGATAATATAAGCTTGCAGTCAGTAAACAAAAAAAATTTTTTTTTTGTTCGTCGATTCGAAGAAGAGTAACCCTACTGTACAAAAATAACCATCCCGGATTAAAAAAATGGGTGGCCCGGGTACGTTAACTCACTACAAGCTTTCGTAATCAATCAACATTGTTTATAAAATTTGGTCAAACATAAAAGATTTATATGATAAACAGTAAATGAGCTTCGTCGATTCGACGAACAGTAACCAATTAGGTTGAAAGTGTTCGTCGATTCAACGAAGAGTAACCTTAATGTACAAAATAGAAGAGTAACCGTCTAGGGTTAAATACCTGCAATTTTATAACTGACAATATAGTTATGGATTCCGCTAGAGCCAGATGGACGGCTTCGATGAATTCGAAGAGTTAGATTAACAGAATCGTAAGCCATTCGGACTATTATTATACTATTAGACTAGCCAGCCCACTCGATTTGGTTATTTTTAGACGTGAACTTCAAAATTTAATAGAAATCGAAACATTTCCCAGTTCTGTTAGAAATATGCAGCTATTTTCACGCTTTCTGAAATTCTATAAAAAAAAACTTTCAACTTCTTCTGTTCAGTACAATGACATCTGAGCAGCAGATCAATGATCTCTTTTTTACTTCAATTTCCTTTTAATTAAGAAAATGAGAAGAAAAAACAACGCTGGAATGACCCTAAACTAAAAGTAACAGTTGAATAACCGGTGGCCAAACAGAATATCTACAAAAAAAATATTACAAATAAACAAACAAAAAAATTGTTACAAAAAAGATCTTCAAGATGCAACAGAAGAAGAAAAAAATTCTACAGTTGAGTGATCAGTAGTAAAAGACAACCCTTAACAACGATTTCGTTTTTACTTTTACAGAAAGACGCACAGTTGCAGAAAGGTGCATCCTTTCTTCATTGCATTGCAATGCCACACATTTAGTAGAAGAGCATCCATCCATCCTGGGACACACCTGTCACACACTCACTACACCATAACGTCACTTTTTTCGTTTTCAACAGAAGTTGTCTCAACTGAAAAGGAAAAAAAGTTGGTTTTTTTTCTGCTGTCCATTTAAAGAATGAAACGGTGTAAAAAGATCACTTTGAGGATCCATTTCTGGCATCGAATTACATTCCAACAAATTGCATCCCCTGCTTTAGCCACAGCCACACGTATGTATGCTTTTCCAACCACCTGAATTTCAAAGTGTAACTGAAGCTTCTTACCATACTTGACTTCAATGAAGAAGAATTTAAAGAAATACGTGATGTTGCTCTGTTGTTGTTGTTTTATTTCTTTATGTTTTTATTCTACTTGATCTGGATAAAAGTGCTTAATCAACTGGAATACGTTTTGCTATAGAAGAGTAAACATTGAAAAGAAATGAAAAAAAATGAAAAAACGTCATCATCACTCATATTGTTATATGAGTAGATGGACAGACAAACGGCTGGCTGGCTGGTTGGATATACTGGACAGGTATTATTAGCTTCGTGTGCATTATGGCACAGTTTATGTGTGTGGTTTTGTTTGGTAATGAGCCGCAATAGTCCCGGCGAGAAAAAAAAACTTTTTTTTTTGTTTCAAAAGCAACATCAAGTAATTCGAATCCTTAGTCGGAAGTAGGAAATGCTTAAAATTAATGCCTGACTAATTTTCATTCTATTTATTTATCATTATCCTCCTTTTGTGTAATCAAGTGTTTTTTTTTTTAGTGAAACCATTTTGCTGTTTTGTAAACTGAAAGCCAACATGACTGGACATGTTTTAGCATCAGCATATTCTATACGTTTCATATTGTCTTCGGGCTCTAGGTTTCCAATTCTAGGTTTTCGCTTTCAGTATTTGCAGTTGATAATGGAAGACTATCGCAGTCCCTTCTGTCAAGGAAATCGTACAACCCTAACAGTAAATTATTTATATCCCATTGCAATTTTATTAGATCCATTATCTGGCGTACTCGACATCTATCCGATTAATACCCGATATTAACCTCTGATTACCTTATTACCTAAATTAATTACCTAAAAATATCTCATCCTGTTTTACTTGCCCTTATTGTGTAAAAAGCGTGTGTAATCATGCAATCACTTTGCATGCCACGTGCAGGATTATGTATTCCTAAGCCAATTTTTACCAATTGTGTCAGCGTATTTCGCACTCTCCCAACATTTTTCACGTTCAAAGCTTTTCAACATTTTATGTGGCTTATAAACACTGACTGACACCGAAAAAACTCGCTGTAGTCTAGCGGGTAGTGTGTTGGCTTATTAGACGTGAAACCACGGTTCAAACCCCATATCAGACATCTCCAGCAAACCGAAAAATGCAAAAATATTTCATTCGTCGTCTTCCTCTCAGCAGATTTCTGGCAAAAACTCTGAGCGTAAATAAAAATGCCATGAAAAGTTTTTCAAAAATCTGCTGTTTGGAGTGGACTTTAAATTGTAAGTCATGTATAAAATTAACACACAGAACAGAAATGGTGTGAGGAGCTAAAAGGAGAAGCTTGACTGAAGAGTTGTAATGACTAATTATTAATACTTGTATGTATAAACACTGACCAGTGATAGCAGAATGAAAGTACTTGCTTCACTTCATGGCCTTGTTAAATGTGACAACTGATCCGCGGTGGTTAGGTTTGTTTCTACTGTTACGAAGACAGAAAGAACAGAAAAAAAATTACGATAGTAAAGAACAGTAAAGAGATAAACAACAATCAAATTACAATAACAAATATAAATAGAAATACTACGAAGGTTAGGCTAAACTGGCAGCCTAACCACAGCTTACTTGGGTCCTGTAATGTCTCATTGTAACACCGATATTCTGGTTGGTATCTCTGAACCATTCCGAGAGTGTTGTGAAGTGTGAACTTTTCTCAAAGACATGACATGTTTTGTCACAAAATTCTGAGTGTCATGAAGAGGAGTCCACAACCTCCTTTTCCTAGTCATTGCTGCTTTTGCAGAAGTAATTAATTATGAGGTATTTCCAGTGGAGACTCACGCCAGCAAAGCGTGAACACCCAGAGAGCAAAATCAAACAACAATAACAATTAATTCTAGAAGTTACCAGATCGTGAGTAATGATGAAGTATACATAGAGCAAAAGTTAACATTGCCAGTGCTTTGTAGTAAAATTGCGACGTTCATACACTGTGAAATTGTGAATTGTAATACTTTTTGTAAAAGGATCGTTTCATGAAATTATTAATTGAGTAAAAGTAAACATATTCTTTTATTTCGAATTGAAATCCACGAATACACAGGAAATAATCATTTTTAAAAAAAGAAGAAAAAAAACGTCTTTAGTTTCCATACATCGTGCTGCTTCCTGAATGGCAAATTGAAAAATAAAAAAAATTAAAATCATACAGGGACTGGCCCTGGCCCTGACTTTAATACGTAGAACATCCATTTGAAGCATGTGAAAACATAAGCCAAGATACTACTACAATGAATTACCGTCTGTAATTCAGCGGCCCCTGTAAAAGCCTAAACACCAATATGTTATCTCATGTCTAGCTAAGTGAATTGCTTCTTATGAAGTACTGCCTGAAGATAAGTTGCCACTGTAATTGAAAGTATGATATACGAAATGTTAATTTCTAAATTAGTCCAAGGTATTTACCTAAATTTCATGGATACCAATTCATCTTACATTTACTAACTATCTCGGCTAATCTTTTTTTAATCACCAGAAATATATGTAAATAAAGTTTTAAAGTCATAAGAACGCCGCGCATAACCAAGTCATTCTGAAAGTAAGCGCTTATTTATTCAATCTCCCTGAATACATATTTTTGTGAGAGTTTTCACTTTTATAAGTCTTTAGTAACTAGATGTAGTCTTTGTATACCTTGACACCCAAACCACTTTCGCAAAAATTCAGGTTGAAGTCTCTATACATATTTTATGGGTAGCAAAACATAGTTTGCTTAACATCAACATTAAATTTTATCAACACAAATTGATCGATCGTTCTGCATAAATTTCTTTCATCACCTCATGGCAATTCTTTATCTTGATAGAGAAAAAAAAGGAGATCAAAAACTAAATTTCAGATCAAAATCTCTGATCACGTCGTACGGCACTAACGGTTGGGTTAAGCAGATGCATATGAATCGTCTTAAAATAAGTCGTCGTTTTAATTGACAATTTTCATAAATTTTTATTTATTTAAGAAATATTTTTTCTTTTTCTTTCCCATTTTTTGATGTAAATTTTACATGTGTCTGGCTGGCTGGCTAGCTCATCATGTACAAATAACAGTGAGTGATAAGCAAAACAAACAACAACAAATTTATAAATGAAAATACATCTGTATGTATGTTGTTTTAGTCGATCTTCATGAAAAACACGTGACTAAATTATTGAATACAATTGTATGTACATACAAAGTGTAGTACAACACCACATTGTGTATTTTGCTGCGAGTGGGGTTTAAAAAAAAAACAAAATTTTGTAAATAGAAACTGATAAGCGACAATAACAACAACTAAACAGGGCTACTCTTTTTTTACAAATTTTGTTCATTAGCTATTGTTGTCGTTGTTGGTGTGTATAGTAAAACCACAGCAAATTAAAAATCCACGATACAAACAGTAGGCCTACTTTCATAGACCAAAAACAGCACCTAAAACCTTTGCTTTTTCTTCTTCTTTTTTTAAGTGAGTTCAACTGTCTATCTACAATATTTATTTCAATGTACATGTTCGTATATACATACAATACATATACATATATGTACATATAGTATCTCTTTTTACGTTTTTGTCATCCATTTAAGAAAATTTATCTTTGAATTTCATATGAGACTGTGAACTAAAATGTAAGCTTTTATGAATATCCGACCACAGTATGTACATATGTTTGTTTATTGTGTGTTCTTTTGAGTTTGGCCACTAAAATATAATTTTTTTTTCTGTATTAATCGTATAAATTATTATCAAAGAAAAAAGTGACCAAATAGTTAAATTATATGTTTTATTACATATATATATATATGTATATATAATATTCTTCTGTCTTCTGTTATTTAGTTCCCGATTATATCTGACACAAGATTCAATTTTCTGTCATTAAATTATATTATAAAAAGTTAAAGTTATTCCCTTCTTTCTATTTCTTTTATCTCTCTGTATATATCTATTCTATCTCTCTTGCCGCTGCTTATCAGCTGATAATTTAACCCATGTTTTACATATATATATATGTATATATATATGTATATGAATATACAAGCACACGTTGCACAATGGGGCGTAAAATTGTTAATTTTTATATGTTAATAAAGTTTTTAAGATTCCAAGTTTGAGTTCTTACTTACCGTTACTGTCGGAAATCTCCAATAAGTGCAAGGCATCTCATATATAAAGTGAAGATCATATATCTAGAAAAGAAACGGCACGATATTTACATTTTCCTTAAAAAATTACAGTGTTTAGTCTTATAAAATACATACACACACACACATAATTGTTCATTGCAACCCTTCAGTCAGGATTACAACCTAGATTCTCACACCAATTATTTTGTGTGTGTTAATATTATACATGAGTGGCGAGGGACCTACAATTTATAGTCGATTCCCTATGACAGATTTTGAGAAATTTTATTCACTCTCTGAATTTTTGCCAGAAATCTGCTGAGAGGAAGTCGCCGAAAAAATATTAGTTTTTCACGTTTTGTTTTCCTGGATATGTCTGACCTGGAGTTTGAACCGCGACTTCAAGCCTGATAAGCCAGTACACTACCTACTAAACTACGGCTAATTTAATATATAACAAATACACCTTTCAAGGTGAATTTTTCCCATATTACCCCTCGAATAGGGTAAGAAACAAACAATCGAATTTCATGATCAAAATTTGTACTGCGTGAGAAATGTGTTTCACAAATTAGATCTATTTTATGATTTTCATAATTGGCCTACCTATTATAGGTAGTTCCACTAACAAAATTTCACACCAGTTTCACTTTTTTGGACGTTCATCTACCCACCCATATATGAAAAGTACCTACCACAGACAGTGCCAATAAAGCTGGCGCTGTCAACAATTCGACCACCTAATCGACCACCTATTTGACTACCTATTCGACTACCTATTCGACCACCTATTTAATCACCTATTCGGCCACCTATTCGACTACTTATTCAACCACCATTTTGACTACCTATTCGACTACCTATTCGACGACCTATTCGACTATCCAATCGACCACCTATTGGACCACATAATCGACTTTGGTATGAAACTATGTCCCCTGCTGTACCACAACGTCATTTGTTGTTAAGGGGTTAGTATGCTTCTTCAGGGTATTTTTTCGACTTCTTTTTTTAAGATAAATTTATTTAAAGAAATGATACGAAGCATTTTTCATTCTCTTCATAGCAGGTACCTCCTACCTAAATTTGTTACAAATATTGTCTTCTATCGTGCCATTGTGCAATAATGCTTAATTAAAAAAAATCCAGTATTTTTCATTTTCAGACTCTAAACGGTTTTTTTTTTACTTTTTTACGATAAAAATATTTTTTATGATTATTTCTGTCCATTATGCTGTGCATAAACAAATTAAAACAGACGTTTAAAAACCGAAAAACAATATAACAGTCAAAACGTCCAACCGGCCACCAAATGTTGGCCAATTAAGAAGAAATTTTTTAAACCATTTTCATTTCTTTTTTATTGTTGTTGTTGTGGCTACCAATGTTATTTGGTTGCAAAGAGACAACAGAAAAATATTATAAACAAATAAACAGACAACTACGCGTACTTATTTTGTTTGTTATTTATTCACTAATTTGTTCATTCATACGTACATATTCTCATTGGCTTATTCATCCAACTAATGAAGATGGATGATTGGATGAATGAATGAATAAATAATAGTTGGGTGTATGTGTTGTTTTCTTTTAAAGAAACTTTTGATTATTTACCACCGAGAGATTTATTTAACTCCAACGAATATTTTTTTCCGATAATTATTGTTTAAATAATTTAACGTAAGATTAAAAAATTTAATCGCTCTTCTTTTTCACGGTCTTTTTTAGGTCATTAAAATATTGTTTTTTTAACTTTATTTTGTTATCAAAATTGTTCATTATTTTGTTAAAAAATTTTTTGTTGGGAAAGTGGAATCGATTACCGATACTTTTCAGCTTCAGTGGAAATCTTCCGGAGAATTCTATGTTTTTTATGACGCACAATGGCTATGATTGAACGAGTTTAAAGCGAAATCAATAATAAAATAAAAAAATAAACAAAACAAAAAAGAACATTAATTTCATTAAAAACAAAAAAAAAATTAAAGCAAAACAAAGGATTGTCAATCAGTAAATAATCTTTGAAGAGAGATAAAAAAAGCGAAAATGTCATTGAAACTTATCTGACACGTTGAGTCTCTCCTGTGCTATTAAGACAAAACAAAAAATACATGAAAACGAGTGATAAAAAAAAGAGAAAAATTATTATCCAAATAAAACGCACCCAAAAAAAAAAGACTACGATTCCACATAAAATCCAATAAGACTTGATATCACTCTGCACAACAATACAAAAAGAAGAAAATTTCCACCTTTAGGAGTCCATTTTTTTTTGTTTTTAGGTTTGTTTTGTAAAGGTGCTAATGGTAGAGGAGATAAAGAAAAATTGCTACGCCTATAACCCTATTTTAAATAAAAATTAATCACTTTTTTTGTAAATATTTTACATATGGAACTGATTTCATTTAAGTATCTGGAGCATGTGTTTAAGGTCAGGGTGCTGGTTTTCGTACATATTAAACAAATTATCCTGCTGTTTTTAGACAGAAGTAGTGTCAGCATATTTATTTATATATTTTATTTAATTTGTGCAGATGCATGTTTCAACATACATATGTACATACATAATTGGTCATTACAACCCTTGTCAGGATTGTGACGTAGTTTTTAACACCATGTTATGTTGTCTGTGTTAATTTTATCAACGAGTGGTGGTACCTACAGTTTAAAGTCGTCTCCGAAGGACAGCTTTTTGGGAAACTTTACATGCCAATTTCCATTTACTCGCAGAGTTTTTTCATTTTGTTGGAGATTTCTGACCTGGGGTTTGAACCGTGGGTTTCACAAGGCAGTGTCTTCCTATATAAGATTGCACAGAAGTATCGTACGTCGCCAGATGTTTTTTAGTCTTAAGCCTTGAGAATTCCACAATGTCCAATACACCTACATTTTCTCCATTTTATTTTTATTATTATGAGTTCCTAGCTCATAAAGTTCTAGAGATTCATTTTGCTTATGTTATTAAGAAAGAATATCCTGCATATGATTCTACAACTTTTGTTGATGGATGAATTCCATAAGTTTTTGCGTAATGTTCATTTGAAACTATCCAAGGTTCATTTGCTTACAGCAAAATTGACTTTCTATGACTTTGTTGCATATTCTAAGCTCGGTTCATCTGGATTTTTGTGAGTTTCTTCATATTGTCTAAGATTGAAAGTATACCGCTACACATATGTAACTGCCATTCATTACTGCCCCTTATTCTATTGGTTGGCCTTATAGCCTGACGTTATCAGTGCTAACGTTGTTAAATCCCCTGGTTTTGAGTTTTGTTGATATTTATCTCAAATCCAACAATGAACTCTAATCCTTTCAAGTCTTCTAATTTTGCTTGCATATTGCAGATCTTGTACGAGAGTAAGACAAATATCACCCGCATAATCCAAGTCCTCGAAATGACTTAAAAGATTGCTCGTAATTCCTCTTCTATCTAAATAGACTTGAGTCATGATCCAGCATGACAGTAGGGGGTGGGTATCCTCGTTCATAAAAAAGTATTTGCTTTCAATGTTCTTCAAAAGAATACAGTGATTGGCCATCAAAATGTTTCTAGTCGAGCTTACTGAAAACGCTGAACACGTCATATAAAGAAAGATACCTTTGGTTTCTATGCGGAACAGAGAGCTTCGCAGTTGTGTTGCACTCATTGTCAATATAGGCCATGAGATAAATAAAAGTTTTTTAGTTTTTTCCTTGTATAGAAATTTGTATGCCAAGTAAGGTACATAATATCTCGCAGAGGTGTTTGATAATAATACTCCAGTAAACATTTGGGGCCGAGAAAGCTAGGAACAAATTTTAAACCTCACCGCTCTAAGGTACTACAAATACTTGCTTAGAAATCACGGATTGAGCTGCTATTCATTTACAAAATCAATCACTGTGTGAACTGTGTTAAGGGTTATCCAATGAGCTCAAAGGTCACGTTAATGTTGAAACAATGGGCTCTACAATCCATAGCATACAAGTAACTGTTTGGTACATTGATTCATTTCATATACTTTTCATATATGAAACCAATACACTGTTAAAAAACCATTAAAACCTCAACTGCCTTTGCCTATATCTGCTCTAACACTGCCTAAACCCTTACCCTACTACCCACCTTGACAAGGTGAATTTATCTTATTCAACCTTGTTTCTCTTTCACTTTGTTGATGTTGTTGTTTTTATTATGGACTCTAGAAAATTATTGATTTTTTTGCCTTCGTATGTATGTGTTCATTTTACTCCTCACTTTTGGCCCCCTTCAATTGTATTTGGGATGCCTTTTAGCCATTTTAGGTTTTATTGCTCTCTGCTTCATTATACCAACAATTTTTTCTATGATTTCATCTAGACATTCCGTGGAGTCGTCTCCTCTATTGAATATATTTGATGGCTGTTCTTAAGCTGAAACAATGATAGGGAGAGGGTGATGTTAGAAGGGGTGATTTCTCTTTTTTTAACGGAATATTGTGCGGGCAGGCAGGTGCTTAATTTTACTTTTTTCTCGTCTTCTCTCGTTTTTTAATATTTTCTGTTGATTTTCTCGTTCCGTAGAAAAACAGAATGATTGTGATGAAAATTCTGTTTTTCTTTCTGTAGAACGTTTTTCTCTATTGCTAGTTTTGTTTGTTGTTGTTGCTGTTGACGTTTTAGCCCTCATTGCCATTGTGGTAAAATGGGGGAAAGAAAAGCCAAAAAAAAAAAAAACAAAATCGTTTGTTTTGTACGTTTTCCATCGTATACAGTATCCAAGCAACCAGCAGTTGTGGTATGGTAAGTGTACTCGTATTTGGCAGTCACTCACAATCATACAAAAAATTTTCATTTCCAAACGAAAGCTTAAAAATGTATTTATTCTGTGTATTTGCTGCCACCACCACCAGATAGATATGTAGATACACGTATTTATTGCAGTGCATTACATTTTTTTTTTCTTTTTTTTATTCTTTTCATTGTGGATTATTTTCTAAATTGGAGGTTCTTTTACTGTCAATTTTTTTTGTTTTTTTGCTCTTTCACAATTTTGCGTCTGTTATACTCTTTGCTTGGTTATCATTTGGGATACATTTTGCACTGTGCATACAGTGTGATTTAAAAGAATGAATTGATTGAGGAGAGAAAAAATACTAAGAAGTGAATACAAAAATTATCATTACTTGCGTACTTATTTAATTAATTAGTCATTACAATCCTTTCGTCAGAATTACAAGTTCACTTCTCGCATCCCCCATATGTTGCGTGTGTTAATTTTATTCATGAGTGGCAGGAACTACAGTTTAAAGTCGACTCCGAACGACAGGATTTTTTAGAAATTTGAAATGGTAATTTTTTTGAACAGAAAACTGCTGAGAAGAAGTCAGCAAGAAATATTTCTTCATATTTTATTTAGTTCAAGAGGTCTAGGCTTTGATTTGAACCACAGCCTCACTTCTAAGTAGCCCACACACTTTCTCTTTAAGTGGAAGACAGTATAGGGGCTGTAGTATAATAAAACGTGTAGAACCGTCAAGGAAATATAAAGTACACTCTACTTTAGCGATACGAAACAAGGAACACTGCCCCACCCCTTTGAACTTTCAGAAGATACAAGTTTTTATAAATCAGTCTCCAAAGAAATCAGAACATATTCTGGTTAGGGGTTATTTCCAAAAGCAAAATCTGGACAAAATTCTATCAGCAATAGAAAGAGCAAGCAGAGTTAGAAAACTAAATTGGCTATAAATTGCAATTTAGTTTTTCCAGCTAAACAAGTACTTGGTAGTAGATTCGAGGATAAGTGGTTTGCCATTCGCCGTTGGAAACAAAGCCCCCTGTGAATATATGTTTGATTCTTTTTCACTTGGCCATTATCAAAATTTGTTAGCTTTCACCCGGATGTAAGCCTGGATTATACGGGTATATGATTACAAATCCTTAACAGCTGCTACTAGTCACTTGAACCACCACCTCACCTCCTACGATTAGTTTTAGATCCTATAATCAGAGGAACACAAATTCAGCCAACCTATTGTCATGCTGTGTGTCTTCAGACAGAAGAGAAACTATTCTGTCGGTCTGTTTTTTTTTTTTTTTTTTTTCATCATAAAGTTTTTGATTCAGTTTTTATGGAGATATGATAATCCACTAGGGATTGGACATGCAAAATTGCTTATGGACTTCAGAGTTTATTAAGAATTCTGAACCAATAATCATGACCTCAAATAATTATGACCTTCTAGAAGAAAATTTTATAAGCCTTTACACCTTTTTCAATCAAACATTAACTGATCAAGCATACAATTTTTGACAATTACTTGAATGATGGTGGTGATGGTATCGGATCCCATGGATAAATGACGCTTTCATAAATCACAACCCTCTTTGACCCTAAAATTTTATTAGCATGCGAAGAAATATCGTATTTCCTTCCTTTAACTCCTTTTTATTCGCTGGCATTACCAACTTCTTAACACCTTGGTTTTAATCAAATTTATAAACCCCTTTGCAAATGTTTAATGAATTCAATATTTTACAGAACTGCCAACCATGTTACTATTGATGTCGTTGTTCTACGAACATTTACGATTTGTGTCGTTGTATTGGCCCGTGTAGTGGATTTGTTCTAGTTGATGTTGCTAATATCGTCATTATCGCTATCATTGCGGTTGCTATTGCCATTTTAGCAGCAGCAATAGTACACGTTGTTATTTTTGTTGTTGTACATTTTCTAGTATAAAATAAAATTCTTTCAATGATAAATTATTCAATGACTCTGTGTTATTGATTAGAGTTTTTTTTCAACATCAATTTTTTTTTTTGTCTGCTTTTTTTTATTTTCCAGTCATAAGGGTGTGGGGAAAAAACTAACATTATTTCATACCCAATATTTGAATTGTTTAAATAATTCTTTTTGGTTTTTTTTTTGTTTTTGTTTATATTTTGTTTTTAAATGTATTAGACATCGCCGCCGTTTTAGTTTTATTTGCCCTTCTTTTTGGCATAGAAGACAGAGGTCTTCTTCATAGTTTAACAAGTATTGAAACATTTATTTGACGCAATAAAAGTAATGTTCAGTGTTTCATGTGCAATAAAAAATATTAAAAAAAATTTAAAACAATATTGAAAGAAAAGTAAATAAGAAATGAATACTTGTAGATAGATTTTAAAATCATAAAATTTATGTGTGTGTCTTCAATAGCAAAAAAAAATAAAAAATAAAATAATTCCACGCCAATATTTATATTGTGGATAATGTAGTCATAAGACCATAAATTCTAAGAACTACTGGCAATTTCATATGATTTTACAGCAATAAAAAATAATTTATTATGGAAAAATTGGTTCAAATTTTTTAATAGAAAATTTTTTCTGAATTAAAAGCGTTTTTAATGTCGAAGATATATTTTGATAGTGGTAGATAGTGCTGGCGAGCAAAGTCCATAATAATTTTTGGCGTTTAGTGGACGATGCCACTCTGAGTATTTAATTTTTTTTTCTTCAGGCATCGTGAGTCGAAAAACACGAAAATCTAAGCGGTATCTATAGATCTAAAAGTGCAATCACCAGTCATACACCATTTAAGATTTCGTAAGGACACTGAAAATTGTTTAGACCGGACTTCATATTTGGGTGACAAATAAGGTAAGCATTACTTCGATTAGAACCTCATCTGTAATATGAATCCTTTAGTAAATATGATTAAATAGTTCCTACAAGAAATACATCGTACATACATACATACATAATTGGTCATTACCACCCTTCAGTCAGGATTACGACTTAGTTTCTCACACCACTTATGTTTTATACAAGAGTGGCGAGACTTACAGTTTAAAGTCAACTCAGAAAGACAGATTTTTGAGAAAGTTTTCGTGTCAATTTTATTTTCTATCAGTGTTTTTGCCAGAAATCTGCTGAAACCGCAATGAAGACAATCAATTCTCAATTCGATTTTGCCAGGGTATGCAGTTGTCGACGCTACGGGTGGTTTGGGCACCCATCACCGACACCGTTGACGCAATCGATAGAATTCCGATGTATTTTATTCAGAATCCTACGCAACAAGTGATCAATCGAATGTCATTTGAGGCATTATACCTTTGAAACTTTTCAAAATATGAAAAGTAGATCGAAAAATGCATTTTTCAAACAGAAACTTGACTGGTGACTACATTCAATGAAAACTGTGGTAATCAACTTTCAATTCACCGACACAAACAATGGATAAAACCAGGAACGATAACCAAGAAGATTTAAAGTGTACAATAAACTGCCTAGACGGCCAGCTTAGGCAGCTTTAGCCAATAAGAAAACAATGAACAACAACCAACTTATACACATTATTCATGAAGTCTGAAGTGTCAAATATTTTAATTCGTCCAGTTTAAGAACTGGTTTGCCAACACAAGAACTTGTGTGATAACCAATGTCTCTAGCTGTCCAAGAAAAGGAAGTTTCAATGGATGAAACATAACAGAACTGTCTAAGAATTTCAATTTCAATCCGTGATTGAGATCACCGTTGTATAGTATGTAGTGAGTGGGCTTACGAGACGAGAGCTCTGAGTCTAAAGCTCAACCAAAGCTGACCATCTTAGAAAAGAAAATATATGTACATATATGAAGATAAATATTTCTTCCAGAAAAGAGAGTATCTAATTGTTATGAAAAAGTCTCTCAAATCTGCCATTCAGAATCGACACCAAACTGTACGACCTTACGCTTATGGATATAAACATTGTAATACACGCTAAATGGGTGGCAGGAGTCCAAACTAAAAGTGTTGTAAAGGCCAATAATGTTTGTATGTCAACAAATTATCAAACAAAAGGGTAAAGATTGAATACTCCGATTACCTAAGTTAATGTTCATTACCAAACGTTCAGTTCGTAATCGTGAGAACCGTTAATTCACCCACGAAAGCATCAGGAGAAAGACTATTTCCTGTTTAGGTAGTTATTCAACGGAAACCCAAGTTTTTTATTATAGGCACCTTTTGTCTAATGCATCATCAGAGGAAATATTCAGCTCCTACTACAATTCAGTACCAAAAAATAGCTTTTCTCACTCCCTTACCATACATATGTATGCCAGATAGTTTCGTATGTAAAATCGGCCAAACCCATGATAATTAAATTGCCTCTTAAAGGACTACCAAAGGAATCATCCTCCAGCAGAGAGCAGACGGTAACACAGAAAAAATTTGATTTGAAAATTAATTAATTAAGATTATTATTTCCCGCTCTTTGAACGAATTATGATTCAATTAAACACGTTTTGACTGACTTTAATCAGACAGGAAAATTTTGCTTAAAAAAAACTTTTTGCGCAATTTAATAAATCTAACGCTGCTCATAGCTTCGAGCAAAAAATAAAAAAAACACATTTACTGTGTAGAAACAAAATACAACCGGTCGATAATCCTTCAGTTTGTACGCCCCTTAAACACAAAAATATCTTCGTGGCCAATTTATTATCACAAGAGAGAAGAACAGAAAAAGGCGTTGAAAAGAGAAGACCATACAGAAAATAAATCTGCTCTTCTTTTTCTCTGTTTATTATCATCATAGTTTTTGTTGTTGTTGTTGCTGCACAAAAACAAATGAAGAGGAACAAAAAGAATTAGTCAGCAGCAGTCACATCTCATCCAATAGTAGAGCTTCTGTAGATACATGCAACAGATTTATTTCGAAATGTTCTTTACTTTCTGAAATGGCGCAGAAGAAATTTCATCTTAAAACAACAACAACAAGAAAACTCTCAGCAGTAGCAGCAGCGACAACAACATCCCCATCCAGTCATCTGCAAGAATCGTACATCCAGCCATCCATCCATCCATTCAGATACAATATCTCAGAAGCAGCCCAGCTACAGCTACAGAGACTAAATGAGTGAGTGAATGAATCGAACTAAAAATTGTGACTGTTTTTTTGGTCCGCGTCGTTTAAATTCACCAATTGCAGACGTTAAATTTATCAGCCAGATTTCTCCGAGTGGTTATTAGTTGTTGTTCTTGTTGTTGCCACACTTTGCTTAAGCATCACTCCTCTGTTTAAAAAGCCAAACTGAGAATGACCAAGAGCGCGAGAGCATAGAAATGAAATGAAAAAAATGTAAACAATTCAAAATAACAGAGAGAGTCAGAGAGCCAGAGTGTATTATTTTGTATACATGAGTATCTATGTGCAGTATCTATGTGAAAAATGTATTGGTAGTGGTGTATTCATGTGTAAAATCAGTGTTGAAAAATTCAGTACTTTAGTACTTTTTTCAGTACTTTTTCATTTCAAAAACACCGCAGTACCCCTGCGCCGCTTTCAGTACTTTTTTATTGCTACATATTTTTGTATATTTTGTCAGAAATCTGCTGAGAGGCAGTTGACAATAAAATATTTTTTAGTCTTTCGTTTTGCTGGAGATGTCTGACCTGGAGATTGAACCGTAGCCTCACGTCTTATAAGCCAACACACTACCGACTAAGCTGCGGCGGTTTTGTAAAAAATAATTTTATTATATTAGCAGAATTTTAAAAGAATGCACATAAAATTTTAATTTAACAGAATAAAAAACAAGTCGAAGGAATATATACGGGCACGCGTCTAATAAGCCAACCCACTAACTGCTAGACTACACTAATGCAACTATTAATGCATTAGCTATCATGCTAAAGGTAGAATTGAACTTTAACCCCGGTTAGCCAAACGTCCACGGAATATAGGTTCGTTTTTAGAATACGAAGAACAAAAAGAACGCTTGCCGAAACGTAATGTAATATCGGTAAGCATTTGCATTGCTCTTTATATGCTAAAAACGAACGTATGTCACATTACGTTCCATCGACGTTTGACTAAACGGGGCTTTTACGTTTTGTTACGTTCCTAATCAGCTGTTTTTGTCCTGTATGCGTATTTAATATAAATAAATAAATAGTCTAGTAGATAGTTTGCTGTCTTACTAGACGTGAGCCCACGGTTCAAAACCCATGGCAGACATCTACATAAAAACTAAATATGAAAAAATATTTCTCCGGCGAAAAACTCTGGCAAAAACTCTGATAGTGAATAAAATTGGTACGATAAAGTTTCTCAAAAATCTGTCTTTCGGAGTCAACTTTAAACAGTATAAAACGTATAAAATTAACACACACAAAATAAATAGTGTGACGAAAATTAGACTATAGTCCTGATTGAAGGGTTATAATGACCAATATACGTATATGCGTGCATTTTTTTTACAAAAGTACCATTTGATGCAAAATAGTACTTTTTCAGTCATAGTTCAGTACCATTTCAAAATTTCAATTTTTCAACACTGTGTAAAATACTCGTATTTTGTTCTCTCGCTAATGAAATTATGAGAGAAAATAAACAGAGAATTAAATAAACAAGAAAATAAAAACAATCGTTTTGCTTCTTCCACAACAGAGTTCATACACGTACATACGTACAACCTACTCGTATACGGTGTTTACTTTTCAAGAGTATTTGTGTCTGCGCGCATATGAATGGCTACAATTTGATTGTGCCGAATGATGTGATGAGTAATGGTTTTTAATCTCTATTTCTTTCTATACTCCTCAATTTTTGTTGTTGTTTTAATTCTTTTTTGTGACTCTTAGAAAGTGTTGCCGTGTAGGTTAGATTTTCCTTCTTTAAGATTATTTCGCATATTTTTCACATCCATCGAAATCAATGAAAGTAAATGAACTGAATTCTGTTAACCAACAAGATTATTGAAGAAAATTGCAAATATCAACGGGAAATGGATTTGGCGTACGCTACAGAAACATTCATATTAGCTGTAGGCATACACGCCCAAAGACCGAGCATATACTGTAACAACTTCTGCAGAAGCTGTAATGCCTTAGAAAAGGAGGAAACTACTGAGCATTTTCTCTGGCATTGAATTTCGGCCAGCCTTAACGAATCCTTGCAGACGTCTCTGCTTCTCATGCACCTTCGCAAATTGCTCACACCAATTGTTGACAAGATTTCATTGATTTGGTCATTCCAACGCAAACAATAACATCCTCCAAGCTAACTTCCACTAATTCCTGCATCAAATACCCGTTTTATCGGAGCATCCTCTTCTATCCGAACGACATGGCAGAGCTAATACAGCCGCTTGTTGTTAATGCGATGCACAATGTTCAAGTCATGGAGGAGCTCAAACTGCTCATTGTTGCATTATCAGCAACTTGCACTGGAGTGAAGACTTTACGTAGGAATTATCTCTCGAATGCCTTTAAGGCAGCTGCATCGGGTCATTACTGCGTCCATACTTCTGCACCATAGAGAAGCACTGAAAGTAAACAAAATTGCTACGAAAAGCTTTTCAAAAATCTGTCATTCGGAATCGACTTTAAACTGTAGGTCCCGTCACTCATGTATAGAATTAACGCACGAAACATAAGTGGTGTGAGCAGATAGGTCGTAATCCTGTCGGAAGGGTTGTAATGGCCAATTATGTACATATATACGACCACAGTAACACCTGTTAGCATGAGTGACCCTACCCGTGACTTACATCATCATCATGCTTATGCTTAAAGCTTCTGTTCTGATCTAATTTCAGTAACAGTACGAATAGATCCATATTTAAGTTAGGAGTCTAAAAGTTGCGTTAAAATCGGCAAATTTGACAGTTCAACGAATTTCATTCGACTTACAAAACTCAGTAACTTTATTTGGACACCCACAAACCTTAACTATTTTGATTAAAATGTAACATTTTCCCTTTTTCTGCAATCAACACCTGGCAACACTACTCACGAGGCGCACATCTTCTACTCACTCACTAACAAAGTAAAATTTGTCGCAGTTGCTGCTTTCGACACACTTTTTTCTTTCGATACTATTTTCCACAGGTATTACATACAAGCATGTGTGAGTGTGTATGGTATGTAATGCCCACAGGTATATACAAATACTACCAGTACATAATTATATATAAATGTTCACATGTGTATGTAATCGTATGTAGTTATTTGAATAGTATCTCTTACATACATAATTATGTTTGTCAACATGTAGGATACTGTTGTTGTACGTTTTTGGTTTTTTTTTTGTTTGTGTCGATAGACCCATCAAATGTATGAATAATTTATATTCATATCGACCCAAAAAAAAAAACGAAAAAAACTAAATAACATAAACAATAAAAATAACAACAAAAATAAACAAATAAATAAAATATTAGAAATATTTTTCTAATAATTACGATGAATAATGAACATTTTATTGAATGATTTACTCTCTCTATGAATATAATTAAATTTGAATTATTTTTGTTGAAATTTTAAAATTCTGTTGTAACATACAGACATATAGGGTATGATCGATCTGAGTTTCTGATTTCTGCGTAATTTTTGTGAAAAAAAAAACGATAAAAAAGATTGTTTTTAAATTACAATACGAATCTTCCTCTCTGCGGCACTTCCTACGTGGATTGTTTAGAGAAAAATTAAACCAAATTTGAACATTACAAGAAGACAAAGAAATTTGTAGTTCCAATTTTTCTTATATAGAGTGATTTTTTAAGAGCTATAGGAAAAATTTTCAAAAAAAAACACATAAAATTCAGAAAAATGCATGAAATCTTTATTTGAATCGATAGTACGGTCCATATAATTTAATGTTTGAAGATTATTTCATGCAAATGTTGACCGCGACTGCGCCTCAAATGGTCCATCCGCTTAGTCCAATTTTAGCATACTCTTTCCAACATTTCGGCCGGTATCTCACGAATAAATGCTTCAATGTTGTCTTCCAATGCGTCAATTGAAGCGGGCTTGTCTGTATAGGCATGAGCTTTAACATAGCCCCACAAAAAATAGTCTAAAGGCGTTAAATCGCACGATCTAGGCAACCAATTGACCGGTCCCGAACGTGAAATAAAATGTTCACCGAACTCGCCTCTCAATAAGTCCATTGTTACGCGTGCTGTGTGGCATGTGGCACTGTCTTGTTGAGACCGCATGTCATGCAAGTCAATTTCTTGCATTTTGGGCAAAAAAAAGTTGGATATCATCTCACGGTAGCGCTCACCATTCACAGTAACGTTACGATTCGCAGCATCTTTGAAGAAGTACATTGGACCGTGCCAAATTCAATGATTTGCAAGCGTTATTCGTTTGTAAGACGATTCATGGTTAAATTATAGACCAAACTGAAGACGTTTGACAGTGAAACAAAACACGAAACGTGCGTGAGCTGTTTAAACCAGTATTGCCAAAAAGATAATAGCTAAAAAATCACCCACACAAATCACACATGAAAAAAGGACTGAAATAAGAGTGATAATAGTCACATAAGAAGAAACTCCGAAAAGAAGATTTGGAATGCCTTGGCTGCATTTCAAAAAAAAAAAAAAGGGCACACATTTAAAAAAATATTGTTAGACGATTGAAGTTTGCAAGACAAATTCTTCGAAACATCCAATCTTACTGGAATAGAGTTCTGTGAAGCGATAAATTCAGTTTAAGTTGTTTCAATTTGGCCAATCGTTTGCACCACGAATACACAGTGAAAACTGTGAAACATAGAGTTGGATTTATGATGGTTTGTGGGTGCAAATAGTTCAAATTCGGAAAATATTAGGCCAACTTCAAAATATTTTTGTAAACGTAATGGAACCTTAATTCTATGAGAATATCCTCGCCTTTTACATTTTCGTACAAAATATTGATAAATATTCGTAAATGGTCACCACGAAACATATTGACAATTGTAAAATAAGATGAATAGTTATATCTAGAAACATGCAAACATTTGGTAAAAAAAAAGAGTTAGCCAACAAATGAATGCTATTTTATATCTCACATAAAATTTCATAACCTCCATAATAAACTGCTCAGTGAAATCTTATTTTATAGATGACAAAATTATCTTTTAAAATTTCACTGGAATTGATTTTATCCCTAGATTTGGTGGCCAAAAATGAAGCATGAATTACGTTTAAAGAATTTTGTGATCTCAAAATTTTGAGGGGGTGCAATGGACTTTTTTAATTTCTGTGCCTTCGCTTTAATATAAGATTTCATTCTTTATAAGAATTATTTAAAGAAATCCATTAATTATACATGAAATATAAAGTTTCATAATGCATTGTTAGGATAACTTTATTTGGATCAAATATGCACGTATCATTCGGTAATTTCATGCTATTCTGAATCAACTGCTATGGACAGCCATCGTTTTTCCTTTAGACAGGCGATAGTTGCAAGCGTCTAGTTTCAAGTTCTTATTGCATTGCTCATTGGAGAAGATGTTTTATCAACCTCATGAAACACGCAGTAACCGCTTCTTGAAAGTCAAAACTATCTGGAATACAATTTGAGCCGGCTTTTCGAGTGTAGCATCTAACAGATTTCATTTGACCTTATCGTCTCAGGATAGATCGATTTCATTGCGATTATGCAGGTTTGACGCATGATAGTTAATGCAAAAAGAACACAGTCTTATTCAATTTGTTTTAAGATGCATTCAGTTTAATGTTTAATTTTGTGCTTACATGACGTCTCGATGTGTGTATATTTTGTATATTTTAGGCAATTAACCTTCTGGATTGCGCTCGATTTGATAGTTATCTCCACTTGGTAGTTAGTCAGAGTACTTCAAACTTACTTAATTGGTAATTACAACCTTTTAGTCAGGCTTACAACACACTGCGTGTTTTAATTTTACCCATTAAAAGGGAGACCTACAGTTTAATGTTGACTCCGGACGACAGATTTTTGAGAAACTATTTAAGACAATTTTATTTTACTTTGCGAGTTTTCCCCAGAAAACTGTTAAGAGGAAGCTGCCGAAAGATACATTTTTTTTACATTTCGTTTTGTTCGAGCCGAGGATTGAACCACGGACTCTCATCTAACCTAGCCAACACACTACATACACTGGACTACGGCGACTTCTTCTTTAAAAAATATACATTATATTGAATGTCTTAAAATATTCGAAATATTTATGCATTAAAATGGATTAAATTTATTTCGATACGTATGTATGAAAACTAATCATGCACGTAAATTTCCTTGAACTACTCAATCTCATGCACAATATCTCTTAAACAAATAATAACGAATTTCATCACATTAATCAACAATGATTCATGAGAACCACAGGTAGTGTACTTGAAATATTGGACTTTAGTTTTAAATAAAAAAAAAGGCATCATCATATTTATTAAGAGATAGGCCAGCGTTATCATTAGAACACGATAAAACCTTAATGAATACCGTTATATTGATACATGATGGCGATACTAAACTTACTAGCGCTGTTCTAAATGGAATAAAACCATTTCAAATCAATTATTAAGAAACCAAACTATTTTTTAATTTAAAAAAATTTGCTAAATTTAATCAAAAACTAGTCCAAACTGGCGTACGTTAACGAAGTGTATCAACTGATAACTGAAGCGATTGTGATTATTCTCTAGCGGCTAACAGCAGCAATGGTGGTATTTTATTAATTTTTTCATTCTTTGTTGTTTTTATTGATTGATAAATTATTTATTAAACGATTTCATTGTAAATAATAAACGTTATATTAATAGAAATAATTTCTTCATTAAGTGGAGGAAAGGTCAATAATGATATGAGTGTTCAAAGGGAAATAATTTTTTTAGACTCCAGAATTTTTAAAAAAATTTTAAAAATTTTTTAGAAAAATGTCAAAAAAAAATCCTTTAAAAGCTTTGCCATTTAATTACGTTTTTTTTTCGTTCACATTATATTTTTGCCATTTAAACATAGCGGGTGCTGAGTGTTATGGCCATGAAATTAAAGATGGACAAAATATTCTTGTAAATTCATTTAAACAACAAAAATAATAAAAACAATAACAACAAATAATGCTGATATTAGCCAAAAATAACAAAAATTTATTGCCAAAGTGCGTCTGTTGCATTTTTAAGAGTCAATAACCCAACGAAAAATAAAAGAATTGCAAAAAAAGAAGACGAAAAACAAAAAAACAAAAACAAATTATTAATAATAAATGAAATAAATATAATAAATAACAAGACAAAAACAAAACACGACAACAAATACAAACAACTAAAACAATAAAAATGATGATGAAGCACAAGAACACAATGAATAAAAACGATATTTAATATCCGATGCATGATATCTTAACAAATCTACCCTCTTCTCTACCCTTTCCTTCTACAGTATCTTTTATACAGTGCGCGTTAAAAGAAACTATACATTAAGGATAAAATTCTAAAAATTATCCAACTCAACTTTTAGCACTTAAGGAGAGTGCCCGAAAAAATTAAAAATTTTTTTAAATTTTTTGTAATTTTTTTTTGTTTCAATTTTAAAAACTGGCAATGAGTATTTTAAAATAAAAATAACGGTAATTTGTTAATACATATTTTTTGCCTAATTTCTTTTGACGCTCACTGTATGTATAATGATCTGAAAAAAAACTCATAAAAAAAAATCATAGGCCCTGTTCTGTTTTCTAAGTGGAAAGTAATCCTTGCTATATAAACCGAGAATAAAAAGAGTTTTGAGATTTTCAAATTTAAATAAAAATGAAGTCGCCGTAGTCTAGTAGGTAGTGTGTTGTCTTATTAGACGTGAGGCCATGGGTTAAAACCTCAGGTCTGACATCTCCAACAAAACGAAATTGAATTGAATCGAATATTTCTTCAGCCACTTACTCTCAGAGAATTTGCCAGAAAGGTTTTTCAAAAAAATCAGTCGTTCAGAGTCGACTTTAAACTGCAGGCCCCGCCACTTATGTATAACATTAACACACACAACATAAGTGGTGTGGAAAACTAAGTCGTAATCCTGACTGAAGGATTTTAATGACAAATTATGTATGTGTATGTATGTAAATAAAATTGAACGAATTTGAATTACAGAATGGGGCGTTACATAAAAAAAAACTTTGCAACATCAAGACCGCGGAGGAGTAGAGAGCAATTGGATTTAATTCTTTAATATTTTTACAGTTATTCGTTGTACATAAACTCCTATGTATTGGTGTATTGTGTGAGTATGTTAAATCGATTTGTATTGACACCTGAGCTGAAACCTTTGTCAATCACTCCATTTATGAATGATGATTATCGCTGTTTCACGATGTTATTGACGATGTGTGATATTGAATTTGCAATTTCTCACTTATTTGATACGAAAACAAGAATTTTGCAATATGATTTATATTTCAAAATACAAAAAAAAAAACAAAATCAAAAGAACAATCCATGTATACGATAATAAATCAGTAAATAAATTGTTTTCTGTTTTTGTGGATGAGGTATGTTGTGTAGGTGCACCATGAAATCATTGTTTGATAACAAAAAATTTATTTTTGGTCTAATTCAAGCCTTTATCGCTCTCACTTCTTTGTTAAAATTTACTTATCAAATTTCAGAAAAAAAAAATTTTTTAAAAAACTTTCAGGGAATTTTTGTTTGTTTTTTTTATGACAAAATTTTTCTTTTATTTAAAACGAAACCAACTACTGTGTTTCTATTTTCATTTTTTAATTTATATGTTTATTTATTTATTTAAATATTTTCGTTTGTTTTTGTTTTTTTTCGTCCGTTTTCAATGTAACGGTCAGTTGATTTTTTTACCTGACATCTCTGTGATGAGGTTTTTGGCTCTCGTGTTTTAATGGAAAATGATGCCAAAAGCATAAATTACCGGCCATGGATCAAACTGAAAATTAGCAACAGTAACAACAACAACATCGACGACCACAATAATAATGGACAACAAATTACATTTTCAAAATAAGAGACATGTTGAACAAAAAAAAAAAAAAACAATTTTGAAATCAAAGACATAAAAAATCAAACAAAAAAAGGCACAAAAAATTGTAAAATAGTGGCAAAAAACCAAAACAAAGATTTCGTACACATCACACAGTGGCATGAAAACGTTTAAAATAAGAAAATCCAATAAAAATTATTTATCAAATTGAACTATTTTGGATTGTACATTTACAGTGAGCGTCAAAAGAAACTGTACATTAAAAAAAAAATACACATTCATATATTGGCGTTATTTTTATTTTAAAATGGTTTCATTGCCAGTTTTTAAAATTGAAACAAAAAAAAATTACAAAAATTTCGAAATATTAGCCAAATTCACAATCTCGTGTATTTTTGCAATTGTATTTATGCAATTGTAAATATTTCCTATTAATTGTGAACAAATTTTACTGGTTGCATTTACAACACTAATTGTAAAACACAAATACACAGCTGATTATCAAAAATAAAAAATAAATATTTGATTTTAATTTTATAATATTTGTTAACAATTTATAAAAATGTCTAATGGAAGTTTGAAGGAACAAATATTGGATTTTTTAATAGACGAAAAGATATTGAATTATTTTATTAACATCCTCTTCGGACCATTTTTTGTTGGGTTTATCCCTTTTTATTCTTTTTTTTATATTTTGAGTCTCCATTCGCCAACGAAATTTATTATTTTTAATAAATAAATTGTCAGCTGTCAGTTTACTTAAGTGTTGCAAAATGTTGAGTAAATATAAACTATGGTTTTGAGTATTGTTTATTTTATAAACTGTAGCAAGAGTATTTCTGTATATTTTGTTATTGTAGTGTAAAAATATACTAAACCATTTTGCAAATGCAATGATGCAAGACCATTTACACTAGATCGTGAATTGGGCTATTGTAAATTTTTTCCGGACACTCTCCTTATGTGGTAAAAGTTGAGTTGGGCGATTTTTAAAATTGTATCCTTAAATTACACTTTCTTTTGACGCGCACTGTATATGCATATACATATGTGTATCGACTTTAATAAAAAACGGATTTTGATTCAAACGATCGAGATTTGTAATAATGCACCAGAACCTCTTTTTCAAAAGAAAACAGTACTTCTAAGAGAGTATAAACTAATAGAATAAGTTTGCCTCTGCTATAGTATCATTCAGTAGCTCATTTACTTAGGCTCTGGAGTTAATTTCAAGATATCTGTCAACTTTTTCCTCGAATTTAATTTATTACAAACGATTTGTGGCATTTCTTTAATCCTTTTTTGAATCCTTATGACTGCAAGTAAAAGTTAACATACTGTGCTTGCACCTTTTAATTGCTAAGCACCCGTTACTAACGTACGATAAAAACACGATTGAAAAAGATCCTCTACTACGACGTTAGAAGAGCGAACTTTGCTTTGACGACACTTTCGAGGGTTTTACAGGTCACTCTGTATGCCTGTAATAACCACCGATACAGGATGCGGTACTAATACCCACAAATTCTGTTGTAAGAAAGAGTAGTGATTGAAGTACTTCTCTTCTGTGTGGCACTGGAGGATAGAAGACACAGACAACTACACTGCTTGAACAGGGCTTACTAACACTCTCATTGAAATAGCAGTTCCACACATACATACATAATAGGTCATTACAAACGTTCATGCACCACTTATGTTGTATATGTTAATTTTATACATGAAAATCGATTCCAACGACAAATTTTTGAGAAACCTTTCATGGGAATTTTATTTACTCTTTCTCTGCCGAAAGGAAGTTGGAAAAGAAATATTTTTTTATTTTTCGTTTTTGTTGGAGAAGAGTGACCTGAGGTTTGAACCGAGGTCTCATGTCTAATAAGCCGACACATTACCTACGAGACAACGGCAGCAAAATACTTAAATCCTTAAAATACTAAGTCTGTGATCAACAAGATTAGAAGTGCGGTATATAATTCCAAATGAAAAAAGACTCTTGACATATTGACAGTAACATGAAGTGGACTGGTTAACAATACTTACACACCAAGCTCTTTCGAAATACTCAAAACTCTGTGCAGAAGAATAAATATTTTGACTTATTTTTAACTCATGGCCATTGAATAAGAATAAGAAGCGCATAGGAAATCTGGATTGCTACTGTATGCTGCTTAATCAGGTTAGGTGGACTGTGTAAAAGAACTTTAAGGACACGACTGATAAAATCTATCAATCTATTGAAATATAAATGAGTCCTTAGTACAGGAAATTATAAATCAGTTGTCAAAAATTAGTATATCCGAAATGCAAATCATGCCTCATCATCTCTAAAAATTCCGAAATAACCAACAACATGACTCAGAATTTTCAATGAATCCATGACTCTCTTAAATATTCTCTCATACCACTTTTAATCTCTTCATCAATGGGCACTTGAAGATGACGATGTTTTCTGCCACTGTGCATCAACATCATTATGATCATGTAAATGAAAAACAAAAATTGAACAACAAAAAAAAAAACAAACAAACAACATGCGACACATCACATCACAGCCATAATATTGAATTAAAGATTCGTGGCACGTTAATTCACCAGAAATGTTTGCAATGATTTCAAATGTATGTATGCTTTTCTGTATGTTTTTTTTTACCATTTTTGATCGTGTATTGCTTCACTTGATGAACTAAACTGAGGCTCTGCTGACACGCATGGCAGTACATATGTATATTTGAAAAACTCTTTTTGAAGATCACAAACTTTAAGCATAATTTACATGTTAAAAATCACTACAGCTTAAAAAAGGTGTACTGCATATACATATGTACATATGTATGTACACATGTGTTTGTGACTTTCTTTGATCATCTCATCCTCGTAAGAATAAAGATGGGAAAAAGAAAAATTTGAGAGAAAAAAAATAAGAAACTTTTTTTAATCTTTTTCGTAAAACCACAATTTGTCTCATTTATCAGCTGCCTAAAGAGTAAGGTTTTCGTATATTTTTTTTCCACTTTTTTTTAATAAATTTTGATCGTAACGACAATATCAGAAAAGAAGCAGAGGACAGACACATCACAGCATAAATTTGAATAAAAATTAAAACCGCAATTGTTGTTTAGTTTTGTTTTGAATTGGCCTTCTTGCTTAAGCCATTTTGTCAATCTTATTAACGTTTTTTGTTGTTGTTGCTTTTTTTTCATTTGGCTTCAAACTATAAAACCTAAAAATCATGTACAATCAGTTTGAAGAACTTCAACTACAAATTATTTTTTTTTTCATATTTTGTGCTGTCAAGTTAATTTGTCAAACATGCGACAGTGAGCATGGAGACGAGGTATGGTATACGAGAGTCTGAGTGATTATAACATGATGCTGCACTTGCATCATTTTGTTGCTTTTGTTGGACGGCTGGTAATTTTGAAATATTTCTTTGTGTCTCTTCGTTAAGTTTTCAACAAAACAGATGTCGTTTCCAATAATTTGTGTTTTTTAACGACAACAACAGCAACAACAACAACCACAATAATGATAACAACAATAACGACAACAACAACAAAAACAACAACAACAATGATGATGATGATGCTTAATAATAATTGCATGTTTAAAGCATTAGGGTTGTTGTAATAGTTTTGTTGTTGCCATTGTTACCACACAACCATAACAAGACATTTACAACGTATTTTTCTTTATAACTTTATTACCCTACAGCAATGAAGCTCTTTAATAAGCTCACTGCCCGATAGATACTGCCTAATAGGGTCGAGTATTTGAATCTGATTTTTGAGTTGAAACTCTCAGTCCGAGCGGGTGTAGACCTCTTAGGCTTTTATAGTGTCGCAGGTCTTAGGACTTGGTACCTCTGCTAGTATGCAAAAGTTGTGTAATTCTTGTTTCCATATAATTATAGAAAGTGCATAGGCAAGCTATTCATTACTTGTCAAGTTCGAGATCAGTATCTGCAAAATATCAACAACAAAGCTGAATATTCCAGGAATGTCTACCTTCCCACTACACCCTCACAACGTTAAACTGGAAAGCTATTCTGGAGAATGTTTATTGCTGCATATTTATTTCCACTTTTTTTTTTCTTCGCTCAAGGACAAGTTTCAGAACAAGTACATATCGGAAACAATAAAATTGCTGCAGATATGACACTATAACGCATCATGTAAACAGCTACCAATTGGTAGCAAGTACTATAGTGAATGGAAACAAAGGCCTTTGAGGATTGAATATAACAGATTTTTTTCTTCACGAATAGTTCAACGAGATGCGTGTGTCCCACCCTCCAGAAGATTACAAAAAAAACAAACTTAGCAAAGTCAGACAGCGCTCAGTTTGGAAACGAATGAGGAAATCAATTTCCTCACCATTATACCCAAGACACATCAAATGAATCTATTCTCACAGAAAGAGTTATTTTTAGGCAAGAACAGATGGCAATCAAATTATTCTAAAATCTACTATAAGAGACCAAACACCTGCTTAACTGAGAAAACTTTATTAAAAACTGAACCAAAAAATTCCTCTCCACTATACCCAATACAACAACCCATTACATTTTCACAGAGAGTGTTGTTTCTAGATAACCTTGCCATTCCAGAACATACTTTTATAGACCAAACAACTGCTCAACTGGACACTTGATTCAAGAAACGGAAACGAAACAAAGAACAACACAGCAAACTGTACATAAAGTTAGAGGAATAGTTAGAATAAAAATTTTGTTGGAGGGGTATTTTTTTCTTGCTTGGAATATTTTGCAAAAAGGCTAAACTTGCAGTTATAATAACTTTACCATCATGATCGAAAAACATGATATTTGGCTTTACTATTTGTTTTGTCTTCCATTTCGTAAAATCATTTAAACTTTATGGTTGTAGCTTCCATATGATGACTCTCCTGGAAGTTAAAATAATTTCAATGACATAGAAACTATTGTGCACCTTCTGAATTTCTGTCGAATGTTGTCTATTATCAAGAATAGTTACTTGGCACGATAGGACTCGTCCTGCAGATTGCTGACGGAATATTTATTATGTGCCAAAGAGTTCATTCGTATGATTCTGGCACGATTAAAATGTTTTGGTTGACTAGTCTGGTAACTACAGATGGTTTAATCTGTATTTTAAGCAGAAGCGTGTTGTAGCCCCAAGTTTGACAATTTGTGGCAATGCTAGTATATGTGTACGCTTGAAGTGATAAGTTAATTATACGTACTTTACCGGTGGCCCAGAAATAGGCCCATAAATACAAAATTAGCAAATGTAAAAATAATAAGGAAAATACGCCTGAAACTGAAATAACTTTCTAGAAAAATTTGGAGATCTATAAGGTACTCACTGGAGTCAAACAAATCAAAATTATATCACTTCATTCCCTTCTCAAGTAGAGCACTTTTCAAGTCGACTTAGACCTTGGACGAATTCATTTATGCTACTGGAAAAAAAAACTTTACATCCAATGATTACGATGATTGCGTTGTGGTTGCTTTAGAGCAACAGCAGTAGCAGCAGCATTGACAGCAGCCACAGTCGACAGTTATAGCTGAAGTCATGGCAATAAAACAGTAGCCAACCATCAGCTGTTTTTATTTTTCTTTCTACTTGACTAATAAAGTTCATTCTCCGTTTTGCTTATTGTTGTTGTTTTATTATTAATAACACCAACAGCAACAACAACGTACAGATCGTTTAATGACCCCATATTCTCCATCCCTATCTCTCTCACTATATACATACATAAGTCTGTATTTAGTAGTATGTGATCTGCCTACTCGAACAAAAAAAAGAAGCAAAAATTGTAAACAAACAGGTGTATTGTGATCAAAAATGATACACGTTTATACTCGTTGATATAGAGTCGCATGCCGTTTATAAGAAAAGAAGAAGAAAATAATTCGTATTCGCATGAATTCTGTTTTTTTAGAGGAATAAGTATAATGAACCCTTTCTGATAATCATAGAGTCAGCACTTTGTTGTTTTTTTTTAATCGTTTTCAGAGAGTTTCAGAAGTTATCGATATTTTCTTAATAAACAATTTTATAGACAACAACTGTATTTAGTTGATAGAAGTATAGAAATTATTTACTTTTTAATTCAAAATTGAAAAAGTTCTGCCTGTCCTAAGGTCATATGCCAGCATTTTGTTTTCTCGACAAGGCTTCACACACTGTTTTATATTTTCTTACAGTTGATAAATGAAGGGCAAAATGGGAAAGTAGATTTCATTTGTTGTTCTTGATGTTTTCATGCATCCCGGACAGACTGCATAAGCGTTGGATTGGCATCTTTAGAGGGAAACGAAGGCGAACTAAATTTTTTTTCTTCTCTAATATATACACGAATTAATATTTCTTCAGATTACGGAGACAACCGATTTGACAAAGCAGCAACTCGTTTCCTTGCCGTTCGCATCTTCCCCCTTTACACCTTTCCTAAAAAAAAACCTGCACAATGCACTGCATGAGAAGGGGCCATCCCCTGAGTGCTGGTTGCATTAAAAAAAAAAAAAAAAAAAAAAAAATATATTTTTTCTCCAATAACTGGCAAGACAAACAAACACTTGTTTGATACCCAACAACAACAATAACAACAAAACAAAATAAACTGCCATGAACTGTAATAAAAGGAATACCAAATAATTTCCCAACTAAAACTCAAGAAATTGAATACAAATTGTGTTCTTCCCAAACGTTTTAGTTCATTAATCATAACAAAACCCATTGTCTGTACCACAGTATATATGAACGTAGATATGTGGGTGAGTATAAATGGATGGCACATGCCACAAAATATTGAATGATGAATAGACAAACAACAAAAAAATAGTTCAAAAGAAATTGATGCAGCCAAAACAGTAATTAAAACACCTGCCTACACCTGTGCTATTACATGCAACAAAAATACAAATGAATAGATCCATAATGATGACGATTAATAATCATCATTAAAAAGATCACAATGTTCATTAATATCATGAGAGTGTAGATGTAAACTGTAGGGAGGAAAAGCAGTTGTGATAATCTGTTAAGGGAGACTACAATCGAAGGGCAGTTGTATTCACACGCTGTACAAACAACGCGATGTATTTTGTTTGGCAAACGCGTTCGATTATTTATTTAAGTCAAACAATTCTACAACGCACGCGCCTAAAGTATAAATGTTTGTGAAATAATACCGAATAAAATCAAAAAAAAATTAAAATTGGTAAATGTGGGTGGCTAGCTTTAATAGTTAAACAAAGCAGAAGCTTAGAAGAATTAATTCTTCATTTCCAAATAAACAAAATGTTTTAGAAGCAATAAATTAATAGAAGTTAGTTGGCCAATCTCAATGGCTTTCAAAAGTGTGCGTGGCGTTAATAAATCTTGAGCTAGGATAACGGCTTATCCCTTTACACTGCCCTAGTTAGGGGTGTTAATTTTATCTAAAATTTGCGGGACTTTTGGCTTAACTTTGAGTCCGTAGAAGAGATTTAAAAAAATTCTCAGAGCTTTTGGAATTTTCAAGATATCAGCACCGAGGTTTAAATAGGGTGCTGTCATCTAGTAAGTCAATGTATTTCCTACTAGCATATGGCGCCTGCAACGAAGCCATTTACCGAATTTTTCATTCGACATTCGGAGTCGACATTAAACTACAGGTCACGCAATTCGTTAATAAAATTAACACACGTAACAAGAGTGATGTGAAAATCTAGGTTGTAATCCTGACTAAAAATCACGAATTAAGTATAGTGAGATTAGTGTTGTCGATTAAATAGAAAATATGATAACGTTTAACATTGTTAATGGAACTAATCAAACCATTTGTTTTATTATCACCATCGTCTTCATCATCATTATCGTCTTCAAGTGGTCTAATGACCAGAAGAAAATTTGAAGGTCATATATTTAAGATTGATTGCTAGAAAGCAATGCAAGTAGAAAATTAAATGCTAATTCATAAGTAAACAAAGTGCCCGCTATCAAATACATATCGTCTGGTATATTATGGACGTAACTAACAATAAAAATTAGAACTTTAAGCAGCTGAACAGAGACTCGAACAGCCCTACTGTGGAAGCACCAGGTATAGTAATTAACAATAGACGTTTGTAGACACAGCAAAGGAGGAAAGAGTGGGACAATAATAAAACATGGTAACCAAAATTTTTTTGTCCGCCCTCCTTCTACTGATATGCTTCACCATGTCAGGTATGGTAAAGTAATTAAGCCTTTTAGACACTTTTGCCACCACTTAGTGCTAGTTTTGTACAATGAAAAGTATATTTGTATTATTAGCCAGTTCTATAAACTTGTAACAAACTTTATATAGACCGGAATATACCACTAAAATATTTTTAAAATGAATATTAAATACGTAGATTGTTTATATTTACGACAATCATTTAGTATAACACCTGCAGCAATGCAGGAGAATGCCTAAAATAATCTAATTAAAGATAATTTTTAATCAAAATATCCATAAATACCTGGTTATGAGATTAAAAGGAAGTACCACTCACCTGAAAAATATAATAAATTAAAAATAATTTTATTAATCAAATTGAGTCAAATAGAAAAAAGAAAAGATTAGTTTAAGAAACAATAAAACAAAATGCGATTTGGCAAACAGTGATTGGCTGCTTTGTTATCTTCAAGTCTAACAAACTACGATCTTTAATAATCCATATAAGAATTAATTCTTTTACTTTTAATTTCATGCCCATTTACATCCCATTTGTTGGTATTGCTTGGCTTCCCAATACCAATTTAAAACGTGATGCATTTAATCGATCACTTTTGCTTCTTTCAATTATTTTTTTCTTTTCATTTTGTTGATTTTAATATCGTTTTTACACGCAATTAAATTTATTCTCTTCTCTCTTGTTGTTTCTTTTATTTTTTATTTTTATTTACTTTTAATACTTTTTTATCATTATTCTTATAAGAAATTCATCATTTACGTTGCGTTGAAGAAAAAAGATATCATAAACGATATGCTAACACTGGATCATATTTCGTTTGTTTTTTTTTTTATTTTCCTTCCAAACAAAAACGAAATGCTGGGAATTCTCAACTTGAAGTTGATGTCTGGAGTTGAATACAGAATCTGTTTTTTATTTAATTTTTTTATTTCTTTTTTTAATATTTGTTTCGTTTTTTTGTTCATTTGTTTTGGCTACACAACCACTTTTTACTGTTTAGCGTTGACGCCAATTTGATGGGAAAGTGTAGCAGCAGAGATATGTGATATTTGGCCCGTGGAGTCTTTTGTAAAAAAGAACTGAAAAGCCGAAGGCCTAGATTGTAAGCAATGTTCAGCATTTAAATTTTAAGAATGTTGACAGACCTTCTCTGGTAAAAATGTTTAAAGCACGAATTTTTCTAAAACCATTTGTCTTTGATAAATTTATCATGCCAGTTTATCGCTATGAGTGGTCTTAACATAGTAAATACATAACATACATAATTGGTCATTACAACCCTTCAGTAGCTTCTAACGCTACTTATGTTGTGTGTGTTAATTTTATACATGAGTGGCGGGACCTACAGATTAAAGTCTTTGTTAATAGCTTGGTACCGACCTAACTTACTTATTTGGCCTATACAATGCTTTAGTCATGATTAAACCCTAGCTTCTCTCACCACCCCTGTTGTGTGTGTTAATTTGATATATGAGGCACGTATAATTTAAACTCGACTGCAAAAGTTAGACGTTTGATTAGGTTTTCATGGCAATTTTATTTACTCTCAGAGTTTTGCCGGAAGGCTTGCCGAAGAAATACCATTTTCACGTTTCGTTTTTAGTTCGAGATGTCTAGGCTGGGATTCGAACCACACTAACTCCTAGGCTTAGTTTTATACCCTCATAATCAGATATTTACTCCGTTGCATAAGATCGTTAAAAATATAAGTTTAATAACGAATGAGAATGAATCAACACCAAAAAATTTTCGCGCTCGCGGATACGAAATGGTCAAATAATCAACAAGTAAAAGGAACAACGATTTCCCCCGTGCTTATAATAGGACCTTCAGATTTTTTAGGCCTGAGTACAATAGAAAAAAAAATAAGTTCTTATTGGAATTTACTGAACGCAGTTGAATGAATTAAATTGGCTTTGAGCCAATGAGCAACGACTTACTAGAGACAGCTTAATCGCATTGATATAAGAATGGCTCGTAATATTAATTTTTAATTTTTTAATTTCCCAACTCGTGCCAACAGGCTTCTATCTATTAAGTCCTGTTGCAATTGGAACAAGCTTCTTTATTTATTTGCATTTGATAGCCACTGGTAGCTGAATACTGCGTAGTTTGAGCAACAAAATAACAAAATTCCATGAATTCGTCCTTAGCCCTATTCACCATATTTGGTACCTCCGTTTTGTTTGTTTTCAAAGCTGAAGCGAATGGCTTCACGAAAAAAGATACAACTCTTGGTTTTTCCTTTTTTGAAACACCTTTTGATAATTCTAAGCTATTCTAAACTTTTCAGAGCAATGCGACCTTTCATACGGTAATTATCACAACACCTTCGATTACATTTTTCAGGCAACTTATTGCGGCCTTGTTGTCTATAAGAATAACATGAATACATCATATATAATTCCTCATTACAACGCCTGAGTCAGGATTATGACCAAAGTCCTAAATTTATACATGAGTTCAATGCCGATTTTCATGATTTGAGCCAGAAATCTTCTGAAAGGCAGGGGTCGAAGAATATCTTTTCAAGTTTCATTTTGTTGGAGATGTCTGAACTGAGGTTTGAACCGTGGCCTCACGTCTGATAAGCCTACACACTACCTACTAGTGACTACTATAACTCTATAAGAATAACGCAAAATATAATTTCAGTTTTCCCAACCCTGGCTTAATAGAGTGAGTGTTCATTTTTTAAGTGCGTTTCAAGTAAATTTAATCAGTAACCAAATCGTAAGTTATGAATGCGTTTGTGTAACTGATGCAAACAGATGCATTCTTTAGATACACAGTTGCACACGACCACTCCGAACTTGTGGTGGTGACTACACAAATAATGAAATAAATGCGATACAAAAAAAAAAGAAAACGCATCAGTTTATTAAAAAGAAATTAAAATAAATAAAAAAACAGTCTCTGTTTTTATGTTAAATAAAAAGAGATATAAAAGTTTAATATAAATAAATAAAGAGAGAGAGAATAGAGGAGATCACATAAAAGAGTTGCGATTTTTTTGTTATTTACGGTATAAACAACGTCAGCATATCATCTTACCAAAATGTGTATTAAATTTTTCTTATTTCACACATTAATTTCAAAAGATCAGTTGTTGGTTTTTTTTGTTTTTTGCTCTGGCTTAAACAAAAACAGTTTATTAAACAGATACCGGCTTTTTTTCACTTCTTTGTTTTTTTTTTGCAAATCCAGCTGGAATTATAAAGAATTGGATCCCATGAATACATACATACTTATTAAGGGAAATAGCAATTACGAGTATCTGAAATGAAATTCTCTTCTGAGACTTGAGTTTTGCTTCCAGTAATTATCCCTTTTATTTAGTCACTTCATTTTGGGTGTTTTCTTTATCTTAATAATACAAAATTTATATACAAACACGTAAATATACATGAATATGCCATATACAATGCCATACACAGAAGTTTATATCCGCTCGGAATAAAAAAAAACCATGCCTGTATAGTATAAACATACCCTTATATACAGACTATATCCATGCTTAAGTATAAGTATGTATTTCATCTGCAATATCTGTGAGTTTATATTTGAGGTAAGAAAAAAAAAACACACTCAAACATACAAAAAAAGGAAGAAGCCACACAAACGTTCTGCTTGACTTCCTTTTTAACGTCTTTTCATTTTCTAGTCTTTTATTTTCAAAAAACCAAATTACAGACTAAAAGACAGTGGCTTTTGCTCTCTATTGTTCTCATTTATGGCCTGTTGTAATTATTTAAACAAACAGAAGAAACGTTATTCAGGAAATTTTTTGAAGACATGCTGTCATATAAATTTATGATTCCGATTCCTCGGAAATGCATACCATACCATACCAATGTTCTTTAAAACGTCAATCCAGCTACCAAAAGAGAAAATAGCTTAGATTTTCACACCACTACGTTGTATGTCTTAATATTATCGATGAGAGGCGGGATCTACACTTTAAAGTCGATTCCGAACGAAAGATTTTTTTTGAATACTTTTCATGACAATTTTTTATTTACTCTCGGAATTTTTACCAGAAATCCCCAACAAAATATTTTTCATATGTATTTCGTTTTGTTGGAGATGTCTGACCTGAACTTATGTCTAATAAGCTAATAAGGACTTATGTCTAATAAACTGTAATGTATAAGGTGTAGTCAAAAGAAAACCATTCATTTAGGTGCCTTAATTAGGTGACTAAAGTAATTGGTTTTTCGAATATTAAGAATTAGAAGGCTTTAGTTCATATTCAAAAAATGTAACGATAAGATCCCTGACCTAACAGAGAGAAAAACATCAAATAATGTTTAGAAGTCTTTGTAGTCTAGTAGATAGTGTGTTGGCTTATTAGACGTGAGGCTACGGTTCAAACCCCTGAACAGACATCTCCAATAAAATGAATATGAAATGAATAATTTTTCGGCGACTACTTCTCAACAGGTCTCTGGCAAAAACTCTGAGAGGAAACAAAATTTCCATGAAAAAAGTTTCTTAAAAAAATCCGTCGTCCCGCCACTCATTTACAAAATTAACACACACAACTTAAGTGGTGTGAGAAGCTTGGTCATAATCTGAAGCTGACTGAAATGGTTGTAATGATCAACTATTTATGTATGTATGTAAAGACTATCAAGGTACAATTACCCGAACGATCACGGAACGTATGTATGTTCGTTTATAGCATACGAAAGTAATGTGAATTCTTACCGAAATTCCCCAACAGTTGGGTAATCATTCTCATTGTCTTTCATTGCCTAGAATTGAATGTACATACGTTCCGTTACGTTCCATGAACGCTCGACTAATTCCACCTTTATGAGACTTAGATAATATATACCATTAAATGCTTTGACATTAAAACCATCAATTGTAATGAGTTACAAAATTTTAAAAATTTGATTCCTTTAATTCACCTTGAGGGGAATTACTGAAAACTCGATTAAATATTTTGTAACATGAAGCTTTGCCTTCATATTTAATTGTATGCTTAGCAACAATATCACGTTTTAAAATTTGTTACTGATTTAAAGTTCTTAAAATGTTTACTTTTTTTTTTGGTATAAAAAACATTTTTTAAATTAACATTCAAAAACTGCTGCATTAAATTAGAATAAAAATCTTATAATATGTATGGCAATTTATTTATAACAACTCTTCCCCCATCGACCAAGCTCGCTCCAGTCGAAACTGTTCTAGAGTGAAATGAAATGGAATGAGAATAAAAATGGAAAAAGAATTTAAGCATCGTTTTTAACGTCACCATCCGGCATAAAATTATAATTCATTAAATGCCGGTAACGTACAACAATTGTGATGACGCCTGAAATTGATAATAATGATGATAATGAGGATTACTGTGAATATGATAATGATGTTGTTGTTGTTGATGATAATGATAATGATGATGACGATCTACAACATCACGAAATAAAGTCTTAACGGCTGAACGATTATGAGACAAGAAAACTACTCCCGTAGTAAATATGATAAAAATTATAGAATGAAAGACATTCCCCCTCTATTTTTTTCTTTCTTTCTAATAAAAAAAATAATATTTTTATTTTTTTAAGAGAATAAAAGATGAAACATTAAAGAATATTAGCAGTAGAACTAAATATCGTAATACAATAAAAATAGAGTGAGAGCAACAATGAAACAAAATCTAAGCTAATAAGAGTCAAAAAGAAACTGACAAATAAACGCATATTTACTGGAGAATGCATTAAAAAGTTGTAAAAAATAATAATAAGCAGCGCATTAAATGAATGCTATCATTGCATACACAATGCATTTGGTATTCCTTACTTAATCCCTTTATTTATCATTACAATCCTTTAGTTAGGATTACAAACTAGCTTTTCACACTACCCATGTTGTGTCTGATAATTTTAGACATTAGTTAAGGGGGCCTATAGTTTAAAGCCGACTCCTAACGACAGACTTTTAGAAAATTTCGAGTTTATGCCTGAGGACTAATGAGAAAAAGCCGCCAAAAAAATACTTTATAAATGTCTTAGCCAGAAGTGGGGCTCTCGTCTAATAACCCAACATACTACCTACTATACTATGCCGATTTCAAAGCATGTACACAAAGCGTAAAAAGATCGTACACGATACCAAAAATAGCTAATAGGGCCCATGACTTTATGATAGCTAATCGGTAATCCTGGTTAAACGGAGCTCAGGTACAGCTGCACATGGAAACTAGTCTATACAATACAACCAGAAACCAAACTATGCTCCATCTACATAACTCACATACGAAAGTGTATACGATTAACGAGTACATAAGCTAAGCCACAAAAAATTTAGATCGAGTGAACACGAATACGACAATAAAAACAGTAGCGTCCAATGACACAATAAAATTGTAAAGATTTCACCAAGTTTACATTATTTGGTTGCCTAGTCAGCAAGAGGAGCCGAAAATGAAGGGGCAAATGATATACCCAACAGAGCTAGAGAGTCTCAAGAGGCGTACGAAGTATAATAGTGAGTTAAAATGTCCCTTAGGACTGTATGGAATAGTAAAGTCATTTCCCAAGACTCAGATATTTTAATGACCATGTCCCTGTTAACTCTGAGTAAATAATCAGAGCAGAATGATAAGTTCTCTTATGAAGTACTCAGCTTACTTTACAGATACATTTAAACACCAAAGTTGCCGCGAATGATAGCAGATACAGTGTATGTAAAGAGGAAATCGGAATACAATCAATGTACATATGTCGTTATCGATCTTGAGTTTACTTTATATAACAGATAATGCTTTATCAGACATTACACATCTGACAGAAATGGATTAAGATTAAGAGAAATTTAGAAATAAATTCAATCTCCCATTGCTGAGCGTATAATAAGTCGACCTATGTCGTTAACGCATGAATTCCTAATTCCTTAGCCTCAATCTACTTAGCTAAGTTGACTTTTAAAGTCTCCCCTACTCCTCTAGAGAAATGTTTAGAGTCGCAATAATGCAATATCATAGTGATATATTCTCTTTCGCAAATGATAGGATAACATATTCATGTACACCCCTTAAAAGATCTCATGTGTGTTTATAAATCAGTCATCACGCAGTCAATATAAGCCACACTTAAGAGAGAGTATTAGTGCTTAAAACGTCATCTGTTAGGTTAGGTTAGAGGACGTGTACTTGTCAACTGTGACAAGTACAGTACCCGGTGGTCGAATTGACCCATTGTATAACGTCCTAGCTTCTCACACCACTCATGTTGTGTGCGTTAATTTTATACGTGAGTGGCGGGACCTACAATTTAACGTCGACTCCGGACGACAGATTTTTGAGAAACTTTTTTTCATGGCAAATTTTATTTACTCTCAGATTTTTTGCCAGAAATCTGCTGAGAGGAAATCGCCGAAGAAATATTTTTTTTTCCATATTTCGTTTTGATGCCTGACCTGGGATACGAACCCGGGCTTTACGTCTAATAAGCCAACACACTACCTACTAGACTACGTCGACTTCATGTCATCTGTTAAAATGAGAAAAAAAATCAAATCAATCACAAACGATATAAAATGAAACGATAATGATTATCATTTAAAAAACTATTGGACCAACAAACATTTTCCAAACTATTAAGCATCTGTTATGTCAACTGCATAAAATAAGCTTTTAATGGGAATTGGCAACCAGCAGCAGTTAGAATTACTATAGCTTGACATGAATCATGTACCAGAAAAAAATAAAGAAAAATCAACAACCACTTCCTCCCTCTCCGGTTGCAAGCAAATCAATTTTTGTCTGTATGACAGTAGAAAATTATCATTGGAGACAGTAATCACCAAATAGAACCAACAGCTCGACGATAACAACAACAACAACAGCAAACATAGTAGCCAGTAAACAAAATAAGCAGCCAAGAGCCACATAATAAATGATAATGAGAGAAGTAGCCGTTCAAACATTAATACTCCGGTGAATCTCTATTTCTCCTATTGCTGTACAAATGATCACAAGTTGTTGCTTAAAACATAAAGCCCCAGTTGAATCTCTATTTTTCCTATAACCGAACTATGAATACAATGCATGGTTTTAGGTTATACAGTGATGGTTTGTTGCTGTACAAACGATCATTAAGTTGTCGCTGGTGCTGCTGCTGTTGTTTGCTACTCTTTTAACATTGTAATGTTTTCTGTTTTTTAGTTCTTTTTTCTTCTTTTTTTCGGTCAGACCTTGAAACAGTTCAAAAACGTAAACGGTTCAGTGATCATTGAATTGTCTCTATAGGTCTGTATAAATGGCTTAAATTGTGTGTTCCAAATCATCGTCATCATCATCATTCGTAGTCACATCGTTTGGTACTTCAAAGCCATAAAACGGCAAGAGGTATCAGAAAGAGACAATAAAATAGAGAGAGTGGCATGCACATCTCTAGCTAAAAGTAGTACCAGCAGCAATTGTTGGTAGATTTTTTTTGTTATTATTTCAGTTCATTCCTAAAGGCAACAACTCCATTTATTCGTTCATTCATTCATTTAGTCAGTCATCCAGTAACCACTCATCCATACCATTTATCTCTTGCTGTATAGGTTCTTTTTTAAGATTTACACACACAAAAAAGCTGTGTTTGTGCATTTGCCAGAGCTTTAAAAGAATTTATTCTTTTTTTTTTAAATAAAATGAAAAAAATTAAATCATAAGAAATTGAATTTTAATATTTATATGACACACAAATAGCTCTTAACGCTTAATTAATTCTCTATTTTTTTGACAGTCTAGGCTTATTACGTAAAACAATAATTTAAACAAAATGTTAACGACAGTAGCCTTAAATTCATGGGGATTGTTAAGCAATTCGATTCAAAACACAATGCTTTACAGCGTAAGATTCGAATGAATTTTTTTTCGAATCGAAATACATAATCAAGATTCCTTTTCCTATACTTCCGAAAATATTCGAAATTTATTGCTAAATTATTTACGGTGTATACAGTGCCCTGCTCTCCGCAATCTAATTACGTTCTGCCTCTACAATGTCCCTAAGTTTTCTCCATCTATTGTGAACTACAGCCATATCTCGCAAAAGACTATGCGATATAGTCTTTAATTTCTGAAATGGTTTAGTGTCGTACAGAGAGTTTAGGTTTAGGTCGGAGTGGTAGCTTTGATATCACAAAGCTCACTTGAGCACGCATAGCGGCCCGTTGTGAGAGACGTACAGAGTGTTGGATCCACCCAAATTTTTATCTATGTATTCAATATATTCGGGACTAGTTGGGCTTAGTACTTAAGTACATTGTTTGCTACTCTATTGTTTCCTTGTTTGCTATCTACTATTGGATAATTGGATAAGTCCAGTAACCTTTTTTAAAAAGATGTCAATTGCCTTTCACAAAATATATTGAGGAAGCGTCAAATCCATGACAAGTGAAGTAAGGATTGTAGCCCTCTAAGCAATGTATAATATCATCATTAACTGATCTCCTTACTGCCAGAGGGCGAGGGGTAATGATTAAAATGGTTAAAAACCAAGATGAGGAAGCTTCGAGTCCAAGAAAAGGCGAAAAGGTCCTGCAGAGCCACGTCTTGAAGAAGAGTAGGACTAAATAAGCATATTTCTTCACCGCTACATAAAATACGATAAAATAAGCAACCATATTATCCTGAGACCTCCTACAGTAGATCAATAACGTGCTTAAAGCGAAGGAATAATAACAATGCTATGCTCCGTAAGGGACCAGAACAGTGTACAAAATTATTTAAGAAATAAGGATAATAGCTTCAGCTTGTCCTAATTAAGTCTTACAATTTTTCAGCATGAGTTTCGAGATATCTTAAGAAACCACTTAGTTTGCCTATGTCTGGTCATACATTAGCAATGTCAAGTGAACTCAGTGTCAACAGAAAAATCAGTTTTCTGCCTGATATGCCCAGACATCTTGACATCTATTGTGGAAAGAATGGTCTTTAATAGAAGAAGAATTAGAATGAGTATTAAAGAAATGCAACTTTGTGTTGCAAAAGAAGTTGCTGGTTTTCAAAAGTTGAATTAATCCACTCTTTGCCTTTATAAACGAGTCCCCAGGACAATGTAAAGGTTTTAATTTAATTTGCAGTTGCGAGGCAGTCTATCTATTAACATGTTGCTGATGTCGTTTTCTAATTTTTATCAATTCCAATTCAACTTAATTCAAGTAAACTTATCGTTTTCTGGCAAAAACTCCGAGATTAAAGAAATCACCATAAAAACTTTCATAAAAATCTGTCACTCGGAATCGACTTTACACTGTAGATCCCGCCAGTCATAGTAGTAAGTAAATAAGAATAAAATATCGAGTACTTATAATTTACTAAATAGGCCTTCATTAGGAAATGTATTAAAGTTATATCGTTTTTTGGCATCTATTTGACAAAGTCAACATTCATTTTCAGCTCAATAACTCAATTGTATTTGTATTTCAAAGTAGTTCTTATTGACAATAAAATACCTCTCCATCCATTAGTATTAGTATTAGGAAGTACAACAACATAATTTATTTAATTGTTTTATAACTTCTTCTCTTCGTTTTATTCCTCTTAATAATTTTAGAACTTTATTAAGCCAATATCGTTTTATCTTAATCTGTATCTCGACTATAACTACGAATCTAACAACAGAATACGACAACGAACAAAACTTACTTCATAGTTTATCTCATTTGACAAGACGTTAATACCACTTTTTATGATCATTTTAATGTACGTTTGAGAATAAATTAACATTTAATGATCAACCATTCTGAGTATCATTTACATTTCTGTTGGTCTTTCGTTGGCATGGTATTAACTCTCTTTGTACACCCTCCCCTCCCCTGTTCTTTATAACTTTTTCAATATTTTCACGCTCAAAAAAAAGGGGGGATAATACAACAACAAAACTTACTTTTCATACACACATCCGCCCAAAAGCTTATTAGCCATTCACACACGCTCTTTCTTTTATTATCGCCTCTGCGCTGGAAATGCAGAGCAAAAGGCAACAAGATGTTGCCTCAGAAAAAACTAAAAATTCTGAATACAAATTCAAGATCAAAATGGTCATAAAGACGACGCGGCAACAAATAAAAATGCGATTTAAAATAAAATGTTAAACGAACAGCAGCAACTCTTAAAAAAAAGAACCACAAATAAACTGACAGACGTACATACATATGTACATCTCTGTAGGGAGGGAAGAGTGAAAATAAATGAAAGAAAAATTCAAAAAAAAAATAAAATAAAACAGAAAACAACTTCACAAATGATTATGATCATTTTGAGAAGTTAAAAGCTTAAAAACAACAACAAAACAACTGAAAACACAGACGGACAGACCGACAACCGCTTTAAAGATAAAACCAGAATGGAGGGGAAGAATTTTGTGCATAAAAATTATGCACAGCACCCACATGGTGAGTTAAAATCTATCCAGAGGATGTGCAATAAAATATGGCAACAGGGGAAGTATACCAAGGAACATACTTGTTGCTTCAGAAAACCTTGTAGATTCTCTTTACTCAGTGATATTACGTTACCAGAAAATACAAACAGAACACGGAATTTAGCAGAGTACACGGTAGCATACATACATACATATGTACATAATTGGTCATTACAACCCTTTAGTCAGGAGAGTAAGACCTAGTTTCTGACACCACTTATGTTGTGCGTGTTAATTTTTTATATATGAGTGGCAGGTTACAGTTTTAAAGTCGATTCCGAACAACAGATTTTTGAGAAACTTTTCATTGTAAATTTTATTTATTCTCTGAGTTTTTGCCGGAAATCTGCTAGAGGAAGTCGCCGAAGAAATATTTTTTCATATTTCGTTTTGCCGAGATGTCTGACCTGGGGTTTAAACCTACTAGACTACGGCGACTTAGCCAATCAATTCATACGGACACTGATGTGAAACAAGGATGACTTCTACCTCAACTAATTGCTATCGTCAGACAAGTCAAAGGGAAAGTAATTGAATGGAATTTCTCATGTTAACTTGAGGGTTATGCGAATAATATCTATCTACTCTCTGTATCTTTCACATGCAAATTAAACTTAAAAAAGATGTGAAAAGTTCAACGTGTAATGTTGAACTTGAGATAAATATCGAGAAAACTAAACCCATGAGATCATCATGCTATAAAGCCTATCAGTCGAATATGTCGATGGCTTCTATTACCTGTGGAGAAGCTGACAAATATCCAGGCAAACCAAGCTCAGAATACATTGCAACACATGTGTGATGTGCACTATATCATACAGAAGTGAAATCTGGCTGGATTCGAATACAATGATGCACAAAACAGGGTCATAGGCAAGATAATCTCGCCCAATGCCATCAGCAACATCTCTGGCAGTTAATTAACGATTAGCACATAACCAAACGAAACAAATCAAACGTAAAATAGAATAAATGGCTCACAATACTACAAAAATTAAGAACTTGCTACCCTTAATGGGTAGACCCTCTCAGAAGTCTTCTGGTTAAAACTCGGAAACTAAATAAAATTGCAATGAAAATTTTTCCAAAAATCTATCGTTCATATTCGAATTTAAACTGTAGGTAGTGCCACTCATGCAAAAAATTAACACACACGACATTAGTGGTTTGAGAAACTACTTCTTAATACTGACTAAAGGGTTGTAATTATCAATTAAGTAAGTGAGTAATATGCTCCCAAGAGTGTCAAGAGATTTCACGTGACTCTACCTTAAGGCATAAAGACCGCAGCACATAATTCCAAACTACTATCTGAGTTAATTTTTTCATCCAGTTTGTAATGCAATACCGGAATCCATCCCTGAACCACTAAATATTCTACTGGCTACATACGATAATACATTTCAACAAATTTCCAGAAAATATACAAACCATTACCACAGCCAGCCAGCAACAGTCATAAAAATGTGGATACGGGTTTGAGCACCAAGATCGTAAAAGATCATGGCAAATAAACACATGAATGAATGAAAACGTGCAACCAAACACAGGTACAATTGTTAACATGTCAGAATATTTGAAAATTAAAAAAAAAAAAAAATTTTATTCAGACGCGACCACATCACCAACAACATCATGATCATCATCAAAGTGGTAGTCATCTTTAAAAGCATTTTTTCCCATTTTTTTCTGATTTTTTTATTCACATAAAGATAAAAAACCAACAAAACAAAAATCAAAGTTAATCAGTGAACAACAATAACAAACAAACAGAAAAAATAAATAAAAAAACAGATTTAAACAATAAAAAAATGCAAAAAAAAAATTAAAACGAGAGAAAAACATGGTGGCTGAGATGTTTTGAAGCCAAATGTGATCGCGTCGGTCTGGCGAATTTTAAATGTGATGATCGCAGAATGGCAAAAAGAGACTCTCTTTCATATTCATGGCTATTTTTAGCCCTACAACAGCAACAATGCCAGCACAACCATCAGAAAGCAGGCACCCAACAGACAAATCAAAGCACCAGTGGTATAAAACAGAAACCACAGCAGCAACAATTTAGAATCTTTACGCTCCACCTCATCTTTTAAGCACACACGCCTTGGGCCTTATATAGAAAAAACTGGTATGGGGATACGTACATTATTATATTTTATATAGAAAGTGTAAACCCGTTTATATGTATGAGCAAATGAATAATTTAATGAGAAAAAACAGAACTTTAAAAGAGTAAATAGATTTGGATTTGATGCTGATGAATAGTTTTTAATGAAATTAATTTATTAATGAATGAATTAAATTACTTCCACAGATCAAAATATCAACTATCAGCAAGCTTGATTTCTGTCGTCTGTGCAAAGTGAAGTAATTATTCTTGTTGTACTGTCTTGCAGTTGTTGTTACCGAGGTTTTCATCGTGTCCAAGTGCCGTGGCTTCAACGCACACTTTCTTTGATTTCTTTCAACATGTGCACAGATTACAGTTACTACTCGCAATGTTTGTATCACAGGGAAGACAGCTTTCATATCGATAATCGGGAGCAGAACCTTTTTATTGGATGGCGAGAGGAATTTGGAAAAGTATAGTCACCCAAAAGAGAAGATAGAGAAAGAGGCGAAGATTCTACTCAGACCAAACAGGTTTTTGCCAAGTAATTACGTTGAATATCGCCGTAGTCTAGTAGGATGTGTGTTGGCTTATTAAACGAGAGCCCCTGCTTTAACCACTGGCTGGTTAAACCAAAATGAAATATGAAAAAAAAATTTCTTCGGTGAAATTCTCTCAATTTTGAACAGTAGTGGGACCTACTTATGGATAAAATTAACACATGCAACATGAATGGTGTGGTTGTAATGACCAATTGAGGAAGCAAGTAATTACGGTGAGAAGAGATTTAATTCACGCATCAGATTATTATAGAGTATTCGAAGAAAAATATACATTCTTTGGAGCGTTTATCGCAGACTGAAAAAACATTTGTTCGAAATCGGGATCGCTTCAAGCCCAATATCTAAATTGTGTGATAAAAACAACGAATCACCTGAACATCATTAACATACATCATTATCCAGCTGCACAAAAAGTTATATTTACTAACCCGAAACAACATCCTGAAATTCATCAGAGAAATAAAACTGGCAACCAGTATAAGAGATCGCCTAGTCGCAGTATTTTGGGTGCCCGTTGTGTTAATTTCTGTCTCTTGCAAAACATTTTCAAATATAATGTTAAAATGTTCACACGATACTTAAAACCTGTACTAACTTATACTGACTCTATATTAGCAGGTAACAAAACAATTATTGGTCATTACAACCCTTCAATCAGGATTACGACCTAGCTTCTCACACCACTTATGTTGTGTGCGTTAATTTTATACATGAGTGGCGGGACATACAGTTTAAAGTCGACTCGGAACGACAGATTTTTGAGAAGCTTTTCATGGCAATTTTATTTACTCTCAGAGTTTTTGCCAGAAATCTGCTGAGAGGAAGTCGCCGAAGAAATATTCTTTCATATTTTCGTTTTGATGTCTGACCTGGGGTTTGAACCGTGGCCTTACGTCTAATAAGCCAACATACTACCCACTAGGCTACGGCGACTATTGCATATATACATATTCCTATAGCAGATAACACCTCCTTTAACCTATTGAAACTTAAACAATTTTCAAATATTGAAATAAAAGTTTACACTGAAAAAATTTCAACAGGTTTTTTAATTGATATCATTATCTTAAAGGCCTGACTGATACGAAACGAGTCATTAAGTAAAGAAAAAAATCCACACAAATCAAATAAATAAGATACACGGGGGAAGATCTCTTCTCATTTGAAAATGGAAATGAAAAAAACAAAAAATATCTGACAGAAGCAAAACGGAACAACATCAACCACATCCACATATGTATGTACATATATGCAGAGGGGCATCGTCATCTTTATAATGAACGACGTTCATGTTCATATTGGTTGGTTAAGATGAGTTGATCAAACCTCAGCAACAAACAGAAGCAATAACAATTTTATTGTATTTCATTGTTGTTTTTTTATTCATAATAAATATAATTATTGCCTGCCATTAATTTTACTTTCGATTCATTCGTTTATTCGTTCATTCATTCATTTATTATATCATTGTCGTTGTTGCTTTTTTTTCATCATGATCATCATTTTGTTTTTTATTTTTTATTTTGTTATGCCCCAAGATGTTATTCATTGTAATGGGTGTTCACATTCATTTCTGACTGTGACAGTCTCATGAGTCTGTGATTTTTATGAACGTTATTATTGCTGTTGTTGTTAATAATACCCTATAGCAGTAAGGTTGGTTCAAAGGTTCATTAAGTTTTAGTTGAGTTAAGATCGATCGACGTAGGACCACTTTCGGAATGCCTGAGGAGGTAAATACAAAAGATTGATTAGCTCTAGAATGGCTTGATCCTAGTGACTGCAACAAGTTCCTGATAAATCGATAAATAGAAGGCCTATGTGGTGTGTAACTTGTGTCAGTTGAGTCGAATAAAGTCAAAATTTTAAACCAAAATTTAAATTGCTTTTCTTCCTACCCATTTCTTAAAAAGGGCTAATAACCGGCCATCTTGTTCGCCAACAAGATGTTCAATATCTTCTGCATGACCCTGAAATGTAAGGTATTCTCGAGTGTCGGTCTAGTCCAACTGACTGCATATTTTATTATTGTTTTCTTTAAATGGAGGTTTGAATTTTTTTCTTTTCGCTTTTGAAAAGATGATTCCATTTTATTTCTTGATTTTTTTTTTTTTTAGTTTTCGTCTCCTTCATCTTTTGTCACTCTGCTGCTCTTTTGAATGCTGACTACAAAATGTCTTTCTTTATGGTTATAAAACACCCATATTTTGTTTATCAATTTGAATTCAAATTATTGACGACTGTTCGTTGACAGATCAAATAAAGGCAATGATCCTCGTTGGCGTCATCATAATCATTTCATTTAATTTATGATGCATTCAATTTTAAGTCAATTGATGTTTCATATGAAATTATAATTTTAAAAACAAAAAAAAAACATTTTATATGAATTATTCAGTAGAAAGAGATTTTAAAGGAATTCAAAATTCGGTCTTTACAAAAAGAAGAGACAAAGGAAGAGAAATTTGTAAAGTATAAATAAGTAACGATGTGAAGTCGACGTAGTCTAGTAGGCAGTGTGTTGGCTTATTAGACGTAAGGCCACGGTTCAAACCCTAGGTCAGCCATCAAAACGAAAATATCAAAAAAATATTTCTTCGGCGATTTCCTCTCAGCAGATTTCTGTCAAGAACTCTGAGAGTAAATAAAATTGCCATGAAAAATTTCACAAAAATCTGTCGTTCAGAGTCGACTTTAAACTGTAGGTCCCGCCAGAAAAGAAATTAAGAAAGTAAGTAAGTAAGTAGAATTTTAATGAAATTAGAAAAACTTTTAAACCCACCCTCGTTAGTTTCAGTTGCGATCATTTGGAGGACATACTAGTTTGTAAACGAAACGAAAAACAACACACATTCTAAAATGTCAAATTCGCTTTGTAATTAAATGTCAACGCATTTTATAGCGTCAAAAGTACGCTGCAACCTTCTCTGCGGACTGGGCTGCATTGTGCCAAAAATATTTTCCGTTTAAAAACAAAAAAAAAAAAAAGACGACGAACAAACGCAACCAATCAGGTTAAAAGGCAACTTATTGCCAACGTTATGAGAGTTTCGCTGAGAGTGTGCGGTTTTATGAACGTGTAAATCCTTCAGTTTATTGTTTATTGCTGCCACAAATATTGATTTCAAAATATTTCTTTCGTTAGTTAAACTTCTTCAAAGAAAAACTTCTTCTTCTGAGCAGACCTGCACACACATACACTTACACACACACATGAACATACCAAAAGACTTTTATCATTTGCATAAAAAATCCGTAAAAAGAGCCACGTTTGCGAAATGGTTTCTAAACGAGCAGCTAAAATTTTCAAAAATACAAACTTCAAGGATTTGGCAAAAATTCAACGATAAAACGGAACCATTTTATCTGCAAGGATTCAAATTCAAAACTCGGCTCATTTCAAATAAAACTGAAATGAATCTAAAAAATAGAAAAAGAAATAAACGTTCCAAAGAAAAGAAAATAAGAAAATGTCAACTGAGGCCATAAATTTTCATTTTCTGCGACAATTTCTTGGCTGTTTCTTCTGTAACTTTTTTCCTTCTTTTTTCTTTCTGTTTTTCATTATTATTCCTTTAACATCGTTGTTTTCTTGCTATTGTTGTTGCTGTTTGAATATGTTGCAAAAGTATTTGTAAAATGAAATGAATTAAGTTGAGTTGAGTGAGTTAAGCTGAAATGAAATGAAATTCATTGCAAGTTGCAACCAACAACCATCATTGCTGTTGGTTTTGTATGGTAAGAGTAGATGGCGATTTCTCTTCTATTTTACGCTCCTTTTTCTCCCCTTTTAAGTTTTCAAATAGAAATTGCAGCAGCAATAAATTCTTAAAAGTATGTGTATCTTCAAAGTTTTAAATTTTCTACACAATTTTTTTTATGGTTTTTTGTTAAACGAATAGAAAATTATACAGTGGTACACATAAGTGTATTAAGAGACAGATAAATGGATTAAATCCTAGTCGAAAGATAAGTTGCAAATCTACTTCAAATACCTCCACTTTGAGCCAAAAATATTGAGCGTCAGCTCTTCGAACAGGGACTTTTGAACTTTGACAGTTGATAACGGCCATTTTGTTGGAACTACATCTGTCAAATTCATTGTCATTTATTCAGTATGTTTTGCTTTACCAAATCACCATGGACGAATAAAGCATTAAAGAACACGTGCGAAGTCGCAGGTGTATGAGAATAAGCCGCAAACCACAGAGGTCCTCAAAGTTAACATAAAAATCTGGGATACGTTCTGCCCAGGGAAGCTTGGCAAGCGTTAAAACGAACATAATGGCACCAATATGTTTTGAAACAAATAGAAAATGTCGATGATAACTCACAAACACTTTCTTTTATTTTAATTTGAAGATAAGATGCGCTTAATATAAGACCCGATATCCCTTTGTCGTTCCACTGTACCCATAAAATGTAAAACTTGATTATTCGCGAAAGAAAAAAAAATTCTATTTGGCGCTCTACCTTTAAATTCTTCTTTTTGTTTTTCTTGTCTACTGCTGCTGTAAATTGTGATGTTTTTCTTGGACTAAAAACAGAAAACAACAACGATAACAACAGCCACGATAACAACTACTACTTGCAATGGAAAAATGTTACAATTGCTAAGCGAAACCTTTTGAAAAAACAAAAACAAAAACACCATTAAACTGAATACAAAATGAGAAGGAATGAGAACCCAAAAGGATACAAAATATCATGGCGTGTAAAGAATGCATTTTTTGGTGCAGTGCAGCAAGCAAATGCAGAATAAGTTTTCTTTCATTTTGCCATGCTTTACCACGTCAAAGAACTTAAAAAACTTGAAAAAAGAAAGACAAGAAATATAATACAAGTTGCATTGCAGTTTAAATGAAGCAAAAGAGTAAAAAACAAGAGGGGTAGGTAAAATGCAGGGAAAACTTTTTGTTTAAATAAGTTGCCACGTCGCTGTTGCATATCCGTTTTTGTTACAACACAAAAACTAACTTTTTTTCTTATTTCTCTGCTCTTTTCCGCTCTCTAAATTCATTTGCGATATTTTTTGTTTCGTTTTTTCCCATTTCACAGATGGGGAGGTTTTTTTAAGTAGATTTCGGTACAAAGAAACACAAAAAAAGGCACAAAACTTCTATTCTGTCCTTCTTTTTTCTTGTTTTTGTTTTTCTTTTTTTGGTATTGTAGCATACGTAATGCGAAATTCTTCGTATGTTGTGTGTATCTTATAGATTCACACTCTCACACATACGAAATACGAGTACATCCTTTACAATACACAACAGCAGAAAACAAGGACACAACTTTAAAACTTAAAACAACAAAAACAAAAGCATGTAAATATATGCTCACACCTACAGAATGTTCAACGTATACATACGTATGTACATTCATATCCGATGAATATACCATAAGTATACAGGTGTGTATCTGTTCTGTGTTTGTGTAAATGAGTGTGTGGTGTATCTATTCACTGCATAGAAGAGAGAAGTTCTTTGATAGTTTCGTTTACCCTCAATTGGTTGCCCCCAGCAACCGTTGATTTAATAGATTTTTCCGTTTTATAGTAACAAAACGAAACTTTTTCTCTTTTTTTCCGTCGCTCTTCCCTCGCTTATTTATCCTACGTTTACCATGTACATCTAAAATTTATTGCCACTCATTTTATTTCATTCAGCCAGCAAGCAACATTTATTCATTCGCTTACTCTTACATAAAAACGGGTATCTTTTGAATGCGTCCTGTCTGTGATTTGTTGCAGCGTTTCACCCCCTTCCTGCTGTGGCACCCACTATCTGTACAAGTTCTGGTTTCTCTTCCCCCTCTTTTTTATTTTTTTTTTTTTTTGATATTCACCATATTCCTCCGTGCTCTGGTTTTTTTGTTCCTTTTTTTTGCTTTTTTTATAGCAGATTCTCTACATTTTGGTGTGTTTTTTTTTGTGATTAAAACCACACCCTGTTTTAGATGGTCGTTGTCGTTCTGTTTTATTTGCTCCATAAAGATTTTACGTTTTTATCTGGAAATCTTTTAATGTCCCCTTTGTTGTAGTTGTTGTTGAAAGTTATGAGGGAGGATTTTTGTGGTGCCTGTAGTATAAGTACACTGACAGAAAATTTATAAAAAAAATATTTTAGTTAACTAAGGCATAAACGGCGCAAATTTTCATTGCGAATTTTTACTAGAACAAAAATTCTAGAGACCATGTCCACAATTTCAGTAGTATTCCAACACGAACACTGGTCGTAACTTCATTTTTGCAAAATTCAAAGCAGTGCTTGGACTTAAGATACTTCATTGGTATAATTGTCATGCCCACAATTTCGATAATAAAGAATTTCATGAAGAAATTGTTTAATTATCATGCAATTGCATGCAGCAATGTTTGTGAAAAATGATAAGAAAACGCGAAAAGATATAAAAGTTTAGAAAATTCTTCCAGAAATAAACCTTTGTAAGCAAGATCTCATCATTAGCTTTCAACGTGTAACTTCCCTTTCACTGCAAAGTTATGTACTTAGTGGGTACATAAATATTGTTACAACAATATACACATACGTTTTGATAGTATACACATGGGTTGTTAACTATAATCTCTAAAGAAACATACATACATACATAATTGGTCATTACAACCCTTCAGATAGCATTACGACCTAGCTTCTAACACCACTTAAATTGTATGTGTTAATTTTATACATGAATGACGAGACCCACAGTTTAAAGTCGACAGGTTTTTGAGAAACACAATTTTATTTATTCTCAGAGTTTTTGAAAATCTGCTGTGAGACAGTCGCCGAAGAATATTTTTTTTTATATTTCGTTTTGTTGAATATGTCTGACATGGGGTTTAAACCGTGACCTCATGTCTAATAAGCCAACACACTACCTGCTAGACTACGGCGACTACACCGGAAAATCTAAATTGTTTCACCATATCGCTGTGAGAAAAGCCTACTCGAGATTAGTCGCATATGTGTCTACCGGTGCACAGAACAGTTTGGCGGAAATGAATCGATCAGGATGTCTACGCACGGTTCGAAGACCGCAAGTCATGGCAGCAGTCAAATCAAGAATTCAACGAAATCAGCTCCGTAATCAAGCATGAAATGTTTCAAGAGCTAAGTTCTTCATGTCTATTCTTTCTAAAACAAGATTCGTATCATACAACAAACCGTCTCTATGAAAAAATATACTTAAACGGTTCTTCCCAATTTGAAAACAATTTAATCGATTAAAATTGAAAATATTTTGCATATAAAAAAATGAAATTCATCCCTATCCGATCAAGACTGGATCTTTAACAAGCGAGAGTAAAGTTAAGCTTCACTAATGAACGTATATGTAATTGGTACAACAGAGATACTCGTACGTTTGTACTCAACTACACTTTCATTAATTTTATTTAATTTTTAATACGTTTATTTTCTTTAATTCTTATTTCAACAATTTTTAATGCGTATTTTATGTTAATTTGTCATTTAATTTTACCAACACGCTCTATATTGTGTCTATTAGAAGCAGTTTCATAGAGTCTCTGTGTCTCTGAATTAAAAAAAGAAACAGAAAGAAAGTGTCACGCGATACACAGCATACACAGCATGTGGCAAGTATATATGATATATAAAAGTTGTTGTTGCTTTCATTTTATTTATTTACAAGCAAAATAAATTAAAAAAAAAAACATTTTTATTTCAATGACCACATGTACATATGTATGTATACTCGTGTTATACAACTTGAGTAAAAACAAAGCGAATTACTACAGTTTTTCTACCTTAACTTTAATCATTTATAGTATTATATAATATATAGTCTATGACACACGTTTTATGCCACACAAAAACCAAAACGGAAGTGATAGAAGCAAAAAAGGATATTTCGAAATGAAATGCAGAATTATACGATTTCAAACAGGATACCGTATGAAAATTAGAAGAATTATGGTCATACTGAACATTCTTTAATTTCTTTAAATAAATTAAAATAAGTTCTTAAGCAATCCTATGAAACTTTGAAAAAAAATAGTACCTTAAAGAAGCTGCGGATACATTGGCTAGGTAAGGATACGTTACATTCTATTCTCAATCTAATCAAATTGGCAAATGCTTAAAGCACCGGAAAAAATAAAGACGACGATCAGTTTCAGTTTGGGAGGGTTAATATAAACAAAGGTCATATTACAAAAATAAATCGACACAGAAAGACGTCGAAAGATAACAAAAAAATTAAGGAATAAAAACAACAAATCAACAATAAATTCTAGAAGTTGACAAACTGAAAATAAATTTTGGTCAATTAGAAGGAAATTGTGTTCCATTAAAACAATAATTCACCACACACACTGATACTTATTAATTCTAAGCTTTCAGTTAATATCCACAAGCTTAATATGTATAGGTAAAGGAAGTAATCTAGCAAAGAATACCCAAGTGTTGATAAGCTCCGAATAATAGATATACCGATGGCATGGATTACGTAGGCTTTGAGGACCGTTTGTGCTTTGCGGCTTATTCACATAGAACAACGACTTAAGAAAAGCCACCAAGAAAAAGTTTAACGAGATCAAACAGTCTCAGTGTCTAGTTCACTTCATCTTCACATGATATAACGACCATAGCTTCAAGTTGCACGCGCAGAATATCCCTAGTGACATGAGCTGTGTGACATGCAACGAAACACACGTCGTTGTGTATGAAGTTAATGATGATTTGACAAAACAGACGGAATAAATGACAACTAATTTGACAAATTTAGTTCAGAATCAGTTTTTAACTCCATAGAATATACACTATGACTTAAAAGGTCTCCATACAAAATTTTTTTTAAAAAGTTGTAATTATAAACAAAGCATTCATTTTGAAGAGTTTAATTGAGAAGTTCTTATGCATTATCATCATAGTTAGGGCATAGCAGCAAGCAATTACTCAGGCTTCTAATTATTCTAAATATTTTTGTTGGTAAAAAATGGTGAAAACTGATTGTCTTATTTCACTGCCAATACGAATGGCGCTTTCGTAAGGGATTTATGATGGAAATTTCATTCAACATCGAACAAAATGGTGCTTATTTTATCTAAATGGGATCGTCTAAACATAATTATTCACAATGACAAAAGTTTATAAGCAAATAATCGTAGAATCTCCTATTGTCATTACAATTCATAATTTATTTTAACTTCCCTTAAAAACCATATTTTCAAAATGGCTAATATTCTAATGGTATTATCACAATAAAATAATCTTTACAAATCATTGAACACCCACTTTTATGTCCTGAAACCAATCTATGGATTTTTCTCTTACTCATCCCATCACTTAAAACATCCACCCATTCACCCTTTTCACCACATCCGCCTACAGAAGCTCATATTTCAACCCCTTTTTTGGTTGCCCTTAAAATTCAAGTACTTGCCATTTAAAATACATACGTTTTCCAATAATGAACGTTACAAACAGCAGAGAAGATAAAAAACGATAAAAAAAAAATAAATAAATAAAAGCAGAAGGTTTTAAACATAAAACGTAATTGTAGCAGGTTAAGGGGTGTGCAAAGGGGAAAAAATCTCTACAATTATAGTGATGCGTCATCGTCATCATTATTACCGTCATTGTTGTTGTAAACGACAACAACCTTTTTTTTTACTACCCCCATTTGAATGTTTTTTTTTTCTTTTATTACTCTTACTGCTCTCATATTGTCAGATTTTTTGTTCTGTTCTGTTTGGTTTGTGTTTTTTTTTGTTTTTTTTTCATTTTCATAGCCTTGCAAACCCCTCTACTAGTTTCACCTGTCATCTGTTTTCAGAGCACAAGTACAAAGAGACGAAATACGAAATAAAAAAATATTCGATTGCCATGAGTAGTGAAAATAAGAAGCCTTTAAACCACCCTAAAATTATACTGCCTCCCATATAAACATCCCTCTTTTATGTACAACAACAATCAACTTACAAGTATACAATGTTGTTGTAAGTATATCTGTACATACATATATAAAAGAAAAAAACAACAATAACAACAACAACTAAAAACTAAACGACAGGTGAATAGTTTCCCTTTGTGCGCACATTTCTAATTGGATTTATTGTTCTGGGGTTCTGCCTGCTGCTCTGTGCTGTGCTGTTTATTCTCTGTTTCTAAGAAAAAATCTATGAAAAGAATTCGTAGATACAATTTTCTCTGTTCTCTGTATATTCTTATTATTATTGTTGTTGTTGTAGTTGTTGTTATATTGTTATTGTTGGTGCTATTAAGTTTCTAGTATAATTTAAATGGTTTTCAGTTCCTCTTCGTGTTTTCGGTTTCTTCTGCCAAGAGCTGAAACAGAATTAATGCTCTCGTGTAGAATTTCAATTTTTTTTTTTTTTTGGTTTTTCAGTTTCGTTTGATGTTCCCCTACAGTACGAGGAGGTATACCATATGCAGGTTTTCTGCTTCAAGTCCTAATATAGGGTACCCCATATTATATTACTACAAGTTCTAAGCCCAATTTGGTTGCAAGACCCAGACTTTACTGATCAACTGAGACCAACATTTTCAATATGCAGACATATACACATACACCTAACTTCTCACACCACTTATGTTGCGTGGGTTAATTTTATACATGCGTGGCGTAACCTACAGTTTAACGTCGACTCCAAACGAAAGATTTTTCAGAAACTTTTCATTGCAATTTTATTTGCTCTCAGAGTTTTTGCCAGAATCTGCTGGGAGGAAGTCGCCAAAGAAATATTTTCATATTTTCTTTTTGACATCTGACTTGTGGTTTGAACCATGGCCTAATAAGCCAACACACTACATACAAGACTACGGTGACTTCAATCTGGACCTGGTCCTAATTAAGGACACCTATATTACTGCAGTTTCTAAGCCCAATTTGAATCCAAGACCTACTATCTTTTACTGATCAACTGAGAACAAGTTGAAGATCTGAGAATACGGGAAAAAATTCGTGAATTATTGATCCTCCCAGACGAGTAAATTCGCGAACCAGCAACCACTCTTGTGGAATGAGGAAGTGATTTATGCTTTCCACGGCTTTATACTACTGATTGAAATTTATCGCTGTTTTTCAGACTGAAATCAAAGTTATGGATGGTAAACTTCAAGAGACCACTGCCTTAGACAATAATTAAATTCATATACTCAGCATTTATACTCACTACAGACATACATAATTGATCATTACAACCGTTTAGCCACGATTAAAACCTAGCTTCTGACACCACTTATGTTGTGTTTGTTATTTTTATGCATAAGTGGCAGAACCTATAGTTTAAAGTCGTCTCCGAACGACAGATTTGTTTGAGAAACTTTTCATGGCAATTTTTTATTTACTCTCAGAATTTTTGACAGAAATCTGCTGAGGGGAAATAGCCGAAGATATATTTTTTTATACAGCCTTTAAAAGACCAGTCAGCCTACAACTGAGACGAGTTTTGCAATTGAGGTACTAAACAGCGACAAAGAAAGAATATTAATATTCGTCTGAATGATCGTTTTTGAATACAATCAATAGAGAAAAGTGGTTGAAGAGAAGGATATTAACATCACACTGATTCAGCCTTTAGAATCTAATCTTTTCGAGATGAAGCCAGTCGTTTGAAATGCTAAAGATTGGCAAACGTGATAAGGCATTACTACCGAGCAATTGTTAAAAAGCGTCAATCAAATCAAGCAGATAGGTTTCAAGGCACAGTGAACATTGCTAGTAAGATATTATAACTTGTAAAGATTTATGTTATTGTAAGTCAGGCTTTTTCGAAGTTAAACAATAAAACACTTATCGGGATGTAGAAAACATACAAGTAATGAATAAGAGGAGAAGATACCATAAAACAGCTACGACGGAATTGCCAAATTTTAAGGAAACTAAGCCTAATATGCAACCATGTGGTTTCAAGAACTCCCCGTAGTATAGTGAGTAGTGTGTTGACTTATTAGACGAGAGCCCATGGTTCAAACCTTGGCTCAGACATCTCGAACAAAACGAAATATGAAAAAAGAATATTTCTTTTGGCAACTTCCTCTCAGTAGTACATATTTTGAGCGTATGTAGGGCATCATATAGTTATATTTGGCCAACAACAACAATTTTCTTTCCCTTCAAGCCATGGATATAAGTTGAATTTTTTTGCTTTTTAGTTTAGTTTAGCTTGATATGAACGCTAATGTTGTTATTGTAAATTCATGTTGCCTTGGCCGATTCTGTATATGTATATAACAGTATACTATCACATATATGTACATAAAAGAAATTACATACACATTTACATGTGTATATACAATAGAACGGTATACATACATAAGAAGAAAATAGAGAATTTCTCTTTTGTGATGTTTCTGTGATAAAGTCTCTGATATCCTCTTCTCATTTGTTATGGCCATTCGTGTGATTGTGTGCTGGGGGCCGCTGCTCTACTCTCGCCTGTGCTACACTGTTTAAATGGGGGATGTTTGCGAGTCAATACTGTATAGTTTTAAAGAAAAAAAAAACACGTTTTTGTGGGTGGTTAGTGACACCATACTATAACAGGTAGGGGGGGGAGAATAGTTTCTGTTGTAGTTGTTGTTATTTATTGTATGGTATCTGCAATCATTATTTCAGTTGTTTTTGTTGTTTTTATTCAGTTTATTTTTATACGTTCACATCAACGTAAATGTGTTTTTTTTTTTTTGTTCAGTATTGTCGAGGATACCAAAAGAAAACTTTTTTCCATAGTATTGAGGGTGAAACGTTAATGTAGTTGTGCTATATGTACTGATGATAATGATGATGATGATGTTTATCAGTGAGAGGAATAAACTGAGTGTATGTTTTCGCTGCTTGTGTAGGTGGAACGAAGGTAAGAAAAATCGATAATTATGTAAACGGAGAATAAGTTTGTATATTCGAAAGTCGTATTAAAGTATGATAAGGATGCATAAAAGGATATGAATTGGAATATTTTTCAAAGAAATTATGCAAAAATATATGAAAAAATTTGTTTCAAAATGGAAGATTTGCATTAAAAAGGATATATGTCAAGAACATTAACGGAAAAGGCAATTAAACAGTAAAATAAAAATAATTGTTGACACTGATAAACTGTATATTACAAGCTTATTCCAAATAAGTACTTCCTGTGAATCAATTTACGTACTACTCCAACTAAAGTAGAAAGTAAAGAAATGGCGACCAACTCTGCAATTTGTCTGAGAAAAACTTCTGAATGAAATACGAACAAGCCTATAAGGATAAACTTCCATTGGAATGTTGATTACAAGGAGTAAAGAGGAAAAAAATGAAAAGGAATACTGATTTTGACATATTCTCAACAGATCATACGTACATAAATACGTAAATAATTTGTCATTCCTCAGTCACGATTAGGACCTAGCTTCTCACACCACTTATGTTGTGTTTGTTAGTTTTATACATGAGTAGCGGGACCTACAGTTTAAATTCGACTCCGAACGACAGATTTTTTGAGAAACTTGTTCATGGTTTGACCTGGGGTTTGAATCGTGGCTTCACGTCTAATAAGCCAACACACTACCTACTAGACTACGGCAACTTCTAGGATCAAGGGATCATTGCAGCGTTTATTAGCAGAAATGCATGTCTGTATTGTATTAGACTGTCAAGAAGGGTGCAGATTGGCTAAGGCGATCTACCTCAGCCAAGAATTTTTGTGAATATCTAAACGAAGTGCAGTTCCGCCTTTTAAACCTTGCATTCTCTCACTTGAGAACAAGAACTGCCCTCGAATATAGCTCGTTTCTAATTGAAATCGACGAACAATTAATACTGTGAGCATACGAATCATGGGCACAGGAACCTACAGAGCAAACAAGAACTGAGGATCAGAACTGTCCTTGATTATCGCCTATTTCGAAATGAAATCGATGAACAATTTAGTACTGTGAGCATACGAATCATGGGCACAGATACATACAAAACAGATCAGCTTCTCTGAGCTGACACAACTTTACATGTTCCATCTATTTAGGTTGTCTTCTGTGCCTATGCCAGATACAAAACGGATGCGAAAAGTACATGGGCGTCTGTCTATATCATGATAGTAGAGTCAGGAGTTGTTTGATGAAAACAAATATGTTCTATTGACTCTTGTTTGTATCTGGGATTACCTAGCATTGTCTCATGGGGTGTCATGTACGACACTTGGGCGCTGATGTTCAATAGATGAAAATGAAAGAGAGAGTATAGAACCTCTCTATAAAAAGTACACTTAATAAAATCAGAGAATTACGGTCGGTTAAGTTCACATTGAAGATACAATCAATGGAGCTCGATTTAAAACTTTTTTACCAAATCCAACAAATAATTGCATATGAAACTAGCATCAAATATGATAGCATCAAATACAATTTACCACTGATTTCATGCTCTGATACGAGTGAGGCAGTTTAAGTATCATACTTGGGTGCGAAGCGTAGCTAATTAAAATTTCTGTTACAAATTTATTTTAAATTTTAAGAAGATAAAGTTCCTTATACATTCTCTTCAAAAAAAGAGAATCACTCGCTATATTTAATGATGTATAGTCTTGCCTGATTTTATGATACAAACACGTGATCTCTACAGTGAAGTAGTATGGATCAGTGTTCAATGGTACTCTTATCTTAATATTTCAACTGAGAATATCATTTAACGATACGAAATAAAAAATGAGTGCAGCCTTATCTATTGATTTATTTCAGTGCAATTCTTATTGGAACCATTAATAAACTGTAATGGTCCGAATAATAAATAATCAATAGAAATGAAAAAAAAACACCGAATATTTCTTTTTTATTGTATTTTCATCAATAAATACATTGAAATGGTCTCAAGCTGTAATCAAGTTGTAAACATAAATAAGAATTGCCAGACGAACAAAAACAAATTGGCTAAATCCCAATTTATGGTATTAAACTGTGGGGTAAGTAATCAAAATGTTGTAAAAGACTTAATTCTTAATATATCTTCATATAGATACTCTGGCATGAATTTTTCCAATTATTAGAACCTATTATGTACACATTTTAATTGTTAATGCACTTCTATGTATTATTATTGAATCTTTTTGTAACATTTTCTTTGACAAATTTCTAAAAAGTTATACAATAAAGCGAATCAATCGTATCAATTAACCTACAGAAGAATCATAAATTCATAAATAATTACTTTCATAAAAGACTTTAGCCATCAAGGGCGACACAATCAATCCGGTTTTTTTCTCTCTTTTTTATTTATTGGTATGAAATTTGTACTTTATAGAGTAGAAATCTAATCGGAAGAACTGCACTATAATTCTCAACAGAATTATTAGATCTTTTTATAGGAAAAAAGTCTAAAATAAAATAAAAAACCGTTGAAAAGATAAGTATTGTTTAGTTTTTTATTACGCATTTGTTGAAACATTACTCTTTGGTTTCTAAAGAAATGTTTCTTTAAAATCCCCGTACAAATTGGAATGATTTTCTTTTCTAAGAACAAGAAATTACTGCATAAATGTTTATGGAACGTTAGGCTATTGATAATAAAAATATTCAATATCGTAGTTAATAGGTTTCTTAAACAAAAACTTAATAGATTGGACAGAATCAAACTGAAAACATACATAAATTATTGGTCAGGTTTGCAATCTAACTTCTCACATAACTTCTGCTGTGTGTCTTAATTTTAAACAGTTAAACTTCGACTCCGAACGAACAAGAGCATTGAAAAGCTTTGCCATGACAATTAGTTACTATCTGAGGTTTTTAAGGAAACTGCTGAGAGGATGTTGTCATAATACATAACTAGTAAGTCATCATTCTGTTCACTGAACCAAGGCGATTGTATGAATGAAGTATACTCATGATTATAAATATAAACAGTTGTTTAAATTTTTATTCAACGACAAAAGCGGACATTAAGCTAGGTTTTCCCTAGAAATTGTCCTATTTTTAACAGTGCGAACCACTAATTGGTATGGTTTCAACAAAGCAACCTTCATATAAAATTTGCAATACCCTTACCGATCCTACTCAGTTCTTATAAAGGGCTCCATCAACGTTCATCTTTGGATGTTTGCCAACACAAACATTCTTCCACTCTCGCCATTTCGTGACGGCTATCTACTTAAAGCTGAAAAGGTGTGATTTCGGGTACTTTAGACCTATTAAGATACCTTGAAGTTCCCTTAGTTTAGTAGGTAGTGTATTGGCTTATTAGACGTGAGGCTGAGGTTCAAATCCTATCTCAGACATCACGAACAAAACAAAATTTGAAAAAATATTTCTTTCGGCGACTTCCTCTCAACAGTTTTCTGGAAAAAGCTCTGAGAGTAAATAAAAATTTCCATGAAAATCTGTCATTAAGAGTTAAATTTAAACTGTAGGGCACGCCACTTATGGATAAAATTAACACACACAACATGGGTGGTGTTAAAAGCCAGGTCGTAATCCTGACTAAGGGTTGTAGTGGCCAATAAAGTAAAGTAATTAAGTAAATTTCATTATAATTGCCTTAGCCATGTGGCACAACTTCCTGCTATAGATAAAGAATTTCTGTCATTTTTCTACTTTAAAAAGAGGCAATCGAAATGGTGACCTCGGATGTGTTTTTAGAGTTTTTATCAATTGATGAAAATGGGAACATTCGCAGCAACAGTTGTCTCATTAACTTTCTTTTTTATGTTGCACGTTTATCTGTTTTTACTCACACTCACCTTGCATCAGTTTGTGCTTGTTTTATACAACTTGTTCACATAATGCGAATCTTGGTTCCATCAGGTCCAGTATTTGATGTGTTCGAATCGGATAAAGCGTCAAAACATAGTCCCAGAGAAGGCATATTTAGATGGACAGAAACTCGATAGTGAGTATTTCGCGAAATTTAAAAAGCCTGCCTACTTTTAATTTAGTTCTAATACGGATACCAACAATATTCATAAGCGCTTAAAAGGGAAACAGTTTTGACAAATCTTTAATAGAAATATTATCTACAATATTTAACATTAAACGCATGCCAAAAAACATGTGTTTTCTGAATACATTTTAATAACCTGTAAAAGCGTATGGAAAACAAATATTTCTCCCAAAACAAAGGTAATTCATTAAATAGACTAACAGCCAAAGAATAAGCAACGATCATTGCCCTTTCATTCGATAACGCTTGCAATATACAAGGTCACAAGAATACAAAAATGGTGCTCTTATACTCAATAAAACAATCTCCAAAAATAGAACTCCTCAAGTACTTTGACTGGACTTTGTATGACCAACGTTTGCACTCATTTCACTTTTGTGTGAAATCTTCATCGATTGTTAAAGAAAAGAAAAACCATCAGACTTTTAAAAAGTAAAGACAAAGAATTGATTGTAATTTAAACAATTTAAAGGTTTCGACTGTAATCTTAGAGTCACATTTTACGTCTCTCTAAACAATAGAACTCCCTACCAAGTTGCCATAACAGAAATCATTACGATATTTACAATGTCTCGTCGTCTCCTAAGCGTTTGTACTTTTTTAAGACTTTAAAATGTTTTAATATATATACATACATAAATGTGTGTATGTATTATTTACAAAGGTATTTGTTATATATAAAAAATATATAAAAAATTATTTTTTTTTTCTTATTTTTTTTCAATACATTTTCTGAGCATTTGAGCAAAGGCACGTGTAAATACTTTTTAGCTTACCTAAGCTTTTAAGTTCACAAAGAAAACAACAAAAAAAAAATGTAAGAAAGAAACTGTAGAAAGACTGAAATGAGGAAAACGAAATTCACAATTTGAAACGATTTGCGAGAAAATGATACACTCACACAGATACACAAACAAAGGAAACGGTACAGTTTTGAATACTGCAAACTCACATGATAAAAGATGGATCATATACTTGTCTTGTCTCCGTGTACGAGAAGTAACAGTAGAATCTGGAATGAATGATTTAATTATACAATGGGCACGACTATAAAACGATAGCAATAGAAAAATGCGAAAACAGAATTGAAATTTAAAATGTCAAGTGCAGCATTGAAATCGATATCGATATTGCAGCATTTGAAATCGATATCGATATTGTTACATCAAAGATGTAATAGAAAAAAGGAATGGTTTGTATTATGGCAACCTAGTGCGACTGGGTTTGTGGTCTTCCTGGAAAGGTAAATCAAAGTCTTAGCATGGTTTTTTTGGAATAGATTACTGTTATACAAATTAGAAGAACTTGATGGGATATATGGTTTCGAGTGTTTAAAAAAGCCAAAACAGATAATAAAAAAAAGCGAACAAAACAAAATTCCTGATAAATTCGGCATCTTGATAAATAAATTTTTCATGCAATTTCGGTGTCACCAAAATTTCCGTGAAATTACTAGATTTTGAATAGAATAACCATCGATGTTGCCATAAACTAATGTGTTGTTTTACTAACGAGAGCTCACTGTTCAAAACTTAAAAAGAAAAATATGAAAAACCCTCTATTTCAACAGTCATCTGGCTAAAGTTCTGAGTGTAGTTAATTGCCATCTAGAATGACTCCTTGGAAAATGGTCTCACAACTCAAAGATAAAATTAACAAACACACAACGTTAGTCAGTGTTGCGAGAAGCTAAGACGTACTGTATATATGAAATCACCGCATGAACACTGTGCAAGAAGTCGTTAGTATTAAGAATTTGCTCTATTAGCGAACGCCTCTTTGAAAGTCAACACACTCTAATCAATAATAATTGGTGACTGAAATAGGTCTAATCGACATTAGAAAACTTGTGGTGATGACGACAACTGTATTGGCACGTGACAAACAATCTATTCGAATGTTTTAAATGTTCATTGACGTTCATGTAGCTCCCGATTATCTCAAAAGGCTCAAGAGGGTTATACCGAATGGCAAGTTAATGGTGAATTGTAAATATTTTGAAAAAAACGTCCAATGATAGGGTACAATACAGCCAAAATCATACAAAATAAGTTCGATCCAAATGGCGTTAAGTAATAATTTAATATTCATTAACAAAATTTTAGATGAATTGGGTCATCTAAAGCAAATTTTTGTTAAAACATGTATGGGAAATGAAATGCTTGGTTTGAACTTAAATACCAGCCAAGAACATTAATATTTCTGTGATGCCAGGCTGTCTAGCTGTTCTGAAAGCAGTGCGCTCATTAGTCTATAAATGAATTACAGAGTACGCAATTCCGAGCCTGAATACACAGTCAAAAGAGATTCATTCGCAAAAATTTAGAGCTAAAAATCAGCTTTATCAACAACTTAGTTGTAGGTAGGTAGGTTGAGTGAAAGACTATTTCCTATGTAGAGCTTGAATTTTTGAATATCTAACAGAACTTGTATTACGTAGTTTCCAAGCTTGTAAAATATTGCGACATGCTTTAAGGCTTCTTTTAAAAATTTTGAAAACATTGCAGTTTTATGCAGAATCGAAAATTAATGGATCGAATAATGTTGCCAATATTTCGCGAAAAACTGAATTCATCGCTTGTACTTTATAGATTTCGAGGGAAATGACCTAATACTTAACCACTTTTTAATTTCTTCAAAACATTGTTTGCATCCCGTGGTCTCACAATCAATATTTGACTGTAAATTCTTAATACTGATCGTCGTCAAATTGTCGCGTAATAAGAATTTTTTCCTTCTTTTTTTGTGTATTTGAAAATAAAAAAAAAATTGGAGCGTTAAGTTGCACAAATCATGAGAAATAGTCATGTCTATTGATATGTATTTTGTTTTTCTTTTCTTTTTATTATTTATTCTTAATTAATTGATACAAAAAAGAAAAACAAAACTGAAAAAGATTTTCGTTATTTTAAATCACAACAGCTCAGTTTCAATGACTACACCTGTGTTCTCTGCTTGCTTCTGCTGCTCACCTCTGGGAACGAGAGTTGAAAATCAATTTGGGGAATTTTTTTTTTGAAAATGACAAACAATAACAAATATAATAAATGACTCTATTTATCATATTTAAAATAAATAGTACAGCTAATACCAACACACATACATACACACAAATATAAGTCTTAATGTTACTGATTTAATACTTTTCGAAATTTGAAAATCACAACAACTGTCAAAAGCTCAATATTTTTCACCCTATGCCAAAGATAAGATAGATACTTGTACTTTAATTTTTTTTTATTGCTGTTGTTGTTTCCAAAGTTTTTTGAGTAATAATGATGAGTAGAAATTGATGATCATTGAATATTTGTTTATATATCGAGTCTATAGTATGTAGACAATAAATATTATTTCAGTCATCAGTTGATAGGGAGGGAATTTTCTTAAAACAGGGGGTATTAAAGCGAAAATATATTTCTTTCGATATCTAATATCTGTCAATAGGTTGGGTGCCCAATTACTCAGACACCACCATCATGAAATATGAAATATTTTCAATTACTCGCACAATGAGATTAATTCAGATTGTAATGATTTCACTCACCGCCACCGCCTGCTTCATTGGAATCAATTTCAACGTGTCGCCTTCTCTTACGTAAATCATTCGAAGTAAAAAGTCTTAAAAAAAGTTGGCGTCATATGAATCGAAACGATTTCGTAGAAGAGATTTGAAAAGATTAAAAAATGAAATAAAAATTAAAAAAAAAATAGAAAATAAGTCTTCAATATGAATCAAATGATATCGAAGAGCAAATTTATCTGGGTTAACCCTTTCAATGAAGGTATGTATTACAAACTATAGTATAGAATCGTAAGTTTTTGGTTTGTTTCGGTCTACATATTTACCAATTTATTAATTCTTCTAGACTAGGAGAACAATACGGAAAAACAATCTAGGGAACGTGTAAAAATAATATAAGGCGTGAACGAAAATTGTACCCACTGTGTAAGCGATTATAACTTTTTATCGATTGGCGATTGCTATTTACGAATATGGAGTGTTTGACAACCGAAGGATGCGTAAAAATAGTGGCGATGTAAATCTGGTCCCTATGGTCGTCACAATCAACCTACTGTGCAGGGAACTGATAAGATTATAAACAAATTTGAATTTGAAACTGGAAACGTTACAGATGTGGCCAGGTCTGTTCATCATCACAATGTACACACTGCCGAAAATATTGCTTCTCTTCGGGAAAGTGTTCGAATTTGTCGATTCTACGGTAAACTCAGCAATTGTACATATCCTACGGTACAGTACGGCATATGTTACATTTGGATTTACAAATAAGAATGCATGTAAATCATCGGGTTCTTCAACAGGGACTTTCATACTTTAACTGTTAACGACCATCAAGTTGAAGCTATGTCTGTCAAATTAGTTGTATTTATTCAGTATTTTTTGTCAAATCGCCATGTTCGAGCAACGTACTGCGCATTTCACGATCGTCATAATTGCCAACTAAAAGGAATGTCCTATGGAGCATACCCTTATATTCATTGAAAACTCATCCTCAGCGTTGAGGTCCATTTCTGAATGAATGAGTACGTGAACTATGAAAATTATCGAATGCGGGACAATCCACATGATATTAACAGCGTTCAATGCATCCCGAAAAAGTAACTGTTTGCTATGGATATTCTGCTGGCTGTGTCATCAGTTCATATTTCTTTAGGAATCACGTTTGCCAGGCCATCACTGCAAATTGCAAACGCTATAGGTCGATGATTATCAACTTCTTTTGGCCTTGATTGGCCAACGAGATATGGTTTTAAAAGGACAGCTAATCCATACAGCTATTATCATATTCTTCACGAGAGATTTGAGCGCATGGTCATCCCACGTGAAAGGTAATGTGTACTGACCGCCAAGATATTGTCATTTGACCTTGTTAGACTTCTTCCTGTGGGGTGTTCTAAGGTCGCAGATGTATGCGCATGAAGCACAAATCACAGAGGTCTTCAAAGTCAACATAACCCATGCAACAGTCAAATTCAACTTTATTTGTGCTCCAGAGTAATGATTCGCTCCTCCCAGAGACATTTGGTGGACAATTGAACACCAATAATCATCATTTGGCATCAATAAGTCTTTGTCCGTGATATCTCTTATACACTTCGTTTTGTTTAAATTTAAAAATAGGAAGCGCATAATGAAAAACGACCCGATATAATGTCGAAAAAGTCATTTTCTTAAAAATCTTGCTTAGGATTAGATGAAAATTATCACCCAATACATTCCTACAGTTGTCCATCTTAAACATTTCATAACATTTAAGGTTCTAACAGGGTTAAACTTTTTAATGAGAAACTATAAATACCCTAAAAATAATTACAGATAACGTATATCATTTAATTTTCCTACACACTCGTATATAAAGTCTTAATAGAATTGAATACAGACAAATTATTTTACAAGAGATTTTTGCTTTGTTTTTTTTTTTTTGAGAAAACAAAGAAGCATTTGAAATTTAATGAGTAGTTTTAAAATCAATTTCTTACACAATATATTGTAATTAGAAATGAGTTGTTTAAGGAAAAAGTGGCAAACTTTCTGTTCTATCTTGAAATGTTTTTAGTATTCAAATTTCACATTTGGAAATTAATACTGAATATATATAAATAATTAAAATTTGTGCAAAATTGAAATAAAACACTAAAGTTTTGTTTTTGCACTTCATGACAAAACCGTAATACTGTTTAGAGAAAATAAAAAGACACGTAGAGTGCGAGATAATTAAAATTTTTACGTCAAGTTATTCTAATTTTAGCGGATTCTATTTTTAATTCGTATTTAAACAATTTCTTTTTTTATTTGCATAAAATATCCTATTGCAACTGAAATTTATTTTTTTTATTATTATGCAATATAAACAAAAAATTATTTTTTATAATCAGCAATTAAATCAAAAAATTTGGAAAAATATTATTCGACAAGACTCTGCAGAAGATCTTTCATTGTGTATCTTATATCGAAATAGAATTAATTTATTTCATCCAAAGTCAGCACACAGGTAAACGAGATTTATTTAAATTACAGTGCCACTCTTTCATTTACAAAGATTGTTTATATTATTAAGTGACTTAGAAGATGTTTAATTTTACGACATTTCGTCACACTGTATTTCAATGGGCACAATTTAGGTAATACCTGATGGTAATGGAATTAGTAATCAACAAATTCGTAGCTGTTAAAAGTGCAGGGGATTTGAAACTGTTCTCCGAGGAGAACTGTGGAGCGGCCAACAAGTTTATTTAGCCATTCAACATTGATGCTGATACACAATGCTTCAAGAGTTTCAGTTTCCTTAGTAGATATACATATACTCTCTTTTAAAAGAATGAGAGCATCCATCATTCGACATAATAAAGAGTATCAAAATTATCGTTCAATTAAATTCGGAGATCTAGAAATTCTTCCCGATGAAGTCGGCAAAAATGTGATTGTGAATTTGCCAAAATCTAGAGAACTTGTCCTTCAGAGTATAATTAATAAAGTGATGGAAGAAAACCTGGAAAATAACTTTAAGTTTAATCCTCGAGCTAAGAAGTGAACAAGTCTGGTCCCGAGGTCGAAAATCGTGGGTTTAGCGTGTTAACAGTCTAAGAATAAGCTACGAATACTTTACCTAGCATTCAAAGGTTTTAAAAAAGCTTTTGACACTCTGGCATTTTGGGCCGCACTGGAATATTAATGCGTACTTTCCAAAATAATAAAACTCATCAGGGCCTATATACGAACAAATAACAGCAAACCAACAGACATCAAATTTGTCCAGTGTATAACAAAGTTGCGCATTTTCTGATAATATTTTTAACTGCCTACGTAATAATACATAATAATAGAAGCAATATCCCACAGAAGTAGAATTATCTAGAGTCTCACTCATACTATAACGATGGTTCAGGAAGTTGCCTTACTCGCCGACTTAAAAATAAGCTTCGGGAAAACGAAACTACTGTCATTATATGGAAATAACGACGCAAACACTTTTCACACAAACTCAATTGCCTGACGACTTAGACTGCCTCTGCTACCTGGAAAGCATACTGTACAAGAGGGGCAACTCCAAAGCTGATATCTTCCAATGTACAAATAAAGCTCGTTAAGCATATGATCGACTTAAACCGATTATACGATATACGATATACGATTAGATTCATTAATCGTATATATCGAAACGAACCAAGCTAAAAATATTAAATGCAAAGGTGAAATCGATATTTTATGCGCAGTTGAGAATCATTATCGCGGGAATTGCGGGCCATGCAAGTGCTAGACAAGGACAATTTCAAATCCCTAACTTTGATCGAAAATTAATTAAATACATATCAACATGAATAATATTGATGCTATTCTATGCTCCTCAGAATTAGAAATTGAAAAGAGTAGGTTGTTATGAAAGACAATACGGGCGCCTTAGTTTAACTTGAACATGTTGTTTTTCCGAAGAAATTAATTGTAAATTTGATGGCATTAAAAAATGTTGGTCAAAACAACAAATCGACAACCTCTACTGTTCTTTGCTTAATTTGTGTATCCAAAATTTATAAAAAAAAACCGTTTATTCGGAATACAACGTAATAGACTTTGAACAAATTATCTTCAAAATTGTGAATTTGGTTTAATTAAGAATTTTGCAATGAATCACAGGTGAATAAACGAATATGCTTTAGAGATAAGGTACGGTCAGGCAATACAAATATTTGCTGAACAAATTTGTAATCAATACGGAAAAACAACATTTGTCAAACACTTGTTTGAACTTACAGTGACAAATAATATTTTATATTCGCCGATTGGAATTTTAATTGAATGAATTAAGTTTGTCTAGTGTTGCAAAACATCAGAATAGTTTCCATAAAGGCACTGCATTTCCCTAAGTTCTCTTTATAAAAGCCAAATTACTTTACAAGGAGTAATAAAATTAAAAAAATCTGACTTAACTTCTCAATACATGTCGTACAAGTAGCTGCGACAAATGTTTTAAATGGAGCATCAGGGAAACAAACTCTGTTCGCTGGCAATCGGTAACCTAACAAGTAACCAAAAATGATTATTTTAAATATAATTTGTAAGTAGTGCAAGTAAAATATCTGGTATCAATAATAGTTAGTTACACTGCTTGTTGACACTAATTAACACGAACACGATGTGATAGATAACAGAGCCATACAACTATTATGCTTGTATAAATAATGTTATTCTACCAATATGTATCTATAAACGAACGAATGAATGAATGAACTTCTATGGCTACCTTATTTTTTCAAATTATATACCAAAATAAATAAAAATTCCTACAAAAAAAAATTGTTTTTTTTATCAAATTTAAGGTAATTAGTAAAAAAAACAAAAACAAAGATAAGAAACGAAAAATGGCAGTAAATCGTATCTAAATTTCAAAGGTTGCAAGATCCGATGTTTTATTGTATTTCCTCTTTTTTCTTTTTTTTTTAATAAAATTTCGCAAGAATAATTGATTAGAAATAATGCTGAAAATATCTTAAAAATGTTATCATATGATTTTCATTTTTTCGCTACTCACTCATATGATTAGCGAGATAAAAATGAAAAAAAAAACTTTTGTAGGGGATATACCCAAAAGGCCTTGGTTATGCATATGTTTAATTTATTTCAATTTGAAAATCAATTAATTTGTTTGCTTGTTATATAACATTTAAACTTGTTATATCCGCTTTACAGAATCTATTCGTCATATACTGTTCATACATAACCTCTTCTATAAGATAATATTGTGTTTTAAAGATTATTTAGATATTTTTGTTAACAAATACGAAGCGTATTACTAATTTTAAACTAATAAACTAGTTTATATGCGTGTAAAATTTGCCAAATCATTTGTTGCTTTTTAAATAGAGCACTCCCCTATAGATGTCGGTGTGAAAAAAGAAAAGCCCCGGCGGCACAGAATTAATGGTTTACGCGACGACTGAGTAATCAATATTTAGTTAGAAATTTTTGAAATTATCTAAAACAACAACATTATCAATTATCTTTAAATGCTTATTTCAAAACGAGAGATGACTATTTCAAAATTTTGTTTTACACAGTGGGGTCAATAAATTGTAATAATATAGAAGCTGAGAATAAGTGAAAGTTTCATACTTTCCCATCACATCTATCAGTATCACATTGTTGTCCTTGTGATTCATCACATTACTGTTAATTGGTTCTGTAATTCGTAATATATACAATGAGCTTCAAAAGAAAGTGTACATTAAAAAATAATATACATTAATAAATTACCGCTATTTCCATTTTAAAATTGTTTCATTGTCATTTCATTCATTGAAACAAAAAGAAAAATTACAAAAAAATTTCGAAATACTGTCAAATTTTTTCGTGCACTATCCTAAGTGGTAAAAGTAAAGTTTGATGATTATTAGAATTTTATCCTTAATGTACAGTTTCTTTTGACGTAGTCCTATATTTCTAACACACAAACATTTTCAATATATCCCACTGTACTTTGTTAGTGCGATTTACGTAGATTTTATGTTATCGTCAGAATATTTTTCGATAATGATTAATTTTTAATGAATTTGTCTACTCAATATCAATTGAAACGTAGTCAGTCAGAAAACGAAATGGGGCTAATTTTTAAAATTTGTTCGGTTAAGAAAATGTTTCATCAGCTTGATTTTGGAAGCATTTGAGAGCTTTTTAATTTCGTACTAAATTTGAGAAAAAAATAATTTAACTGAAGAAGAAATAACAATCAATAAATCAAATCTACAATTTTTTTTGCGATCTATTCATCGACCATAACTCTAGTAGAACCAAACAGTTTCAGTCAGAAAAGGTATGCGGGAAGGCTACGAATTCTCTCTCTCTCCTCCTCAACCCAAAATTATTTTAGATAACATTAAGACAACAATTAAAGCTTGTAATCGGAGCAATAAGAATTAGAATGCACGGACATTTAGAAAACAGCGATTAAGCCGCCTAAAAAAATAAAAATTGTGTTTAAAAATGCATTCACTCCACTAATATTTTTGCTCCAACATCAACCCTTAGAGATTCTAGACCGTCACCAAATTCAGAATCTTGATTTCAAACGTTTAATCAGTACTTTTATATGTAAAAGAAATAAATGCCCCAAAATATTACCTACATTTTGATTCTAAACAATAAAAAACTGTGACATATGGCACATCACTCAATAAATTTGCATCCAGTTACAAATATGGAGGCGATGGCAATGGACTGAACACAAACTTAGAAAACCCTACAGACGACATTAATAAAATGGCCATGGAATGCAAACCCTAGCAGAAAAGAAGAATAAATAAAAATTGTCGAACGCAGTTCCAAACGAAAGTGTTGATTGGAAGGAATTTAATGCGGCCTCATATTCTCTATAGGAATTGAAAACAACGATAAACCCGTGTTGATAATTGGCACTTGTATCTCTGAGAGATAATGTGATGTAAGGGTTCTAGTGCTTAACTACAAACCCTCTCAATCCACGTACGAATCGATGAGGAACAAATGTTCATAATAGGTTCGACATTTTAATTCACCTCCAAATAATACAAGGTAGCTAACAAAGCAGAAAGTTCAAGCATCTCCAAGTCTTGAAAAGCAGTATGACTTAATGAACAAAGTTCCTTATAATTACAGCCACTACATCAAACCAGATTTCAATGCTATCATTGTAGAACCTGCAATAGTAAAACAATCACTTGGTTAGTTCGAAAATCTTGATTACAAGATGAAAGTGGTGCCTTGTGACAATTGTATTTTCCCTAGCGCACAAAAAAGGAAATAAAAAACTTATAACGAGCGTATATAACAACCTTGAAACCTTTTAAACTTGTTAGAATTAAGGATAGCTACAGAACAAATTCAATTCCAATTTAGTTCAGAACAAAAAAATCTCACTTAAATAGACAACTAATGATACCAGGAATACTGCGGAATTCTGGTGAGCTAGAGCCACCTCTTTGTATAAAAAGTATCCACAATATGAACAATGTTTCCGATCATTTATTTCTTAATTTTATTATTTTTTTGTTTTTTTGTCTCATTTCATTACTCACTTTACTCATTTGTCTCATTAGAAGAATTTATTTAATTTACTCATTATATGTATATCCCATCACAGCAATCTTTCAAAGATAACATTTGTCTATTTACTAATTGATGTGTCAATATGTACCCTTATGTATCTTTACAATATGTACATACATATGTGCAGCTGTGCCTGAAAATTATTGCGCATGCGCGTCGATGTTAAACCATTTTAGACAAATTAAAAAAAAAACGCTTTATTTGTAAATTGATAAAATTCTTGCGTGGAATTTTCCATGACAAATTTTCTTTACTTTTTATCATCTCTGAAGGTAAACGAAAAAGAAATGAAGAAAAAAATTCATAATTATCACATGAGCTCATAAATATAATCAATTTATTTACACGCATAGCATCCGCAAGTCTCTTACAAATTTATTTTGTGTTGGCTACGGATATCAATAAAAACAATTGGGATACATTTACAGAAGGGGGAGAGAGAGAGAGAGAAAAGAAGCAAGAACAGAAGAAAAAGATGTTTATTATTTATTTAGATGTTTTTTTTTTCTTTGAGTCTGGCTGACTGTCAGTTGATCGGCCTGTCTATAATGTTTGTTTATTTATTTGCTTTGTTTAATATTGTATCATATTTAAGTATATTTTGTTGTTTTAAGGAAATTGTTTTACAATAACGAAGAGGGTGATGGTGATATTCATTGTGCTCCGGTATCATTAAATCATTCAAACACCGCAACATACACAATACTTGCATCGATATTAAGAAAAATAGAAAAAATAACTAAAAAAGAACAAAAACAACAACGACATCATTATTCATTTAATGTGCAAATATGAAATCATAATTCTTGCCCTAACGTACCCTACAACAGGTAAACAATCATGCAGTCTCTTTGAATTCTAAATACAACACCATCACTTGCTTTCATCAACACCTCTTGAACGTCTTATGAGTCATAATTATTACTTCACAGTATTAATTAATTATTTAAGTATCTGTAGATAGTCGTTATTGATTTAAGAATTTATTATTCATTTAAAAAAAAAAACAATATTGCCGCTTCCCCATATGTTGCAATATAATATCGCAATACATATATACTTACAATAATGAAAAAAAGAAAACCAACTTCTTTCTATCTGTAGCTGCCATTAAGAAAACATTGAATAGATACTGAGACGCTTCAGCAGATTGCCTAACAGACGCACCAAGCGACAGATAAACTTATACACCTATGCACATACAATTGGCTATACAGTCATTATATTGTAAAGTCATCAACAAGTACTCGTATCTCTACAATTGTATGTTGCTTAATATGATTTTAACGATTGCAACCATTTACCAGATTGTTTTTGTTTTATGCAATTTCTGTCTGTGTATCTGGTGTATCTTGTATCTCTTGTTGCAACTTAAATAATATGCCTTCATTAGTAGGAAGAAAAAGCATTACATAGTATATGAGTTTCTGTGGTGTTTTTTTTTTATATTTCAATACTTATTGAATGTTTTCGAAACGATAAGAATATTTACAAAAGATTGCAAATAAGAGATGAACAAAATCATATTCTTGTATCAACATGGAAAAATAATTGTTATTACTTATCGATATTGGGAAAACAAGTTATTTCTTAACAGGCTTCATTCAATACAATGCGGAATTATTCGAAATAAATTCGGTTCTTTGACTTGTTTTTATCAAAGTAAACACTTTAGTCTTACAGTTATACGACCAAAGACTTCTTTAAAGAAACACTAGTAATGACCTAAGCATCACTGAAATCAGAAATCATAGGCATCAGGGTCAAATAGTGGAATTTAATGAGTTTTAAAGCGCTCTTGAATTTGAGTATGTTTCTTAGAGTCAGGAGTTATTGTATAAATCGTATTATCCATAAAGATTAGTCAGAGCAATTACTCACTTTCTATAATCTTTGAGTGAAGACTAACATCAAAATATTTTTGAGTGGAAGAAGCACAAAATATATACTGTGGTACATTTCATGCAAGACTTAATAAACACAGAACAGAATTTTTTATTTGTCTGATAAGGTCGCTTAGAGAGACTACTTGGTAGCTAATAATCCGTCTAATTACTATCGCAAGAGCTGAATTTATAAGATGAGTTACAGCATCTTCTTTGCTTGGATTGGAATTAAAGTTTTATTGTTCGGTGGACTAAACAGCATCCACATTTTTATTGTCATCATCAGTTCTTGTGTGGTTTAAGACATGGTGGTTTATGAAATGGTTGGAGTAGGAAGAGAAATTAGAGTATGAAGTCACCGTAGACTAGTATTTAGTGTGTTGGCTTATTAGACATGAAGCCTCGGCAAAATAATTTGCCAAGAAAAGTTTCCCAAAAATCTGTGGATTTAAGATCAATTAGGATTTATGGCTCTTTGCGAGCAAGAGAAAAAACAGAAAAAGATGTGAAAAAAACACTCATCTTTATCGCTTTAACTGGATTTAAATCCCCCTACTATGTTTTCCTGTTAAAAAACTAAAGAGATCTTCAAAGTTTGCAATGATAAGATAATCATTATTGATGAAAAATCTTCTTTTTCTTTTTAGACAATCTACTGAACAATATACATACTATAATGCCTTGACTTTCAGCAGTAAAAAATTTTTTTAAATCTTATGAACAAAAACATTTGCCGGATGTTGATAAAACCTTAAATTGGCCAGTTGGGTGTTTCTTTCTCAGTTTCAAAATCTTTTAAAACTTTACGACAGTTTTCTCATGGCAAAAGATAAAAAATGTGATCTTAAAACGAAACGGTGACAAACCCTGAAGTTAAACAAGAAAAAAAACGTTTGAAATTTGCCACAAAACGTATGAATTAAATCACAGAAATTTGATAAACATTAAATAATCGTAATTTTGTTTAATTTATAAAAAAAAAAATTTAATTGTTTTCTTCATCAAATATTTGCTAATCATTAAAAGAGTGAAACTAAAACACACACACACATAGGAGGTAATAAAAAATCTTCAGATAAAATGTACTCTGATACCGCTGATCTGATGCTTTTTATTTGTATTTTTCGTTGTTTTTATTTGTATTTGTATTTCCCCTCGCCTTGGCACATGATCTAAAAAGTATCATTCATTTGTTATTATATTTTCTTAATTGTTATTATTGTTGTTGTTGTATTTTTAGTTTATTTATTGTTTATTTAAGTGTTAAACATCAAAAGAGTTTCTGTTGTTGTTCTTTTATTTATTTTGTTTATTTTTTCTCACTCTATTTAAATTTTAATTGTCTTTAAATAAAACATTTTAAATCAGACAATCAGATGATGATGATGATGACAAGATCATTTAATGATAAATGACAGACAGACTGACTAAAACTGACTGAGTGAATGAAATGAAAAATAAATACGAAAACCATCTCAAGATTGAAATCATAAAGTCATTTGGAAAAATAAACAAATACCTACACAAAGAAAAAAATAAAAAACAATTCGGCGGGCCCTCCGAAGATATATAAAAAAACAATTCATTTTTGATTTGTTTCAATTAAAAAAAAAAACATTCCTACACGGGGAATTAAACCTTCAAGTTTGTGATTTCATCTGGTTAACTGTTACAGACAATCTTCGCAAAGAATTCTCAATTTAAAATTCCTATCTGTTAGTAAACACTACGTTTTAATCAAAGCCATCACACTACAGCACATTGTGGCGTAGTTTTCATCATTTTTCTCGCAATTTTATCTATAACCCGAAAAAAACCCAGAATCATCAGTTATAAACAGCAAAATGTGATAAAAAAAAAGGGAAAAAAGTAAGAAAAACATTTAAACAAAACAGACGGTGACAATAATAATTAACTGAAAACAAATACAATGGATCTTATATTGACAGCTCCTAACCGATAATGGCAAACTAAGGCACCTAGAGTAGAAATACTTATTTATCTTTCAAAAAATATCATAATTTTTCATATAATAGAGAAAAGCTATTCCATTTTTTAGAAAGTATTTAAAAGGCTCTTTTCAAAGTGATACTCCGTATCGTACAGAACGGAGCTTATTATTTTAAATGAAAAATTTCTTAAATCAGTCAATCGGTGATTGCCTCTCTGCAATACTCAAAGGGTATCTATTTTGTATGAAAAAGTTTCTCAGCCGTACTGAATTGTCTTTGAAATGTAGGCCGTTGCTACCCAGGGTTAAAAATGAACACGCTTAATATTGGTAATGTTAAAAACTAGGTTGTAGTCTCGACTAAGCGATTGTGATAAGCAATAATGAATGTACGTACATACATACATACGTATGTATGTACATTTAACAAAAATGTAAAAATATATAAATTGTTTATACCAACTAGAGTAAAATGTGTATATGGTTTATATTCTAGAGAATTAAACTATTTCGTATATGTATGTATGTATGTGCATTCTTTTATTATTAAATTAAACTCCTTTACAAACTCTTGAGTAAACATCGTTTCTAATTATGCACAGCTTTTTGTTCCAACAAAAATAATTAGCATCACTTGATAAACCTGTTATACTCATTAGTATTGAATTGCCATTAAACTCTCTCTCGCTCTATCTCTCTCATATTACGTATTTTGTGCTCTCATTTATTGGATTTTCTATAAGTAAACGCAGTCCCATTGAAAACTAATAAAAATGTCTGCTTTGTTGCATACAATTGTTGTTGCATTCCAAAATTTTCTAGAATTTTTAGATTCTTTTTCTTCTCAAGGCTACTATACTTAAAGAAGGCTTTTTATTTGGCCACAATATTTATATAAAGCGTTATATATTGGCCTAATATTTATATAAAGCGTTATGTATTGGCCACTATATTTATATAAAGCGTTATATATTGGCCCCTATGTACATATTTATATAAAGCGTTATAGGCTTACCTTTTCGCTTATCAAACGTTTAAAACTTTTAACAATTTTAGCATATTTTTTTATTCACAATCACACACTTCACAACAAATTTACAATTGGGGTTACACAGGACAATTAGAATTACTTCAATACGTCTTGGAAAAGAAAAGAAAAATTACGTCATTCACAACTTCCGTATAAAGAAATGAAATATGAAGGTGAACAAATTCTTCCACGGGTGAATGTGGAAGTAGATTCCAAGGAAATTTCCAAATAAAATTGAGTAATTCTAGTTATCTCGTGTTAACCCGGTTTGATATTCTTTACAATAGAAATTTAATTTAATTTTTTATCACAAATTAGATCACTTTTTCTCTTAAAATTTTTAACCGACGAATTACAATGGGCGTCACTTGCTTCCGTTTTCTAAACTAACTAAAATGAACAGATGATGTGATGAAGTGTTAACAACGGTTTTAGAAAAAGAAACAGAAATTTGCATCATTTTAAGCGATTTACGCACATTTCATAAGAAGTATAGGCGCCTTTTTATGTTATATACACACATACATACGTGTATTTATTATGTTATGTACAGATATTCTCATTGTTTTTTATTTATGAATGTTACTCAGATTAGCCATTCGTGGTATGTATAGGCCTGCTCTGTTTTACAGCATCGGTCTTTATCTACTGTTAAAGCTGTTAAGTTTTTTTCTTTTCTGTTTTCTTTTTTTTTTGTTTATTAATTTGTATGAAAACGACATCTCGAACATTAACATTATCTTCGTTGCCATTAAACAGAGAACGTACAGTGCAAAACAGCAGTGTTAATTTAACAGGAAAAGATGTGAAATTCAAATTGATTTTAACGAATTTAAATCTTAAAAACAAAGTTCACATTGAAATACACGTTTAGAGATTCTATTATTTTTTTCTTATTTCTCAGATGTGCAAAAAGAAATTCAATTAAAAGGCAGTGAAAAACGAAAATCAAGAAAAAAAAAGTGAGTTATTTAAGAAAAAGACAATAAAATAAAGACGATTTAAAACAAAACAAACCGGGTAAGAATGTAAACCAAACAGATATTATTATACTTTCAATTTTAATACGGGAAAATGTAATTAAGCATGCTGTTGAGCTTGGCTGAAAAAGTGTTCCATATTTTGTTGGTTGTTTTACTGCCTGCCGCCTTTTAAATTTTTTTTTTGTGTGTGGGCTTATTATCACAGCTCCACCTTTATTTATTGACCAGACCGGCCGCCAAACACAAGCGTAAACAAAACGTTTAAAATTTTTTTGTATTAGTACCTCTGCGACGACGTTGTCGAGTTAATTTGCCAACTCAAAAACAAAATATTTTAATTTTGTTATTTAAGCGGGGGAGAGCGGCAGTTTTATTTTTTCTTTTTGGCTTAAATTGACAATTAAAAAAGCGAAAAGTGTTAAATAGACATTCAGACAGACTTAATATGTCTGCTAAATTATTATTCAACAGAGAAAAAGTGAAACATTTTGACGCATTTCTTATGATTCACACACACACTTTTTTCATTTAGCCTTGTAATACAAAGAACTGTATGTATTTGAAGTGTGTCATTATTTCTTAGCATAAATAAAAAAAATTTTTTAAAACCCAAAATTTATGTTTTGTAAGTAAAAGTTCAGTACTCTTTTTAATAATTTATTGAAAATTAATATTTAAATAAAAAGAATAGGTATAACAACATACATACATAATTGGTCATTACAACCCTTCAGTCAGGATTATTGACCTAGTTTCTCACACCACTTATGTTGTGTGTGTTAATTTTATACATAAGTGGCGGGACTTACAGTTTAAAGTCGACTCCGAACGACAGATGATTTTTTGAGAAACTTTTCATGGCAATTTTATTTACTCTCAGAGTTTTTGCCAGAAATCTGCTGAGAGGAAAATCGCCGAAGAAATACTTTTTGTATTTTGTTTTTTTGATGTCTGGCCTGGGGCTCGAACCCTGGCTTTACGTCTAATAAGCCAACACACTACCTACTAGACTACGGCGACTTCAATAATAGGTATAACAATCATAAAGTAAAAGTTTAACGAATTCGAGTAACACCATTTCCAAAACGTATACGTATACCTATTTAGTGAGTGGTACCCAAAGTCTATAAATAACTGAATTATTCAAATCTATCAAAATTCCAGCATTTTTAATTACTTAATCGGAAGCAAAAAAAGAGAATTCTTGGTCTAACAGTTAATAATTAGTAAAAAATATTACAAATAATCTGACCTCTTAAACCCCTTAAATCCATGTGAACCTCAAATAGAGATCTTTATAGAAGCAAAAATCCGTTTTCCTTCCATAACATTCAATTTTTTTGTCTAGGAGCTCAGAAATAGTGCTTAAAAAATTAAATAGAACATCAAATATTTTATTTAAATTGAATTCTAGTGGGAAATTGTGTTTTTTTTTTAATGCCTTTAGAAACTCAAATATGCGTGTTTAACGCCTATTATAAAATATTTAAAGTAATATTAACGAAAAAAAAATAATAATAAGAATATTTGATTTTCTTTCTTCTTGTTTAGTATGTACATGCCATACATATGTACATCATTTTTACTTATAAAATTACAAGTTAAAACAAAAAAAAAGGAGAACAGAAAAAAAGTAAAAGTTGTTTAAGCCCACGACATGGGAACTTACAATTTTTTCCTACCATAAGATATGCTGATATAATTTAAAGGAATATTAAACAATCTAAAATCGTTTTTAATTTATTTTTTTATTTCATTCAGTTTCTTGCAAAAATAATGAAGATGAAATGAAATAAGCAACATGAGCTAATCTCCACATGTTGAAAATGTAGTTACAGTTCGATAAAAGTCATTAAGTCCGTAACATTTTTCGATAAAAAATTGGTTTTATATTTGAACATAATCTGCTTTAAACTCTAGACCCTTCCTATTACGTTTGCCAATTATGAACGGCAACTTTCAATGCAACTAGGTGGATACATTTATGATTCGCTTATGCGCCATCGTATTGGCTTACAAAATCCTGATCAACATCAGAAATGAATTTGGCTTTCGTCATTACTTATATTTCATACCAGATGAATAAGGTCAGTGTTGACCCTCTGTTCCTCCGTTGCCCCTCAAATTTGCCTATAGTAGTCGAACATGTTGCGGGTCAGGGGATTAGGATAAAACGAAAGCTTTTTCAAGTGTTTCTCGAAATATTTACCAACAACTCTGCTTTGCCTACTCCTTCCTTCAGATCCGCTTTATTGACAAATCACGGTGCTGTTGTTATCCTGCAAGGGATATTCTTTTGGCGTCTCAGAACTTTTTCTATATGAGAAATAGATGGAGTTTCTCATAATTGAATATCATTATATTAAAAGAAGTCGCCGTAGTGTGTTGGCTTATTAGACCCGTGGTTCAAAACCTAACTCAAATATCTGAAACAAAACGAAATATGACGACTTCCTCTCAGCATTCTTCTGGAAAAAACTCTGAAAGTAAATAAACTTGACATGAAAAGTTTCTCAAATCAATTGTCCCGGTCCTCGTTAAACTGTAGGTTCTTCCACTTAAGAATAAAATTAACTACCCGTGTTGTCAGTGCGAGACGCTAGGTTATAACCCTAACTAAAGAGTTGTAGTAATGAACAAATCAGTTTTAAAAGTGAATTGTGGATTTGAGGTATGCAATCTAACTTCAGTCGTGAGTTTCTACCACATAGCCAATAAAGCCAACTGACAGATGCCTGTTGATAGGTGCAGTGTTGTACATTCAGTTCAGAGACTGGAAAGTCGGAATGACAAGGACTTGGTGACCACAAATAGTTTTCCTAAATTCAGTCCAAAAGAGTTTCAGCGTCCAATTTTTAACCGTCAGGAAACGGGTAGTCGAATAAGGCCTCCTACCTCAATCATAAAGTATGGTTATGTGGAATAGCTCATATTTTCTTTTGTACAAATCTGATTGCCTTTATTCTCTGCTTAGTACGAACGATCATATCAACTTAATGTAAAATGTATTACAACACAGGTTTTGAAACCGAAGCGATAAAGTCGGTAAATAAAATTTCTTTGCATTCATTCATCTGCAATTCAATTGGCATATAAAATATTGTCCGAAAAAAGTTTCAATTTAGATGTCGAACATTAGAACCTTCTATTAAAAACCTATTTCTAAGGGAAGGAAAAACAATAATTTTTTTAAATTTATTTTTTATTTAAAAAACCTATTTTTTTTAATTCGTATTTCATTATTCATAAACATGAAAAATTTAATATGAATTTAAAAGAAAAAATTAGAATAAATATTTAATATTCTGCAAAACCTTATAGAGACAGAATTTTTATACAAAATATTACATTTTTATAATTTTTCTTTCCTTTTTTTTTTTTTGTTTTTTGTTAATAAATTTATGGCACATGTTTAAGCAGAGATACAAGAACCGACACCTTCATTGTTATGGCGTGCCATAATTTAATTGTTGCTACTATTGTTGTTATTATTGTTTTGAGTATTTGTTGCATTATTTACTAGTTAAACAATAGAAATCATATTTCAAATAATTGTTGCTGTTTTTTTTTTGTTCAACAACAATTTTTTTTGTTTTCTTTCCGTTTCTTTAATAAAAAACAATTTAAAATCAAATTAATTCAAACACTCTTATGTAAGGTACGGTACACAAACAAACACTTGAACTTTAACAATATCAGAAGAAAAAAAAGAAGCAGAAAAAATATTACACTCGTGTGTACATACATTTGTGTACCATTTGAACATTAAATTTTATTAAATTAATTACCATAAACGGCACAGGGGTGGCTGAATAGTGATATTTTGAAAGGGGCCCTAAAAATGGTTTAAGATATCAACTTCGAAAACAATTGTAAAGATTATTGAGATGGAAATTATTCTATGATACCCAGGACTCAGCCTTGGCAGTTTTTGAAGATATCATCACTTAGGCTTTCTAGCGCTTAGACGTCTGCTAAAGAGGTAAAAAAAGATGTCCAGCGTTAATTGCTTGTTTATTTGCTGCAGTGTCCATAAAGATACGAATAAGCAAAGCAATCCATGCTTATCGGATCTATTAAAAGCCTCATTCCTTTTGTTGTAGGATAAAGACTATAATGACCACAAGCTCACTCTAGTACCATCAATACTGTGAGCATAACCAATCCATCGTAAGCTGCGAATCCAGAATTTTAATCCAACAATTTTACAGCTGGATACTCTTGCACCCTAGAACTTGTCTATTTGAGTGAGATTCGTGGGTTCGATTTCCACCATAAACTGATGGATTTACTAGCCATGTAATAATATTTACCTGCCCTTGACTGAAAAAATGGTATTCGACTCCTATTCATAGATCTGCGTACCGTTTAACATTGAATACCTATCCCTACCAGTTATTTCTTGCAAATGCCCGCCTCTGTATTCCATAAAGTACCACAAAAAATAGTGGAGACTTTTTAAAAGAAGGCAAATTGATACAATTTTGTTGTTTTTTCTTTTTTTTTAACAAGTCTGAAGAGCAAAAAAAATCGCAAAATTACGTTGTACTTGAAATTATAATGAAAGTAAAATTTCTATTGTTTTCTTGGCAATTCCCACAAAACAAAACAACAAACTGCCTTAAGAAAATTGTAATTATGCACGTTAAAAACGGTAAAGAAGTGAACAAAAAGTAAATGAAAATAAGAAAGATTTAATAAAACTTCACGAAATAGTTTAATGTGACTATTTTGCTCATGTTTAGGTTTAAATGTTTAATTAATTGCGGTTAAATATTGATAATTGTGCATGACACATTGTGAAATTAACAAATCAACGAACTTAATAATTTCCTAGATACATAAGTGCACATATACACATGGAAATATGTTAACATATAATCATTCTAAAGAAAATCCTTTGAATAAACAAATACACGATTAGACTTTCTAAATCCCTAAGAAATCCTTTTGGCATGCTTCCTCCTTCATACCTAAAAAGTCAATCTCAAAAAAAAAAACAAGACATTAAAAGCAGGTAAAACAATATGTCCCGCGTTAATTACTTGTTAATTTAGAGACACACACGCACTATACTGTATGCACAAAAGCATAACGATGCTCTGCTCTTAGGTCTCACAACCTTTTAAGCAAATTATCTAAACTAACAAACGCAGAAGTGTGTTTAATACTAAAATTAAATCCTTTTTTTCTTAATCACATTTGGCAGTTGATAACGATTAAAATTCCTGTAGCTAACTAATAAATAAGATGAACCTCTGTTTCATTTTTTTTTTGTATCCCTGAGACCATTTACGCGCGCTTGTGTACAAAATTTTCAAAGGAGTTTTAAAGAGTCAATAAATAATTATGTGTGCTAATAATGAAAATAAAAATCTATATCGCTACCTGAAACCAAAAGTTTGAAGGTATTTTTCTGAACGCTTTCAAATCGATTCCTGCCCTTGTCTCAAAGGGTAGAATCTTGAGCTAAAAAATGTATGAGTTTTACTGATGATTTTGTATTTTCCAAAAATTTTAAATTATTAAAAATTATACGTAAGACTTAATGAATATTGGGTGTTCGATTTAAGCCCGAATACATATTATCCTGTAGAGGATTCTAAAATATAATATCTCTGTTAATATTAATTCCACCAAACAACAGTATAGCTTGTTTAAAAGATAACATTTTTAACTTCGCTTTATTGGAAGACATTATTAAATTCACATTATCCTGCGAAAAGTAATATCCGTTTCAAAATGTCTAAAAATTCGAAACATTTCCGTAAAGTTATGCTTTTCTATGGACATGAACGTTTCTCGAAATCTAGGTATTCAGACCCACACCGTTATCAACAATTTAAAAAATACTGGTCATAAAAATATATTCTATGTTTGGAAATTTAATGAAATGAATTTACGCTTGCGATTGACTGATAAAACGAAACGAAATCATGTCCATAGTGAATAAACCTAACAGTAATGTACGAAAAAAATTTAAGACGAAGCAAGATAAAACTCCACAGACCATGAATAAAACCAGGATGTACATCACAGAAGGTAAAGCTCTGTACCTGGTGGCATTCGAAGGGAATTATTCATTAGAGCCCCTATAACTCTGTTCTGTTCTCTTATCTTATTGAAACAAGCAATTCATTTAAAAAGGGCCAGAATTAATCAACAGGGAAATGAATTGTGTTCCATTATGTGTACACCAAACTGTGATAAATAAGTAAGCTTGGGTTATAAATTTTGATGGATCCAATATATGACCTTAATATCTTGAGATTATTATTTCTTTCCATCACTGCAAAACTCCTTCAATTAAGTAAATTTTAATTCCGTTGAGATTTGAATGGAAATGCAATGTACATATGTATTAGTTATTTTACACTTTAAGTTTCTTAAACGTTTATTAAAAATTCTTATTCAAAAGAATAAATTGGCTAACAGATGAATTCATTTGCGGTTGGCAATAAACTCTCTTCCTTATCTTTATCACTTCAATGCAAAGGCATTAAAGTTTTTTTCCTCAAAAATTGCTTTATGAAACGGGATTAGTTACTTAATTTGCCATGACAACTGTTTAGACGGGATTAGAACCTACCTTCTCACACCAACCAAGTTGGATTTGTTTATTTATATCCATGAGTGGTAGAATCTACAATTTAAACATCGATTCCGAACGACATCTTGGAAAAGCTTTTCATGGCTATTATTCCAGATAAAAGTTCACGAAAATTTGGAAGTTTCATGAAATTTTACAGCAATTTAGTAGCCAAATTCATTAGATCTAAAACCTATGGACTGCTTTCTGTACGACTCTATCACATAGATAGAAAAACATCCGAAATCTAGGAAGGCTTATCATCGAATATTTCCCTCAGAGTATTATCATATAATCATTTATATTTTACAAAACGTGTATCTTTTTTCCATTTCAAAAAGAAAACTTGAACATTAGAGACCTTGTATTTTACGAATAGAAAGTTCTCATATATTTTATATTTTACTTTGAAAGTTTTGGTTTTGAAATCTTAATTTTTACCTACACAAAGTATCGACCTTAAAATGTATACCAACGTTTACTCTCTTCAATAGGCAACGAAGTGGAAAAGTGGAATGCAATTCAAAATCTATTTTTATTTCAAAGGAATGATCGATTAGCCATCAACAAATTCTGCATGTCTCTGTTCAAAAGTAGACAAGACTACTGAAAGAAATTTTAGATCAGTTTTAGTACTGAACAGATAAAACTGAAATAATTTCGAAACCTATAAAATGCGTGCAACTAATTTGCATCTTAAAGGTAATCAACACATGCAATGTGGCCTAAGAAACATAAAAAGTAATAAAAATTAACAACGGCTTGAACAGATGACGGATCATCACGGACCTCTACACTTCATTCACTCTTATAGGCTTTCTATAGGAAAAAAAAATTTATTCCAACTTTTAAGTGACACAAATTCATGCAACAACCATACGTGGCTAGCCAGTAACAATAACAAACGACTGGAAAGGGAAAGAAGAAAACAAAGAAAACATTAAGAAAAACTGATAGAAAATACACACACAGTTAAAGGAAAACACATTCAGAATTTTTAATAGAATATCTTGTAAAACATTTTCCAAGTCTATACGAGACATAACGTAACACGCTGGTATCCGAAACTGAATGGATGTCATATCGTATGCGCTGGTATTTTTGTTGTCTTCTGTTGACGTACGACCCTTATGAACTTCCTCCACTTCCACTAGGATCTATACAAAATAGCAACAACGATTATCATAATTAAACAAGCGACGACCACATCAACGTCATCGTCATTTACATGCAGCCAGCCAGCCAGCCAGCTAGCCATTCGAATACTCACAGTTTAATTTTGTTGCAAGTATTGTACAAAGACAACAGCAACAACAACAAATTTTTGTAGTAAAGGTGCACACCTTGTGCACTTACTACCTTAACCCAACTCAAGAACGAAGTGGAATGAAAGAAAAACTAAAGAAGAAGCTCAAGAAGAATAGTTGAACAGAATGACAGAAAACAGAAACGATCAAAGCGGTCAACTGTGACGCGTCTTCTTGACGATTGTTATAATATGTTACAACCGTCCAACAACAACAACAAACATGAAGCATTTTCTTCTTGTACTCTGTTGTTGCATGTGCACAGAAGGGCTGTTATTACCATACGCATATACTTTATGCCACAAGATAAAGACGACAGACACTCACCACTATCCTCTATACGATGATAATTATGATGATCAAGATCATCATCATGTTCTTCTTCATCATTATGGTGTTGAAAAGAAAATTTTTACAAAAAAACATGGCTTAAAAAAGAACAGAGGGAACGGAGTTTAATAATTTCATTTCCTTTGTGATTCTCTTTTGTCTGCAGATCCAGACAAGCCAGACAACACCAGGACATGCCTCAGAAACATAAACAATCTAATATGAGTTCGCAGGGTCGCGACTGGTTACATTGAGAAAATTAAAGTACTCGTAATGCAAGTTAATTACTCTAGTTTTTCGAGTGGTAATTCGTTGTGTCAACTTTACTCAAAGCAGGGGGTTTATGAGTTCATTGATGAGTTAGTGCAGTTGTGGGAAAGCATTCAATGGCCTTACAATAAGAATAAAGATTTTATCAGCCTAAAGCATCATAGGTTTGTGAACTGGCAGCAATTATGAGAGTACGAGACTAATTTGATCTTATGTTGCGTATAGTCATAGTGAGACTATGTAATGTGATGTGATTTACCCAATTCCAATAACAAAATTTCACTCTGTCTGGTTATTTCAATTAAAAAATAGATGAAACTGCGCAAATAAGATCGGCAACGGCAACACATACTGGATACGCTAAGCACTAACCACATAAAAGTTTAGAATCATTTGACTACTCAGAAAAGCTTGATATTTAGGGCCACATAAATTACACTGACATTAAAAGTCGTCGTAGTCTAGTAGGTAGATGTGAGGCCACGGTTCGAACTCCAAGTTGTACATTTTCAACAAAACGAAATTTAACGACAGCAACAGATTCTGGCAAAAACTCTGAGAGAAAACAAAATTGTCATAAAAAGTTTATCAAAAATCTGTCGTTCGGGGTCGGCTGTAAACTAGAGGTCCCGCCACTCATGTATAAAGTTAACACACAACATAAGTGGTGTGAGAAGCTAAGTCGTAATCCTGAATAAAGAATTGTATTGACCATTATGTATGTACATATGTCTGATGTAGTGGCTTCTCAAAATATTGGTATCTCAAGTTTACGAAACGTGGACAAAGATATAAAAAATGTTCAATAGTTCCAATGCCTTCACCACATGCCCCACATTCATAATTATCTACAGCGCCTATATAATTCAAGTGGGCGTACGTGTATGACGGAGTGTCTTCTAAGGATTGTTATAGTTGTACTCAAGACGCCCTTATGCAGTCTTAAAATACCCATCATTCTCTTTGCAATTTTTCTTTCTATATCTCCACAACGGTTGATATGACATTTCCTATATTATCCTGGGTTGAAACGCACTAAGAGGCATTACATTATCTAAATAATCTTGTGAGATTATTCCCTTCTACGCTGTCTTTGATCTTAGAAGCTCCGACCAAGAGGCTGTTTAACTAGAAAAACTTAATTAATGAAACTTAAATACAGTAAAGATGATGGTGGAGATGGTTTGTAACACAGTGACCCACAGTTAGCAGTCTTCTAGCAAGATGTCTGAGACCAGTCCTTGGAATTTGATGTTAAATTGTAGGACCCGCCACTTAAGGATGAAATTAATACGCGTAAGCATGACTAAGCTGCTTTAAAGGCCAGTAATGTATGTCTGCGAACGAATGTTTGTTGGGTTACTTTTTTCGCCAATTATTTGCTTAATGTGACCGTACCGGAGGGATACAATTTTTTTTTTGATAGAAAAAATTAATTCCATTTCCTGTAAAATACTTTTTACTAAATTTAGAAATCAATAAATAGGTCTCTAGTTAAGAAAAGTAGCATATTTTCTTTACATTTAAAAATTACACGAAAATTCGAAGGGCAAATCATACTTGAAGTTCATCAATTTGCTGTTGTCATACAAGAACAATTTTCAACTTTTTTTTTTAATCTAATTTTCTATTTTATATTTGAATCATATCTAAACAGCAAACAAACAAACATTTCAAGTATCCATTGGATACCATAATTTTACACAAAGAAAGAAGAAGAGTAACAATAAATTTAACATAACCAAACTGTGTGCAACTACACACAGAGAGAGAGAGAGAGAGTGAGATAGAGAGACAGAGCCTCCAGGTATGGATTCAAATATGCAGATAAAAAAGAAAATAAAATCCAATTCAATTATACGAGTACGTACATACGTACAACGACGAAGACGAAAACATTCTTTAGTTTCTTGAACTGCTGCTGATGGTGCTGGTGCTGGTGCTGTCGCGCTACAATATCTGCTGGCTGGAAACCACCATTTTTTTCCTCTTCATCTACTCTACACCTTGGTCTACACTATGCCCCTCTTGAATAAAATGAACTGAGTCTGTTAGTCTTTTATTGTTGTTGTTGTTGTTTTTCTGTTGCTGCTGGTTCGTGTCTCTGTGGCATGAAAAGAAAAACTCACCAACAGAAATAATGAAACGGATAAAGAAACCAAATCAACGTTCCTCTTCATTGGTTACTCTTCTCTTTCTAACACACAATTAAAGATTTTCTTATACATACATATGCATGTACATATATACCCGATTTTATAATGTGGTTGTTGTAATCTTTTATTATTTTTCTCGAACTGAAAACCCGTATTCGCGTTAAATAAGACTGTATATGTGTGTGTGTAAGAGTGTATTTCTGTATATGCTCTGCTGATGAGTGTAGATTTTATGTGAATAATCAATATCCAGCATTTTAAGAATTTAGATCTCCCCTCCCTGTCCATGGGCACAAACTCACACACACTCACAACTATATTAACCTCTAACACACAGATACAGCGTATAGTTTAAGTGAAAACAGGTTTTTCTTTTCGTCATGATATTTTTCTTTCTTTCATACTCTCGTTTATTCGTTCTTTTTCGGGTTTTACATCCATAGAGATGAACACTGTAACTGAATGACTGAATGCCTTGCCTGCTTGCCTGGCTGCTTGCTGATTCTTAGAGAGCACAAATGGTCTGCTATTAGTTGGGCATACATTATACACATATAAACAGGTATATAATGTATACATACATACATTCAAATGTAGATACATATGTATTTCTAAAAAGTATCTCTAAATATCCATATGAGTGTGTATTTATTCCTAAACGATGTTGGTGTATGTGTTCTTGTATCTCTTCGGCTATGCTTTTCTTGTTGTGTAATAAAAATAAAAGAAAATAAATTTTTATTTATTAGATACGCATTTGCAGACATGCGTATGTGACTGATTGTAAGAAAAGAAAATCTAGAAAAAAAAACAGTCGTTACTGAGTTCAGTCTCTTAAATAATGTTGTCGTTGGAAATTAATATGATAACTTAATATCAAGTTGCCTGCCGATATTATTGATTATAATTCACTTTAAACAATTGTTATGTATATGGTGTTGTGTAGTGGTTAAACGATTTGACTACAAACCAGAACAATTCAGGTTCGAAGCCTGCAGACGTCAAATAAATTTGATGTGGCTTTAATTCCTCTCCAGATAATACATTCAATAAGTCTGCTGACTTATTGCTTTTTTATTGAAATGTAGGGCAGTTAACAGCCTCCATTTATGTACTACTTACCCCAGTATCGGTATCTATTCTCGAACTATATGGGCGTTACAGTTGAATTATCTGTGTACGATTTTCTTTATCGTGAAACGTCAGTTCGACCAATTGCGAATGTCGTTATACATATATGGAAACTTCTACGACTGAACTGTATACATAAATGCGGTCTCTTAATCCACATTTCGACACTAAATATAAGAGCATATGCTCATCTAGCTTTTTGATTCGTTTCTGATCTTTTCTGTTAACTGACCTGTGACCCTCTAGGGAGAATTATATATACAACGAACATCGCAAGAGGGTCACGCATTACAACAAACCCTACATTTTCACAGAGAGCGTTATTTTTTAGGCAACGACAGATGACAATTTCGTTCCCCTAGGACCTGCTACAGAAGACAAATCACCTGCTTATGGAGAAAAACTTGAAATTGGAACAATACAAATATATTATAAGAAGATGCAGCCATTCCTTTATACTCCTCTCTTTAAATATTCGTTCAAAATTACTCAACACATTATGCCAGATCTAAAATATAAAATGAACGTATATTCTGCTCCCTAAGCTTTAGAGGTGGAATATCGATTTTTATGGATTTACCGAACGCAATGCCTTACCTTATGAGAGAGGCTGATCAAATGTTTAGAATGTGTCTTTCAAATGGTCAAAATATTCGCAATATATGATCGAATTAAGAATTTGACGACAGAGAAGCCTTCGCTTTAGAAACAAACAAATAGTAACTATTTAGTACAAGATCTAAAATATATAGTGAATGTATTCCAAGATCCAGAAGCTTCTGACTATTTACTATGGATTTTCATGACCTTGTGTGTTCATGTAGTATAATTCCTTATGGCAAAACATACATACATACATAATTGGTCATTACAACCCTTCAGTCAGGATTACGACCTAGCCTCTCACACCACTTATGTATGTTGTGTGCGTTAATTTTATACATGAGTGGCGGGACCTACAGTTTAAAGTCGATTCTAACGACAGAATTTTGAGAAGCCTTTCATGGCAATTTTATTTACTCTCAGAGTTTTTGCCAGAAATCTGCTGAGAGAAAGTCGCCGAAGAAATATTTTCATATTTTCGTTTTGATGTCTGACCTGGTGTTTGAACTCGGGCCTTTAGTCTAATAAGCCAACACACTACCTACTAGACTACGGCGACAAAAGACGACTTATGGCAAAAGCCGGTCATATATTAAGTTTCCTTCACATGGTCTAAATCTAGAGAATATAGGATAAAATTAATATTTCGTAGAAACGCAGTTCAGAATAGAATATTGACAGCCTATTCTTCCTATTCTTCCTAAAACACAGAAAAACATTCTTCATAAGTGTCCAGCTGTAAAACTGGACAATGCCAAGCCCTATGCTCTTCGAAGACATATGTTTGCTGCTCATTAGTGAATAAAATACTTGAAAAAAATTACACTCAATATAAGCTTGCGGTCCCGATCTTTTGCCAATAGGGACAAAGGTTTTTGTGCCAAGAGGAATTAATTATTTGACTCGAACGAAATCATTTAAACTTTACTTAAATAATTAAAATATTTTCACTACATTTTTAACAGGTGAAAAGCAAGTTTATTTGACATCAAAAAAATTTTTAAATTCTCTGCTTAATTTACACATTTTTCCTATTCGTCTAATAAAGGCAGATTAACTCACAATATTAAACTTTTCAAAGTCGATTAAGATTCTTCTGAATCATTATACAGAACCAAATACACCATTTAAATAAATTTCGAATTTAATCAATAAATTCTTTTAAATTCCCCATCAAACTATCTGTTCACCTATACTCTTGGCTTACATTAGCTTGAAACCATACTTGCATTTAAGAAATTTTCTTTTTCAGAAAAATAGAATGAAAAACAAAACAAGATAAAGAACATGTGTATGTAAAAGATTCAACTTCTAAGCAAATCCCAACAGTAGTTACTGTAAGAGCGGATGTGTGGAGTGCGTGTGCCAGTCAGAATACCGAAATATGAGTCTCAACTTAAGCTAAAACCTACTCAGTCATCTACCAACACATTTAAACAATTTATCTTTCGGCAGGCAAGTGTGCATGTATATGTATGTACAGGGAGAGCAAAAATCAACCCTCACTCTCTCTCGCTCTCTGTCTCTCTCTCTCTCTGTGGTATAAGCACTTTATTCACTGATTATTTTGTAAATAAAACAGCTCTCTGTTATGGTTTTTTGAAAATATTTCAGATGACACTGTATAGGTGCGAGTTTTGCTGACTCTGTCACACTTGCAAGAAAATTTATGTGTGTTCCATAAGTCAGATATAGTCAGTACACGTCTCTAATGAGACAATCCTCTTTAAGATATTTCTTGGCATTTTTTCTTTATTTTTTGTTTTGCTTACGAGATACTTACTTACTCTCTGATGTTTTTAATTTCCTATGTATTGGTGGATTGGCAGTAGAGTGGTTGGTGCTGTTAACGTAACTATCAACAGAGGGATTAAATTCAAAATTCAGTTTCAAAAAAAAAAGAAAAGAGATGTGCTATTCTCTGTGTTGTTACGAGGCCAGATATTTTTCTTTAAATACAACTCCCGAACAGCAGATTCACTTCAGTTGAGTTTCATCTGCCAAACAAGCTAACAGGATACTCACGTTACGTTGGACAAAAGAAAAACGAAATTAAAGATACAAATTTAACTTAGTTCTTAAGATACACCTCAAACAAAAAAAAACACAGCAATAACAATACCTTTAAATAGTTAAGAACTGAAAACAAAACAAATTTTTTTTTAGAAATTTTCGAAGAAAAGTGAAAAACCCAAAAAAAAACAAAAACAAGAAATTATCATTTTTTTATTTTCTTCTCGTACGTACGTGTAACGGATACGTTGTTGGTTGAATATTCAAAAACGGTGTGTGGTGTTGAGCAACATCAACCGAGAAATTGAAATTCAAACGTGAGATCTGAGAGTTTAACGCAACCTATAGGTTTACACTTTGAGCACATCCACAACGAATCATTAAGTGTGCGCTCGTGAACGCAGATACAACAAAACGGAACAAATTCAATTAAAAAAACGAAAATACAAGTTACATATGAAAAAAGAAAATTTAACGGAGCATCTTTAAAACCAAAAAAAAAAAATATTTCAAATCAAAATTTAAAAAAATAATTAAAATAAAAGAAATATTATTGCTCATTACATATAACAAATGAAAAAAAAAATTAAATTAAAAAATTTCAATACAAATTAAAAAAATGGTGCAATAGTTTTAAGTGTAATGGAATATAGATATTTTGTGAAATAAAAAAAAAAGAAAAGAAAATCAATAAAATATTTAAACAAAAAAGGAAATAAAAATAAATATCGACAACTACCTCTATGCCATACAAAACGGATAAATTAAAACACACACATACACACACACAAAATGTTGAATAAAATTTTCATTAAACTGTGATTTTTTCCCAAAAAGAAAAAATTAAAAGAAAAGGTAATAAAAAAAAGAAATTTTCATCATAAAAATTTAAAATTATTTAAAGAACATAAAAGTGTAAAAACTTATGAAAAAAAAATTAATAAAATGGATTATTTTTTAAAACGTAAACGATATAAAGGGGTGAGCTTAAGCAAAACAAATAATTTTTAGAAATAAAAAAGCATGAAAATAATATAATTTAGGAGTGAGTTTAAATGAAAAAAAAATTAAAATAATTTTGAGTGTTATAGAAAGGATAAACTGAAATAAAAAAATCGATTTTTTGAAAAAGATATTCTAGGACAATAAATATAGTGAAAAAAATCTATCGAAAAATTTAAATTTAATAAAAATAGAAAAAGTCAGTTTTTTTTATTCAAATCAAAACAACGTGAATATGAGGGTGAGCTTAAAGTATAATAAATTATTTAAAATAAAAAACTTTAACAAATATTATAATTTCGATCAGCGCGCTTAAATTAAAAAATAAAAGTTCTTTTAATTTAAAATTTTTAAAACAGATATGATAGGGTAACATACTTCCAATTAGAAAATATTTTGGTCAAAATAATAAAGTTTTTAAGAAAAATAAAAGTAAAAATTTATTAATTAAAAAACAAAACAAAAGCGAATATTGAGTGAAATTGGGTTGAGCTTAAAAAAATAAATAAAATGGAATATTTAAAATTAAAAAAAAGCTTGGAAGAGTGTTTTACAAAGAGGTTGAGCTTGAATAAAAAAAAATTGATAATGCAATCTAAAGATGCTTAAACTTGAAATTTTAGTAAAAAAAAAAATGGTTAGACTTTAATTAAGAAAAAATATTGAATGTTTGGAAAATTAAATTTTTTTATTAACTCAGCCGTGCTTTATATTTAAACCCTTAAACATTTTCTACGCAATATATTATCCTGCTCTTATGATATTTTAGGCGTTGTTAAATATGTATCAAAAATGATTGTTTAATTATTTCTAAAGCTAATACAATTTGCCTCATTTTAACCTTTTTGTCGTGTGGATAATTATTATTAAAAATTGTATTATTAATAAATTTTTCTTTGTCTTCACATTTCGAATCAATGAGTTTCTTCTTAAGCTTAAGTTTAGATAGAGAATAACTTCTTTTTTCTTCTTTATTTAATTATTGTATCTTCAATTACATTGAAATATGTACATATCATTAATAATCATATAAAATATTACCATAATTTGCTTGCTATTCTCATCACGTATCTTTTAAAAAAAAAAATTAATTTTTCACACTCAATATCAATTTTATGTCAAATTTATCTCACGTCCAAATTTTCTATAATTTCAACGTTATGCCTTTTTTATCAGAGATGCGAAGGACTTGATAATAGTTTACAAAATAATTTAAAATTATTTAATTTTTACATCGCATTGACTGATAAGAGTACAAAATTGTTTATAATTGGAAAACATTTTTCAAAATCTGCCGTTAAACGTAATATCCTTTTAAATTAAAAAAATTATTGAAAAATCTCGTAGTATTATTGTAAAATTCACCATTAAAATTTTTAATTAAAGGTTTTCTATGTAATTATGTATAAAATGAAATTTTAATAAATAAAAAATTAGCGAAAATAAACAAAATATTTTAAATTGATCCCGTATGAATTCAGATTTAAAAAATAAACGTTTAGAAATTTAGGCTTCCTGCTATTATTAATCTTACTTAGCTTAGGTTTACTTTCAGTTAACTTTTTAAACGTATTTGCCTTCACTTTTTGAGAACGGAATTGTTAAATTTTAAAAATTTTAAAATAATATTTTGATACCAATAGCATTTTGCAGGGCAATGCGGTAAATCTTCAACAGGGTATACGTATGGCTGGATTTCCTTGTCTTGTTAATAAATTGCTCATAAGTAATAATTTTTTATTTCAAATAACGATTCGAAAATGTAAATATTAATGACCATGGAGTCAAAATTTCCAAATAACTACACTGATTTCATTAAACCTTTGTTTAAAACTAGATTAAGAAAACAGTCATATTACAACTCTAGGAATGCAATCAATGATGCAACATTTTCTTCGAGAAATTCTTGACATTTTAAAGTAACTCCATTATGTCGCTCTTATAGACATCGTGTTCCCTGTTAAGACGAAAATAATAGCGAATTTAATTTATCGCATATCAATTGTTAATTATTTTACGCTAGGTAGGAATCGATAAAAACTTAAATTCTGCCATAAGTAACTTGCCTTAGTCATAATGAAACTCAATTCCTCCCTCATTATAGAAAAGTAAACAAATCTCTTGTGCAGGCTTACATTATATTGTAGTTAACTTTTTAACAATAAAATTCCAATTTATCCACGGTGTGAGTCGGTTCACCATGCATCGAAAGAGTCGTTTTTGGTTTAATTTGTTTTTTTTTTCTGATCCCCTTATCATCACGAACCTCACTATCCGCTTACAAAAGGGATCGATTTGTTGCGATACAACAGTGAAACGTGAGTAAAAATTTAGTCCTTAAGCTTTTACAAGCCCATTATTTCCTTTTGAGTCTAGCCTTTTTCACATAATTTCAAACTTTATCTTTAAGATACATTTGTCGTAATTTAGGATTTATCTTATCTTATCTTTCTAAACATTTATGTTTTATAACATGTTTCGATAACAATTGTAAGCAAAACATTACAGCCAACAGCCTTAAAGTCCCTATATTATATTCCCAATAAAGCCAATTTCAATTTCAAAAATATTTTTATTCTGTTATTTTAATGAACCAACAAAAAAAAAAGAAAATCTCTACGTTTCTGAACTTTAACAATTCTTTTCGATAAAATATCGAGTCTATACGCCATACGGCCTTAAAAATTTATTTAAAAAAATACCTCAGAATCATTTTCGTTGTTAGCCAACTTGCAAAATAAACTCTTTTTATAGTTTTCATTGATTAAAAAGGATTCTTATCAAGAAAAAATTCGGAAAAAAAATTATTTTGAATGAAAACAAAAATCGATCTATCTAAGATATTCTCGGCAATAACAAAAAAGTGTACGTTATTTTTATTATTGGTTTTATATAAACCGTTAAAAGCCAGAAAATTATCTGATTAGAAAAGAGAGCAAAAAACCTAATGAAATATCTCATATTGTATGGATAGATGTGTGTATAGGAAGGAATATCTGTGTATTTATATTGTATACGTACATATTTCTCAATGATGATAAGAAAGAAGTTAAAAAATAAATGAAATACTCACCAGCGTTCAATATTTTAATCTTATTTTCCGTTATTTTCTGATTAAGTCCATTTAATTGATCACTGAACGCCCGTCATTTCACAACGTAAATATTTCACGCACTTAAACTCTTTTTTTTTTTTTTTTGATTTGTTTAGGAGGGTCTTTCTTTTGTACAAATACAAAAATATTGTCAAATGAAGATGGCGATACAAGCAGAGGAAAAGTATATGCAAGACGGTGAAATAATTGTATATTTGAACATGAAAAAATCCACTTTGCGTTGAAAACTTTATCTTTGAAAATTAAAAAAAAAAATAGAATAAAAAAAAAAATAATCTTCAGTCATCTAATTGAAAAATTGAAAACACAATTTATTTTCTTTTCATTTCAGTTTATCGTTTTCCTTAAAGAAAGAAATTCGTTTATTCAGCGAAAAATAATAGAAAATTTTTGAAATCGTAACAAAAAACAAAGAAATCATTCAACAAAATGTTAGTCGCCGTCACCAGCAATAGCCAACAACAAAGTATCCAAAACGATGCTAACATTACAGCTGAAGCAGCTCCAACAACAACAACAGCAACACCAATCAAAAAAGAAAGAAGAGACTCATCCTCGTCGTTGTCATCACTGGATGAGCTAGACAATGGTGGTAAGAAATTGAATGCTGTCACCTCAACACCAGTGGTCACAAGTGATGGAACCATTGCCTGCGGTAATAATGCCATAAAGGGAGGTGGCATGAAATGCAACCAGAGAGCGGATACAGACAGAGAGCTACTAAGCCTGAATCAACGTATTCAGGAATCTGATGAGACTAATGATTACGATGACGACGAATCGGCTGATGAGAAAATATCTACACAGCCACGTCAACAATTGCACTACAAGCGTCGCTTGAGTAGTCGCAGTCTTAATGATAAAACGGCCAGTGTCTTACTGGAGTATAATGCGGATAATCCCAATTCATTGCGCAAGAAATTCCGTTTCAATCGCTATTGCCATAATGCCAATGGTGATGAATCGGGTTTTGTGGATGCCAGTCACTCTAGTCAATTGTTGAATGCAACTTCGGCGTCCTCATCTCTGGCTGCTGTTGCCTCAATGGCAGTCTCTAATCCAACAAACTCGAATAATGGTTCAAAATCGAATAGTTCAACGGATAGCTCATCGCCTCCCCAAAGCAATGGTAATTCTAGTCCCGAATCCGGTATAGGAGAACGCGAAGACATGAAATACATGTGCCCCATCTGTGATGTAGTATCGCAAACAGCTCACCAGTTCACCAATCATATACGCTGCCACAATTATGCCTCAGGTCATACGGAGAACTTTACCTGCCGTATCTGTTCTAAGGTAAGTAGTCCAATCGAAACGCAATTTTTAATTTGACTCTCAAATCCGAAAATAAGAAAAAAAGAAATAAAAATAATCTTTTAACGGTGATAAGCAGCGGTGTACTATCAAGCATGAAGCAGCTAAAAAATTAATTCAATGGTTATCACCATCATAGAAATTTCACAGGAAAGAGGCAAGACTCTTGATAGTACCCGCTCAGTTTCCCCATTCTAAACTAATATTCTATGCTTATCTAATCAAAATATTTTCTTCTCTTTCTTTCTGTTTTGCTCTCTCTCTCCCTCTCTCTCCCTCGCTCTCAATTTATTTGCGTGTGCAAAAAAAAGGTGCTTTCATCTGCCTCCTCTTTGGATCGTCATGTTCTAGTACATACGGGCGAAAGGCCATTTAATTGTAAGTATTGTCATCTCACCTTTACTACCAATGGGAATATGCATCGTCATATGCGTACCCATAAACAGCATCAGCATACCCATCATCGGCGCAACTCGAATGGAACAAAGTTCAACGCTAACAACAGCATTAACAATAATAACACAAATAACACAACATCTACTATAACACCGACAGGAGCGACAAATAAAACATTACTAAACAACGGACAATTATTTACAGCAGCACCAACTACAATGACAACAACAGTCTCTAGTACTTTGTCACCTACAACAACACTAGCAGCGGCAGCAACAGCAACAGCTTTGCCATCCACTGATGAAGTTAGCAGCAGCCATAAGATGTCGCCACAAACAGGTGCTAATGGTAATCGTTTAAATGGTAATGCCAACTTAGAAAGTGATGAAAGTGATGGTGGCTGCTCATCAGATTCATCAGCGGGCCGTATAAGTCACAACAACAACAACAGCAACAATAATAATAATAATCACGACAACCAAAATAATAACAATAATAATGACTTGAAAATTAATAACAACAACTATAAACGTAAACACAGTGAAGATCAAACTCCAACTCATGATTTGGTAGATGAACTCTTGAAAAGACGTCTTCGACCTGATATCTCAGAAACTGCGCACAACAACAACATCACAGAATTTACTAGCGAGTCCATTGTATGCCCCATCTGCAATGAAAATAATTTTTCGGATGTTCAGGCATTGGATCAACACATGGACAGTCGTCATCCGGAAATACCGGCAAAGTGTAAAAATTGTGATGTCCTGTTTCGTACCCATCATCAGCTGAGTATACATCCTTGTACGGCCGATATAAAGGGTTCGATTAATCTCTCTTTTAAGCAACGACGTTTAAGTGAATCATCGAACCATGAAATGGATAGAGATCAGCAAGAACAGACAGAAGATCAAGCCAGACAAAGGCATGAACTCTATGAACATTTTAAGAATGCCATGGCTCAAAGTAATTCACCCTCGTCTCATTATAATCATGATCCTGCAGAAGATGATATTAAATCAGAGCCATCCGCTCAGGATTCAAAAGACTTGGCTGACATACAGTCAATATTAAACATGACTGCCTCGTCCAATAACTCGAACCTGCTAAGGAATTTTGAGCAATCGGTTAACACTCCCTCCTCCCAATATAGTTATGATAGGGATGAGGAAGAAGCTCAAGATTCTTTTACGGCTGAATTTCGTAAAATGAAGCTTCTAGGAGAATTTCCTTGCAAACTATGTAAAGCCGTTTATCCCAACTTGAGAGCTCTCAAGGGCCACAATCGCGTTCATCTAAGTGAGGCTGGCCCAGCTGGTCCATTCCGTTGCAACATGTGTCCTTATTTAATATGCGACAAAGCGGCTTTGATACGTCACATGCGTACGCACAATGGCGATCGTCCTTATGAGTGTGCCGTTTGCAATTATGCCTTCACCACGAAAGCCAATTGCGAAAGACATTTGCGCAATCGCCATGCCAAGACAACACGGGAAGAAGTGAAGCGTGCCATTATCTATCATCCCTCTGAGGACTCCTCCTGTGATGATACCAACAAGAAATTACACATGTTCTCATCGGAATTGGAGGATGAATGCGACTTAATGTCTTATCACCAGCATCAACCCAAAGATCGTTCGACCCCAGTGTCTCATCTCAAAGAACGTTTGACAGCAGGTGAAAGTCCTTCCAGCAAGCCAGTTAAAATTCAAGTGAAAAATCTGGAGGATCTCTTGGATAAATCATCAGCTTCTTCGGGTTATCATGACAGCTACGACAAGCATAACATTGACACACCCCAAGCTCCCATAGACATGAGTATGGATGTCTTAGATTTGAGCAAGAAACCCACTCCTATACCCACTACCGTGCAAGAGGAGAAAGTTGAAACAACGCCCACAATGCCTTTACCCTTACCCTTGCCTTTACCTTTATCGCTCGCCAAACCTGACACTAATCTCGCTAATGAAATGCTCAATAATAAAATTTCTGCAGAGAGTGAACCGAAATTGGATGTGTCTACTTTAGAAAAACAACAACAACAATTGCTGTTGGCCCAAAAACAACTGCTCAATGATCCTACTCAACTAATGCAGCAATTGTATTGCAACCTGTTATTCCCTCAGTTCCCGCCATTCTTTATGCACAATTCATTTATGCCCAATAATTTGGCAGATTTTCAAAAATTGGCTCCCATTCTCACTCGCATGATGGGTGGTGTAGCTGGTGCGGCAGCAGCTGCAGCAGCAGTACCTAATGACATGGACAAGCCTTCAACTGTTAATGCTCAAATTCCTATGAACTCGCCAAATATGCCACCAATGAATCCATTGCTGGCAGAGAAACCTAACACACCCTCATCACTAGCCTCCATGGCCTCTCCCAAGGGTCTAATGTCTCCAAACACAAATCATATATCCATGCCTAGACATTTATTAACCGGTGCTAGTCCTTCTCATCACGCTAATATACCGCCCACAATGCTTTCAAACGGTCCTGTAAAAATGGTGCTCAAAAATGGTGTTTTTATGCCGAAACAGAAGCAGCGGCGTTACCGTACCGAGAGGCCCTTTGCCTGTGAACATTGTTCAGCGCGATTCACTTTACGTTCCAATATGGAACGTCACGTTAAACAACAACATCCACAGTTTTATGCTCAACGACAGCGTAGTGGCCATCATGTAATGCGTGGTCGTGGTGCCAACAGCGCAGCGAATATAAATAGCATTTCCCACTTGCAGGCCGCAGTAGCCCAGGCTCATTATGGCTCCTCTCCTAATTCAATGAGTTCTCATTCACCCATTTCAGATCAGGTAAAATATGCCATATTAGCACAACAACTAAAGGCTCGTAAAGACACCGATCTGCTACAGCAAGCCTTGGCACATGGATCCAACAGTGTAGCCAATTCGAATATGTTTTCCCAGCAGACAACAAATGTAAGTGGCAATGGAGCAGCAAACCCTTTTGGTTTCAATGCTCACCACTCCACTCATCTTCTTAATCAGAATGGCACACCTAATGGTTCCATGGAAGATGATGAACCCAAATTGATTATCGATGAAGATGACGACACAGACGATGAAGTAGAGGAAGAGGAAATTGAAGAAATTCCAGACGATAATGATGATAACGAAGATCATCATGACATAGTTTTGTGTGAAAATCAAGAGGTACAGAATGATACTGAATCGGGAGCTAGAACTGGAACAGGCACAGAACATTTGCCGACAACAGTAGAGGAAGTAAAGCTCAAAACAAAAGAACCTCAGGAAACGGCTAAAAAGGTAGCCGAATCCATATTGGAGCAGGCTATTAAGGCTAAGCAAACTATGAGCTCATTTAGTAAAACAACTGAAACACCCACTACAGTAACTTCCACCACCAATAGCAGCATGAAAACCATGATTGCTCAAGCACCGGCAGTAGGTAAATTCCTTAAGGAAGTGGCCAGTTCTTCGTTTAAAGATGAATCTCAGGATTTGGCTTCTGTATCGGAACTAGTCGATAATGCCACCAATAATGCAGTGTCTTTCAACAGCTACTTTCGTCCCTCGGACGTGGCTAATCATATGGAACCCAGCGATGAAGATGGTCTGGTAGCATCTTCAGCCAGTGAAAGTAATAACTCTGGAGCCGAAGATACTGTAAGCTCGGAGAAACCTAAAAAGAAATCTGCATATAGTTTGGCACCCAATCGTGTGCATTGTCCCTATTGCCAGCGTATGTTCCCTTGGTCTAGTTCCCTGAGAAGACATATACTAACCCATACGGGTCAAAAACCTTTTAAATGTTCCCATTGCCCTCTGCTATTCACCACCAAAAGCAATTGTGACCGCCATTTACTGCGCAAACATGGAGATGTAGAATCGGCAATGTCGGTATATGTGCCTACTGAGGATGTTAATGAACCTATACCTTTGCCGAAATCGGTGGAAGAAATCGAAAGAATGCAAAGAGAACGTGAAGAAGAGGAACGTAAACGTAAGGCCGAAGAACAAAGAGCACGTTTGGCAAAAGAGCAAATGGAAAAACAAAAACTTGAACAAGAACAACAACAACAGCAGCAGCAGCAGCAGCAGCAAAAACAGGCTTTCCTTAACCAGTTGGCAGCGACACAATTTCAACAGCAATTTCCTGCAAAATCGGACTCAGCCAATAGCCAAGTCTCTTCATCGGATTTACCTTTCAAATGCCACTTATGCGAAAGTTCTTTTGCCGAGCGTTTACAGTGCCTGGAGCACATAAAACTACTGCACAGCCAAGAGTTTGCTTTGCTTTTATCGAAAGGAGCCATTGAAAATGAAGCTGATTCTGCTCAGCTAAATGCCCATGAAGAAGAGGAAAGACAACAACGCAGTGGTGCTGGCAATGAAGAAGTCGGCAAAGGCGGAAAATATCCGGACTATAGTAATCGTAAAGTTATATGTGCTTTTTGTATGAGACGTTTCTGGTCTACTGAAGACTTACGCCGACATATGCGCACTCACTCTGGTGAGCGGCCTTTCCAATGTGAAATCTGTTTAAGGAAATTCACTTTGAAGCATAGCATGCTAAGGCATATGAAAAAGCACAATGGCCTACATATGAACGGAGGCTCACAGAGTAATAATGATAATTTGACTAACGGTAATTCGGGTTCTGATTATTCCGATGATGAACAACAAGTAAGCAGTAATGCTTTACCTAGTACAGCAGGCTTAACACTGCCGGCCAACAATATAAGTGCTTTGTTTATGGGTTCGAAATTCCAGGAATTATTGAATAAAACCAGTGAATGGCGTAATGGCAACTGTTTAAATATGTTGCGCGAAGGCAAAGAGAACAATGCAGAGGATACAAATACGCCACAACCAAGCTCATCGGATTTGATTGGCAATCTGTTGGGCATAAGTGATCAGGGTATATTGAATAAATTAATGTCCTCACCCGATGAAGCCGCCAAACTATTGGGTGTTGAAAAGTAAATAGTTGCTCTCTGCCCCACACTCTGTCTCTCTCTCGTGTTCTAGTCAATAGCTGGTGTTCTCTATTTAAGAAAATCTCACATACAAATGATGATGGGTGGCAAGTGGACTTATTATATGGGATGACTATGTGCTTAACTTTTAAAAAGAGAATTAAACATACAAACAAACAAAGGAAAAAAGACATGATTTAAACCAAAAACCAAAGCTTAAACAATTTTTTTTAGACTTAAATATTTATAAATAAGTTAGTTTAAGTCTAGTTGTAGACTCTTATTATTATTTTTAATTTCTATGGACTTTTAATTAAATTTATATATGTATTAAAAATAAAAAAAAAATTTCTGAAAAACGATGTTGTGAACAAAAAGAAAACAAAATCGATTGAAATAAAAAACGGTGCAACCGCTTAAATAATTTTATTAAAAAAAAAGACTTTTTTCTTAAACAAAAAACAAAACAAACAGTGAATGAAACAGGTTCTGTCAATAGTCAATAGTTTATATTATAAAAAGTATTGATGGTTACTTAATAAATACAAAGACTTACAAATTAACAAGTACTTAAAATTAAATTAATTTTTAAAAATTAAAATTTATTATGCCTTAAGATAAAAAGGGACTAAAATTACCTTTTTAATACACTCTCTCTTTCTTATACAAAAAATATTTTTAAGCCTTTTAGTTAATAATTTTATTATAATTTCTAAAACTTAAGATATCCTAAATGTATGTATTTTTTTTTAATAAGTTTTTAAAAATTTTCATTTAATTTAATTATTTATAGTAAATACATATATTGTAGAAATCTGTACATTGTGAGGCCTTTCTGAAACCGCTATGTGGCTTATTAATTAATATAGGAATTCATAGACAAAAAAAACAAAAAACATTTAAACTTACAATAAAATAAAGAAATAATTATAAAACATATAAAACTACAAATCAAATAAAAAATTAAAAGAACAAACAGTTCCATTAAAACATTTTCAAAAAATTTTTTTTCAAAATTTTTAAAAACTTCCATTTTTACCAAAAAATTATTACTTCTATCAATTACTTTCCATTCAATTCATCAAAATTTTTACATCAAAAAATCTTTATTTTTCTCATATCCTTTACATTTTTTGTTCATTAATTTAATTTAAAAAAATTTAAATCATAACGTATTACATAAAAAAATAATTATACAGCAATAACCAAAGCATTTTTTGTGTGTATGTAGTTTTAAAAAAATAAAATTAAAAATATTTATAAAAAAAAACCAAATAAATTTGTCAAACACAAAATAAGTAAAATATTTAAATTTAATTGTATTAAAATCAATAATAAAAAAAAACTTAAAATAATTAAATAAAATAAATTATGAATAAACATTCAATAAAAAATAAATAAATTTGTTTTTAATTGCATTAAACTGATTGCCCCATACATGTAATCAGTTGAGATAACTTAAATTCCATTGTTCCATTTCGAAATTTTTTATTCGTTAGAAAGGCCTATGATACCATTATTTGTGGAATATAATCCATCCAAATGGACGTATTAGCTTCTCTGGGTGAAGAATATCTGAAATGTCCAATTTTTCATGACTCTGGCACATATGTAAATCGGACTGAATTTGACCGATGGCATGGGTTACGTTAGATTTAAGCACAGCTGTGGTTTATTCACATACACCTGCGACTTAAGCAAACCCCACAAGAAAAAGTCTAACGGGGTCAAATCACACAATCTCCATGGCCTGATAAATACACAGAGTTCTGTTGATGAAAAATTTTGTGTGGGACAATGTAAATATGAAGTTTAATTCTTTTTAATATTTTGTTCTTAGCATTCTTATTCTTATTTAAAACGTTTTTTCCGTTAATATTTGCATTCAATATGATACGATAACATATTTATTAAATATAAATTTTAAAAAATATAGCGTAATATTATGCTGCACATTGTTTTACTTGCAATTGGTACAATATTCCATATATCGGTTTGTATCTTTGCTAAAGATAATCTTTAATTTCACGGTGTTGTATTTCTTAGTATTTATTACACAAACAACCGCGAAAAACATTTCAAAACGAAATAAAACACAGCTGATATCATGGGTTTTTTACCGTTTTTTCTTTGGCATTCAGTTATATTTTCTTTTTCAAGGGCCACAACCGCGTTCATTTAAGTGAAACTGGCTGGATGAATGCGATATAATGTCTTATCACCAGCATCAGCCCAAAGATCGTTCGACGACAGTATCTCATCTCAAAGAACATTTGACAGCAGGTGAAAGTCCTTCCAGCAAGCCATTTAAAATTCGAGTGAAAAATCTGGAGGATCTCTTGGATAAATCATCAACTTCTTCGCGTTATCATGACAGCTACGACAAGTTTAACATAGACACAGCCCAAGCTCCCATTGGCATGAGCATGGATGTCTTAGATTTGAGCAAAAAACCCACTCCTATACCCACTACCGTGCAACAAGAGAAAATTGAAACAACGCCCACAATGCCCTTGCCTTTACTTTACGCCAAACCTGACACTAATTTCGCTAATGAAATGCAACAGCAACAACAATTGCTGTTGGGCCAAAAACAACTACACAATGATCTTACTGAACTAATGCAGCAATTGTATTGCAACCAATTCCGGCAGTTCCCGCCATTCTTTATGCCCAATAATTTGACGGATTTTCAAAAGTTGGCAATGATTCCATTGCTGGCAGTGAAACCTAACACACCCTCTTCGTTAGCCTCTATGGCATCTCCCAAGGGTCTAATGTTTCCAATGCCTAGACATTTATTAACCGGTGCTAGTCCTTCCCATCACGCTAATATACCGCCTGCAATGCTTTTAAACGGTCCTGTAAAACTGGTGCTCAAAAATGGTGTTTTTATGCCGAAACAGATGCAGAGACGTTACCTTACCGAAAGGCCCTTTGTCTGTGAACATTGTTCAAAACGGTTCACTTTACGCCCTAATATGAAACTTCACGTTAAACAAAAACATCCGCAGTTTTATGTTCAACGGCAACGTAGTGGCCATCATGTAATGCGTGTTCGTAGTGCCAACAGCGCAGCGAATATGAATAGCATTTCCCACTTGCAGACCGCTGTAGCCCAGGCTCATTATGGCTCCTCTCCTAGTTCAATGAGTTCTCATTCACCCATTTCAGATCAGGTAAAATATGCCATATTAGCACAGCAACTAAAGGCCCGTATAGACACCGATGTGCTACAGCAAGGCTTGGCGCATGGATCCAACAGTGTAGCCAATTCGAATATGTTTTCCCAGCAGACAGCAAATGTAAGTGGCAATGGAGCAGCAAACCCTTTTGTTTTCAATGCTTACCACTCCACTCATCTTCTTAATCAGAATGGCACACCTAATGGTTCCATGGAAGATGATGAACCCAAACTGATTATCGATGGAGATGACACAGACGACAAAGTAGAGGAAGAGGAAATTGAAGAAATTCCAAACGATAACGATGAAAACGAAGACCATCATGACATAGTTCTGTGTGAAAATCAAGAGGTGCAGAATGATACTGAATCAGGAACTGGAACAGTTGCAGGTACAGAACATTTGCCGACAAAAGCAGAGGAAGTAAAGTTCAAGACAAAAGAACCTCAGGAAACTGCTAAAAAAGTAACCGAAACCATATTGGAACAGGCTATTAAGGCGAAGCAAACTATGTGCTCATTTAGTAAAACAATTGAAACACCCACTACAGTAACTTCCACCACCAATAGCAGCATGAAAACCATGATTGCTCAAGCACCGGCAGTAGGTAAATTCCGTAAGGAAGTGGCCAGTTCTTCGCTTAAAGATGAATCTCAGGACTTGGCTTCTGTATCGGAGCTAGTCGATAATGCCACCAATAATGCAGTGCCTTTCAACAGCTACTTCGATTGAAATAAAAAATGGTGCAACCGCTTAAATAATTTTATTAAAAAAAGAAGACTTTTTTCTTAAACAGAAAACAAAACAAACAGTGAATTAAATAAGTTCTGTCAATAGTTTATATTAAGAAAAGTATTGATGGTTACTTAATCAATACAAAGACTTACAAATTAACAAATATTTAAAATTAAATTAATTTTTAAAAATTAAAATTTATTATGCCTTAAAATAAAAAGGGACTAAAATTACCTTTTTAATACACTCTCTCTCTATCTCTCTTTCTCTGTTTCCTATACAAATAATATTTTTAAGCGTTTTAGTTAAAACTTAAGATATCCTAAATGTATGTATTTTTTTTAATAAGTTTTAAAAAATTTTCATTTAATTTAATTATTTATAGTAAATACATATATTGTAGAAATCTGTACATTGTGAGGCCTTTCTGAAACCGCTATGTGGCTTTTTAATTAATATAGGAATTCATAGACAAAAAAAAAACAAAAAACATTTAAACTTACAATAAAATAAAGAAATAATTATAAAACATATAAAACTACAAATCAAATAAAAAATTAAAAGAACAAACATTTCCATTAAAACATTTTCAAAAAATTCCACTTTTACCAAAAAATTATTACTTCTATCAATTACTTTCCATTCAATTCATCAAAATTTCACTATTTTTTTCGCATATCTTCTAAATTTTTTGTTCATTAATTTAATTTAAAAACAAAATTTTAATCATAACGTATTACATAAAAAAAAATAATTATACAGGAATAACCAAAGCATTTTTTGTGTGTATGCAGTTTTAAAAAAATAAAATTAAAAATATTTATAAAAAAACCAAATAAATTGGTCAGTTGCTGGACCTACAGTTAACCGTCGACTCCGAACAACAGCTTTTTGAGAAACTTTTTCATGGCAGGTTTATTTACTCTGAGTTTTTGCCAGAAATCTGCTGAGAGGAAATCGCCGAAGAAATTTTTATTTTTTCATATTTCGTTTTGATGAAACACTTGAGAGAATATTGGGTGCTAAGAATTGTCCTTGTTGCCACCGAACAGCATGTCAGGCTTTGTGGAGACATTATACACATGTACATATGTACATACATATATGCTACTAAATACACAAAGAATTTTATTGGTGAAAAAATTTGTGTGGGACAATGTGAGTATGTAGTTTATTTCTTTTTAATATTTCTAAAGATTCTTGTTCTTATTTAAAACATTTTTTCCGTTATTATTTACATTCAATATGGAATGATAACATATTTATTAAATTTTTAATTTGAGTGAAACAATATTTTTTAACGGAATATTAATGCTACGCATTGTTTTACTCACGATAAGTCCACCATACAATATATCGGATTGTATCTCTGCTAAACTTAATTTATAATTTCACAGTGTTGTATTTTTAAGTATTTATTTTACAAACTACCGAGAAAATTATTTTAAAACGTAAACAAACACAGCTGATATCACCAGAAAATGGCTTTTTTACCGTTTTTTCTTTGGCATGCAGTTATAATATTTTTTTTTGGCAAAAAGTGCGAAAATATTAGGAGATATTAACTTAAAGTGTTATATTTTCCATTTTTAATGTTTAGAGCAAGTCAGAAAACTTCAGATTTTATACGTTTCTATAGCGCAATGCCTGAGGGTTTAAGATTAACGGACATTGTTAAGAAATTGGAGACTTTTGCTCCTTTGAGTTATGCCGAAAAGTGGGATAACGTGGGCTTATTGTTGGAGCCGTACGATGAAGTGTAAGACTTTATTGCCAAAAATTAAAGGAATAAACATTTGAATAAATAAATATCTTTCCAATCAGACCAATTAAAAAGATTCTCCTAACGAATGATTTAACGGAACGTGTAATGCAGGAAGCTGTGGATGAGAAAGTCAACATGATTTTATCGTATCACCCGCCCATATTCGCGCCTTTAAAAAGAATCACTCAAAGGTATAATTTAGCAAAAAGAAATGTTATGTTTAAGTTTATAGGGATAAAATTTATTATTTTTTTATAGGAATTGGAAAGAACGTATTGTATCCATATGCTTGGCCAAGTCCATAGCCCTGTATTCACCACACACAGCCTGGGATGCTGCATTAGGTGGGGTTAACGATTGGCTGGCAAGTGCCTTACCATGTGAAGACTTAAAACCGATAAAGGTAAGATAATTTCTTTAAGGTCTAAGGTTTAAGGTTTTATAAAATTTTACTTGTGGAAATCACGCAACTGTTGTAAAATCAAAATTTTTGGATTTTCGAAATTTAGTTTCTTTATAAGAAAATATATATACATACCAAACTACTGCTATGGAATATATGTTTGCATTGTTCCAATAAGCGTAGGTAATTTATTTGGCCTTAAATTCTATGTCTTGTTGCCATTTTTTATCGAATGCCTCTCCGCATGCGTAGGTGTCACCTTGTACGGTTGACCTGCAGATTACAGTTGATGGAATTTGTGGTGATGTTATTTGTTAGTCGACTTAGAATATGTCCAGTTCCCTCCATGCCACCTAATGGTAGTTGCAACTGCCAATTGTTTTGTTTTTATTTGTGATTAAATTTGACCCGAAGAAACGCGTTGTCCTGCTGAGACACATGTTAGCAAACACCCTTTTTAGATATTTCAGTGTGCTCAGTTTCATTTTTTATATACGAAAAATAATGTTTATTTATGTCAGTGCCTAAGATTTATTCGGCTTGAAAGCTCTAAATAGATTTCGAACGATCAAAAACATTATTTTAGGTGTTGCTAGGCTTCCACAATATTTATTTGCAATACAGCTTGAATGTCCCCTGTTCGAAAATTCTTATACATACCTATCTTCCCATTTAGAAAGAGGGTTTTTTATAACTACTTTTAAATCATTTACGGGATTTGGATTAGTTTAGAGTAAGAAATACCAACATAATTTTGTGTTTTGCTATCTACACCGCTTTGTAATGAAATATTTCCTACACGTGCAGTTTGATAAAGAGGTTTGAAGTATTGTAAATGAGCTTAAAAAAATACTGTGCAAATGAATTTGAATAAAAAAATGTTCCTGCAACAAACACTCATTGTAGCGATGATTAATTGATTTTTATTTTTGAAAAAAGATGCTGCTTACACACATACTCGTTGAGTCTACAATTAAAATTCTGAAATGCTTTTAAATTTTCATACAAAACGAAAGATACTTAATACGACAATTTTAATTTAAAAATAAGAGACACAGAAAAGTTTCCGTAATTTAAATTTATGTATTTTCATTGTTGTTGTATAAATTTTATAAAATTGTTTAATAATTGAATAAATAAAATTTCCTTAACAACTAGTTAAGATCGTAATCAAAATATTTTTATCTGTCTCTAGTTTGTGGAAGAAAGTTGTTTATTAATCACAAATAAAATCGTTAAAACATCTATAAAAAAATATTGATTGTCAGCTATGCCATAAAGTATTGGTTTTTTATTGTTAATATGTACAAATGGAAAATGATTTTACAAAAAAAAATCAACCTTGAATAATTCTAAAACGATTTACACGCAATTAATATATGAGTAATAATTAAATTAAAAAGTAATTTACAATATAACTTATAACATTCTACGACTATATGGCGTTATGCAAAGAATTTTAAATACACTTTTGTGAATTTATATCGATAGTTTTGTGTTTTGTGTACAAGCTATACTGAACATATTTTCACTTTAACGAGATTTTTTTATCTTTACAATCTCTTAACTAAATACTTAATTGAGTTAATTTAATAATAATGATTTGCATAATTAGTTAAATATCACGTTTAATAGTAAAAGCATTATTGCTGTTATCGTCTTTTCCTCAGAAGAATTAATTGGTTGTAAAACACTTAATTTAATCGATAAGAAATAGTAAAAAAAAATTAAAACACAATCGATTATGACAATGATATTTATATTTTCAAAAAATTGTTTTCAATTGTTTGTTATTGCAAAAGACATGCTTTCAGTCTATTTTTAATAAATAATAGTTTTTATCTTTATTATCAGCATTGTTTCTTTGGCATTTTCTTTTTTCAAATATATTACATACAACATATACAAATATAAATACTTAATACTAATAAATAAACTACAGTTAAAATAAAATTACGTTTTATTTGCCTCAAGCTGTCCTTTTTCTACTATGGCTTTGGCTTCAGTAAATTTACATTCCTTTATACCCGGCTCTTCCGTTTCTTCAATACTAGTACGACAAAAGATCTTCTTTAATAGATATATTAATAGTAGAGGCAATGGAGTCATCATTGAATTGGCTACCGGTACAGCACTTGTCATATCGGCTTGTGGCTGAGGCAGGGTAAAATTAAGCATAAATATTGCTATGCCAGTATTTTGTATACCCGTCTCAATGGCTATGGTTAAGGCATCAGCAGTTGATTGTCGAAATATTAAGGCTAAAAACCAACCGATTAAATAGCCAATCCAGGGCAATGCACTACTAGCGAGAATAATCTGCAAATTTAATTAAAAATAAACTTTAGAAGTGATTTTATCTGACACGTTATTACAAAATATTTAAAAATATTTTATTATTTTAAAAACTTTTCTGTTGGCATAATAGCAAAAAGGCGTTTTACATGTTTTTCCGCAGCAGTTTTGACAGTCCACTTAAAAACTTTAATATTGTAACAAAATGTCAACAAACGCCTTTTCTTTATTAAGTCAAACTTTTTTATTTTTTTTTTTTATTTTTGTTTTTTTCTATTGTTACTCACCTTCCACGAGAATAATTTAAACATATAAGAATTCACGGTGAAAGCAAACGCTGTTATAAACAGTATGAAGCATAACGAAAGGGGTTTCAAAATTTTCGCCATTCTCTTGGCCATTGATGGAGCATACTTTTGTAATGCAATACCAATACCCAGAGGTAAAACCAACGAAAATGACATTGTGGCTATTGTCTTATAGGGTACCACCAAGTTGCCATCCCGAAAGATTAATACGCCCAAAGTAAAAATCCATAAAGGCATCATGCCAAACGCAGCTAAATTACTAATGGCTGTCATCGTAATGGATAAATTGAGATTGCCATTTAGAATAACGGTAAATATATTTGAAGCACCACCGCCTGGTGTAGAGCCGGTAAAAAATAAACCCAATCTCAGTTCAATCATATCGCGAAACAATAAGTAACCGATTAAGAAACTTAATATCGGCATTATTAAGAATTGCCCGACAAAACCAATAGCCGGACCTATAGGTCTTATCAGTATGGCCTTTAAAGCATCCAAATCTAACACAGCTCCAAAATTTATATACAATAGCATAACAAATACGCCTACGCACACGTTGAACAGCAAATCCAGTTTGCCAATATTACGTAAAATGATAACATCCGTACACTCCAATGATTTCTCTGCCAGCATATGTGGTCTATGCAATTCCACGCAAATTTGTGTATGACCCAAAAATAAAGCTTCCACTGTAAAATTACCTTTCCATTGTATTTGGCCTGATGGAATATCTTTGCTTGTTATAACATTATCAGACAAAGCGAGCAATTCGTTGTCTTCTGGCAATATATGAAATTCAAATTCTGGTCCCCAAGCTGGATCTATGTATGTTATTGTTAATTCCACTGTATGCTTTTGAGTCATAGTCATATTGAGGTGATCTTCAACAAAAATTGCTGACCAGGTGGGAATGTTGGGCAAAGCATTAAAAAATTCGTTATTAACTGTTTGTGTTGTAGTAACATTCTGTTTAATATTTCGTAATATTTCCGCAGCATTGATTTGAATTGCCGGAAGTGTTACAATTTGTATTAAAAATACTACGATTATAGATTTTTTTAAAATCATTTTTCTAAATTTTGTTTTCGTTTTTCTTTTTAATTAGACTTTTTCCACTTTTCCGCGTTTTCACATAAACGTTGATTGACCGTTCAACGTTATAACGTTGAATGAATTGAGAGTTGTCAAAATTAATCGTTTTATTTAATAAAAGCTTTTATTTTTGTCAAATATTGGTTGGGGTAGTACAACAAAAAAGTGTTAATAATAATAATCATTTAATCGTCTATAAACAAATTTACTGATAACACCTGTTATTGTAAAAATTTTAAACCAAAATTATCTTACAAATTTAATATTATTATTACTTCAGAATGTTTGTTAAATAAGTAGAAATTAAAACTCTCATTCGAACATAATTGTTATATCGTACATATCGTTAGCTGAAATCAAACGTATTGAAAACTGAAGTTGTAATAAAAAGTAGCATAATTCCATGTAAATAAACATCTGTGCTAAACTAATGCTCAAGGGAAATTTCAAACTTAACAAAGAGTTTTAAAAATTTATTAAAAATTCATATGAATTACATTGGTACCAGTTTGGTTTTTCCCGTTAAAAGAAAGTTAGATAAGGTGGGGGACTACCTTTGAAGGAAGAGGTCCTATTTGAAAAATCCTCATTCTTATTAGCAAAATAAGCTGAAACAATTCAATTTTCACAAAATTTTATTGAAGCGAACTTTTTAATCGACAAAATTAAATACACTGAAACAGATAAAATTGTTAGTCTCACATGCAACCGCAGACCTAATTCCATTGTATGACTACCCGTGTGTTGAAATAAATAGTTAACCATCAGTAAGGCGGAGTTATGCAGATAAAATGTCCTAACAGATAGAATGATACCTACTATCTATCAACAAAAGAACTAATAAGAAGAAATAGATCTCTAGTAATTATTACTTAATGAGAGGTTCGGACTGTAAGATACATTGAGCATAATAATCACTTAGAAAAATCTGCCGAAGCTTCAGACGAGTCACTACTTATGTGTTTGGCTTAGCGTCTTTGAAACACAATTTCTCTTATACTCGTAGTGGGCAAAACTTGTGAACTATTGCTTTCTTCCGACAATCATATATATTATTTCTAAAGCACTTTTTTTTGTCGTTTGCAAATATCTCCCATACCACCGCATCAAATTTAATGAATGATATCTCATTTTAAAGCTTATATCTAACACTAATGACAAAAAATAATTAAAAATTGAAAAATTAATATTTTCATTGATAAAAATTATATTTTATATAGAACTGCATGATAATACTATTGTCATTATGATTATATGTTTTTGTTCAAGTGTGGTAATACAGGGTCGCTTAATAGTAATGCAGTTCTACATAATATAGTATGTATTAAAATCCATTCTGGCAATACCGCTATCTACTATAATGCCGTTTATTACTAAGTCAGTTATATATAATATGCATATTAAGTTGTAAAAAGCTGTTTTGGCAATACTTTGCAGTAGTTGTTAGATCAAGTGCGATAAACAGGGTTGCTTAATTGTAATGCTATTCCACATAATATATAAAGTTGTAATAACATAAAAGTTGTTGGTAATGTCGTTATTGTCATGGCATTGTTTGTTTGTTATGAAGTGTAGTAATACGGTGTCTTTTAATATATACATATATGTATATAGTGTCAGCTGATATTTAACAGTTAAAAAGGTTTTAAGAAAAACAAGGTCAAACCCTTCAAAAGGTAGGATAGTATTTACCAGAACCGGTCTTTTCACATGGGCAGTTATACGTGGCTTTTTCTCGAGCGCGTACGTTTAAAGATATTTTTGTTTGTATTAAGGATTCGTACGGGCAAAAAGTTAACGATGATCATGTCTGTTAAGAAGGTAATCGGCCAAGCCAGCAACTTCCTGGGATTTTAAATAAATACAAGAGCCTAACAAAAGACATGATTTATCAGGCAATATATTTATTAAAATTCCTGTATAATAAAATTAAAGATTGTATTATATAAATAGATTACAATTTCTTAAAGCGACATACTTCTTTTAATATATACATATATATATTGTCAGCTGATATTTAACAGTTAAAAAGGTTTTAAGAAAAATAAGAGTAAAAATAACGTGCAACGTAAGAATATAAATAACGTGCATTTAGATTAAAACAAGTAATTGTATTTTATATTCATACCGATAAAACTGTACTCATACCCCGAATCAACCTTACACCTTCTGATCTAACTGTGCCTTTCCGAATGACACGAAAACAATTCCCTGTGAAAGTTTCTTTTGCTATGACGATAAACAAAGCACAAGGTCAAACCCTTCAAAAGGTAGGATTGTATTTACCAGAATCGGTCTTTTCACATGGGCAGTTATACGTGGCTTTTTCTCGAGTGCGTACGTTTAAAGATATTTTTGTTTGTATTAAGGATTCGTACGGGCAAAAAGTTAACGATGATCATGTCATTACCTCCAACATTGTATTCAAAGAAGTATTATAAAAGCATTCAAACATATGTATGTAAATATGTATGATATATTATGATTTCTAATATTTTTATACTTTTAATAAAATTTCTATTAACTATTTTCATTTTATGTTACAAAAATGACAACTAACGGTGCGAAATACTCGCACGGGTCATCTAGTTTAATTATTAATATGCATGCATAAGAATCATCAAACCAATCTCCCAAAATTACAGTCAATTTAAAATTTCTGTGTGTAGCTTAGCGTTGTAGTTATGGTGGAACCCAATTGATCTCCTTCATATATTAGATCAAAAATTTAGTCACTTATAATCGATTCATTTTTTCAGAATATTTAATTGTTGAAAGTAAAAGTCCAAATAAACAGTTATGCAATAGGGAACAGCTCATTGTTGACTATTTCCTGCCAACCCAATTAAACACACAATAAAACCTTCCTGAGTGTGGAATTTGTTTTCCAACGTTTGTGTCGACTTTCCTATACGACCTTGAGCATTTTCGATACACGATGAATGAACCATACGAGTACATAACATAATAGGTCATTACAACCCTTTAGTCAGGATTATGACCTAGCTTCTCACACTACTTATGTTGTGTGTGTTAATTTTATATAAGAGTGGCGGGACCTACAGTTTAAAGTAGACTCCGAACGACAGATTTTTGAGAAGTTTTTAATGGCAAATGTATTTACTCTTTGCCAGAAATCTGCTGAGAGGTAGTCGCCGAAGAAATATTTTTTCATATTGTGTTTTGATGTCTGACCTGGGGTTTGAACCGTGCCCTAACGTCTAATAAGCCAAAACACTACCTACTAGACTACTGTCTAAGTGAACCACTTTACATTGAAAGTAACTATCCACAGCAATTTGTAAATGAAGAGTATGAATTGAATTTTTTTTTTTATTTTTTTTAAATTAAAATAACGGACTCGATAAAATCAAGACTTCCTGTTACATCAATAGAATATTAATATTATTGATATTTTCAGTCGTCTTACCCACATTACTGGCTTATTTTCGTCCACACTGAAATAATACTGAGTCAAACAACTAAAAGACTAATGTGATGTTTTTGTAACACAGCCTATTTCACTTGCCTGCCTGTTTATAAGGGAAACACAAACAAAATTGAGTGTTTTTGTTTGTGTTTTCCATGCAAACAAGCAGGCAAGTGAAATAGCCTGTGTTACAAAAACATCACATAAAAGAAAGGATTTTTGAATGAATACAAAACCCTAACTTTCTAACTTCACCCTATTTTTCGTGATCGTAAGATTTGATACAACAAACTAAAGCTGTCTCTAAACCCTGTCGATCAAATAATTAATAAATTTTGACTAAACCTTGGATTAGAGGCTATCACTATATAAATTTTTACAGGTACTTCAAGATGGAACAAAAATTCTATAAGTCACTCGAAAAATTATTCTTTTTTTGTTGCAAAAGCAAATCATGCGACATTTCTGTAGCGGTTTCTAAAAATAAAGGATCAAAATTTAAGCAAAACAAAAATAAGCCAGCAATGACCAAGTAGTGCTACGAAAACTATTATTGGTTGGTACAGAATTTATTAACACACCCGATTAGTTTCGTGTAAATAAATTATTTTATGTGTTAAAATTAATTGAATAAATTAAACAGGCATTTCACGGATATTATGCCAGATATTATGACATAATATTTTAATAGAAATTATTTTCAATGTTTCTTTTTATATTTTTAGTTCCAAACTATGTTTCGAACCATTTTTTATTTCACCTTGTATTAATTTATTAAATCAATTTGTTATACATTTTTATTATTTTAATCTTTTCAAATCTATATTTTGTTATACTATTATTATAACTATAACTGAAATAGCACATCGGTGTTTGGAGTATTTTTTAGACACATTTCTATTCAACAAATATGTTTTAAATGCTTTGAACAATCAGTTACAACTGACTGCTGACTAATAAAAAAAAAATTAAATTGTTTAAAAAAAAATCTTTTTGTTTATTTGTAATTCTAGTAATTCAGTGTATTAATTAATTGTATCTGTTTTACGTTTATTTTTTTTCATATCAATTAAAAGCTTTCAATAGATTTGTATTCCTATGATATTGAAACAAAAAACAAATGTTTAATAAATAAAAATCGCTTTAAATTCATGAAAATTATTAATGAATATTAAACTGTAATAGAAATACTGCAATTAGTGCTACACATATTGTTCGCAGTTTTCATAAACAAATTATTTATTTAAAAGCCATAATATGGGTTTACATTTCTTTATAATAATAAATACAAACAATTTGCTGTAATTAGTAGACAGACTTTAGACATTTTAAAATATTATTATGCCAGTTATAAACGCTCTTAATGCCAAAAATCCTAAGATAAATGCAGCAGGCTGATAAAATTTACACGTTTTTTATATCATATTACCCAAGATCATATATTTTTGTTTATTAAACAATATCTTAAGGTCAACAACACTTTAAATAGTACAATAAATATACAATTCAAAAGTAAATGCAATAACAATTACACTTTACACTTACTTATAAAACATTTACTCTTACTTATTAATACTTAAATCTATTAAAAACTCTTCTTCATCGAATGCTTCCAAATCTCGTTTTGTATTCCAACCAAATATTCGTCGTACAACATAGAGAACTATAATCAGACACAAAGACATCAATGCCGATATTACGGGTACAACAATTAACATATCGGCCATGGGTTCATGAACTGTATATTCCAATAGGACGATCGGCAAAGACATATTTAATACACTAGTCTCCACAGCAATTGTCAAAGCATCTGTTACTGAACAGCACAATAACTTGCACAAAGTAAACGAGATTAGATAACCAATAACAGGCAAAAAGAAAGCGGCTAAAATAATCTATTAAAAACAAAAGATATTAAAATTAACTACATACTACTGTTCATTACAACTTACCATTAAAGTAATTTCTTTAAAAACAAAAGCATTTATGCCCACTGTTACGGCAACCAAAGATAAACTTAATATTACCGAAACAGGTTTCAAAAACCGAAATATAAATTTCGTTGTCTTCGGTATTGTAATACGTAAGAGTACTCCCACAATTAAAGCCAATAGCAGAGCTGCACAACCAATGCCTAGTTTGGCAAATGGTATGGATAACGTTCCATCTTTATAAAGCAAAGGACCCATTAGGTAAACCCATAAAGGCAACATACCCAAAGCCAATACACTATTTACTGTGGTAGTGGCCAACGAGAGATTAATATTTCCTTTTAGAAAGATATTACAAATATTGGCTACGCCGCCACTAGGTGCTATGGCCGAGAAGAGTAAAGCCAATTGTAAATTGGTCTGCTCTTTAAACATTAAAGCACCTAAGCCAAGTGCTAAAGCAGGCATTACCAGATATCTGCTTAAAAATCCCAATATAGGTCCCACAGGCCTAGTGAATACCAAGCGCACTCGTTTTAAATCCAATACAGTGCCAAGATTGACAAACATTAAAGTCATTATGGCTAAGGCGGTGTAAGTAAATATACTATCACCCACTTTTTTATCACGCACCACAATGACACTTAAAGTTTGTGGACTTTTTTCCATGTTTTCCATTTGGGGATCATTAAGCGTTGCATACAGATGTGTGTAGCCAAAATAAAGTCCATTTACTTCAATTTCGCCTTGCCAGGTGGAGCCTACAATATCACTTAAATTGACATGCTTTTCCGTTGAAGCTATTTTCTTATCTTCCATTACAAATCGAAAATATATGTCATCCGTTTGTTGAGTATTCTTTTCAATATCATAGATTTGCACAGGTACTTTTGCTTTCGTACTTGTCTTTAATCGCACTTCTGTTATTTCATTTTCTAGGCCATATTTTATTTTCCATTTTCCTGCTATGTCACTAAAGTCTTGGCCACTAGCACAACTTAAAATTTGTATGATACATACATAATATTTTATATATTTGAAGTTGATCATGCTTAAACGTTTATTACTTCGAAGGTGTTATTGACGACTAAAGGACCATCTACTGGTTGTTTGTACTTGAAACCATTTATTATTGAATGCATTTAAATGTCCAATACAAAGGAAATATTAATACAATAGCGTTCATATATTTAATGGGGAAAAAAATTGATTTAAACTTTTAATGATTTACAATATAAAATTATTAATAATTCTTTGGGTTCTCTTATCTGAGTTCTTTTCTTTATAAACATTTGGAAATGCATACGTTTATCATCGATGGCAAACAAAGAATATTTTGCAATCTAAAACGCAATGTAGAGGGAAAACAAATGTTTTCAAATACACATTAAACAATAAATCGTAGGGCAAAAATGGTTAGATTCTTTAATTGTGGTCTTTTTTATTCTGTTTAATAATGTTCTCTTTCCAATTTCTATATTGTTCTTATTTTAAGCCTCTAGCCAATTGTGAAGACCCGAATGTTGGCTCTGGACGCACTTTCACCACGAATATATCTTTGGAGAATGCTATAAAATCTGTACAAAATCATATTGGACTCGATGTCCATGTAGCCATGGCTGTTAATCATAATTTACAAACTAAAATTCGAAATGTTGCAATCTGTGCCGGTTCCGGTGGTTCTTTACTAAGTGGTATTAAAGCGGATCTTTATATCAGCGGAGAAATGTCACATCATGAGCTGTTAGATGCAAATCACAATGGTGTATCTGTTATATTATGCAATCATAGTAATTCGGAAAGAGGCTTTCTGAAAACGTTCAAACCAAAATTGGAAGAATTTTTAGAAAATGGCTGCGAAGTAGTGGTATCAGAAACAGATGAAGATCCTTTACAAACCCATGTCAAAAGTAACTAAGTTTGCCCTAACGATACTAAGTAAGCTCAACGAAAACAAAAGTGCATTTCTTTTTTATATTAAATATGTATGTATGTATGGATTTTTATTTAAAATATTTATTTTTTTCTTTTCAATTGATATAAATTAATATAGTTTTTCTAACTATTGGAATTATTGTATATGAAAGTAATAAATAAGCAAAGTGCACAATTGCTAAATAACAAGTGTTTTAATTATAGAAAATATATTCAAAATATATTGACTTGTTTGTTCAAGGCAAAACAAACAAAAAATTAAGTAAAATAACTAATAATCGTAATAATATTTAAACACACAAATTCTTTGTTATTTGTTATGGAAAAAGATACAGCAACACTTTTGTTTTTATTTGGAAAAATTGATCTTTTACTTAATAAAATGGGTTTTTTTTTTATAAAATACTAGAAAATACTTTCAAATAAAAATTAAATAAAAAATATTAATTTAAAAAATACATGTGTATATATATATAAACACAAACAATAATTGTAATTTAAAAAATACATGTGTATATATATATAAACACAAACAATAATTGTAATTATAAATTATTTGGTTACAAAATAGAATAGTGTTTAGAAAGCGAACATAAATGCAAACTGTTTCCGAAACTAATAAAACAAGTACTGGATTAAAGAAGTGGTAAGGAAATGAAAAGAAAAAAAAACAATTACTTTAAGAATAAGAACAGAAAAGGTAAGCAATTGAAAAAAAGAAGAGTTATTTTCTTTTAATATGGAAGATATGGAAAGTTTCCTTTAGCACTTAGCTTTACATTTAATTAAAAGACAATGCTTGAAGAACTATGTAAAACGAACAGAAACTGGCTGAAGAAAAAGTAAACATATTACATGTATAACGCCCTTGGACTTGTCAGCAAAGTGCTTAGAAAAGAATTAAATTCTTTTTCAAGCGGTAATCTTTTGTAATTTCTGCAGTACTTTAAGACCTTGTTCCTCATACTCCTGTTTGGACATCCAAAATGCATCACGATCCTTAGTAACTTCTGCCAAAACAGCACCACCAATAAACACCATGTCTTTTCGTCTGGGAGGATCTTCAATGCGGATTTTAAATTTCTAAAATTCAAAACAAAACTTCGATAATTTTAAATGCTATTGTGGATTGTTATAGATTTTATTACCGCTAATTTGTCGATGTCATTTTTCAAAACTCTTTCCAAATACAATTGTTTAATTTCACGTTCTAAACGTGAAGGTAAACCGGGATACATAGTTGAGCCGCCAGATAATACAATATGTTTATACAATTCTGGTCTCATATCAATGTCGGCAGCCTGTATAGTATTAAATACTAATTCAGCTATACCTTGTCCTTCTACATTAATTAAATGGGGTTGGAACAAAGCTTCGGGTGCTTCGAAACGTTCGCCGCCCACCTTTATCACACGACCATCTGGCAAGGTATAGGATTCTACCAGTACTGTAGTCTCCAAAGCTAGTCTTTGTTCCATTTCAATATTATAGCCAATATAGCAAAGTTTCTCTTTCATCATGCGTACTGTTTCAAAATCAGCGGAATGATTAAAAGCATAACCACGCAACAAAAGTAACTGAAATAAAGTAATAAAACAAAATATTTATTTATGTTTTCGATTTACTTTCATTATAAGACTATTCACCTTAATTAAATAGCGTGTTATATCACGTCCAGCTATATCTAAACGCCTTGTTAAATGGGGCAATGCAAATTCCTCATAAACGGGGCAAATGTGAGTAACGCCATCACCGGAATCAATAACCACTCCGGATATTAAACCTTGAGCATATAATGTAAGCACAGCTTGTATAGCTATGTACGTAGAATCGAAACCATATTTCTCAAACATGACCTATTATGCAAAAACACATCGATTACACATTATCGTTATATTTATTAATTAAAATTGCTCCTTTTCTAACTCACCTCTATCATTTTTTCTCGATTTTTCAACGGATTCATTGGGGGCTCTGTTAATAAGATTTTGGTATTGGTTGGATCAATATTCATTTTTTTCGGTCCGAATGTATAGTCCCACACATGACACATATCTTCCCAGTTGCGTACAACACCATTTTCCATCGGATAAGATACTTCCAGCAACGATCGCAATTGTGATGCTTCATCACCCACCATTAAATCCTAAAAAATATTGTCAATTATAATGTTAAATAAAAATGCTTTAATAAATTAATAAATAATTTCAATTTAAAATCAAAATTACAAAAGCAAACACTATAAAAAAAAGAAATACAACATGTATAAAGGAATTTGAAACAATAAATAACAGGTCAGTCTAAGAAAATTTACGCAATGAAGCTTTACTTAGTTGGTTGGAAAGATATGCATTTCCCAGCAATAACAAGTTTTAAACTTTCGAAAAAGCATTCATTCGTTATGAGTTGTTAGAATAAATTCAAATGTATTCTGTTGATACAATTTTCGTATTTAAAAGTATTGAAAATATACTTCGTGTATTTATTCATTTTACTTGTATAAACATCGAAATAAAATCACAAGAATGTAAGAAAGCATGCTCACTTATAAAAAAAAAGACTTGTTAGTAAAATACAAAAAAGAACAACAAACATTCATGAAAATATTACCAGCTGTATTTGAAATTTTGTTTTTTATAGAAAATCTTAAATAAAAAAATTTAAGAAGAGCTTTGTTTTAATGTAAAAGCTGCTGAAAAAAATCTAAGAAAAAAATAATAAAAATAAAGAAAATAAAAACGTAATATTTTTAAAGGCATTCTAAAAACGTTATTGTTAATGCAGAATTTCTTCAATTAACTAAAACAAAGTTAACAATTAGATTAAACAACGTCTAGTTTAGCTAATAAAAAGAAAACGAGGTTTTAGTAAAACTGACAACTATTTGAATTATTTTTTATTTTGTTTTTGTTTTTTTTTTTTTTTAATAATTTAACGGTGGGAGTAAACAAAACGAAACAATTTTGTAATTAATGAAAATAAATTAGGAAACAATAGACTTACATCAACGTGTAAATCCTGTAATAATATTCAAAAAAGATATTTTTTTTCCAAAAAATATTTTTTATTACATATAAATAAAGAAGAACAAAAAAAGAGATATTTTATAAATTTTATAATAATCAAAATGAACTAAACTAATTCAAATTTATTGCATTGGATAAATTTTTTGCTAGATTAACTTACTTTGACTTCGATGTCGCCAATTTTATTAACAGCACGTATGATTGGCCTGCCAACCATGGAGGGGAATATGTGAGCGGGAAAATTACTGCCGGCATATCCGCATTTAACAAACTGTAATGAAAAATAATGAAAACGTTTTCCATAAATTACGATGTTAAAAATTTGAAAATTGTTAAGGAAAAATTGAGAAATCTAGTTATTACATTATTTTTTGTATATGACGTTTGACAGTATAGATACGGTGACCATCCGTCCACTATTATAGCGGACAGTCCGCTATTTTAACCTCCTGTCCGCTATTTGTTTTACGTCCACTATTTGTCCACTATTTTATGACACGTAACTTCTAAAAAGTATTTATTTCCCAAAATGTCCGCTTTTGTCCACTTTTTTGACTAATTCGGTAAAAACGATAGAGTACTTTCTTAAACAAGAAAAATTCCCAACAATATTGTTTAATTCTTTTAATGATCCTTTTGCTGTGTCTTGGTTATTATTTATACACAGTCGAGCTGGTTTCTTCCATAAATATATACTGCGTTTAGAAAGTCAACATATTTCAATGCCTGAAGCGGCTATAATATTAAAAGAATTTAAATCAAAGTTAATAGAACGTCACAATGAAGTATTATTACCACTTAACGTACAAAATTCTATTTCAGATCTTCACTCAAAGGGACTTGATATAAAAATGTTTAATGAAAAAGTTAAAAACTTTTACAGAACCTGTATTAGTTACCTGAACCAATGGGATGAATCTTTTAAAGAAATTGAGCGACTTAGATATTGTTAGATGCAATTCCATCTTGGTCTTCAGTTGAAAAGTCGTTAATAAAGGTAACAGAAATCAGAAATGAGTTAATTATAAATGATAACAAAATTTTTGATGAATTCACTTATGTAAAAAATTATGCAAATGCTGAACAAATAGAAATATGGAAACAATCAGCATTAAATCCCGATAAAAAGTGGGTTGAAATTTTCAAATTTTTCGAAACGAAAAATATTCTTTCTTATTTATAAAAACATGCAGAAATTAGTAGATTTTTCATTTGCTTTACCAGCGTCTAACGCACCAACAGAAAGAGTTTTTTTTTATATCCGAAAAATCCCAATTGGGACTAGAAACTTTAGAATCCCTTTTGGTCATAAAATGCAATTTTGAAATAGACATTTGTATCTAACAGGCCCAATACTTTAAAAAAATACATTCTGTAGAGATCTCTAAGATTTTCGAAATATCAGAAATAAATTTATACAAATAAGTATATCCATATGTATGTATATGTATAAATTTAAGTTTGTGTATATTATTTGTACCTATTTATGTCTGTATTCTAAAAATCTTTATATAAAATAATTATTATAATAAATGCATTTTTTTGTTTTCCAATTTTATATATTTGTCCGCTTTTTTCTCATGGAAATAATGGTCACCGTAAGTATAGAGCAAGTTTTGAATCCTAACAGTAAAAATATGCACCACTTCTGGAATACTCATTTATAAAATGTTTTAAAGAACTAAAGTACTAACGATCTTCTATTGACTGGCGGTTTAATTAGGCATTGTGCTCTAAAACCGAAGACAATGTTGTGAAGCACAAACAATCAACCCTGTTTTCTGGAGTGTATGTGGAAATGAGCCTGAAACTGTCGAAAACAGTCTGCTACTCTGCTGTGGTTCAGAGGCTCATACTCAGGTCACTAAGACAGGGTTTTTTAAATGATTTTGGAGATAACTACCTACTCCTCCACTTAATTCTTCTTCCTACTTTCAAAACCAACAAAGCCTATAGAATTTCTGTGAATCTAAACTGAAATAAACCATCCGTACGGGTGATAAACAATCTTTACAACTAGCCTAGGATACTTAGCTGTAAGTACGTGCAAATGTCCAAAGTGTAGTGCTTACACTGTAAAAATTAGATAATGATATATTTTATCAATAAAGTTTAAAATTATTTTCTCAAACGATAAGACAATGAGAATAACAATACAACACTCATACTAAGCAGCGCCCTCTTTCAAAAGTATGAGTAATAGATGGCAATGTTCACGTTTAATGAACAATCATTGGGAGGGTCTTTAAATCAAATACTATTTATTTTTTCATTCCAAAGGCTTTAATTTTCATTTAAACAAAGTCTATAACAAGAATGTTCCTTCATTTAATGTACTTTAAATGGTCAACAACTGAAGTTAGGAGATTAAAAATGCTAAAAGTATGTCACTAGTATTATTTTCACCGCATTCTCTTTTAAATCTCTTCGTCTATAGGGTAGACAACCGCATTAGAATGCAAAAGTATTATTTACAGGTCAGCACAAAGCAATTTTTCAATTGTTTACTAAAACTTAGGGTTCAACTACTTACACCGGTACCATTGTCGCAAACTATAACATTGCGTCCTTTGCTATCCATGTTTTTTCTTCTCTTTTCTCTTTGTTTTTACTTTTCTACACTGGCTGGTTAAGGTGTCTCGAGTTTTTAAGGTGTGTTTTTCTCCTCCTATTGTACTTGTTTAAAATGCTTAATATTATTAACTTTTTTGGTTTAAGTGTATATTTTCTGAATGACTTTTTAGTATAATGAAACAGTGGAATTTTAAGATTTATTTTGCACAAGACTTAATTTAATATTATCTTTTTTCTCCACTGCTACGGATGACGAATAATGTCAAACCTTTGCGGGTGACAGTTCATTAGAAAACTGAAATGTCACTTGGAGTACAGTGTCAATAACAATATTTAACGCCGTTATATATTAAAGCCAGAGCTGATGAATATTATAAACGAATTGAAAAAATTGATTGTTTAGTTAATATTTTTAAAATTTTAAACTTCACACAGCCTAAATTATAAATCACTCTATTCACAATTGCCTTAAAACATACCGCTTAAAATTCTCAGCTAAATATGACCCTTACATATATTTACATAATTGCTAAAAATCCTTACGAAAGTATTTAAAATTATTTTCAAATTAATAAAATACTAAAGCATTTGATAGCAGTTTGATTGTTTGAATAGAACAATAAACAAGCTAATAAATCTAATTAAAATTAAAACAAAATATGTATATAACAAAATATTCTACTACAATATTATAGTATGTTCTATTTTTGTTATGAAAATTTAACAACAATTTTTGCAACCGTGCTTTTCATAGCAGTGTTATAAAATGTTTTGTAGACTTGACGAAACTTTCTACTTGACATTTTTCTGAAGGAAAAAATATTTTTGTTCGAATACCACCACAATGCAACACTGAAACGAACATTACACGAAAAATAAAATCTTTGTCGATTTATTGCAAAATAATTGTATACTTTTTCCTGAAAAAAATTAATATTAAAAATAATTAAGCTTAAAAAGTGTTACAAAGGAATTGTTAATTGGATATGTGGTGAAGGACGACAAGATTAGGGAACTAAATTTAATAAACATAAACTTTCGATTGATAAAAAAAAAGTGAAAGAAAATTTTTTCGCAAACTTGAAAGAAAAAAGTCTGCAAAGAGAGTGAAAAGAGAAGAACAAGACAAATATAAAAGATTTGCAGAGAATACCATTTTTTCTTATTGGTTATTAAAAAAAAATTTAAAGGGCATTAACAATATTAAACGTTATTTAGTGAAAAAAATGTTTTAAATATCAAGATAAATTGTTTTAAAAAATCGTAGAGAATAGAAACAAAATAAAAATAGCAATAGTTATTAAACATTGAATACACATTAGATAGCTGCTACTGTTGAAAAAAAAAGAAACGAAATAAAGGAGGTGAGAGTAAGAGAAAAAAAAAACGAAGAAGCATAGAGAAATAAAACGAAATTGTAAAGGCAGTTTTAAAGGAGAAACGCGAAAAGCAAAGGAATATAAAGGAGGTGTAGTTGTTTAGGTTGTTGAAGATTATTCAGCTTGATATTTTTAGGAATAGAAATAAATCGTAAAGGTCTAATAAGAAGAAAGCAAATTATTAAAAATGTCTTCAAATAATCAAGCAACAGCCTCGACCGGCAATCAACAACCTACTGCAGGATCTGGTACAGCAGCAGGATCTGCATCCAGTGCAGAACAGCAGGCATCATCAGGTGCTGGCAGCCAAGCGAATCAGGACAGTCCAACACGCAGCAGTCTCAGACCTGCGTTAAACACAACGGATCGTGTTGTCGACAGTGTGCCATTTCCTCCTAGCCATAAGCTAACGATGTCAGAAGTTTTTCCAGATCCCAGATCGGGTAAACCAAATCATGAGCTACTCAAACAACATTTCATTCTTGAAGGCCGCATAGAAGAACCACCCGCCCTGCGCATTATTCAAGAGGGCGCCGCCTTATTACGCCAGGAAAAGACCATGATCGATATAGAGGCTCCCGTTACAGTGTGTGGCGATATTCATGGCCAATTTTACGACTTAATGAAATTATTCGAAGTTGGTGGATCACCAGCCACTACCAAGTACCTCTTTTTGGGCGATTACGTTGATAGAGGCTATTTTAGTATCGAATGTGTACTCTATTTGTGGTCCCTGAAGATTACGTATCCCAATACTTTATTTTTATTGCGTGGCAATCATGAATGTCGCCATCTAACCGAATATTTTACTTTCAAGCAGGAGTGCAAGATCAAGTATTCGGAACGCGTTTATGATGCTTGTATGGAGGCCTTTGACTGTTTACCTTTGGCTGCATTAATGAACCAGCAATTTCTGTGTGTTCATGGCGGCTTGTCACCAGAAATTCACGAATTGGATGACATTCGACGTTTGGATCGTTTCAAAGAACCTCCAGCGTTTGGGCCCATGTGCGATTTGTTATGGTCTGATCCTTTGGAAGATTTTGGCAATGAGAAGAATTCAGATTTCTATACGCACAACTCTGTACGTGGTTGTTCGTATTTCTATAGCTATGCCGCCTGTTGTGACTTCCTGCAAAATAACAATCTTCTGTCGATAATACGTGCTCACGAAGCCCAAGATGCAGGCTATCGTATGTATCGTAAAAGTCAAACCACCGGTTTCCCCTCGCTAATCACTATATTCTCGGCTCCCAATTATCTTGATGTCTATAACAATAAAGCAGCCGTTTTGAAATATGAAAATAATGTTATGAACATACGTCAGTTTAACTGTTCTCCTCATCCCTATTGGCTTCCCAATTTCATGGACGTATTTACTTGGTCGCTACCTTTTGTAGGCGAAAAAGTGACAGAAATGTTGGTGAATGTTCTTAACATCTGCTCCGATGATGAGCTAATGACCGAAGAGAGTGAAGAACCTCTGTCAGACGATGAAGCTGCTCTACGTAAAGAGGTTATTCGGAATAAAATCCGCGCTATTGGCAAAATGGCTAGAGTCTTCTCTGTACTGCGTGAGGAATCAGAATCAGTACTACAACTTAAGGGTCTTACACCAACTGGCGCCCTTCCATTGGGTGCTCTGTCTGGTGGCAAACAGTCATTAAAGAATGCTATGCAGGGCTTTTCACCGAATCATAAAATCACCTCATTTGCCGAAGCCAAAGGCTTGGATGCTGTCAACGAACGCATGCCGCCTAGACGTGACCAGCCTCCAACGCCTACGAATGATGACCATCATCAGAGTGCAGCTGCAATCGGAGGTAACGGCAGCCCAGCATCAGGTAATACCAACAATGTTTCGCATAGTGGGTAAATGAATAGACATTTAAGCAATATATAAATCTAAGAAATGTTAACAAAACATAGCATCATCAACATAAAACCTTTAAAGAACAAGAATTTGCGAAATTTGCTCCAAAACGAGCAAAAACGTTTCTAAATATACATAACAGTTATTCATTCACACAATATAACGAATTCTTCATAACCTTACAAAAAAAAAAATCGAAGCAAAGGAACAATGGTATTTGTTTTTATTTCATTCTTACACAATATATAAATATAAACGTTGTTTTTTATTTCATTTATGAAATATGTCATGCATATTATAATAAAACCTACACTAATATAATGGGATAAAAAAAACCCAATTGATATTAAATAGTCAACTTTAAAGTAACACTTTTATGTACAATTCGTTGCAAACATTGAAACACAAACTGTAAATGTTCAGTTAAAAGTACAATATTTTTCGAAAACATTCCTTTATTTTAAGCGAGTTATGATGGGTGAAAGATATTTTTTTTAAACGAGACTTAAAATGTATATTTTCAACAATAGCAACATTATGTTAGAAATAACATGTCATTTTAAGTTCATATACCACATTTGGTTTTATACAAACATTCATAGTATTGGTTATACTGACGTACTTGTTTTTTTTTTTTTTATTTTTTATTTATACAATATGAGAAAACAAATTTAAAACGGAAATCCACATAAGTTGATTAACTTAATTATTTTTTTAAGTTAGGAACTGTTTTCAAGGTGCCATTACCTTTTTTATCGCAACTTGAATGGATTCCAAACATATTTTTGTATAATTGGGTTCCATTACATTGCTTTTATTATGTATAAGTTTTCTATATTGGTCTTTTTTAATCCTCCTTAAGGGAATTTTAAATACGTTATAATAATTAAAAAAATATGCGTTAATATGCTGCAAACAAAGTTGACTATTTTCTACAATACTAATATTTAGTGATCGGTGCAATACAAATCCATATTTGAAATTGATTTTCATTTAAAAAAAATTAATAAAGTATAATTAATATTGGCATTCCAAAAAACCAATTTCAATTTATTTGTATTTTTGATGATATGCTTTATATCTTTTTTACCAGTTTTTTTTTCTTCTACAATATGTTTACTAATGTAATTAATTGTAATCATAAATATTAAAAAAAAAGTATAAATAAACAGCAATTAAAAAAAAAATTAAGAAAGAGTAATAATAAATTTTATTTTATACTTTCTTCTCTCCTATAACTTAAAATAATTAATTTTTCGTTCTAAACGAATCTATCATGCATTTGCTTTACTCTCAAATTGTTTAACAATTCTTTATAAAGTTTTTACGTATAATGGTTATTAATTATTATCATTATTGAATTTAATGTATGAAAATTTAATATTATTATGGATTTATTAATTATTATATTTATATATGAATGTATGTATGTGTTGTCTGAATATCTACCATTATCCACACACCAAATAAATAGATATTGGTGGATATATACATATAAAAAGTGTAATTTGGTAGTTTATTGTGTTCCTTCTTAACTTAACAGAAATCATTTAAAGAAAATCTTCAGAGAAAATAATATCTTAAAAATACAAAAAAGTAAACTATTAATTTCTACTATTGTATAGTGTATATATTTATTTAAGTTACATATAAAGTTATATTTTTTAATATTTCTTTTTTTATTTTTATTACAATGAGAAAAACAAAAGCCGAAAAAAAATATTTAGCATTTATTAAATTAATTTCTTTAAAACTAATAATAAATTGTAATTAAAGTTTTAATAAGAAACATCACATAGTTTGATTTTAGTCTTAAATTGAGATCATGATATAAGAAGCAAATGGTAACAAAAAGGGAAAAACAATTGTTTAATATCTCCAAAATTTATTAGTAAATACAAAAAAAGAAGAAAAACAAAACAAACACATAGTTTCTGCATAAAGAAAAACCTGTTTTATTAAATTAATTAAACATTTGACTTGATTTTTTTGTGTAATATCTTATGTTTTTGGCATACAAATATTGTATTAAGGTTTGTTTCAAAGTTTTGTTTGATTGATTTTAAAAACTCTTTAATACGCTCATAACAACCTCTCCTAATCATATTCACACTCATACGCCAGTGAGTATACATTATTATATGAACACATACAAATGAAACAAATCAAAAACAAAAAAAGAAAATAAATATATAAAATTTACGTTCTTTGAAACACTTATCACAATAAATATATAAAATCTTAAGTATTTAAGAGAAAAAAAATTACAATTTTTAAAGCAATTTTCTCAAAAAGAAAAAAAAAAAAAACAAAAGATATTATATATATAAAATTACCGACAAAAAAAAAGAAATTTTACTTGATCCGCATAAATTCTATATACTATATACAAACTTAAGAAAAAACACGAAAAAATAAATAATTAATATTAAAAATTTTAAATTATGTTATCATTGCACGCTCTTTAGATATGACATCTCAAAACAACAAACAAATAAAAATAAAAAACAATGCCTTAGACGACAGAATATATTTCTATGATTTTATTAAACTTTGTCTTTATATGTTTTTTTTTATTTAAGATAATATGTTTTATTAAGCTAAATTTAAAGTTTATTTTCCTTGTACAATGATATTCATCAAGTGAATAAAACAAAATCCTCTTGACATAAGCAACATTTTTCAAATTGCAATTAAATAAAGTCTTGAAAGTCAAATCGTTAATTTATTTTTTTTTTTAACAAAGTTTCTAAATTGTTTAAAACAGATATTTAGCTTTGAATAAACTGAGGTTTAAATGCCTGCTCTAAAAGAACGCACATAAAGTTATAAATCTGTTTCGTAAAAATAATTTTTCCTACTTGAATTTAAATATTCTTGTTATCATTTACTTGTTAATCTTGGATTTTATTTGTGCAAACAATTTTGTTGACTATGTTTTCTCTATTTTCAATCCACTTAAAAAGTCTACTACTTTATATTTTTCAAATGTTTTACAGTGTCATATTAAGTAATTTAAAGAATTTTATTTTTAATTTAAATATATAATTATATAATTAAAATTAACACTAGAAACTAGTCAATATTTTGTATAAGTTTAAATTGTTTTATAAGTCTTAAATTAATATTAATAAATATTAAAAAAAAAAAAACATAAGAATAAATAAATATTTTAAATCATTAAAAAATAACACAATAAAACACGCTCTAGTTTTTAATGCACGTACTTATAAATATATATTGAGAAAAAAAAATATAATACATTCGTAGTTGAAATTCAAATATATAAAACTCGAAAATTTATTAAAATTATTATAAACAACATACAAAACAAAGCAAAACAAAAAATATATATAATAATACAACTTTTTCCAATCAAATTTAGTATGATAAGCAGAAAATAAATCTAACATAATTTTATGAATTAAATAAAATATTAAGAGAAATACTTTTTAGCAAAATGAAAAATGAAAAAAAAACAATTCACAAAAACTGCTTTAAATCAAATTGAATATTATAACATAATAATAATAATAATAAACATCATATATACATATATAATAAACATGTTTGGAGAACAGAACTAAAAGCAACAATTTTTTTATTTTCATAAATTCCAAGTAATATTTGTAACAACTTAAGCAAAATAATAATTATTTATTTGTTATGTAAATTAAAAAAAAAAAACATGAAATAAAATATTCAAATTGTTTGCCTCACACTTTAATAACAGTATAAAAGATATTTATTAAAATAATTCACATTAAACAAAAATATATACATACATATATTATACAATATAATGTACTTACATTTGAAAAATGGTTAATAAAAAAGAATAAAAATTACAAACAAGTTTAGCCTTTTCAAGCAATTCTAAAAAATAAAAACAAATGAAAATTTAAATTAATATTAAATTTAAGTCAAATAAATTATTAAAATAATAAACTCCAAACACAACTTTAATAGGCTCATTGTAAGAACACGAAGAAAAAAATGGTAAAAGAATAAGTTTTGAATAAACGATTACAAATTTAACAAACAAACCAAGCAAAATCGTTGGCTTAGAATATGTTTATCTCATTTGGAAAACAGTTGATATCAAGCAAGTTTTCTCAAGACAGTTTCAAGCTTACAAAAACACATAAGAAAATTAAGAAAATTTGAATTCTCATTTCAGTTTTCTTCTAATGCCTTGAATAATCACAAGAAATTTAAATGGATGTACACGCGTGAATAATGTTTTAATGTTTAAATTATATTCTCAAAAATACTATAACAGTTTTTGTATATTTTCCTATTAAATGGTCTCTAATGTTTGGAGAATAAAAACAAAAACAGAACAATATCTTTAGCTAGAATTGTAATTAAGTAACTAAAGCTTTACTTTCTTCAAAGTCTTGCAAATATGGGCCTGCAGTTTCTTTAAATGTTGTGCTACTTTTCAAATATTGAAATAAATTATTGGGATTTACTATCAAGAATCTTTTCCACTTTAAGAAAATTTATTACACATTTTAATTGTTCAAAAAACAAATAAACAAAGAAATTCAAAGGACACTTTTTGTTATATGCTACATGAAAATAAAATTATTTTATTTGTTATAAATGTCTCTTGTCAGCTTTTTAAAAAATGGCTCTGAATTTTAACACTTTTCGCAAACTGATCGTTCTATTTTACTTCTAAAAATAGATAATGATTATTCCCTCTATAACATATAATTGATTTTAAAAACAAAATCAATAAAATTAATTACGAATTAAATGAAAACAGATTCAAATACTCGTAAAAAATATTGATAAAAATTAAATACAAACAATATAATAACTTTCAGAAAATAAAAGAAAAAAATTTTAGTAAATTATTTAAACAAGGACAAAAAGGAAAGAAAACAAAAAATATATATATATTTAAAATAATAACATACTGCAAACTTAAAACCAACATGAACCTAACTAAGCTACATTTCTACTTAAAAGAAAATTAATAAGAAAAAAAAACTAAAATATACTATACTATTAAATAAAAGAAAAAAAATCTAAAATTGCTATTGTGGAACACATTTTTTTACTTATACATTTATATTTTTTAAACAAAACTTAATATTATTCAATTTTATGAATTTAATTATACATAAATAAATAAAATAAATAAATATTTAAAACATAAATTAAATTATATTAAAAGAAAAGAAAAGTAACAAAAAACGAAACAAAAAGAAAAAAAAAATACCCAAAACTTATTAATGGAGAATTAACCAATGAACAAAATATAAAACAAAATAATAATAATAAATAATGTTTATGGAAAATTCATTTCAAAAGCCAAGTGAATAAGAGATAATGACAAAGAAATACAAAAACCTATAAAAATTAAAAATTCAATAAAAAATTTAAAATACAAAACACCAAATTCTTAGTTTTATTTCATTGTGTAATACATATATTTTAATTTATAAAACAACTAGCTGTACCCTGCGCGCGTTGCTACGCCTCCAACTAAAACAAATTTGAATCATTTTATTGATTTTGTTCATTTAAAAAAAAAATTGACATAAACTTTAAAAATGTAAAGGTTTTCGATTATGAACATTTATTGAAGTGCTGTCGGAATTTGGTAATACCAACTTATAAGCCTTCGTCGGCTCATGCGCAACAACTTTGCTAAAGATCATAACATAATCAAATGCACAGTTTACGATTTAATTCATTTTTAGTAATATTCAGTGGCTCCACCTGTCGGAAATTAGTCATACCAACTTAGAAACCTTCCCCGGCTCATGCGCAACAACTTTGCTAAAGGTCATAACATAATCAAATGCACAGTTTACGATTTAATTCATTTATTGTAATTCTCAGTGGCGCCACCTGTCGGAAATTGGTCATACCAACTTATAAGCCTTCGTCGGATCATGCGCAACAACTTTGGTAAAGATCATAACATAATCAAATACACAGTTTACGATTTAATTCATTTTTAGTAATTTTCAGTGGCTCCACCTGTCGAAAATTGTTCATACCAACTTAGAAACCTTTGTCGGCGCATGCGCAATAACTTTGCTAAAGATCATAACATAATCAAATGCACAGTTTACGATTTAATTCATTTTTATTAATTTTCAGTGGCGCCACCTGTCGGAAATTGGTCATAAAGATCATAACATGATCAAATGCATAGTTTGCGATTCTATAAGGTACATACAAACATACATTCATTTTTATATACTCGTATATAGATAGATAGATAAAAAAAAATTGTTTGTTTTATCAGTAATTTTTTATAAGTTTATAATTTTCTTATTTATGTATACTTATAATTCGTTAAATAGGCATTTAATAAGAAAAAACGATAATGTTATTACCATCAGACAATAATGTTATTACCATTTTACAGCCCACGCATTATATTACAATTTCATAAAATCCGATACCTACGGATTAGTTTCCTTATCTTACGTTTTTCTGTACATACTATGTGTTTTATCGATGTCCTGATATATATTTTTAATTTATAAAAACTATATGCACTGTAGCAGCAGGCCTTCTCCCAGAGATTCATTGGTGCGTTGAGATCCTTCATAAAAAGGATGACGAAAGAAAAGGAACAATGGGGTGGGTGGTGGAATGAGACTTAAGAAAAGAAAGAAAGAAAATTAAACTATCCACCAATTATGCCTCAGAGTGACATAAAATCCTATGGAGAAATATTCTAAAGACATTTAGTCTACCAGTTCCTCAACAAATCGACTACCAAGTCATCTGTTATAGGCAGCTAGCTTTACAGTACGGCCCTTATGCATTTCATTGCCAGTAATGTCTCAATGACTACGTAAACAGTACAGTCTAATCTGACATAAGGTCACTTAACAGCCATTTACACTCCAAGACCCGATGTGACCTAAAATTATGTTCTCTCAAGGCCTTCAGTGTTGCCTGGTTACGCAGGCCGAAACGCCCTTTAATTCAGGAAAATGGTTTTTAGTACACTAAATCCGAATCCAATCTCAGAATTGCTTAATCACCACGGGTTTTCGAGGTGTCTTAACCTAAAATTGAAAAAAAGTTGGTTTTTGGCTATATTTGACATGATCAAAGGCCTGACTAAGCTTTTTGATGCGCAGAATCCGTATCCGACTACAGAATTGCTTCATTTCTACAGGTTCTCGTGACCACTTAACGTAAAATAAACGCGTTCATTATCTATATTCGAGTAGATATTATGTCGCGAATTAATTTTTTTCTGAATCTCGTTTACAATAAAAAAATAAATAGGCCTTTAACCACGAAGTAACAATAATAATAATAATTTCACTGAAAGATTATGTAAGAAATGGTCTTATTATAGATTAAAGGCTTATGATGGATAATTAACATTTTTAAAAATTTATTTTAAATATTTTTCGGCCCAAAGACGTTCCATAATATAAAAAAATTGTTTTTTTTATGGGATTAATACTTTTGGGTTATTTTTTGCCAAACAAACTTGTTTAAAAGCACGAATTTTAGTAAATAATTCTAATATTAGATGGAATTGGTTCATATAGACGTGTAAAATAATAAATAGGCTTCCAACTCATAGTTTAATAGATTTTGTTTTGTATTTCAGATCTTACGGGTAATCTCTTTATAACATCAACATATTTTTCAGGGTGTATGTTATTATTTCTTTGTGAATAACGAACCGCTTAATAAGAAGAATAAAATTAAAAAATATGCAAGAGAGAATAATCGAAACAAAACATATGCACGTGCGGTATCGTTATATTGAAGATTTGTAAAGAATAGTTTTATTTATAATAGTTTTTTTTGTTTTTTTTTAATTAAAAAAGTAATAATGTCTACCAATATAGAGATTATAATTGGTACATATGAAGAATTCTTATTGGGTTACAAATACGAATTGAAAGTAAGTAGAGAAAAAGATTTAAAACAATTGCATTTGGACAAAAAATTTATTTGTTTTGAATACAGAACGAAAAGCCGTCTCTTGTTCAGTCATTTGCCGACAAGTCTCATTCTGGTTCAATCAGATGTGTTGCCATACAGGAACGCTGGTTGGCCAGCGGTGGTTCCGATGATCGTGTATTTATTTACGATATGAGCACTAGGAAACAGTCTCAGGTATGTACGATAGAAACCAATATCGAAATTAAGTCTTTTTATGAGCATGATTTGTTTTCGACTTTAGATTTTGCTTTCACATGAAGGTACCATTAACTCTTTGGCATTTACACCTGATGGCACACATTTGTTATCTGCCGGTGATGATGGGCGCATGATTGCTACACGTTTAAAGACTTGGTTTACTGAAGCAACATGGAAAAAGGCACATAATGGTTCTTCCGTTACGCATGTGAGTTGCCATCCAAGTGGAAAATTGGCCTTATCACTAGGCTCAGATCTTGTGCTGAGAACGTGGAATTTAGTGAAAGGACGTGTAGCCTATAAAACAAATTTGAAAAGTCGCAACACTTTAGGTGCCCAACCCGATTGTTTAGCTTGGTCTCCTACGGGAGATTATTTCACAATTAGCGGCCAACGTGTTGTAGAATTTTGGTCAATTAAAACTGCGGATGTTTTGCGTTCTCAAAAAACCAAATCTAAACCCATATGTTTGACATGGATAGCTGATGATGTGTGTCTTGTGGGTTTAGAAGATGGTAAAATTTTATGGCTTAACGCTGAGAATGAAGAGGAAAAGGTAAGTTATTTGAACAGTAATTCTGATTTTATTTAACTAAAATGCTTTTCTTTTAGGAATTTGCTGCACATAATGCCAGAGTCAAGGCTATGTGTGTTTTTAAGGATCATCTTGTTACTGCGTCAAGGTAAATAGGATTTTTACAGACATACAGACATAGATTATTAAAGACATCTGTTGGAAGAATTATGAAGTTTTCATAAAATTGCTCAGCAAAACTAAATGTATTTTGGTTTTAATTAATAGGTATATGTTAAGATTAAAAAATATAAATTTGTGTTTTCTAAATTTTTCAGTTCTGGTGAAATCAAACTTTGGCAAATATTGTTAACAAATCGAAAATTAAAGGAAATTGCTACAACAAATATAGGTTGTCGTCCAACATGCATAAGTATATTAGATTTGGCACAATTTGGTGCCAATTATGTAATAAGCAATACATTGGAAACGAAAGATACGGAAACAAAACCGACAACCTCAAAGTCAAAAACACCGCAACGAGGTGTAGTCACAATTGAATATGACAATGAGGATCCAGAAAGTAGTGACGATGATGAAGAAGAAAGTGAAATAGATGATGCAGATGAGGATACCGAAAACGAAGCGGACAGTGTAGCTGAAGAAGATAATGACGACAATTCAAATGATAACGACGATGGCATTGAAGATGATGATGAAGACAGCCTTGAAGAGGAGGAGGATAGCGACAATAGCGACCGAGAACCTGAAATACCTTTACCCAAATCCCGTAAACATAAATTACAAATTGCTAAAAGAAAGGAGGACGAAAAGAAAAAACAAAAACTGGACAACAATAAACAACAAAGTAATAAAATAGAAAGGCAAAAAGAAAAAGTACCGCAAAAGAAAAATAAACAAAAGTCTAAGAAGTAGATGTTGAAACAACATTATTTTTTATTTTTTTCTTAATAGAATGTTTTATAATAAGATGAGATGTAAAATATTTGTTAAATAAAAAAATTGTTTTTTTTTTTTAACAATTGACGTTTTTATATGAGAACCTTAACTAAAAACATTTTACGATTTTACTTCCAGCCATTACTATTGTATATGATTTATGTATACTAAATGAAAAACCACAGAGTTTAAAACGCACATAATTACTTTCTATGATTGCTGCAGCCATGTAGCACTACGGTTGAGTTTGCAGCCAACAAAATATCAGAAATGAGAATAAAATCTAGGTTTGATAGTATGAAAGTGTTGCTATATAATATCCTTAGTCGCGATTTTGATTATCGTTTTCTAAGATCAACATTTCCTTAACAGGTAAACAATATAGAAGCCAAACTATAACGAACTTCTGTTTCATTTTTATATATAGGACATATTTGGCTTACATATGAAATGGTGTTAACAACCTTTTTCGTATTACTGTAATTTACTTTAAATAAACAAAGTCTGTTTTATTGTCTTTTGATAAACAAAAATAACTTTTCTTTATTTGTATTATATGATTGACTCGAAAGAGCTAAAACTTAACTGGCTAGATTAATTTAAAAATATGTTTGTTAAAACATTATCATCAAGAGATATTAATTATTATTATAAATATAACAAAAAGTTAACTTAATTAACAACTTTTAAAACAATAATTGTTTATAACAATAATATGACAATAAGGCCCTCATTTACTTACATATTTCACTTAAAATTCTATACAAAAAAATGTGAATTAGTTTTTAGAAACCAATATCGTTTTAAATGACTAAAACAAGAAATTTTCTTTCAATTTGGAGGCAGCTTGAAGAACAAACTAGATAAGATTAAAATAAAAAAGAAAAAAAAAAAAAACAAATGCCTTTTGAAAAATTAAGAATTTTCCCTAAAAAAGAAACGAAATATTTTTTGGCTTTTTAATATTTTATATTGAAAATAAATTGTCTTTGTCATCGCATTATCGCATCGTTATTAAGAGAAATTACTTCCACTGTTGTATTTCATAAATTCTGACTTACGAAAAAACAAAAGAAAATAATGTTGAATTTTAGCTAAATTGGTATTGGAGTCATACTTGCCTTGGTAGCTGAAATGTGGTCCTATTTTATGTAATTTTGTAAAACTATAATATTTTATATATAGTTAATTGTTTATAAGAATAAATAAAGAAATTTTAAATTTAATTCATCCGCGTTTTGAAATTGAATATGTTTAATATTAAAATCTCTTTGAATCCAAAAAATTAGAATTGATAATGAAAACAAAAACAGAGTTCCAGTCTCTGGATTTTAATATTTTTTCTAATGTTGTTTATTCTGAGATAATGACAGATCTTCAGGAATTAGATTGAATATTGCAATACAACACATTCATTTCAATTAAAAGATTATTATTTGTATAGTAAAAGGAATTCTTCACTAAAAATAGTTCGATAGTTACGCTAAATTTATATTGTTTGGATAAACCTTTGTCTTAAGCTATTTGCAGCACATGTAAACCCCAATTGTTGAATTGATATCAAAAGCAGAAAGTAAACAGAAATTAACAAACAATTATTGCACATTGTGTAATATGTTAAATGTAATAATTATGAATATTTAACAAATATTTTAATTTGTTTAACTAGAATTAAATAAATATCATCACTTTTAACATATTTTGTATATGAAAATATTGTTAAACTACATACATACATACATGCGTACATGTACATATACATATGTATAAAGAGATATGCATACATACACTCAGAAAACAATGTGTAGAGAATACAATAATGATAAACAACAAGTTTAACGCTTTTGTTCAGTGCAATTGGCAGCTACTTCGGCCAGTATGAGTAAATCTGAGGTAGACGACGATGTATTGTCATTTGAATTGTTACTATTATTATTGTTTTCGTTAATTATATTAGTGTTGGTATTATCAATAAGAATATCAACAGATGTAGGACTTTGTAGTGGAATGATTGTTGATGATGTTTCTTCTGATGATAGATTAACGTCTAGTGATGTGGTCGATTTAGTGTCTTTTTCCATTGACTGCATGCCTTTCGATGTTGTGGGCCCTTCTTGAAAATAACAACAACCGTTAATAGTCAAGGGTAACAAAGATGCCACTTCCTGTTCTATGGCTGAAATATCACGTCGTGTAATACTTTCTTTACGAGCCTTACGTTTTTGACTACCCACCGCCATTGTAGTGGTATTTTTATGTGATGCATTACGCATTTGTTGTGTGGCTTGTGGAGATTTATTTTTATTGTTAATAACATTAGCATTGTTGTTATTACGTTGTCCTCTCTTTCTGCCGTTTGCTGAGAATTTCTTTTTCTTTTTGGTGTTACGTTTACGTTGTAGATATTCATCTAAATCTAATGCCGGCAATTCCTTAATTCTTTCCTCTAAATCAAAACCGTTTAAGTCATATGACAAAATGTTATCTGACTCAGATACTGAGCGTTTTTGGCAGATATTATTGTTTGCAAAATTATTATCGTTATTATTTAAATTTGTAAAGTTTTGTTTTATATTCATTTCACTATTAACAGCAGTATCATTAGCGCCCGATAGACGAGTGGAGGATTTGGACTTCTTTATGGCTGTAACTATTTGTCCAGAATTTATTAATTCTTGATATCTTTTACCCTTACAAGAGCGTGCATTTTTCTTTTTTGGCTCCATAATATCTTCTTCGCTACTGTTGCTCGAAAAACTATTCTCATTGTAAAAACGTCTTTTAAGGCTATTTTCCTCCAATGTCTCAGCAGTAATATGAGCACTCATAAATTGTGATGTTTCGCCTAAAGCTTGCTGCAGGTCAGCACATTGTTTTGTAGATTTCGATTTGTTTTCCATTAATTGACTTAAATCGCCCATTTGTGCTTCATCGGCTAGTTTAAAGTAATTGTTATTGCTGTTATGGCTGCTAATACTACGTTTATTATTGCTTATAGTTTCATCTTTTTCTTCCTGATAGTCTTGGCCAAAGCCACTAGCTGGCCGAGTTGTTAGGGTACGTAATGGTGGTGCTGGTAATTTGTACCATTTAAAGTTGGGATTAGCTGAAAAGAATGCATCTTTGTTCTAAAAACAAAGAAACCGATGGAAAATATTGAACCACCATTGCAACTAATAAGATGATGCCAAATTTAATTTACCTGTTGAGCTAAATTCGTAAAACACTTTTTGTCATTATCGTCCAAAGAGGCCCACCAGTCTCCCAAAATTTTGGTAATGGCTCTGAAAGATGATTAATGGCACAGAAAATAAATATATTTGTCAATTTGTTGTGTCATAAAAATATATGTATGTAGATGGAATGATAAACAGACAGACTACATATAAAAGTGGCCGCAAACTTAAAACCAATATTTTTATATTTCTACATATGTGAGAATATTTTAAAAATATTAAATTTACCTGTTTTCCAAGTTCTTATAACGTTCTTTAACTATAGCACGATGACGTTTACAAAAGATTAAAAACGCATTCATGGGACGACGAGCATGATGATCTGGTTTAACTGCCACATTAGAATCATCAGCAATATGATGAGCGACATTTAATGAGTTTGGCATTGCCACAGGAATGATAGCCGAATGTGTCTCCACAGTTTCAACATCAACGTCTATATGGGCCTCGTCATCTTCGTTGATGTTTTTAATTATTTTACTATTGGCCACATTTATAGGCTGCATAAATTGCGTAGGTTTTTGAGCACGTGCTTCAACTCTGATACTATTATGGATTTTTGTAAAAAGAGCACCGTCGGACGAAGTCGAAAGTTTTTGTAATCTTTTTCTTTGTCGCCGCTTCATTATATCTCCATAGTCGGCATATAAAACGTAAGGATATTCGTCGTTGCTCAACTCTAAACGTTCGTCATATTCACCATTATCGTATTCTTTATCGACCTCATCATTGTCTTCTTCATCGTCCTCCTCCTCATCGTCTTCTTCATCATCCAAGTAACTGCTATGACGACTACCGTGTGGTGACTGATTGTCATTATCATCGTCTTCATATGATTTTAATTTTGCATAATTATGAACGCTTTCAATGTGACGATATGCATTGTTCTGATCTTCAGTACGTTGAGGTGCACTTGTTACTCTACGCTCTACTATTACATTTTCAATGTCAGGAGTTTGTTGCTCTCTTTTAATATCACAATTATTCTGATGATATTGTTTTAAACAAAACTGGTCATTACTATTATCATTCATTTCAGTCCTTATTAAATCATTATTATTGTTTTTGATAGAAATACTATTATTGTGATATTTGATTTTATTTAAATCTAAATTAAAGGCACTTTTTGTTTGTATATTTGTAATAGGGGTTTCTGCTTTTACAATTCCTGAATGTTCCATATTTACAACATCTATTACATCGTGATCACCATTAACAATATGATGATGATGTTGCTTTGTAAGATCTTCTTTATCGTTATCATTTTGTACACCTGATGAGGCACTTAGATTGTTGCATAAGGTACGAAAATTATTCCAGCAATTATTATTTTGCAATTTGGTATGATTTTCCACATGTTGTACTTTAACCCGTTCCTCTTGACAAATTTCATCATTTATTTGCTGTTGTTGTTGTTTATTTAAATCAATAGTAGTTTTACTGTGATTAATAATATGACTGCCAAACGTTACAAAGGATCTTGTTGGTGAAGATGGTGGAAGAAACTTGGTTGTGGTTGTTGTTGAGCTAAATTTATCCATGGTTATTAACTTTGGTTTTAGAAATTCCAAAGTATTTACACTATTGATCATTTTTATAGTTGTATATTCGTCTAAACGATATTCTTAAAAAGCATCACAAACTGAAATTAAAAGAAAAACACACTATATTTTAAAAACATGCATTATAGGAAGAAATAAATAAATTTTATTTATTTATTTATTAATTACAATACAATTACAAATTACATTCTAATTATATACGAGCGGAGTAACTTGACCATATGCTCGGTGTAGTGTCACAGACCAGAGTCTCTGGTGGATGTCGAACCCACGTCCCTCACGCTAATAGTCTAGCACACTACCCACTAGACTACCAGCGCACCCGAAAATAAATTTTAAAAATTAAAAAAGAATATGTAATCATTCCGGCACTAGGTTAGGTTAGAGGACGTGTACTTGTCAGTTAAGACAAGTACAGTACCCGGAGGTCGTTATTGACCCATTGTACAACGTCCTTAGAGAGGGAAGGAAATAGAGGGTATAGGATGAAAGGAGGGCATGTAGGTAAGGGGGGAATGGGAAGCGGAGGAATCATACAGAAAGAAACAGACACAAACAAAAAAGGGGGAGAGCGCGACTACACTTATGAAGCCCTAGCACCTCTCAACCAGCCCAAGCTGCTAATGAATCTGTGGAGAGCCTTGATGTCGGCTCTCGACACAGAATTCAAGCTCTTAAAGAAGGCCCTGCCAAGGGTGCTCAACCTACCACGGGCTGGGCAGTTACAGAGGAGGTGTTCGATAGTCTCTAACTCCTCCTCATCGCAACATACTCTGTAATAGTCCGGCTGGGATCTGTTCCAGATCCCCGTCAGAGACCTAATCTCGCAGTGCCCCGTGATTCCGGCACTAACTTTAAGGAAAATTCTATTTTGTGAAGTTTCAAAAATATCTATCAACATCGAATATTATTATTTGAGAAATTTTTCGTGGCAACTTTATTTCACTCAGAGTTTTCGCCCGCTGAGGGTTAGTCGCCTAAAGAATATTTTTTTTTAATATTTCGTTTTATTCAAAATACCTACTTGAATCAGAGGTTGAATCACGAACTTTTGTCTAATAAGCAAACACATTATCTACTAGACTACGGCTACGTAATATATGTATATCTCAAGATTATTGTGTAATAAATGACCTACGGTCCTTTTGTTGGCCCATAGAGATTTTGGATCAATGAAAAGGTTACAGTGTCAAACAAACAAAAAATACTCTGGTATTATTGGTTCGTAATAAATAATATTTACCAATTTTAACTTTTTATTAAATAAATTATAATAAATAATATTTAGGAATAATGGGTCCACAGAGTGTTCTAGTTGAATAAAATATATTTGCATTTAAAAACTTCTATCAGTGTAATAGAAAAATGTTCTGGCAACTTTAAAAATGAGGAAAGCTTTAAAGAATTAGAAAAAAAAAACTGTTTACAAAACAAAGTATTGTTGTATCAACAAACTATTCACAACTACATTCTAAAATTAACCGCGAATAAAACTCACACACACACTACGCCATTGAGTAAAACTCAAAAAAGCAAAATTTGCAGGTGGAAGAAGAAGAAATAAAAAAGTGTAAAAAAAAAATAAAATTGCATAGAAAAATTAAATGGGATCACTCTCTCTTTCACAAAAGGAATTTTGGTTATCATTTTCAGATTTATGTACGTATAAAAAAATGCAATACATACTTTTTATTTATTTTCATTTAAAATTAATTTTTTGGTTTAATATGTATTTCATACATTTATTTTTATTAAAAAAGAAACAACTTTAACTCACTATATTTTTATTTTCAAGTTATGTGTACACATATGTATACTGTGTTCAAAAACAATTTTTCTATTTAGAAATATGTATGTGTAGAAATACCAAAATAATAATTGATTTTGATTTTTTACTGCACTTTTTTGTTTCTTTGGTTTTTGATGGTTTTCTAAATTTACTGTTTGTATTTTTATGAATGCGCTACGTGTACACCGACCGATACGCAACTCAATTAGCCAGAATGGAAAAAATTAATAAATAATGACAAGACTATACTACAGGAGCGTTTAAACAACGAACAATACGAAAAACCACTAGTGAACAACAACGAGCATAGCAGTACATCTCACACACCCCGCCAAAGCAAAGAATAACAACAGTTGAGTACATATTCACTCACTCACACACATAAACAATTCAATTGTTGTTTTCTTTTTTCTTCTTGAACTTGATTATTATTGTTCAATGAGAAACAATAGTTTTTATTATTCCTTTCACAAAAATTATTTTAAAATGAAATTTAAATTCAATTTTATTAATCTTTTATTGGATTTTATAAAAATTTAATTTATAAAAACTTAAAATTTTAGGGAAAATTTCACTTTTTACCTAAAAAAAATTAGGCAAAATGACTCAATTAAACTCACTCACCCCAGTGCAGTTTCTTGCGCTTTCATACTTTTTTCAATTGTTGCTTTGTGTTCTTTTCTTTCTTTTTCTGTTTCATTTTTTCTTTTTGCAAACAGCTGATGTATGTTTTTTTTTCTTTACATAAAAATTGTTTTGTTTGTAAATAATAACATAGATTTGTTATCATCAATTATTTACTATTTGTTGATATATAATATTTATTTTAATTATTTAAGAAATATAATTTTACTTACAGTTGCACTGATATGTTGATGATGTCAAATTTGATTTGACTCTAATGAAGAAAAAAAATTTGCGAAGCAATTCATTTCACAAATTCATTCAACGCACTCGAACAGTTTCTATCTCTCTTTTACACTTGAAATAATGGCAGATGGGTTGCCAAGTTTACAACTAATCTTATGAAGTGTTTTGTTAATGTTTTCCATATTGAATAGGTACATACACAAATATTTATTCTTCTCTTTGTATGAGAAGTAGATAAAACGGTGGAAGGAATAGATCCTTTAAAAAATTGCATGCAAACTAATCACCAGATTTGAAGAGATATTTTTATGAAACTAATTCTTTCAAAATATGTGAATTTGTTAGATTCAAATAAAAATTGCTAATAATTTGTAGATCTTTAACTTAGCAGATATTTTTTTTCTATATAAGGTATATAGTATATAAATATATAAAAAGCCCAATTAACATATTACAAAAATGATAAATTTGCATATTTTATGGCAATCCTTTGCCGTGAACTGACATTCTATTTGCTTAACAAGAGAGAAAGAAATAAATACTGTATTTAACTTGAATGCAATATTTTACCAATTTATTTTTATTTTGTTTTGCTTTTCTTCTTCTTTATATTATATACATATGTATATTGTATACGTATATTTTGTAGTTTTCTATTTTTTTTTTCATCAAACAATATTTAATGTTTGTTGTAATATTAACTATTACGCTATAGCGTATATGGATTGTTACAAATGGGTAAAATATACAAAAGGAAAAACAACAATAACAAACAAATTAGGAAATAAATATGTAGGTGTGAGTTCGATGCTCGTCGTGCGTTTAATATTCGAGTGCATTTTTGTGTGTATGAATTCAAGAAGAATACACACAGTTGTTGTCGTTGTTACTATTTAGCTTTGTTTTCATTTTAACTGTATAAAACGTTCAAAAATTTTCAAGGTCACAAGGCACGTCAAGAACACAAATTCATAATACCAACACATAGACACAAAAAAAAATAGTACTTGCAAAATACATACATTTACCCCCCTAACTATTATTGTTGGTATTTCTTATATTCTTGTTGTCGTCTAGTCGTCTCCCTTCCACCACCCATAATAAATTAACAGATAATCAATGTTTATGTTATGCTTGCCATTATAATTTCTATATGTATGTTATATTTGAATGTCGGTTTGTCGGTCACTTAAGATCATTATTGTCATCATCATCGTATCTTTTGTTTGGTATTATACTGTTTGCAGTAGCAGAGCAGTCGCCGCATGTTCGTTTTCAGGGTCATGAAAATTCGATTTCGAAATTTGTTCTTGCTTCTGTCCCTTTTTTCAATAAAACGAAAAGTAAAGAAAAAGAATTTTGAAAATAAAAACAAAGATTTGTTTCAGAATTTTGTGAAGAGCGTATTATCTCTCATCTTTTTTAAGTGATTGTTGTGTATTGTGATTCTTGTTATTGTTTTTCAGGTGATTTGTGTTTTAATGTTTTTTTTTGTTTCATACAGCAACCAAACTGTACTGTATGGTGTTTATAAGGGGGTAGACAGACAAAAGTGACACGTTCAATGCAAAATATTCGTATTGTTGTATATAAAAGACGGAAATAAACTGCGGTCAAAGACATTTCATGATACATTTTATATATTATTGTGTTGCATTGTATTAAATGAACATACTAAGTACGTGCATACACAGTATATACATTTACTACATACCTACAATGTACTATATATGTACGTACATAAATTTGTACTTATAAATGTTCTTAATTTTTTTTAAACAATATTAAATAACTTGTTTTCAAAAGTTATAAAAGTAAGTTTTTTTTTATTTTATTTATAAAATGTGATTGTTTTAGTTTTCTCATATTGTACAATACACATGCATATATAGTGCACACATGTGTGTATATAGATAAAAAAAATCTAATGCATTGATTAGAGTACAACAACCTTTTTAAGAAAATAAAACTCACTCACGCACATACCTACAATTAGTAATACAGTAATAATAGACAAATACAGACGCAACCCATATGCAAATAAATATTTCATAATAGATTGAAAGTCAAGATAAATAATACTCGTACACTAATGCGCAGTTAATAATTAATGCTATTCCCATTTTAGAACACATACAAATATTTATCTATTTACAATACAATATTTTGCACATAGCAACAAACAGTTTTATTTATTTTTTTTAATTGTATACTCTTATACCATATAGCGTTTCATAGCGTTTCGTTTGACCATAACCTCAAAAGATGGAAAATAATTGGGTTTTTGAGACGTTTAATTAATGGGAGAGTGTTTGTAATGTCTAGAGCGAATTGATTAAGAAAAATAATAAGAAAAAATATTAAAAAAAGGTTCTATGAAAACTTTAAAGTTTACCACTGGTTATAAAAAATCCCCTGTAACTATCTTTCTGATATTCCAACAAAATGTACTTTATTCATACGGATCATCTTCTAAGATGAAAACTTTTAAGCCTAATTTATCTAAATAATGAAACATAGTTTTTGAAAATTAACTTTTTAGGAAAATCTTTTTAAAATTTACACAAATTTTTCTAACACTAAGGTCTACATTCTTAAATATCTTGTCACTGGCAGAATGTCTAGTACAATTACAAATACAGTCTAACGTCAAATCCGAATAACGGGTTTGAAATGCTCTCAGAGATATTTGTGTTTATTTGCCTTTAACAAATAATTTATTGTTTATAACCTATGTATCGGGTCCTCCATCTAACGTTTTTTTTCAACTAGTGCTTATTTCGTGAATGGTAACACTTAGCTCATGTCTGATTTGACAGATAATTAGTTTTATCCTTCCGCTGAACGAATATGGTTGTGTATACGCTTGAACAACGCTGGGAAATATTGCGACATTACTTTGAAAATCATGGCAAATTTTGGGGAAAAAAATCATCTTTTCAGATGAAGATCATTTTGATCTTGGCGGGTATGTAAACAAGCAAAATTGTCGCATTTGGGGCACAGAAAACCCGCACGCATACATTGAAAAGCCGACGCACCCAAAACGAGTCACTGTTTGGTGCGGATTTTGGTCCAGAGGCATAATTGGGCCATTTTTCTTTGAAAATGAGCAAGGAGTGGCCTAACGACCGAGGAGCTAGAGTATTATCTCAAATAATATTTATTATACTTGTATATCGCTGTATGCTATATAATTATTAAACTAAGGGCCATTATTACAACTTGCAGTTAACTAAAGGTAGGATTTTAACGGGCAGATAAATTGTTTTTCATTATTATAAGTGGACAATATGGTAGAAGTGAGCGTTAAGCTAAAGGGAGGATCATCCTACCGGTAACTTTTAGGGCCATTATTACAACTTGCCGTTAACTAAAGGGAGGATTTTAACGGGCAGATAAATTGTTTTTCATTATTATGAGTACCCAATAAGATAGAAGTGATCGTTAAGCTAAAGGGAAGATCATCCTACCTTTAACATTTAAAGGTCACTTTATGTTTGAACTTGCCATATCATATACTATTTTCGATATGGCAGCTTCAAATTTAAACAAAATGAGCATATACAACAAAAAAACGAAGTCCGCTGTTGCCACTGCGTTAAAAAAAAACTTGTTTAATTGAGCAGTTTTATCGACTTTGCTCCGGCACTGCCATATTTTAATTTTATTTTATCTGTAAGTTGTAATAACGAAAATAAGTTAAAGGTAACTTTGCCGTTCACTTTAGCTAAAGGTACCTTTAACTAACCCCAACTTTAACGGGAAGTTGTAATAATGGCCCTTAAAGTTAAGTTTATGTCTGAACTTGCCATATTATATATTATCTTCAATATGGCAACTTAAAATATAAACAGAATGAGCATATACAACAAAAAAAGGAAGCCCGTCGTTGCCACTGCGTTTAAAAAAAAAAAAACTTTTTTAATTGAGCAGTGTTATCGACATTGCTCCGACACTGCCATATTTTTGAATAAGTTAATTTTATTTTATCTGTAAGTTGTAATAACGAAAATAAGTTAAAGGTAACTTTACAGTTCCCTTTAGCTAAAGGTATCTTTAACTAAACCCAAGTTTAGCGGCAAGTTGTAATAATGGCCCTAAGTTCGACAAATTTGTTTTGTTTTGTTCCTGTCTATGTCCATGTTAAAGTAAAGCGAATAAAGAAAGTCTAAACTTTGGACACCCCCGTTCGCTTTTCTTTTATCTCTACAAAACAAAGTTTGCAAAGTAAACTTTGAATATGCAAGAGGCATCATAGCTATCTTAATGGGAGCAATATCTGTCGTGTTTTAAACAGCACTTTTCACAAGAACAACAAGAAGCTAGAAAATACGGTATAGTGTAGCACAACACCATATACTGTTTCTGGGTCTGATTTCTTCATTTTAATTTAAAGTGCAAGTAAAAAAAAAAACCACAAAGTTAAAAATATAAAGATTAGAATTTATATATCGTATTATTGTGAATGCGAGTAATTAGACAAAGACTACAAGTTTATGTGATAAGAAAGAAATGTCCATTTAACCAAATGAATAATCTTTTATATAAATAATATACATATATAAATAAAATATACCTACATAGGTATATAAATAAAAAAAAAAACTTTTGTAATACGTACAGGATTTCAGATATATTTTTTTACCATCTAATGAATAATTATATTGTAAATAAATAATTTATTATGCAACAATTATTCAGAATCCGATTCATACAGGAATTTCAATAATTTAAACTTTTAAAATTCAAAACTTTTGCTCTGGAAACTCTTAGCAGATAGGTATGTATTTTTTTAATTTCTTAGCAAACTTTTAATATATAAATTATATAAAGAAACACAAATTTAAACAATGAAATAAATGAATAATAAAGATTGCAGGCGAGAGCCAAGTAATATGAAAAGTGTATTTTTTTTTTTTAATAAATTATAAATTTTTAATGACATGAAATCGATTGTCTAATTGGTAACAGGCTATTTATAATTCTCACAATGAGACTTTTTATTTTATTGAGTTTTAACTTAATTCGAAATAATATGTTAATAAAAAGAAAAACATACTAATAAAAACAATTTCAAGATGTAGTAAATAAAAATGTCGTATTGAACATACGCCTTTAGTAATTTACGTCGAATTATGTAAAGTTAGAACTTCTTTCACGTGCAGTTTTGTTATGAACCTATTGAGAAGTGAGTTTGACAAGCAATTAATATTACAAAGTGTAGTGAATAGGGTGTTTGGTTTACAAGAGGGGGACTCGAAATTCATTACTTGGCTCCGACATCCCCTTAAGCAGTCTTGAGAAAAGCTCTGAGTGAAAGTCGTCATAAAAAATTCTTTAAATCGTACTGGCTTGACTATAAACTGTAGACCTTGCCACTCATGGACATAAATAAGGCACACAACATGGGTGATGTGAGAAGCCTGGCTCTAATCCTGATTAAAAGCTTTTAATTTCTAATAATGTGTGTAAGTACATATATATTGTAAAATACAATGTCAAATAAATTTCACAAAAGAGTGCCCTGGTAATCTAGTGTGTGGTAGTGTGCTAGACTATTAGCGTGTGGGTCGTGCGTTCGATTCCCACCAGAGACTCTGGCCTGTGACACCACACCGAGCACATGGTCTAAGTTACTCAGCTCGTATACATATAATTAGAATATAATTTGTAATTGTGTTGTAATTAATAAATAAATAAATTTCACATAATATTTATAAACAATTTTAAAGACGCACTGCATGAGCAGGTATTTAATATTCTTAACTTGGTTTGATTTATAATAAATGTAATCGTAATTATTGTATTACACAATTTTATGTAAGTCACACCCCTTAGAATACACATATTAAAAAAGTAAAGAATATTAATATGATTGGTGCCTACATATTTATAAAAATAAATTGTTGGTTAAAGATCGTTTTTATTTTACTTTTTTATTCAGGGAAATAACCGATATACAAAATGTTACACATGCTAGTATAGAAATTTTAAAAATGGCGTTTTATTACGAAATTAATCGGTAACTGTATGTACATATGTATATACATATATAAACTAAATTACGGTGCAGTCACATAATTTTAATTTTAAATTAAATAGTAAATAAAAATTCACTTATTAAAATAGAATTAATATTGGAAAGTATTTTTAATACACATTATTTACATACAAATTACACTATTTTTTCATTAAAGAAAATCCACAAAAATTATATTTTTCGAGATTTCATTTTTAAATTTTTAATGATATTAACGCATTGTATGGTATGTACATACATACATACATATGTATGTATCCTTTATTATACATTTATTGGGAGATAACAAACAAATGGTGGACTTAAAATTAAACAAAAAAAAAATATCTACTCAATGAATATGTTTGTTTGTCCATATCAATGTTTTTAAACAGAGAATAAAACTTAGATTTTTTTGTATTTTCTTTCAATAAAACAAAAAAAGAAGGAACAAATACACAATGCACGTATACTATTGTATTATAGTAGATATAATAAAAATGCAATAATCAAAATTTGTTTTTTTTTCGTTTATTTTATAATACAATATATGATAACAATTCATATACTATATGCAAAAATTTATATAGTATATGTATGTATGTATTTACCAAAAAAGCATATATTTTTTTACTGCAGGTGTAGTTGTTTATATTGTTGCTTTTTTCTTTTAAATTGTAATTTTGCAAAAAGATTTTAATTTTCTTTCATTAAAACCTTAATATTTTTGCATAAATTTAATGACTTACTTTTGTTTTATAAACTGATTTTGATTCCTTTAATAGCAAACTTCATTAATTTATAATTTAATTTAATATGAGAATTAAAATTGTTTTTAATAAAAAAAATCTGAACGCAAAATAAAAAACACTGTGACAAGTAGAAAATATACAAACGAATTAAAAATATAACGAAAAATAGCAAACATCTGTAAACAGGCAACGTCAACAAAATTTTCAGGGTTGGGCATGTTCAATTAAAATTCTTACAAAGGAATACTTTTACATAGCATGAAAGAGTACTACAAAATAAACAAACAAAATGGTATTTTTTTTTTAATTTTATAGGAAATTGTGTTATTAACAATGAAAGAAAAATTAAATAAAAGGTGTATTTATAAAGATGAATTTATAAATACTTTTTCATGGCAGCGAAAAACTTAACAGTAAGTTCAACGGATACAAAAAACATTTCTTATTTTCATTACAGTAGTTAAATAATAATGGTTAAATTCTTTTTGGTAAGAAATTAAACCATATTCTGGAAAATCTATTGAATCATGCGGTTTAACAAAAGTGTTTTTGCCTCAAAATTTTCTCAAATTTATTTCATAAAACAATGAAAAATTGTGTTATAATCATTTAATCATACGTACGGAAGTTAATTTGTGGAATCTATTTGTTATTATTAGTGTTCCCCTATAAAATGGAAAAGGAAAACTGTTCTGATCCGTTTAGTTAGAGGAAAAGTAGGTTCAAATATTCTATATCTACGTCTAGAAGTAGGATGGTATTAAGAAAACAACAACGATTTAAAGAAAATTTGAACATTTTCTGGGATTGTACACAAAGTAAAGAAGTTTTTGTTTAAAATATAAAGTCGGAGCTGTTACAAAAAAGTTTTAATGGCCATGAGTTCGATGTAATGAAAATATAGCAACCATTGGCATTTTTCAGCATATCTTTAAATATTTAAAAAGAAGAAGAAGAAGAAAAAATAAATTATCAAATAAATCTTTTTAAATTATAAGTTCCCATCCCTGTAAAAATAATAAAGCAAACTTAAAGATAAATAAAAAAGCAAGCGAAACCACCAGCTGTTTATTGTAAGTGTGTTAGTTTAAGCAATAACAACAACATTGTATAATGGGAAAAACGTAAACAAACTTAATTAAAACGAAAATTAAAGAAATAAAAACGAAATAATCAAACAAAAATTATTAAGAACTAAAATGTCTATATTATGTTTTTAGTTAAAAATAAACCTTAAGAAGAAATTTCTCTTAAAAATCTATATTTAATTTAATACAATTTTATAAAGTTTAAATTAAAAACAATGCTAATGCGTATGCATGTGTATGTAAATAATAAACGTAGATATACAACCAGTGTTGCCATTACTTTAAAATTTGGTGTAAGCTTTCTTTTAAACAGACTTAAATTGTTGGAGAAAGGGGAAAATATAATCTTTCATTATTGTAGGCAAGAAATTTTATTTTATTTAAAAAAGAAATACAGAAAATTTAATTGAAATAAAATTTCATCAAAAAAATAATCAAATTATATTAATTGTTTAAATGTAGTCTGGTAAACTTTAATTTATACAAGGTATATGAATTTAGTATTTTAAAAGAAACAGTTGTTGTAGTACACAATCTATATTAAAACTTTATATTCCTATATTTTAACAAAAAATAATCTAATTTCTAAAAAGTACAAATATGTAAGTACGCCCAAGAAAAAAAAATTACTCAACGACAACACTGTTTGCAGCACAAAAGGAATAAACAAAGAGAAAACATATACTACATAGAAAATAATGTATGTAGTATATGTTATTAAAGAAAAATGAAAAGGTTTTTCTAAATAAAAAAAATTACTTTTTAAATATATTTCTTCTATGATAAATTAATAAACAAAAATATAATCTTTTGAATAGCTTTCATCATTCGTTAGAACAGTTTCTACTGTTATTAGTATTTGAGTTAAAAATGGCTACTAATTTTTAAACTCATTATTATTGTTTCTCTCCATTGTCACTGAGAGTATATAATTGATCAGCTGTGGTAATACATATACTCACATATTTTTTTGCATATGGGTATGTATTGGTTTGTTTTCGTTCTTTGAAGTTCATACTATGATTGTGTTAAATTTGCCCATTCATGTATGTTTTTGTTGTTATTTTTTTTTTATTTATTTACGTTTAAAAATAACTTTTATTGTTTTTGTGCGCTACTAATTAAGACTGAAAATATGAAAAAATATGTTTTCTGTGATAAGTGACTATCAATCGTTGTTTGGCAAGGTCTCTTGATCTTCATCACAATGATTGCATGATTAATTTCAACGAACGATTAAAATAGTTTAAATTCTACTCGAAACTTATAAGATTTTCAAAGTAGAACTTAAAAGCCTAAAATGTAAACTTCATGAGCTAATGTTTAAATTTCCTTATAATACCACAGCAATAGGATCATTTTTTCTTTTAAATTTCACCTATTAGAATTCTATAGGTGTCAATGGAAAAGAAGCAATAAATAAATTTATTTGATGGTGGAAATTAGGATTCAATTGTTGGTATTATCTAAATCTCAATTGCATTGCAAGTTGCAAAAAATGGTATTAAAGATGACAAGTGGAAACTAAAATTGAAAACTTGAACTTCTTAATAAAATCTTGTTCTGCAACTGCAAATGTTTAGTTGCCTGATTGCAACGCAACTGGAATTCAGTTGCTGTTCATAATAGACTAAATAATCGATACACTTTATGATTACAGATTAGTGAATACCAACATCAGAAATGTGAAAATGCTTGAATGATGCACATTAACCATCTGCTAACAATTGATAAAACCACAGGATAAAGGCAAGAAAGACAGGTTTATCTCATTTCTTTTGGGACAAAATTAAAAAAATAAAGAAGGCTATAGACAAATATAATGATCCCATTTTAGATACCAAAGCCTAGCGATTAACAACTTATTTCGGCATAGTTAAAATAAAATAAATCTTTATAAAGATTTTCGTATTCTGCGTCTTACAAAAAGTAAAAAAAATCGACTTTAAGCGACAACAAATATATCTTTAAATATGCATGTTTTTACTTACTATACAAAAGATCAATTTTATTAAAAACAATAATAAATAAATAAAACAAAAACTCACGGCATTGTCTTAAATCTAGTTCAAACATCTGTTCTGGAATTATTCCCCCACGCCAGAATTGACAGTACATTCTTAACGTTTTAGCACATTAATGAAGGTTTCATGTGGTACACGAATATTAGCAAATTGACGCATTTTCTTTTTGCCTTCTGCCTGCTGTTTAAGCAGTTTCATACGTCTTGTTACATCGCCACCATACTTTTGTTGTGTTTATAAAAAGGAAAAATTAATAAAATTGCATATTTTAAAATAAATAAAACATTGCTTACCAGTTTCGCAGTGACATCCTTACGATAAGCTTTTATTGTTTCTCTAGCCAAGACTTTACTGCCAACACAGGCTTGTATAGCAATTTGTACCATTTGTTTGGGTATCATTTCCTTTAGCTTGGCAGTCATATCACGACCAACATCTTTTGCCTTCGTAACATGCACAATGCGACACAATTCTTCAACAGGTTTACCATTTAAATGAATATCTAAACGTACTAGGTTGGTTAAATGATAGCCATAATCTTCGTAATTAAAACTAGCGTAACCAGAGCTTAAAGATTTCAGATGATCATTGAAATCAAGAATTATTTCACTTAATGGCAATATATAGTTCATTAGCATACGGTCATTATCTATATTTACAGAACTCTCTTGTACGCCTCTACGATCAACACATAAGCTAATGATTTGTCCTACAAACTCATTAGGTGTTATTATAGTACCTTTAACTAAAGGTTCATAATATTCCTTGATGTTTATAGGCTCGGGAAATAATGCAGCATTTGATATTTCCATAGTGTCAGTACCCATTTGTTTTATCATTTTCGGATTTTTCAATACCACACGATATGTAACAGAAGGTGCGGTTATTATAGGCTCGGCACCAAATTCCTGCTCCAAACGTTGGCAAAAAACCTCCATATGCAAGAGACCCAAAAAACCTAAACGCCAACCTTGACCCAGAGCAGGACTGGAATCAACTTTCATTGTAACTGCTGAATCATTTAGTATTAGCTTGTCGATGGCACTGCGTAAAGCTACATGTTTCGACTGATCGGCGGGAAATATTCCAGCATAAACCATGGGCTGCTGTGGTTTAAAAGTGACTACCTTTTCGCACTTTTCATTTTTCAAGTGCAAAGTATCACCAATAATGGATTCTTTGCTGTTTCTCATATTACAGGAAATAAGGCCAATTTGACCAGCAGCACTAAAAGGAATTTGAAATAATTTTGTTGAAATAAAATGAATAAATTTGATTTCATTTACTTACACACATTCAATTTCAGTTTCAGCGGGTCTTAACACGGAAATACTCTTAACCGGATACACTTTTCTGGTGTTTAACGATTGAATCTCCTGACCCACTGAGAGTTTGCCATTTAAAACGTAAATCAAATTTAGGGCACCACGATAACGATCAAACCAACTATCGAATAATAGTGCTCGAAAATTTGAATTACGATCCACTTTGGGTGCAGGAATATCTTCGATAACCCTATCCAAAACGGCAGGAACTCCAGTACCCAATTTGGCAGACACCTGCAATTTTTAAATTATTTTAAAGAGTTTATTTAACTTTCATTAAAGCATACCTTCAGTATACGATCACCCTCAATATTAAATAAATTTTTCAGATCTTTGCACACTACTTCAGGATTCGCATGTTTAATATCGATCTTATTGAGCACAGGTACCACAGCAAGATTACGAGCTTTCGCTAAATGATAATTGGCCACCGTCTGTGCTTGGACACCATGACAAGCATCTACGAGTAAAATAACACCATCACAGGCTGCTAGAGAACGTGAGACTTCATTCGAAAAATCAACATGGCCAGGGGTATCAATTAAATTCAACAAATAGGTAACATTTTTGTATGTATGAAAGATGGAAACAGATTGAGCCTTAACGGTTATACCACGCTCTCGTTCAACTTGTAAGCTATCCAGCACTTGGTTGCCAGAATCACGTGATTTGGCGCCAGTTAATTCCAACAAACGGTCGGCCAGCGTACTTTTGCCATGATCAACATGTGCAATTATACTAAAATTTCTTATACGCTCTATGGGTATATTGGCAAAATTCATTAATTTTTCATCCTTGATATCCTTCAGAGACTCGCTGGCCTCAGAACTCAACGAACGTGTTACGGCAATCGTTTTGTGTAGTCTAAACTTGAAAATAGATCGTTACGTGATAGAACACTCAAAAATACTTATTTATTTTCAACTTACGTAAACCGATTGTGTTCATTTTTAATATTCCAAAAGCTTATTCGTATAATTTTTAACATCTCTATTTATATTTTTTACTATTTTCTAAAGAAAATAAAGAAAATATTAAAATAACTAAAGTTTTTTCTAATGCATGCCGGTATGTATTTTGACAGCTGATAGGCAGTGATGCCAATTGTATGGTGTTGTGAAAAGCCAGGCCGTGTCCTGTACAAAAGCTAGAGTGTAATAATATTGCTTACGTAAATATGCATTTAAGTTTTCCTGTTTACATTTATTTTATATCGCAATTTTGAAGTTTTAAATTTTTAAACATTTCATTTATTTTATAGAACTGTTACAGTTTAACCTTATGAAGAGTTATTGACACCACTGGTTTTCATCTTCTTTTGTACAAAAAGCGTTTTTAACACAATAAGACATAACCCAACAAGCAGTTTAACCGCTTTTTTTTCGAATATGTGTACGATACAGAAAGCTAAATATTTTATAAAAATGTTTTATTGTGTTTATTTTATAAAAAGTGTTTAAAGTTTAAATAATTAATTGAGTGCCTTTGTAGTCTAGGTGGTAGTGTCCATTTCTCCTTTAATCTGAGTGGACATTTAACTATAGTTGCGTCAATTATAAAAAGAAAAAAAAAATAAATTGTGAAATGCAACCAAGTATAAGACACCTAGTGAACGCGCTAAAATATGTGAACATCCCTACATACTAACTAAACCTAAGCATTATCGCCCAAGCATCTTTATTAGGAACTTTTCAATTTCAAAAATAACGAATTGTGAAGGTATTAAGGTGTTTATAAAAAGATAACATTTGTATAGAAAACGGTCTTACAATTGGTCAACTGATATTTTCTAAAGCCTTCTAGTTTGGTAAGTAGACGCCTAATAAGTCGATTCTTATTTCTTTAAGGAATAAAAAAAAAATTCATAATTCAATAAGTAAGTTTTATAATTTTTATTTTATAACATTTTTCACCGCTTAATCCCAAGATTCTTTAACTTTCAAATGATTTAAACGATCTTCCAGTGTTACATGTGGTTTTAATTTCTTCATTGTCTTCGCATCATTCCACATGTTAATTTTTGCTTCAGACTTCTTTAAATCTGCAACATGGCCCGAGGATTCCTCCTAAAAATTAATGCATCGTTTTAATTGTAATTTTATTTATTTTTATTATAGTTTCAGCGTCTTTTCACTTACCACTGTTAGATATGGATGTCTCAGAAATAGCATTATTTTTTCCTGGCGGTCATATTCACGTCGCAGAGTTTCCATGGCTTTAAGACTAACAGGTTTAACAAGACGTCTCTTGCCACGAAAGATGTGACCAGGAACGGTTTTTTTAAATAAGTTTATTAAAGTCAAATGCATTTTATTTCAATTTTAATTGAAAATCTTAACAATTTATGTAAACAAATTACAGATTCTTAAAAATTGTGAGAATTTTATAATCAAATGCAGCCCTATTTGGCAGCTGACTAAAAATATGGGGATATTTTTACAGCTGTATTTTCAAGGAGTATGTTCAGCCAAAGCAAATTTTTGAGGTTGCCATGTTGTTTAAAACAATTTTTAAATGGCTAGTACAACCTACTTGATTGAATATAATTTCTTTTAATTCAGAGGTTATATTTGCACATGGCCATTAACATTAGATGTTGCTATTAATACATTCCTACCAGAGTTTCTAGTCTGCTACTTTTGGTATAAATTTATGGATTATTTAATTAAAAAACAAACAAAAAAAAAATAACAGTATAACTCCATTTCGGCGACATACTCAATTTTTTTATTCCCTTTTCCTGCAGCATATTTTACGAATTCCAATACAATGCACTATACGAGTAATGGCCAATGTTAAAATGTTAACTTATGTGAAAAGTTGCTAGAGTATTTTATTCGATATTTTCCTTTCAGTAATCAAACAAAAATAATATAGATATTGACAAATATTGTCTGAAAGCAATAACTTTATCAACTATGTCTTTCAGTTTTAAATATTTTTTAAGTTCATAAACTTAGTTGGCTTATATACATAACTTTATTTTAATATATGTATATATTTTTTTTTGCTTTAAGAACTTTTTATTTTATATTATCCGCGATTTTATGTTGCATTTGTTAAATTTGACAACACTAAACAATGCTGGGATATTTGTAAGAAAATCCCAACCAGCTGATCGTTTGTATTGTATAAAGTAGTTTTTCTTCTCTCTCTGTGTGTTTATATTATATTTTTTTTGTGTAGTTATAAAGAAGGTCAAACAAAGCGATTTAGAATTCTGTATAAAAGAAATCAAGAGTAAAGTTAATAAAAATTCTTCTCATGGCCAGTGGTTCAAAGAATATTAATTATAAGACATTAAGCGACGAAGAAAATAAAATTATAATAAACGAACATCATAATACGCAGCAACATCAACAGCAGCTGCATCACGATAACGAAACAACGAACAATGATGAGGAGACTCCTCGGAATAGTGGTCTTATTTTACACACAGTACCCGAAATAAATCGATCGCGATGGAATCATATCGAAGATTTGGATTCATTTTTCACACGCATGTATCACTACCATCAGAAGCATGGCTTTATGATAATCGTACTCGACGAAGTATTCCAGCTCATTGAGTTTGCTTTCGTCATTTGGCTGATCACATTTACGGTGCATTGCATTAATCATGATATACTCTTCGGCAATGAGTCGCCAGCTAACAATCATACGAAAACTTCAATATCTGATGTAATAATACCCATGGATAAGTGCGTAGATAATTTTGGAGGTCTTACAGTGTTGGTACTGCTTATTGCGTCGCTTTATTTACTAATACGCAGCGTAAAGGTACTGTATCACTTGTGTCAATATTGGGATATTAAGAAATTCTATAACACTGCGTTGAATATCGATGACGCCAATTTGGACAATATTACTTGGCACGAGATCAAAAAGAAGGTACGCGAAGTACAGGCAGAGCAGCATATGTGCATTGACAAAGATCACCTGACTGATTTGGATATATATCATCGCATATTGAGATTTAAAAATTACTTGGTGGCTTTAATGAATAAAAATTTGCTTCCGGTACGTTTTACAATTCCCGTGTGTGGAGAGGTGGTTATGCTATCGAGAGGTTTGCTGTTCAACATTGATTTGATTTTATTCCGCAGTCCGGGTTCGCCGTTCCAAAATAACTGGCAGCTAAGAGACGACTATTCGATAAGAGGCAATCAAGTTGAGCTGGCAAAACGATTATCGAAATTGATTTTTTGGATAGCTGTTGCAAACTTTCTGTTGGCTCCTCTAATATTCGTGTGGCAGTTAATTTACTTCTCCTTTACCTATGCAAATATATTAAAGAAAGAGCCTGGCGCTTTAGGTATGCGTACTTGGTCAAATTATGGCCGTTTGTATTTAAGACACTTCAATGAGCTGGATCATGAACTGGATGCACGTCTTAATCGTGCTTATGATTATGCCAACAGATACTTAAATTCGTTTTCATCGCCATTAATGGCTGTTATAGCCAAGAATATTTTATTTATTTCTGGAGGTCTATTGCTACTTATCTTGGCCTTGGGTATTTACGATGAGTACGTATTCCAAGTGGAGCATATGCTAACAATAATCACTGTGCTTTCGGCTATTGGGCTCATATGCCGTAATATGATACCGGATGAGAATATGATTTGGTGCCCGGAACAATTAATGACTGCCATTTTAGCTCATGTTCATTACCTGCCTAGTAATTGGAAAAATCAAGCGCACACTTCATTGGTCCAAAAAGAATTTGGCAACTTTTTCCAATTTAAAGCCTTTTATTTTCTCAATGAAATTATAAGTCCTCTCATAACGCCGTTCCAGCTGTTGTTTGTTTTTCGACCGAAAGCTTTAGAAATCGTCAAGTTCTTTAGAAGTTTTACGGTCTCAGTAAGGGGAGTGGGTAATGTTTGCTCATTTGCCCAAATGGATGTTAGAAAACATGGCAATCCAGAGTGGCAAACCAATATATCTGCCGCCTCGGTACATCAATCCGTAGAGAATGTAGCTGCAGCTACCAATAACGGTAAAACTGAATTATCCTTGCTACATTTTACCTTAACTAATCCAGAATGGCAAATGCCGCCAGAGGCTCTCGACTTTGTAAATGCGGTTAGGCAGACAGCATTAACTGATTTAAATAAAGCTGCCGCTGCTGGTGTGACAGTTAATAAACCAAAAAGGGATTTTGCTAATCTTAATCCTTTAACCGAAAGTCTTCTATCTTTTGGTACTATACAAGATGAATACTCTTCTGTAGCCAAGTCTTTGCTTTTTAGACACAATGCTCAAATTTCCAAACACCCTGAAGGAGCCGATCATTTGGCAGCTGGCCAGCAGTGTCAGTGCTATTTTGAACAAATGCTTCAACAGAGTCTAGGAGCTGATCATTCGCATTTAGCCGATAATCTACCAGGTCCCTCAAAGAAAATGAAAAAACTCAGAGTATCTAAACTCGAAGGTAGCTTGGATGGACCTTCACAACAACAATCCCTAATCTATAGTCTTTATGGTCCTGATTCGTTGTGGGAGAATAAACCGAACGATTTGACAGTAGCTGATATGTGCTTGAGTGCATTGTACATGCATGAAATCCATCATAAGGTTAAAAAATCACCAAGCGGAGACTGTACAGAAATTGTGGAAGAAGGAGAAAGCAATAGACCACGCAATGTTGTTTTCACCGATACAATTGTAACATCCAACTCGGCTGTAGAGACCACGCCACTATTGGGACTTCACTCATAGCATCAGCCCAAGTGGTTATAAAATTTCTTATAAAATATAATACTTAGTACTGTTGCAAAGAGGCATACAACAAACAAACAAAATGGTTGTATGAGAGACAAATGAATGCGAATTTCAAAAATTGAAAATTATGTAAAAATCCAATCAAAATCTTATAATAAAACGAAAAGTGTTTGAAAAAAAAAAAATACAAAAGAGAAATTGTTCTTCAAATCAACCATTCTTTTCCACAAACTGATAAGAAGGGTAAGTACAGAAAATGTACACTAGTATTCATGTGTGTATGTCCGTACATGAAGTTTCTTTTTATAGGAAATTAAATGTTTGTAATCTTTACAACACACAGCCATTTTGTGATAATTTCTAAATCCAAAAAAAAAAAAAAAAAATTTAAACCACCTTTAGGTAGTGTGTCATAGTAGAGAATTTAATTCGGAAGCAAAAATATCTAGTTTGTAATTAAAAACCATTGAATTTAGAGGTATTGTGATCAACCTCGCAATGCTTTCGAATCAAAAACAAAGAGCAGATGTAAAAATAGTGCGACAAGAGAGGAAAGAATTTCCAAAAATGAACAATCCTATTGTAAAACAACCCATCTACCTACTAGTATTTGGGATATACGTACATATATACGTATAAATATAGGTATATATAAATATATGTTTATTTTTGTAATATACAATTTCATATTTTCACAGTAAAGATCCCTTTCATCGCCTACCTGATAGTTTGTTTGTCCGTCATACAAGCGCAACTATTAGATTACATAGTCACGAGTTAGATGATATTGACAGCTGCTGTTAAAAAACTAGTTTACTACACAAAAGTGTGAGGGTTCTTTATGTCGTTTTACTAAAAAATGAAGAATTCAATTCCTCTAAAAAATTCTTAATTTTTGAGTATGTTTAATCTTCCAATAAAAAAAACACGTTATGCATAAAATTAGATTAAGGACGACTGTTGGAATGAGGGTATTAACTATAGCTTTCCCACATTAGTCCAATTAATGTTCCCACTTAGAAGCCTTTTAGATTGACAAGTCCATCAGTAGAAATTCTAGCTAGAAATCTGTCCGTAATCTGGCGCAGCATTGGACAATGGCAAAGGAACTGTCTTCTTTTATGTTTTTGCAACTTTATCTTTTGTCTAACCACGTGAGCGTCAAAATAGAATATATTCCAAGCTGCTTGGAAGCATTCATTACAATATTCGATCATGAGTTTGAATTTGTTCTTGTGGCGATTTTGAATATCTCAAAAACCATTGCGTCGATCTCACGCAATCAAACCTTTTTTTAAAATAAATATTTAGGAGTTACGGCTCATAGCCTTTGTTTTAGTTGTACTTTCTTTTGTTAGCGATCAACCCATTCAATTTTAAAACGAAAAAGGAACAAGATTGGTGCATAGATTGGTAAAAAGCATGAAAAAATAAAATGAGATTGTAATACAAAAAGTTAACGTAACTAAATATGTAGTATAGTTCGTCAAATTTTAATTACATACTTTCCAATTACTGAATATTGGACCTTTCTTCTTTCATAAAATTGATTAAAATGGATTAATTTATACATACTTAACATTTACAAAATTTTACTTCTAATTGCAATGTATAACAATTTTCTAAAAATCTTATCAAATTTTCTTTTGGTTTTAACAATACCAACAATACTCCTCCAAGAGACGATAAAATCGCTTTAAAATTATTAAGTAATCATGATTGTCTACAAAATCTCCATCAAATTTATACTTTTATACTTGATTCTTTAACATTTATTTTAAAGAAAACTAAGTTATTTCTATTCAATTTGTTTTTCTAAAACAAAAACATGGCTTTTTATTTAAAATTCTTTTCAAATTTTCAATTTTAAATGCAAATAAAATAAAAATACAAGAAAAAAAAAATTATTGACTTATTGACCACCTAATTGTACAGTAGAATTATTTAATGTTCCTTGTGCTTTGGACTTATGATGATCATCATCCTCGTTGCCATAGTAACGATCAATATAGTGGATAATTTCAAAACCCACTTCAATCATAATCAATATTATGATCATCCATTCCAAACGAGTGTTGTGAGCCTCATTTAAGTTATGCGATATCAATTCGGCCAATTCAACACAATGATTGATTTTTTCATTCATTACTTTCGTACGTCTCGATATAGAAAAATAGTTGCACACTTGTAGATATAAAGCTTCCAATTCCTCACGATCCCAATAAAAGTCAGGCGTATCCAATAGATCGGAAGACAAATTGATGACATGTCTTAAGGCCAATAGTTCGCCAGTTTTTCGTAACACTTCTTCTCGTGAAATACGTATCCGTCTGCCTTTTTTCATGTCATCGGTTAAGAAGGCCATTGAGTCTATATAGCGATCCAAAGTGGCTTCCCAAATGCCCAATTTAATTGATGTGGACAATGCATTGGAAAATGTATATTTATTGTAAAAGTTATCCTCTCCAGAGGTTAAAAAGAATTTGCCATTTTGAAAGAATGCTTTAGCCGGTTCTATATCTGACGACGCAACCAGATCACCTTCTATATCTAACGTAGATGGTGGTATATAAGTATAGGGCATAACTTCGCTTTCGCTACGTACTAAAGGCTTCAAATAGGGATCTTTTTCGAAAGGCTTTAGAAATGATATCACATTATTAGTTTCCATTTCATTGAAATTCCACATTACCACTGAACCTTCTCGAAAAAAGAAAATATCTCTCACTTCTTCGCCCACCTGATATTTGGCAGTAACGTATAAGACATCCTGTTCTAAACCTAAATTGTCGGTAGAAAAAAACTTTTTAGCTTCATACAGTTTTTGTTCTCTTAAAGCTATTAACAAATGTTCCAAATCATATTCCTCGGCTGTGGAAAAGGCCGTAACATTAAAGTAACCCAAGGTGGATAAATCTGGCCGCTCCATTCTTTTTTTACGTTTCTTATTACTTTGGCTTAAAATACTATTGGCCGTTGCTGCAGACGCTGGTTGAGCCATTGCATTTTTGTGTACTGAACGATAAGCATTAGGCGTGGATAAAGCTCTTGCTTCTGTGTTTTTTAATTTCGTTTCCAAATTAAAATTGATGAGGTTCAATTTATTTTTTTTAGTCACGTAATTTCTATTAGCCACGGGTTGACATCTTCCAACATAAATGGCAGTAATGCCTCTTTTCACTGCTATACGTACAAAATTCATTATTTTAATTTATTTTTATATTTAATAAACTTTTAACATTTTATTATAAAACTGAATGCTGTAATGTAATAAACTCTCTAAAACTACAATTTCTATTTACCGGACACATTTGAAATGTCCAGCTGTTTGCAAATCATGTTTTGCACATGTCATTTGTTCAGTGTTATCGCTATGGTGTGTTCAGTGCCAAAGTGTTGGGTGTAAACAATGTATAATAACAAGTAGGCGAAGTAAAACGTAAATATATTGTGTAAACATTTAATACGATAATCAGGGGTGATTTTTTAAGAGCTATAGGAAAATTTTTCAAAAAAAAAAAACATAAAATTCAGAAAAATGCATGAAATCTTTATTTGAATCGATAGTACGGTCCATATAATTTAATATTTGAAGATTATTTCATGCAAATGTTGTCCGCGACTGCGCCTCAAATGGTCCGTCCGCTTAGTCCAATTTTGGCATACTCTTTCCAACATTTCGGCCGGTATCTCACGAATAAATGCTTCAATGTTGTCTTCCAATGCGTCAATTGAAGCGGGCTTGTCTGTATAGACATGAGCTTTAACATAGCCCCCAAATCTAGGCGTCCAATTGATCGGTCCCGAACGTGAAATAAAATGTTCACCGAACTCGCTTCTCAATAAGTCCATTGTTACGCGTGCTGTGTGGCATGTGGCACCGTCTTGTTGAAACCACATGTCATGCAAGTCAAGCTCTTGCATTTTGGGCAAAAAAAAATTGGATATCATTTCACGGTAGCGCTCACCATTGACAGTTACGTTACGATTCGCAGCATCTTTGAAGAAGTACGTTCCAATGATGCCAAATTCAATGATTTGCAAGCGTTGTTCGTTTGTAAGACGATTCATGGTTAACGTAAGTAAGTAAGTAAATTTATTGAGACTTTTTCTTTTTCGATAACATGTGTTTACTTAACTAAATATTAACATGTATGTATATAACATAGAACTATTGTTGTCTTATTCCATTATACGATGTTTTATGGTAAAAACGCTACTTGCTAATTTTCTTTTGATTTTTCGAGAGGATATGTTAAACAACATAACATTATAAGAGAACAAGGTTTGCTCACGACCTTTAACTTTTACAGACAGAGCAATAGAGTCTGTTAATTAAATAATAAATAACCCGATTCATGGTTAAATTATAGACCAAACTGAAGATGTTTGACAGTGAAACAAAACACGAAACGTGCGTGAGCTGTTTAAACCAGTGTAGCCAAAAAGATAATAGCTAAAAAATCACCCTTTATAATCATTAAATAAAAAAAAATAATAATTTCACGCATGTGGTTCTACTTGTATATCTATAATTGCACAAGCGATGCATTTATCTGAAAATACTGCCTATTTATTGTGACATTCTCCAAAATAGTTTTTATGCCCTACTGAGACCTTCTTGTCCAGCCTGTAGTTCATTTTCAAGGCTCTGATTTGACTTTGTAATAAGTTTTCAAAATTCCATTTTTAATAATTGGAAATAACAAATTTACCAGTTGCCAAATTTCAGAGTTGCTATTTGAAAAAAATTGCATAAAAAGGTGCAGTCTTGCTGAGACACCCTTTATTTTTACGGTAGTTAATGGACGAAATTTTTCATTGATTCGCTATAATTTCCTACTTCCCTTTATACATTATTTGCCTGCAAAATTTTGTAGTTCTTGATCGTCATTTTATATAAAACATTAAAATCATACAATAAATAATTTTTAAATCAACCTAAAATAATTATTTGGTGGGTAATAATAACTATATTTTTTTATTAAATAATTTAACGTCTTAATTCAATTTTCCACCACTGTATTACGATTGTATTATACAGATAAATAATTGACGTCACAAACTCTCACTAAAGAGCTTTTCATTCATACATAAATTATTAACAACCCAACCATTACAATGGGTGGGAATGAGTATGTGTTTGTTTATATGCACAAAACAGCTGATCACTCTTGTATTGACTGTGCATATGTAAACAAAGAGGGGCTTGTAAATACTAATTTAAAAGATTGACCGTGAAAATATTAAAAATTTTTTTTAAGTTAAAAAAGAAGGAAACATAAAAGGAAAAGAGAAAGAAAATAAAAGAAAAAAAAAATACTTTTGGCGCCAATTATGAGCAGACTTGTGTGAGAAAATAATGTTTATTACGGTTATTTACCTGAATTGGTCATACATTGTATGACATACAATGTCTACGTTTGTATTAAAAGTTTCTACTGCGCTGCTACAGTTTCAGCTGCAGCCACTAACTTTTCTTATATTGGGCTTTTATTTTATTTTTGCGCTTTAAGTTTTAATGTTTTTGTTGGTGTTCTTCTATACACTGTTTGCTTCTTGTGTGTAGTCAAACGTCGCCAACGCCGCTATTACGCCAAGTCCAAGTTTATCACAATGTTTTAATACCAAGAATCAAGTTCAGTCTTACCGCAACCGTCTTGACATAAGCTAGTGTGTTACGCTTAAATGTTATAACGGAAGAATTATATAAAAAATATTGAATTTGAAATTGAGAACATCTAGCGTCGAGAATTACTGTTATTTTATTGCAAATCATTTTATGAAAATTTTAGAATATAAAATGAGAAAAAATTAATTTCAAATTAAAAAGAAGTGAAAAGAAAAATCCAAAAATTTTCTAAATAAGAAATATAATTAAAAGTAATACGAATTAAAAAAAAAAAATAAAATAAAAAATAAAAAGTGTCCATGTGTAAATCTTAAATATTAAAATAATTAAAATTTTGTTTAAATAATTTTATTAAAAATTTTAATTAAAAAATATAAAATAAGTAAGGTGTGTGTGAATTTTACATTTTTTTTTTGTTAAACAAAATATAGTTCAAGTGTAAGTAATTGTGGAAAAGTTTCTCGTGTCTGCCCTTATAAAAGGCGAATATTTTTTTAAATTACAATTAATACGACAGACAACAGGCGACACTTTAAAGGATTGTTAAAAAAGTGAAATTAGCGGACTTATAGAATCACGTATAATTATTGATAAAAAATTTTTAATATAGTAAATTAACAGGTGACAACTGACCACTTGCTAACAAGTATGGATTATAAGGTGGATGCATAAGAACCTCAAACAATCTCATATATTGGCCAATGCTTTTATCCTTGGTCCTTTACTTACTTCACTTTATCGTAAGTTGTACTTCATCGATGCATCGACTTTATCACGATTAAATAGCGATTTGCTAAAAATTTGCAAGTGAGAAACCCATTAACGGAACTTCCAAACAGCCTTATTTAAGTGGTTCCAAATGATTTTTTGTCCTAAGCTTCTGCGTAACCTATGTTTCCATTATTTGAACTGCTTTCTCTCTTTATAAGGAACATAGAACAAAGCATTTTCCTTATATTCTTATTATTCCCTTTTTTTGTTTTAGTTTCATTAAGTTTTTTCCAGCTTGTCTATGACGTTAGAAGATACATCTGCTTTTGTTGAGAAACAAAGTCCTTTATATGTCATGAAGTATAGAAGTGAGGAACATTGCTTATTGAGTCCTGTTCGTTATCGATAGAGGGCACTGCCTAACATTCCAATGATGAACAAAACTAAATTATTCATGCAACTAGTACTACATCGTGTCTCCAGTAGTCGAACTACATTATTTTGATATTTTCATTAATTGTCCTTCCAATACGTGGTACAATTTGACATCATTATGAACGAAAACCTAATTTAGACATTCTGTCGCCTTGATTGTGTTTTCGCCATCATTGACGAAACTCTGTAATAGCCAATCAATTCTAGTCCTGACCACTATTTTCAATATGAAAACTTATCATTCTTTTCAATATAACGCAAGATACAGATTATTGAAAACATTCTGATTTTCTCAATAATTCTTATAATACAATCGCTTTAAATTTTGATTATGATTTTAAGATTTAAATGGAAGTTAGGTTTAAAAAACGCATCCAACTTGAAGTTTAGCTACTTATCGCTGTCATTGTAGTTTAACTTCTTCGGTGTTTGCAAAAAAAAAAAAAAATTAAAAAACAGGAGTTAATTTTGAAGGTCATGTTTATGTATTTATGTATACATATACACAAACAACGTGTGTACCTAGAAATTTCTGTATACTTTCATGTATATTATATAATATGAGTATGTATGTATGTATTCATAGGTATGTGTTATGGTATTTAATGAAAAAAAAAATCAAATTTAAATAAAAACTGAAAAATTTGTGATAGAATCTTTTTAAAGCATGGGAGAAAATCAATATTTACTTTTTTTTTTTATCATTCTATGTCAGTGTAATACCGTTACATGACATTAACATTTAGTGGAAATATTCTTCTTGTCGTTGCCTTTACTTTTCCCTAACCTGCTATAGTCCGGACTGTAGTGTGTACGTGTCCCTACGTAATGGGGACGAGCCCTCCGCGGTCGGGTGAGGGTGGGTTAGTGTGAGGCCGGGGACGTTCGACAAAAAAAAAAAAAAAAAAAAAAAAAATATTTATTTATCTATTATTATACAGTTACTTAATCCTAATACATATCCTAATATATATTATAAATCTTTCTGTAAGTCTGTTTTTTTGTTTGTTTGTTTGTTTGTTTGTTGGTTTGTTTGTTAGCCAATCACGCCTGAACGCCTGGACCTATTTTCTTGAAATTTGGGATATAGATCGAGCCATTGCCGGTGCAGGTTATAGGCTATAAATCTTTTCAAAATTTTGACCAAAAGGGGAAAAAAATGGGACAAAGGGAGAAAAAATGGGCAAAAATTAGTACTTTTATGCATAAAATCTGTATTTTATCTTTTTTATAGGTAATTTTTTACGATTTAGCTTGGTTAAGTTTCCCAAATAGCTATTGGAGGTGTTCCGTTTCAAAAGTTGTACCAAAAGGGGTCCAAAAAGGGGGAAAGGGGCCAAAAACGGGCAAATTGAGTGTATAGCCAATCACGCCTGAACGCCTGGACCGATTTTCTTGAAATTTGGGATATTGATCGAACTTTTGTCGGTGCAAGTTATAGGCAATAAATCTTTTCAAAATTTTGACCCAAAGGGGGAAAAAATGGGTCAAAGGGGAGAAAAAATGGCCAAAAATTAGTACTTTATGCATAAATGCTGTATTTTATCTGTTTTAAAGGTATTTTTTTACGATTTAGCTTGGTTAAGTTTCCCAAATAGCTATTGGAGGTGTTCCGTTTATAAAGTTGGACCGAAAGGGGTCCAGAAAGGGGAAAAGGGGCGAAAAATGGGCAAATTGAGTGCATTTATATTTAGGACTTAGATTATTCAAAAAACTGTGTTGTTTGTTAAACCGGTTTCCGAATAATTTGAAAAATTGCATTTTTTAAGAAACCGGTTTCAAAACCGGTTTCGAAACCGATAAACCGGTTTTTTATTTATTGTTATTTTTAATGCAAAAATGACCCAATAATAAATTTTTTTAATTTTTTAAACTAATCCAAACTACATAACCCGCGCAACGCCGGGTACAATCTGCTAGTATATTATAAATCTTTCTGTAAGTCTGTTTTTTTGTTTGTTTGTTAGCCAATCACGCCTGAACGCCTGGACCGATTTTCTTGAAATTTGGGATATAGATCGAGCTTTTGTCGGTGCAGGTTATAGGCTATAAAAATAGGCTATAAAAATTTTGACCCCAAAGGGGAGAAAAATGGGAAAAAGGGAGAAAAAATGGGCAAAAATTAGTACTTTATGCATAAATGCTGTATTTTATCTGTTTTATAGGTAATTTTTTACGATTTAGCTTGGTTAAGTTTCCCAAATAGCTATTGGAGGTGTTTCGTTTCTAAAGTTAAACCAAAAGGGGTCCAAAAAGGGGGAAAGGGGCCAAAAACGGGCAAATTGAGTGCATAGCCAATCACGCCTGAACGCCTGGACCGATTTTCTTGAAATTTGGGATATTAATCGAGCTTTTGTCGGTGCAGGTTATAGGCAATAAATCTTTTCAAAATTTTGACCCAAAGGGGAAAAAAATGGGACAAAGGGAGAAAAAATGGGCAAAAATTAGTACTTTATGCATAAATGCTGTATTTTATCTGTTTTATAGGTAATTTTTTACGATTTAGCTTGGTTAAGTTTCCCAAATAGCTATTGGAGGTGTTCCGTTTCTAAAGTTGAACCAAAAGGGGTCCAAAAAGGGAAAAAGGGGCCAAAAACGGGCAAATTGAGTGTATTTATATTTAGGACTTAGAGTATTCAAAAAACTGGGTTGTTTGTTAAACCGGTTTCCGAATAATTTGAAAAATTGCATTTCTTACGAAACCGTTTTCAAAACCGGTTTCGAAACCGATAAACCGGTTTTTTATTTATTGTTATTTTTAATGAAAAAATGACCCAACAATAATTTTTTTTAATTTTTCAAACTAATCCAAACTACATAACCCGCGCAACGCCGGGTACAATCTGCTAGTTATATTATAATTATTAGAAATGAAGTAAATTAAATAAGAACTTTAGTGCGGTATAATGTAACAGACGAGAGAGTTTCTGATGGTAATCTAACCAGCATACTACTCATTAGACTATGCTAATTGGGCACACGATTGTTGAAGTTAATTTAATTTAAATTTTTAATTAATTTAAACACTAGGTTATCTGTTTCATACTATTAGAAATGATTTAAAATTAAAAAAAGTCGTTGTGAATTCCTTTAAAAGTAATTTTTATTAACAAAAAACTAAACACTTTTATTACAAAAGTGAAAATATTAATAATTTTAATCATTATTGATTCAGAGTGACGTATTAAAAGCAGATTTCCTGAATCACGTGTACGAGGAAAAACTATCTTGAGTTACTACCTTCATTACTGTCAATAAGTGAATCGAATTTCATAGCCTTTGAATTAAATTTTGAAAAATTCTGTATATTTTCTTTAGTTTAATTGAAAAATAGTTTTCAAATACTCTACGTAAGGCAGTAGATATTTAAAAATATCATTTTTATTTGGCCTAGCCTCTTCCATTAATTTGCATCGTGTATACATGTGGTATTTATTTAATAAATTTACACAATTTGTGTTTTTTTTTTTGCAAGTACATACCCGTATTCAGATACTTGTAGTAATAACATTCAGTAGTATCAATAGTTTTTCTTTCTTGGTGTTTTTTTTTTAAATTTTATTGACTTAAAGTGTTCTTGGATTTGTTAACTATGCTGTATCAGTTGAATGATCAATCGAATGACTCTGATTAGTTGTGTTGGTGGCGAAGTCTGCTAATGAGCACTTTTAACAAGATATTCGCGCACCGTGATTTATTAATTAAAATGTGTTAAGAAGTTAATAAATAAAAATAAAGTTTTACTATTTAATTAGTTATTGCTATTATAGTACAATATCTGTTTAGAATAACTAAATGTTATTTGTGTGTAACAAATAAATGTTTAGTGATTAAATGCTAAGTGAGTAGAAAAGGTCAGGAGATCAATAGATCTTTTATTTTTTTTTATTATTGGTAGCTATGCAAATAGATTCCGAAATGGGCCTAATGAACTCCTAGTAAACTCTAGTGTAGTTATAAAAGTAATCGGCTACTAACCCGTACAATTCCGATTAGCATCAGGAGACTAAATTCAGCTTCAGCATACTCTGAAATAATTCGTTCTGAAATTTATACAGGATAAGGCAACGAACATAATAGAAAGATCAAATAGTGTTATCCCTTGAGAAGAGAAGGAGAATAAGGTGTAAGTAAAGTTCCTCTCATACAACCATCGAGTATATTTTCACAGAAAGCGTTGTACCTAGGCAGCGATAGATGTCAAGCCTATTTTCTAGGATACAGTTAATACAGTTTACATATCATCTGTTTAGCTGAAAAAACACTTTGGAGGCTTAGATCCAACTTCAAATTGTGGTTCTATTAAGTCGTGGTGGTACTAACCTTATTTTACGGATGTGCGAACATCAATGCCACTGCCGACTGATGGATAGAGACATCCAAGCCGATAGTATTGTTCTTTATAATTCCAACTGGGAGCATCTAGAGGAACCCTCGAAGCTTGTACATATTGCTAGAAAATGCTAGTATATTTATTCGGATCATTCAAAGGTAACTCTCAAATGGGTTCCAAGAGACAGGAAAACCGTCGGAAATTGCATTGCTGATGACTGCCCAGGGCTTTAGTTAGACTAGGTATTTCCTTGTTCGTTTTATAGGGAGGCTTAAATTTGTTGGCAGTAAGATGTATATATGAAAGATATTGCTAAAGTCTGCTCATGGGCCACTGGGCGGAGCTTTTTCATTTTCTATTGTCCTTGATTCTACTCTCCAATATAAAATCAGGGAATGCTTGATTCCAGGGTTTGATAATTAATTCTGGTATCATGATGGGCCAAAATGTAGGTCTAAGTGGGATCTGGTCCTTCAACGTATCCTAACCTTATGAAATTACATTTTCATGCTTTAAAACATTACTACGTGGTATTTCTTTTTATTCTTTCTAAAACCCGTTTCAATTTCATTTCTTTTGCTCGTTTATGGTTATATTTTTAAAATCTATTTAAGGAAATAAAATTGCTTTCTTTCTTATTTTTTTCTCCTGTAATAGAATAAGTAGAAGTAAAATAAATTTAAATGTTAATTTATTTGTTATTTTTTTATTCACTCTGTATTGTCATGTCATGTACGGCAGGCCGGCCAAATTATTGCAAAAATAAATTGCAATTCCTAGTCTTCTTCTATATGTGGTGGGGAATTTAAATGAGCCGCTTAAAAATAAAAACACGTGCTCTAAGGTGATAAGTAGCCGTCTGTGTATATTGTATGTGACTGACTGACTAACTGCCCATTTAATATTTATGGACATGAGTTTACGGATAATAAATATTTCATTTAATTGATATTAATTCACGTATTTTGTGAATTTTTTATTTTTATGATTACGGTAATAAAGATTTAAATTTGTTATTTTGATTGTAGGCTTAAATTTTAATGAATTGTGACAAAAAAATGATTTTTTTTATAAAAATTCTTTTTAAATTAAATCATATTTCCTCAAATAGATTCTGAATCAGGTACAAAACTTTTTTTGGCATTGATAGGTTGCAGTAGATTTTTGCACAATATAGCTTTCAGCACAGTAGTCGCTCACAATTTAGAACCGCTTTGTTTTTGAGGCAATTCTAATTTCTGAACGTTTTTTTTGTACACGCGTATCATATTTCACAAATAAACTAGCCACAAAATACATAAATGCGACAAAAAAAAAAAAAACAAATACGGAAAAACGTACATAATTTGGTGATTCCCCTTTTTAGTTTTACAGAATAAAAAGAATTTGAGAATTTTTTGTGTTAAAATAGCAAAAAAAAAAAAAAGAAAACGCTCAGAAATTAGAATTTTAAATTCGAATTTTAGAGCGTATAATGTATTGCAAGCACTGATTCTAATTTCTGGAATTTCTAATTACTGGAGGTTCTAATTTGTGAGAACCATTCTCTGCTAAACCTTCTTAGCTCAACAGGAACTAAAATAAACGAAGATTTGAGGGTGTTTGTAGATAGTTAGCTGATCTCAAGTTACGTATCAAGAGCAAGGCAGTTCATATTGAACCATTCCCTATAACTCGTACTTATTTCTGAAGCAAGTGGTTCCTTTATTTTATCGCCATTTTCAATCACTTTTCTTCCGCATACATACATAACTGACCTTTACAACCTTTCAGTCAGAATCTTGTTTGAACTGCGGCCTGCCGTCTAATATGCCAACACACTTACTAGACTTTTTCTTCCAACTCTTTAATTTTTTTTCGGTTCGAATCCAAATTTGCGCAGTATGAAGCCCATGAACACTATTCAGATTTTCAAACTCTTGACTTGTACACAATTTTGTATATAACATAGAAAAATTACAAACTATGACGTATTTTCTCTTGCTGGTATTTCTATTTCTTTTTACAAAGCTTTTCATTTATAATTTATCCTCAAGTTTTAATCCAAGGGCACTAAAATTTTGGCTAGTATTTGAGGTGGCTTAAAGAAGAAATTATCATTTCTTTTTTTCAATTGAAATTAATAAAATTCGTCTATTCTTTTAAAATAATGGATTCTAATTCTTAGAAATATTACTCACGTCTGAGATTAAGATTACGAATTTAAATACTTTTAAGCAGTTGCAGTCAAGGTTTGTATTTCAATCGTTTTACGTTTCAATTAAAATAATGCCTGAAGCTGTTTTCAAAGTAAAGGATTCTCTCTTCTTCTTTTTTATTGTGGTAGCAATTTCAAACCGTTTAATTTTTGTTTTTGGCCACAAGGTCTTTAAAGGAAAAAACTAAAACAAAAAACAAAAATAAGCGTTAAAACTATTGTTTAAAATTGTTGACGTTGTGGTTTTATATTGAAATCTTTTATTAACACATTGGTAGTAGTGTTTATTTATTGGTACGAGTAATAGAAGAGAAGTTGGTAAACAAATCAGCTTAAATATGATCATATAATCAGTTTCGAATACCAAAAAGTTAATGAACTTTGGTTAACGATGAAAACAATACAATGTGCGGGCTGATTGATTTTTTTTTTCACAGTCAAAAGATTAATGGGCAATATTTGAAAGAGAAAAACAATTATTTTTATTAATTAATATTGAAAAAAAATAAAAGTGTTAATTGAATATTATCATGACTATTAGCATAGCCATAATCAGGGCTATTAAATAGGTGAAACTAATGATATTGCCTATGCAACGTTCATAATTCTGCTTGCTTTAGAAAGGCTCAAAGCGTAAGTAGTCAGGTAATAAATTATGCCAATTGGGCAGAAAAGTTCATAGGGTTTTAAATTTTGCATTCGTATCGACTGTATTCTCCAGATCTAACCAAATTCATACAATGTTGCCGTCATTCCCATTTATTAGTGACACGGCGCTTAAACTAACTTGTACACGTATCTTTTGCAGGCTAGGTTTAATTTACTAAGGGCCATTATTACAACTTGCCGTTCACTAAAGGTAGGATTTTAACGGGCACATAAATTGTTTTTCATTATTATAATTGGACAATATGGTAGAAGTGTGTGTTAAGCTAAAGGGAGGATCATATTACCGGTAACTTTTAAAGTTAAGTTTATGTCTGAACTTGCCATATTATATATTATTTTCAATATGGCAACTTAAAATATAAACAAAATGAGCACATACAACAAAAAAACGAAGCCCGTCGTTGCCGCTGCGTTTAAGAAAAACTTGTTTAATTGAGCAGTGTTATCGACATTGCTCGGGCACTGCCATATTTTTGAAAAAGTTAACTTTATTTTATCTGTAAGTTGTAATAATATGTATGTAAGTTAAACGTAACTTTACAGTTCCCTTTAGCTAAAGATACCTTTAACTAAACTCAAGTATAACGGCAAGTTGTAATAATGTCCCTAAGAATTATACGGATTTAATACTAGCAGCACTGTCTGTATGGTAGCCTTTTCACCCCAACTGTTAGATAGAAAATGCGAAGGGCTACAATTTTGTTTACAAAGTGTGATTTGTAATCAAACGAATAAACTTAGTTGGCAAAAGCAGTATGTATACTCAGTTTTTCTTTGATTTTCAGCGATGTGTGGTGCACTATGGCGTTGTCGTGACAGAATACAATTCTTATTCTACAGACAGACAGTCCAATTGTTAATAGGAAAGACCAAATTAAAAGCTTTGCTAAATTACAGTTAAGCTTCCCAGGCAGTCCAATTGTTAGTAGGAAAGACCAAATTAAAAGCTTTGCTAAATTACAGTTAAGCTTCCCTTTGTATTAACTCTGGCTTGGTCACTTGTTTTCGATTACGATCGTTCCTACACTTTATATCACCATTCACCCCTTACTGCTCATGTGGGTTGATTTTGTTGTGATTCATCAATTCTGTTGTCGGTATATTCTCATTTTACGCAACATTTGTAAAATCAGGCTGTCTACTAGCTCTACATACGAGGGCGGGTCAATAACAACGTGACTTTTTAAACGATATATAGCTTTTCGGATAAGTGGTTGATAACTTACTCTTCTCCGAGCTCTATACACTTTCTCCAACGTTTCTTTTTCGTAAAGTTTAGCTTTAGTGAGTGAAATGCTTAAGGCAGGTTTACAGGTTATTGCATGTTGCGCATGATGACAAGTTTTTGTATAAAAGAGAGCTGATAGTATGGTGTAAATTTAATATGTAAATTTAATATGTAATGAGAGTGTATGAAGTTGAGATAAAACCTGGAAGAAAATTTGACAGTTGAAAATTTTACAGTAGAAGTGGCTGTAGTCTAGTGGATAGTGTGTTGGCTTATTAGTCGTGACCCCTCGGTTCAAACCCCAAGGGAGACATCTCCAACAAAACGAAATATGAAAAAATATTTCTTCGACGACTTCCTCTCAGCAAAATTCTGGCAAAAACTCTGAGAGTAAATAAAAAATTGCCATGAAAAATTACTCAAAAACCTGTCGTTCGGAATCGACTTTAAACTGTAGATCCCACCACTCAAGTATTGAATTAACAAACACAACATACATATGTGAAGTGAGAAATTAGGTCGTAATACTCACTAAAGGGTTGTAATGACTAATTATGTATGTTGAACGGCTCTCTTCATTTTTCGAAGTTGCAAAGAAAAACAAATGGAAGCGTATGTTTTTTTGTGTTCTTTTGATTTTTTTACCAATCGAAAATGTGTTATAGAATAGAAAAATTTTTGTTAAATGTTTTGCACTAATTTTTTAAATACAGATTAAATTTTATAAACTTTTCTCCACCAATTAATAGCCGACAAAAGCTTAATCCTAATGAGGCATCTCGTTTAAATTCTGAAAGGAAATAACTGACAAATGCACGTTGCAAAGAACAGTTTTGCGCTTTAGATTAAGAGGTGAGAAATAAAAACATTTACGTACTAAATGGTCTACCCTCGTATTTAATAAATTAGCTCCATATTATATTGATATTGATGGTTATTAATAACACATTAGTACTCAGACGCTTGAAAATTTTCAAATTCAATGTGTTTATGATACGATTTGGGAGCGTTACATTTTTACTATCAGAACAACATTGTTTAAATCTGACAGAGTAGTTGTATTTAAGGTCAAAAAATGTGTAAATTTCATTTTAATTAAATTATTTAATTGAATATTTGTTGATACGTATTTTTAATTTTTAAATAATGACTTCAATAGCATATCCACCCAAAAATAATAAAAAAAATTGTACTTAAAAAAACGGTTTTTATGTTGCTGTTAAACTATTTAAAAATTTACAGAAAATGAATATAAAAATAAAACTAAAATGAAAACTAACTACATAATGAAATATTAAATTCAATTTATAAAAACAAAAACTGGTTTATTTTATATGTTTGGGTTATATGTTTGGGTTAAGATCAAATCTTAAATAAAAAAATAAAAATTAAAACAAAAACATTTAAAATTCGACGTTTAGAAGGTGGTTGATTTTTCAATGTCACAATGTCAAGCCTGCAATCTGAAATCGCAGACCCGATTGTAATATGAAAAACAACATTTTTTTGTTTTTAGTTTAAACTAATTAAGCAATAACATGTTTGCCTGCCAGCCTACCTACTTTTCTGCCTCTCTCTTACCAATTAAGTTTATAGTTGAATATGAATATTCTGTTAAAGAATAATTACAATAAAAAAAAGTTAAAAAAGAAAACGCATAAATAAACTTAATACCACCATTATACCGGTTTTTTTCTGACAAGGACTGTTGAAAAAATATTTTTACTTTTTTTCAAGTTTAAAGATTCTGTAACACTTAAATCGACAAAAAAAAAGAAATAAAATAATAATAATGAAACATATTTTTTAAGGTCAACCTGCTGGAGTATAAGTAGAGTTATACTAGTACTCTGTAGTGCAAACTTAAGATGATTATTTGCTTCTCTGATACTTGGCAATTCAGTGAAGTATTAAAGTGTTATTTAGTAACTTAAACAAAAAGTGAATTAAAACAGGTAGTGTTTAAATTTCTGAAAACCTAAATAATTTCTATAATAATTACACGGTGCGACAGTGAAAATACACCCGAGTAACTACATAGTCCACGTTGTTCAGTTAGTTGAGTAGAACTCAAAAATACATTTTTTATATTTCTCGAACCCTCCAAACTTGTTTTATTTGACAAAAATTGGTTTTTTTTTACTTTACGCACACATTTCTGGATTACTCAAACATTTCTGACCCGATTTCCAAAATTTAAATCTTGTTAGAAAGGGAAGAGATGGACCTTTAAAACGGTATACATATATCTATTATTCGACTTAATATGCTATGAGTTTTGATAAGGTAAACTTGGAAAATAAGAATTTTTTTCATATTTTTTCAAGTTTGTCCATTCATAATAGCAAACTCCATTAAAAAAATATTGGATAAGTGATAATATTGTTAAAGTCTGTTCTGTTGTGAAGAGATTGAGTCATCATCTGATAAAATTGGATATAAATTACTGTAGTTATTATTTATATAGTATGACAGTCGTGTTATATTTTTTATATATGTCATCTGATCAAATGAACTTTTAGTTCAAAAATTTTCAGTATTTTTGACGGATCTTGATTGTTTATCACAAAATGTGTCAATTTCACGTTTGCACGTCTTCCAGAAGTCGGCTTATATTTGTGTTTTTTGCAAATATTATTATTTCTCTTTGCGCAAATATTAGCCAACTTCTGGTGGTCGCTCAAACGTGAAATTGACACATTTTCCGATAAACAATCGAGATCCATCAAAAATTCTGAAAATTTTTGAACTAAAAGTTAATTTGAAAAAATATATATATGAAAAATATAACTGGACTGTTAGACTCTTTAAATAATAACTATGGTAATTTTTGTTCGATTTGATCAAACGAAGTGCCAATCTCTTCACAAGATAATGCACTTTCAGAATGTTATTACTTATTTCATATTTCTAAGTAAAGTTTGCTACTATGAATGGACGAACTTGAAAAAATATGAAAAAAATTTGCATTTTCCAAGTTTACCTCATCAAATTTTATAGCATATTAAGTCGAATAATAGATATATGTATACCGTTTTAAAGCTCCATCTCTTCCCTTTCCAACAAGATTTAAATTTTGGAAATCGGGTCAGAAATGTCTGAGTAATCCAGAAATTTGTGCGTAAATTATAAAAAACAGTTTTTGTCAAATAAAAAAAGTTTGGAGGGTTCGAGAAATATAAAAAAAATATTTTTGAGATCTCCTCAACAAAACTCAAAACCTATAATATGTCATTAGCCGGGTGTATTTAATTTTTTTTATTTTGTCGCATAGTGTTATTATTCTATTGATTTGCAATTAGACTCTTTTCTACACAATTTGTTTTATACTTTAGGGTTAAGTTCATTTACCGTGCTTTTTAGTTTTTGGAGACAGAAGACCGTCTTACAAGCTTAAATTTGTTGGCAGTAGCAGAGGAACTATTGTTATGCAAAAGTCCAGAGGTTTTACATACGATTACTTATGAAATGAAGTCGCTGTAATCCAGTAGGTCACGGTTCAAACCTCAGGTCATCTCATGTGAAGAAATATGTCTTCGGCAACTTCCTCTTAGCAGATTTTTGGCTAAAACTCTGAGAGTAAATATAAAAATCGACATGAAAAGTTTCCCAAAAAAATCTGTCTTTCGGAGTCGACTTTAAACTGTAGATTCCGCCACTTATGGATAAAATTAAAACACTCAACATAAGTGGTGTGGGAAGCTAGGTTGTAATCCTGACTGAAGGGCTGTAATGACCAATTACGTACATGTGCTAAGAAATGCTTTTAACTTCAATGTAAAATATTTAATTACATAAGAATCCAGTATTGAGGGAGCCAATCTTCAGATGCATTGGTTTACACACATTGGTTAGTACGAGAACTTTAAAAGTTTATACTACCTGAAGTGAGTCGAGGCTGAAGTTGACAATTGGCTGTGTGCATAGACGTACGTGATTCACTTAATCGCTGATTACGATCGGTTTAAATACTTCTGAGTAATGATTATAAAACGGCTCTTCTGCTAAAAATAAGGTACTTTTATAGCAAATTTTACTGACAGAAAATTCTAAAATAAATTGCAATTAAGCTACCGATCTCATGTTTAATGGAGACTCAATAATTCCCTGCAAACATTTTCTCCAATCTTTATTGACGTACGAAATCCTCTCGGTTTTCTTTTGAAAACATCTAGTCTTTAGAAATGTTATTTATTCTTGCAGTAAGGCCCCAGAATGCCGAGTGTTTTGGGCAATATTTTTTGATCAAATACCATTTATCATGAATCAAATTTCAAAAAAATGGAGAACCTTTGCTTCCCCACCAAAAAAATTCATTCAGAAGCCACTTTGATCTACCGGAGAGTATAAAATTAATAATGAATTAATCCTCAACCAATGTCTATCACCACTATATCCAAGACAACAACCCAATATACATACGTAGCAACGGAGATTGTTCCTATACAAATGTAGATAGTAAAACCTACGATCTGCTATAGTTACGGTGACCATTATTTCCATGAGAAAAAAGCGGACAAATATATAAAATTGAAAAACAAAAAAATTCATTTATTATAATTTCTATTTTATATAAAGATTTTTAAAATACAGACATAAATAGCTACAAATAATATACACAAACTTAGATTTATACATTTATTGCTCTAAAGAATGTATTTTTTTTATATTATTGGGCCTGTTAGATAAAAATGTTTGAAATTCCGAACAGTCCATTTCAAAATTGCATTTTATGGTCAAAAAAGATTCTAAAGTTTCTAGTTCCATTTGGGATTTTTCGGAAAACCAATTATTGTTAGATTAAGAAAAAAATCTTTTTGTTGGTGCGATGGACGCTGGCAAAGCAAATGAGAAATCTAGTAATTTCAGCATGTTTTTATAAGGAATATTTTTCGTTTCGAAAAATTTGAAAATTTCAACCCACTTTTAATCGGGATTTAATGCTGATTGTTTCCATATTTCTATTTGTTCAGCATTTGCATAATTTTCTACATAAGTGAAGTCATTAAAAATTTCGTTATTATTTATATTTAAATCATTTCTGATTTCTGTTACCTTTATTAACGACTTTTCAACTGAAGACCAAGATGGAATTGCATCTACAACATAGACAAAATATAGAGTTTCCAACTCAATTTCATATGTAATTCTAGCTAATATAAGCGTTTTTACCGATTTAGTGAAAAAAGTGGACAAAAGCGGACAGTTTGAAAAAAAATACTTTTTAGAAGTTACGTGTGGTAAAATAGTGGACAAGTAGCGGACGCAAAAAATATAGCGGACAGGAGGTTAAAATAGCGGACTGTCCGCTATAATAGTGGACGGATGGTCACCGTAGCTATAGTAGAAATGATTAGCTAGGGAAGTTTGATTAATGAAACTGTGATAGCATTTGTGATAGTCCTATGCTTCTTAAAATGTTTGTCTTATATAGGATTGAAAAAATAAAATTATAAAAATAAAAAATAAAATTATAAAGTGCATTTATTTTGTGCCATGGAATAATTAAGACAATAAAAATTCAGATATTCTTACTTTTGACTGCCAATGTGTGGAGTTGTAAGCATTAAAAAATCAATCGAGTATCTATTAAGCCTTGTTTTTGGGACAGAATAGTATTCAATACATACAACCACATGTATGTACATATGTATTGTAATTACCACATCAAAAGCATTTGAAAAAATTGCCAACCTGGTATCACTTGCATTAGTACATCAATTTTTAACCTTTAATTTAAGCTTAAATGAATACAATGTAATTTTTATACGTTGTCATTATTATTTTAATTTTTGTCAAATTAACATTTTTTCTCATCTTTTTATAACTGGAAGTAACTTTAACGCCGCAATAAAAATAAAATAAAAACTGACCTTTACCTCTAAAGTGCTTTAAAATAAATTTTTTAAGACTTCCTCACACACCACTTCTAGCACAACTAGCAGTGTGAAGTCACACACACATACAGTGAACCGTAAACGAAAATGTAAACATAACAAAACAAGGCTCTGACCACACTAAAAATCAAAACAAAATCAAGAAGCATATCGTAAAACAAGTCCGTAATAACTGAAACAACCAGACAACGAAGACAATAACATATTTGACCTACAACAACACAGTGTAACGGAAGCACTGTTTAGCATACTCCCAAACATTATACACACATAACATTTTGGTTAAATTGTTGTTAAAAAAATAACAACAATTAACAACAGATTTTCTTTCTTTTTTAATTTATTTATTATTGTTTACAAATGAAAGCAACAATAATAAAAGAAAGATTAATTGTGTATTGTCTTGAGATTGTTGTTGTAAATTAGTGAATTGCAGAAATACAACAAAAGAAGAGCAAAACAAAAACATTATTTAGTACAATAACCTTAAAATTAATTATAAGGTGGCCAGATGGTCCCTTTTAAGCCACTTTATATAGTTAGGCAATTAATCCATATTACATAACCTTTGAATTGAGACTGGACTAAATACAAAAAGTATTTTCTCGGCGATTTCTTCTCAGTTTCTCAAAAAAAAAAAAAAATCTGTCGTTCGGAGTCGACTTTAAACTGTAGGTCCCGCCACTTATGTATAAAAATTAACACACACAACATAAGTGGTGTGAGAAACTGCGGGCTTCTTGGGGACGATTGCTGTAGACTGTCTAATGGTGAAGGTATAGCACTGGCCATTTTATAGTCACCTAGCAGCAACTCGTTTCCTTGCCGTTCGCATCTTCCCCCTATCCACCTTTCCTAAAAACCTGCCCAATGCACTGCATGAGTAGGGGCCATCCCCTGAGTGCTGGTTTCATTAAAAAAAAAAAAAAATTTATTCAGGATTGTGTAAGGCGGCAGAAATCAAGAACTGAAGTAATCAAGAAGAAATTTTTAAAACCGGGAAGTAAAATGAAATAAGAAGTATTTTACGCATTAGAAGTCAGAGATTAGTTGATAAGAGTCATTGCTCAATAGCTCAACTGAAACAGAACATGTCTCCTGCTCTTTCAAATATAAGGCTCTATATATATTTTTTTAAGATAATAATCTGCCGGTTAGAATAAAGACTACACTGAGTAAAAGAAGCGGTTCCAGGTGCGAATTCGAGAGAAGAGAAACAACTCTTTATCATAGTATTCGAATCCAAATCATTTATAACACCTGGAAAGTTCAAGAAGAGGCGCCTTCTTGGAAAAGAATGGGCACAATTCCTTACCACTATACACAATCATTTTCACATATAATATGATACCTTAGTAACGGCGTATGGTAATCCTCTGATTCTGCTTTAGCAGTTCAATCGCCTGCTTTAGCTGAAAAACTTTATAATTGAGACTGAAACAAGAAAACAGAGGAGATGCTTTTTGACAATTCCTCTGCACTTTAGAGAAACGCTAAGGAATAATAAAAAGACACCGAGAAAATATTATAATTTATACTATGAACTGGGTATTAATTATAGGATAGAATAGAATATTGGCAGAGTAATCGTTTAAAAGTCGCCGTAGTCTAGTAGGTAGTGTGTTGGCTTATTAGACTTAAAGCCCGGGTTCGTATGCCAGGTTAGGCATCAAAACGAAATGTGTAAAAAATATTTCTTCGGCGACTGCCTGTCAGCAGATTTCTGGCAAAAACTCTGAGAGTAAATAAAATTGCCATGAAGAGCTTCTCAAAAATCTGTCGTTGGGAGTCGACTTTAAACTGTAGGTCCCGCCACTCATGTATAAAATTAACGCACACAACATATGTAAGTGGTGTGAGAAGCTAGGTCGAAATCCTGACTGAAGGGTTGTAATGACCAATTATGTATGTATGTAATCGTTCACTTTATTGTATACATAGAGCGCGGAGACTTTAACCACTTTAAGAAGTCTTAAGTTTTAAATTTCGTATCAACTGTAGGTAATATTTGATGTTATACATCACAAACTATCAAGAGGCTAACGTTCTCATAATTATTGATCTACTGTACTGTATCGGAAGATAAACGGCACTGCATAAAGAATAAACTACAGCAAAATCCTAGGCACATTATTTACCATGTTATTAATTTAGTAGCTCCTACTTACCGGAAACGGGAATGAAAAATTCGCGAATCCCGGGAAATCTTTTAACAATCAGAATACTAGTAAAATGCTTAAGATTTTTATTAAAATGTTATTTTATTAACAAAAAAGAAAACAATACATCTAAATTCATACTGTATAAACAAAAACAAACAGATTAATGATAACATTTTGAGATCAGTTACTATTAAGAATTGATTAAAAATATTATTTAAAAATAAAAATATAAAAAATTGTCGAAGAACTAAGTTTTCAAAAAATGAGTTTTTAAAATTATTAGTGCATTTAATAACTCATTAGACATTCTATTTCGTAAATTTGTTGAAAATTTACCAGCTACCGAAAAAACACGTTCGCTTTCTACAGAAGTGGGCTTAAACGTTAACAATGCATTAAAAAGTATGTCTAAATTTTTAAATTCCCGGACGGGAATTCCCGAACCCCAAACTCTAGTAACCACACAAATGTATGGGACTGGAATTCGACATCTGTCAAACTAAGTTGTGAAACCAATTTTTTTCTTTTCAGTTGAAAGTCTGACATTGACGAAAATGGATCGCTTAACTATCACACAACGCAGAAAAATTACCAAAACCTACTACAAAAATGGTGATTCTTCCACAGCCACGTATCGTGCTTTAAGAGGAGATTATGGTTTACATAATCGTCCAACTACGCAAGCAATTGGCAAAATTGTGAAGAAATTTAAAGAGACTGGAGTGGTTACAAATATTGAAAGGCCTCTGCATCATCGTTTCGCTCGTTCCGCTGAAAATATCGCTATTGAAGTGAAAGTGTTGCCGAAGACCCGTCGTCGTTCTCAGGAATTAGGACTGCCTTACGGCACATTATGGCGTATTTTGCAGATCTACACCTACATCCATATAAAGTCCAGCTCACGCAACAACTGAAGCCAGCTGACCATTCACAAAGTCGTAGATACGTGGAATGGGTGCTTGAACAACAGGCGGTGGACGGCAATTTTTCGAACAAAATTTTCTTCAGCGATGAAGCACATTTCACACTCGGTGGGTATGTTAATAAACAAAATTGTCGTATTTGGGTTTCTGAGAATCCTCAAGTAATTGAAGAGAGGCCATTACATCCAGAAAAAGTCACTGTTTGGTGCGCTCTTTGGTACGTAGGTGTGATTGGACCTTACTTCTTCGAAAACGACGATGAAACGACGATGTCACCGTCAATTCGGAGCGTTATGGTCATATGATAACCGACTTTTTTTTGCCTGCTATTGAAGAATACGACTTGGAGAATATGTGGTTTCAACAAGACGGTGCCATATGTCACACAACTCGAGCAAATACGGCTTTATTGCAAGAGACATTTCCTGGCCGCGTAATTTCTCATCGTGGCGATATCAACTGGCCACCAAGATCATGCGATTTGACACCATTAGACTTTTTTTGTGGGGCTACGCGAAAGACCGTGTTTATGCAGATAAACCTTCAACTCTTGAGCACTTAAAAACCAACATTCGTCAAGTTATGGCTGAGATACCGCCCAATATGTGTCAAAAAGTGGTCGAAAATTACCTCAAAAGAATCAATGCTTGCAACACTTCGCGTGGAGGTCATTTAAATGATGTAGTGTTTCACACATAATGTCAACGTTCAAACTTTACAATAAAAAAAAAATATCATGAAGAAAATATTTTATATGTGTTTTATTTACGTTTACTTTTGAAACTACGAAATGGATAACCCGGTATGTATATGTTTATTGGAATTAAACCATGGATATCTGGCCACCTTAACACATTGTTTTTTTCAACATTTATTTTCTTGGTCTAATATTGTCTTCAAAAATGTAATTAATGTTCCCTGCCAGCTTAAGCACAGCGTGGGATTGTTTTATGGTTGTTTAACAAATTTGCACCAAATTTTTTTATTTGTCTTTGTAACCTTAAGATGATGTTTTTGCGGGTGAATTGAAAAACGATTTGAATTCAAACCAAAAGTATTAGACATGGTTTTCATTAAAGTTATATACAGAAGTGTGATCATGGCCACAATTAGTTGGCAAAATTTTATGCTCTGGCTATTTGACTGTGTTTACCTTCTGTCTAGCGTAAAACCCAATTTTATAAAAAGGCAATGAAAGGTCAGTGGTACCTTTAAAAGAAGTACCGTTGGTTTAGTCTTATATTAGAAGTTTGTGAACATAAACTTGACTTAAGGCTTCATTCAGTTCTCGGCAATCATTCACAACAAACTCCTGTAAATATTGTTGTCAGAAAGTCACTCCAACTTTAGATCATATTTAACAATTAAAAACAATTAAAATTTTTATTTTCAACTGCATTTTTTCACAACTATACGTAATATGAACCGTTTATTTTGAAAGTGGTTTAAGTCCATTTATTCTTATATTTAGATATATAAGGGTTTGCGTTTGAATTGTTTCAAAAATATAGTTAACTGGTATTAAGTTGTTTTTATGGCTATGTAACCTTAAACATGTTAGTATATATAACGTAATACTTTTTGTAAACTTTACTAAAAAAATAAGCTGTGTTTCGGAACCTAAAATGGACTTAAACCACTTTCAAAATTAATAAAAATGACTTTTTTGTTTGTAAAAAGGTATAAGTCCACTTTGTGTTCTTTGTTTAATATTATTATAAGTCAATTTTTTCACTTAAAGTTACTCCACTACGTTTATGTAATTCCAACATAATTATTACATGGAGTTTATTAGAAAACAAAATACGTTAGTTTCACAATAATACTGAACAAATTATCCAAAAGAATTGTATACCAAGTGATTCCTCTAATTAGTTAGGTTCTTAAGGTTATTTATTATTATTTATTTATTAAATAACAGAAATTGTAAATATTTTTTTTTTAATGTAGATGAATTTAATAGCTTTAAAATAAATAGGGAAGCTTTCAATTTAGATACAGATTTTTATTTATGTAATTAGAAAAACATATACTTAAAAATAAATATTAATTCATTTATTAAAAAATTAAACTAACCTTCATTTATTAAGGATAATATTACAGATTTCGCCATATTATTTCTCCTCATTTAGATTATGTGTGAGGTTGTTAAAATATTCATGGTGCTTAGGTAGTATATACCTTAGTAACTCCATCATATCCTAATACTTAGGAGTTGAAATGGGACGTACATTTTTGTATAGTGGTGTTAATTTTATTTTATTGGTCATCACCGACAAGGTAATTAATCAATTATTTTGAACTCTGTATCCACTTCCATAGATTCTTTCTAAAACATTTTATAGGCTTCACTTTTTATAAATAGTATCCAACATATCCTAAGCCAATTTACAGGTTCGCCACTAGTGTTTTTTAATCTTTTATGAAAAAAATTATTTCTTTCAATGGACTTAAACTAGTTTCAAAATAATTTTGTTTCCATTTCGTTAACTAGCTAATTTTCAAGTGCCCCAAATCATAGCAATTTTTTATCATTAACAAAATTTTTTTATAAAAATGGACTTAAACCACTTTCAAAATAAACGGCTCATATCACTGCCAAGGTTTGTAATTTGAAAAAAATCGAAAAACATTGCTTAGAAAATGACATTCAAATGAATTTTAACTGCCATTAAAATGTTTCAAAAGCATTAAAGTTAAATACGAAAATATTTTAAATTACTCGCACAATGATATATAAAACAATAAGGAAAGGAATTTTAAAAATAAACAAATAAATTTGTGTTGTTAACTGATATTGATAGATCAATATCCTAAAAACATAAGTAAACGATTTGTAAGTGAGTTTTGCGTACTAAATAAAGCGTTACCAACCACCACATGCTACTTAGAATAAACACAGTGCAACAAATTAAAAAAAAAAATGTAAATAAAATAAAAATCACTGTAAATAAAAACAAAACAATATACAGCAGAGGGGGAAATAATAGGTAGGAAGTAAAGTGTGTATTCCACTTAAAGAAAACTACAGAGGATAGAGCGTGAAAGTGTAGACAACGTGATAATAATCTTTTAATTCGGACTTCAAATATTGATACCTTCATAAATATGTATGTACGTATGTACACCTAGTTATATCAAGTCACACTATTAAAAAATGGCTTGAAGATAACCTAGATATTCTACAGAGGTTTTGTTTGCCCAGAAAAAAATGCTAAGCAGGACAATGACTTACCTCTGAAACAGTAATAATCGTGGATTTAGGAAACTCAAGTACCCATTATAGAATGCATCAAAACCTTATCGAGCACCTTGGTATTAAATTCAAAAATGTCTACAGATTACAAAAAATTATGAACTAGTATTTACACATCACTTGACGTAATTTTTCGCAAACACGGTAATGATTTTCATCTGGAATATCAATAATAATGTTTTTAGGAAACTCAAGTATCCGTTATAAAGTACAGCGAAACCCTATCGAGCACCTTGATAGAAAATACAAAAAGTCTAGACACTACAAAAAATTATGGACAAGTATTTATACATCATCTGACGTACATTTTCGCCTTCTACAATTTCTAAGCAGGAAAATGATCTTTCTCTGGAGCAGTAATAATCGTGGATTTAGCAAACTCAAGTACCCATTATAGAGTGGATCAATACCTTATCGATCAACTTGGTTTAAAAGTCAAAATGTGTAGAGCCTACGAGAAATTATGGACAAGTATTTACACCTCATCTGAAGTTCTTCTTCGCCTCCTACAATTTTTTAGGAGAACAATGATTTTCCTCTAGAACAGTAATTATACTGGATTTAGGAAACTCAAGTACCCGTTATAGAGTGGATCAGAACCCCATTGAATATCTCGGGAGAACATTTAAAAAGTGCAGAGACTACAAAAATATATGAACAAGTTATTACAGCTCATCTGACGTTCTTTTACGCCTCACAGATGTTTCTAAAAGCTTTGGGATATAACAAAGGAGGGGCCTATAAAGCACTAAATAACTAGAAAAAAAAAAAAATGACAATGGATAGATCATAATCAGCCAAACAGGGCTCGATAGAATTGACAAAATTAAACTAACTGAAGTGCCTTTAAACTAATTTAGATTATTAAATGTCCCTATTATTTTTTCTAGGCAAATCGTTTATAATTGCTTATGCTAACATAAGCATATTTAAATATAAATCTAATATATAAAATTCTCGTGCCACGGTGTTAGTGGTTAAACTCCTCCGAAATGGATCGACCGATTTTCATGAAATTTTGTGTGCATATCGGGTAGGTCTGAGAATCGGACAACATCTATTTTTCATATCCCTAAATTCAGGTACATATTGATCGTAGACGAATAAAATTTGGTGGGTAAGTTCGTGGAGTCGATATCGACAATCCCACCAAAAATGGGCGTGACAACCCTCCCCCTTCAAGTGATACCTATGACTCTTAAACTACTGAACCGATTTTAACCATTCTTTTTTTGTTCGAAAGCTTATCAGGTTAGATGGTTTGAAAAAAAAATCGATATAGCAAAAAGTAGGCTTGGCAAACCTTTAAAATTGAATATTTAGGAACATAGTGATCGTAGACGAATGCAATTTTTTGGGTAAGTTCGTAGAGCCGATATCGACAAACTCACCAAAAAGGGCGTGGCAACCGTCCCCCTTTAAAAGATACCTATAAGTCGGCTAATTCGATGGTTTTTTAACTACAAACATATGTACATATGTATATAACATGTATGACTGTTAGTTTTTGTTTAGAGTATAACAACTAGAGTATAACAACTACAACTTCGTCAGCGCACCCCATGATTCGGGCCTCTTATTGTTATTCTTTGTATACCTCACCTAAATAACGTACCGACTTCGATTAAATTTTGAACTAGATAGATAGATCCACACACTTATAGTAAGTTAGTTATTTTTATACAACTGTTTTATGCAGCGTATTACAATAAATATATAATGTGAACTGTTTTGGGCAATAAAAAAAATCAATTTTGGGCGGGACGAAGTTCGCAGGGTCAGCTAGTAATAATATATAAATGAATTTTATTTACATAAATATGTGGTGGTAAATAAATATTTTAGAAAATTTTGAAATTTTGGTATGTCTTTACTATTTTCCACTACTTTACACACTTACATTTGTTTAAAACTTAAGTTAGATACGATCTGGCATTAGTAAAAATCTAATAACGGGTTAGAAGTAAAGAGAGAAAAAGAAGTTGTTGTTTTAATATAAAACTATTTAAACGGTCAATGGACTGGATAAGATAACGTCTTTTGAAAATGGGGACAATAACATAAAAATTTCAAAATAAATGAAGTAAAATTTAAATAAAGTTTCTATAAATATTTATCTTTTGTCATTGATATGGCGTCGTCTATATAAACAAATTTATAATAAAAGCATGCGGAACCATACAATTAAGTATAAAACCTATGATGAACCATTTAAGACCGAAATGCATAAATATTTATCATAATAATAATAAAAAACCAGTTCAACATTTAAACAAATAAAAAGAAATTGAAAATAAAACACAAATTAACGGCAAATAATTTTGACAGTTAAATGAAAACATTGTTAGCGTAACAAAGGCATTACAAGTTCAAGTTTACAGTGCCTACTACAAAACGTAAACAAACATTTCTTAAGTGTCATATGCATAAGTAAACAAATGAATGACACTTGTTTTCAAAAAACATTTCAGGCGGCTAATAAAATTTCACATTTACAAGCAATGTTATGTTAAAATGTTTACAATTATTATTGCCTTAATTGTCATAATGATCGTTAATAATGATTTACTGTAGGTTTCTTTGTAGTTATTTTGTTCAGACTACTCTGGTCAATGTTCTCAATCAACGCTTTATTTATTTTTTTATTGTTTTTTGTTAATGTTTTTTATTTTTTTAATCTTTAAAGAAACAAGTTAATTTTCGTTTAAGACTATTGACATTGAACGTCACTTGTATTTCATGTATTGTTAAACTATTATTGAGTGACGACGTCTAATGATAAATGTATGTTGATTGTTCGATTTCATTAAATTGAATTTGAATTGGTTGTTTTTGTTGTGTTTGCAATTTTTGACATTTCAATGTTTGGCCATTAGACAGATATGTTCATAGATAGATAGGTAGATGTATAGATTATTAATTATGATTTTTATAAGTAATTAATAGGTTGTTGTATTTCTTTTGATACCGCTGCCATTATCATATTAGAAACAAAAACATAACAAGGGAATAGAAAATCATATTTCTTGCATACATTTTAAGGGTTCAATATAAACATAGCATTGTGATCAAATTGTCCTTTAAAAATTTGTAGTGTAAGTAGATTTTGCTCTGTTTGTGTCCCTCTCTAAACCACAACATTTATGTCATCAATCTCTTTTTTTTAATAATTTGAAATTTGAATATAGAACTCGTAGTTAAAAGAGCTAATAATGTCTGGAAAAAAATAATAGGGCCAGAGCATATTATAATTTGAAATACAAAGTGTGTTTTATAAATACATATTATCATTAAATGCTTTTATTATTTCAATACCAAGTTAAAGCTCTCTTCATTTTGCAATCTCTGGTAATCGCCGGTTCATTGAATTTACTAGGTTAGATGAAGTTAACAGCCGTCTCCAAAGTTACGGTTTACTTGGGTTCTATAAGGTCTCCTTGTAACACACTAATAGTACGTATTGCGTCTTTCAACTATAATTCCGGTCGGGCATTTCCAAACCATCATGACGGTTTTATGAAGGTATGGCTTCTATCGAAATCATCTTTCCTTTGCAGTTTTCCATGTACCGGACAATGACAGATAATATAGAATGTGGGCCCCTGTTCTTATTCATCATTACAACTTCTGTAACAATGTTTGTGAGATAATCCTAGCCTCTGGTCGTATACACACAGAGAACGTTGGCCCGTTATAACGTTTTTTTTTAATAAAACGAGCACTCAGGGGATGGCCCCTACTCATGAAAGGTGGAAAGGGGGAAGATGCGAACGGCAAGGAAACGAGTTGCTGCTAGGTGACTATAAAATGGTCAGTGCTATACCTTCACCATTAGACAGTCTACAGCAATCGTCCCCAAGAAGCCCGCAGTTTCTCACACCACTTATGTTGTGTGTGTTGGGTTTACACAAATGTGTTGGGTTTTACACAAATTTTGTTTTGCATATATTCACTGGAGGCCACATTTGTCTTATTATTGTACAAAAAGGTTCACGATTCATTCATTCCACCTTTCCAAACAAATAAGCTTTTTGAGGGTAACCGTCGAATGTCTTACTATCTTCTAAAGATACACCAAGTATTCTTGAACAATCCTAGATATGATGTACACCCGCTTTAGGACTATAATTACCGTTTTACTGTCATAAGGCGTATACCACTTATATACTATATATCCGCCATTCTCCGATATCGGATTCCCACAACGGAAATCTTTATAAACAATATTTCAGTCTGAAATATACTTCAGAAAACTTGTAATCCGACTTTGTTGCGTGATCTGAATCCGTCAGTGCGTACTTTTTTACGTTCACTGGAAGGCGTGAACCGTTATAACAGGTTCTAAGAGGATTCAGATCTACTATACCCAAGATTCTGGCATAACATAGCTTTGTTTCGTCAACATGTCCGGTGGTAGCTAGTCCAAGATAGTAAACAATGAATTAGACAAAAAATGGAATGAATTTCCGGCGAAATACAATACCAAGATTCCAGAATTTTGTTCCGATAGGAGTACGTGTATGTCAGTTTTCTTAACTCATGATATTACAATTCTGCCACAGCCTTGTTAGTTTTTCATTTCCATCACATCCAATCTTTTTAGCAAATTAAATGTAAATCTATTCGAAATAAAATAGTTTCACAAATTTACAGAATGTCGCTAATTAAAGTGCAAACATTTCCGTATTTAATCTCTAAATATATTTCTTTAGAATCTCTGAGATCACATGTGATATTCAAAAATAAATATTTTCTTTCTGAAATCTTTTTAGCATGTCCCTGAAGCTATTTATACTAGTGCTGACAGTGGCATTATTTGTAACGATGCCCATAAAATCAGTGAACAGCTCAGCGGTTTTAATATCGGATATAACCATGACCGTAATGGTGGAATTATCATCACGTTATCCATTTTGTAAAATGCATACGGATCGGTAAATAATCTTCTTTTTAGATTCTGTGGAATAGTTAAAAACATAATATTTCTTTGGCACTCATCAGGGGCGACATACAGCGCATGTTGCTGCAATCCGATCCTAGACGTATACGTCAGGTACCTAGAGAGTCCGTAATGGAATTGGAGGATGTTTGTTTAAATGCCGGCTCACATGGCACTGAATTTCGTGGCGGTTTAGGTTTTATTTATCCAGGCACGAAATGGTGTGGACCAGGTAACTTTGTAGTACTATAGGGCTTCTAAACGAGATATTTAAATGTGCTTTTTTCAAACAGGTACCGCAGCCACGGATTACAATGACTTGGGCTTCCATGCCGATGAAGATCGTTGCTGTCGTGAACATGATCATTGTCCGAATGTCTTAAATGTGGGCGAGTGCAGACGTGGCCTGTGCAATACCGGCACTTTTACGCGTTCCCATTGCGATTGTGATGCTCGCCTTAGGCGTTGTTTACAGTCTCTTAATACCGGTAATTACAAAGAATTCTTGACAAAAAATGGAATAATTTTTGTATTTCTTTGATTTCAGAAACCGCCAATACATTGGGTGCCATATTTTACAATGTGGTCCAGGTTACCTGTTTCCAGGAGAGAAGTCCTTGTTCGGCCCATCAAAGGTTTGAGAATTTCTTTTATAGAGCCAATCAATGTGAGATTGAATTTCGGGCAGCCGATTTATATGTGCCACCTAATGCTGGCAATATTATACAGAAAATTCTATCTCATCCCTATGGCTATGCTAGTCCCTATTCCAATTCCAATAACTATATATCTGGCCGCTCTTTAGAAGACTCAAATCCTTTTGCAAATGTCAAACGCCGTGTGGGCGTTACACTGGCTTCGGTGGGTTTGGCCGCTAGAAATCTGTTTCGAGAAATTGTACAAAGTCCGCGAGGCGTGTGGGATAGTTTAAAATCTCCAGTCAGCCGGGAGTTACCGGCGAATTCCAATTATTATAATAGACCACCACCCCGGCCCTATGGCTATCAATATAGGCGGCCGGTAACGCCTAATAATTTTTGGAATTTTTAAAAAGATTTTCTGTTCTTTCACTATCACTCACTCTCTCACTCTCTCTCTCTCTCTCTTATTATTTAAAAGCATTACAAAAAAGACTGATTGTCAAAATATTTCATTTGTAAAAAGTAGTTCTTAAGCTCATCTTTATTTGCTATCCTAATGAATTTGGAATCAATTAGAGCTGTCAACCTTAGCAAATTTTTTTAAGGCTTGGCAGGCAACTCCATTAATTTATGTTAAAAAACCTTGTACTCATGTTTTATTTTAGTTAATAATGCCATATTATTTTACCCTCTTTTAGTTTTATTCCTATCATTATTTCCTTGACAGTATTTTAGTTTTAAATTTTTAAAAATAAATTGAAAAAAAACTTGTAAAAATTGTACATGTTTACTCATAAATTGTTTTATTTCCTTTTAACAATGTTTTGTTAATTTTTTTTTAATCTTAAACATTAATTTTATCATCCCATCAACGAATCATATCATTACACTGCGCAACAAAAGTTAAAAATTCTATTCAGCGTGCAAGCTGGAATCATCCTATCCATCTTAGGTATTTATGTATCTTGCCTCCATTTAAAAATTAATCACTTTACCTATGCCTGCTTCGTAGAAACTCCATTCCCTTTGGAAAAAAAGTGACACAATTGATTTTTGCATGCTTCTACGAATACATCATCAACAAAATTGCTGATCGTAGATAGCTACCGGTGGTGTCAGTTGAATGCAAAGGAATTTTCGCAATATTCTCCTGATATTTCAAACATGTGATCTGGTATTGTCTTGTTACAAAACTATTTCTTTCCTATTGACTATATGCGGATGGCTATTTCCTTCGTACGATCCATTTGTTGAAAAATTTTCCTGACAGTCAATTTCTTTCTAGATCGCCTTTTTCCCAACTTTACCGTGCTCGAGTGTGACTCTTTTTTTACCGTTTTCACTTTCATAAAAATAATCACTACTACAGCAATCTTATCTAATAGCACCTCAGTTAAATCAAACGCTTTTGTACCATCCTAGGACACTATTAGTGGAGGTATGTGTTAAGCTATTGATGTGAAGAATGTCCCTCCTACAGGGGGGTGATATCACAGCCAAAAACAAATGTCAAACTAATTCATTGTCGACCAATATAGAGAAACAATTTGCTGAATGGGGTTTATGGTTTCGTAAAACTTCAAAGTGTATTACGAAACCAAAAACGTTATCTGAATCCGTCAGTGCTTTCTTTTTTATGTTCTCTGGAAGGCGTGAACCGTTATAACAGGTCCTAAGAGGATTCAGATCTACTATACCCAAGGTTCTGGCATAACCATGGTTTTGTTTCGTCAACATGTCCGGTGGTGGCCAGTCCGGATAGTAAACAATGAATTAGATTATATACGTTAAAAAAATGGAATAAATTTCCGACGAAATACAATACCAAGCTTCCAGAATTTTGTTCCGATAGGAGCACGGGTACTTCAGTTTTCTTTCATTATGATTTTACAAGTCGAACACATTCTTGTAATTTTTTCTGTTTTCACCGCCTCCAGGTTTCGTAATACACTTTAAAATAGTCTTCGTGAACTTGATATACAATCTGTTTTGGAGTACATAGAATGATTAAACTAACGATTACATCACGCACAAGGATTTTAAGTTTTTGCTCATCTGTGAGAAATGACGTCACGCAATGTATTGGTTAATAATTTTTAGCAGACTTACTTATGGGCTTAAATGCTCGCCTAAGTGTAACTTTGCCATTAGACTTGGTGAATGTAAATGCATATGTTATAAACACGCAAAATTGGCGTATGCATAATACAGCCTAATACGAATTATTTGAATTTGGCAATTGCAACCTTTACTGCTCTACGCCTTTGTGTAGATTGAAAAATAAATTATTTAGGTTAGGTTAGAGGACGTTTACTTGTCGGCGGAGACATATTGTCAATAGCAGGCCATAGACATCTGGAAACAAAAATAAATTATTTAATAAGTAGCCTTTTTCATTATGACATAATATTTTACAAATATTTCTAGAGTCGGCTATAATCAAACCGAACAGGATGCCATTTGTGCTCAATGGCAGTATCAACCATCGGAAAAGTATGTACCCAGTGCACCAGGACGTACTTAAACGTTGGAAATTGAAAACAAAGACAAACAACAACAATAACGAAAAAACTTATCAACAATGAAACTTTTAAGACACCGATAAAAAGCAACGAAACTATTTTCAAAACCAAAATATCAAAATTATTTTTTAAATTATATTTTCTTGTACCAATTAAAGATTAGTAAGTAGTATAGTACCAACGAATGAAACCAAAACGAAAGTAACCAAAAAGTAACATTTTAAAACCATATAATTAACTATACCACGTACATACATACATACATATGTACATATACATATTTATAATAATGTATGGAGATAAATAAATAATGTAAAAAACTAAATAAAGTTTAGAAATAAATGTTTAAAACAAAAATATATATACACACTCGATAATATTGTTTCTTAAAAATATTTATCGCTTTGCATTTCTAAAAATTCATTCAATATTATACAAAGGAAAGAAAGGACGTGAAAGGGAAAAAGGAGAGTTTTTAGGTCCCTGTGCTAGAATGGGGTTTTGAAAAGCAATATGTCACAGGATAATAAATTCTTTACCTGTTGAAACCACTTAAACCGCTTTATTTTTGTGTTCCAGTAAAGTAACAGCAATTCACCAGCAGACACTGTGGTTCTAATATATGTAATTTAAATATACTATTTTCGAAACCTATATCCACCTCTTCACCTCAACCGTGCGACTCTGTTTTTTTTTCAGTCTTTGTTTTCCTCCTATTCCACCACAATATTTTTTAATTAAAAACCATAATTTCGCGACAATTGGTGTGTTTCTAGAGAGAAATGCGTATGCTGAGGTGGTGAATTTGTAACACATTTCCTACTACAAAAGTGCACATCATTACCATGCTGACAGTGCTACCATACTTTCATGCCACTTCAGTGGTAAAATTATAAGGATTATGTCTGGAATAAACAGAATCTAACTTGATTAGCGCATTTGGTTTGTTTGGTGAATAAAATATGTTAAGGTGAGGTAAAATAAAGTCCCGGTTAGGTAGTCGTTCATGGAACGTAACAGAACGTACGTTCGTTTTTCGCATATGAAGAGCAATGTAAATGCTTACCGCAGTAACAGTACGATTCGGTAATCGCTCTCATTGCTTTTTGTGTTCTAAAATCAAACGTTAGTTCCGTTACATTCCATGGATGTTAGACTAACCAGGACTTAAGAAAAAAAAAAAAAAAAAAATAAACTGAGGATATTTTCTGTCTTGATAAACGAAGGAAGAAAAACGAAACGATTAGAAAAGTTTAGAAATTTAAAATTATCAAACTTTATTTTCTCGGTACAGGGAACATATAAAGAAAGTGGTACAGTACTCTTCTGTGAAGAAAACAGTGCAGTAGTCTCCTAATTCATACGATAAAGAGTCTTTTAAAGAAAGCAGCAATCTTTTGGAAAAAAGGTACTCTACATAGATCTTGGGTAGATAGCAGTACAGAAGTTTTCAAAAAAAAGTCGAGCAGTAGAATTCTGGAGAAAGCGGAACACAGATCTTGAGATAAAAGCGGTGCAGGAGCGGTCAGGAGAAGTCATTACAGAAGTTTTTCTGAAGAATGCGGTAAGCCAGTTGAACTAAGGCTGTCACTTTCTCTCTAATGCTGACTTTCACAGTCGTTCTTTCACGCTCTCTCTTTCTTCTTCTTGCCTATACGAGGGTAGCACGTGACTTTATAGAGTGCAGCGGTGCAGGAGCGGTCAGGAGAAGTCATTACAGAAGTTTTTCTGAAGAATGCGGTAAGCCAGTTGAACTAAGGCTGTCACTTTCTCTCTAATGCTGACTTTCACAGTCGTTCTTTCACGCTCTCTCTTTCTTCTTCTTGCCTATACGAGGGTAGCACGAGACTTTATAGAGTGCATTTCAAGTGTTTATATATTTTGCGGAAAATGCCGCCAATCATATGTCATAGACACTCTGCACCACGAATTTTAATAACAAAAAAAGTTATTTAAAGAATTCCGTTGTGGCCGTATACATACATACATAAGTACGAAGGATAACGTGAGTTATGGACGCCTACTTTAGATTAACCTTTACGCCCGAAGCAATTTAAAAAATTCACGATACGTGTTGGTCGATAGGAGATTGGAAAGTGCGAGAGATTGTGGCCGTAGGTAATTGATTTCAATGATGAGAGATCAATTGGGTATGAGAATGCTTTAGGGACCACAAACGCAATAGTGTGAAAATTTTAAAGGAAATGCGACGTTGTTCTACGACCCTACGTTAAAGTACATTCAAAACAGTGATTCCCTCGAGTCGAATTATTGGTTCAAATAAATGAGGTTTTAAAAAAAATGGTCGCATATTGCAGAGAAAAGATTATAAAAATCTATGAATTAGACTACGAGTTGTCTACTCTTACCTTAATCTCCGGATTAAGACTGAGTAACATTTCTGGAAAAGAACCTTTAATACGGCCTCAAGTGACACATGATATCAGTTCATATCTGACAATAAAAACAGTCTGTTTACATTCTGCATTTAAAAGTAGAATGTTTTTCTTCTTCTGTTCGGCAAGACTCTTCCAAGATGTCTTAATGCTTATTTACTTATAGTGCGTACTTTTTGCTTTAGAAAAACATTATAATTCCTTATTACGTTTGAAGTTGATTCATAAGTGAACATAAACAGAGTATACCTTCGATTAGCGAAAACTATTTACTAGGCGTACAGCTCGCATAAAGCAGTTACTCTATGTATTAGAAACTATTTCACAATATAATTTGCGTTAATGTCAATATATACATACATCCTTGTACTTTTAATGTACCATAGGAACATAATAATACGTACCGAGACAAACGCACTCAGCCGTTTCACCTCTCCCCCTCACAGTGCCTTCAATGGTTACAATGATGTGGTTGGTGTCTAAAGTTTTCACAATGTTTGGCAACGAACAATTTCCAGCATTAGAAACATCAGGAGGAACTCAACATGTGTGTGCATGTAAGAAAACACTTTCAGATACATGTGGGTGGATAGAAAGTATGTACATATGTGTACCTAGATACAGAAACTTGGCATTCTTAACATCCTTTTTGCGTAGATAGATACAAATACAGAAACTGAAAACACAAATATGAACAACAACGGCAACGGCAACGACAATGACAACGACAACGATAATGCCAATAACAAAATGCAAATGTTTGGTCAGTTAAGGAAAACATGGCAACAGAAAATCACTGTTTTATGTTCTATTCCTGCATGTATACTACACACTCCATTCTATACATACATGTTTATATGTTTGTCTGAGTGTGTGTGTGAATGTCCTTAAGAGTAGTAAAGGCCAAGAGAGTATTTTACAGACAAAAAAAGATGAGAATCATACCAGCATGAGTGTTGGAAGTAGCAGTAGAGTTAGCAATATTATGGATATAGAAAAAGGACCTTTCCATACATAATTTATTACTATTTTGTAACCATCTATGTATGTATGTATGTATGTAATATAATAGCATTTGACTGCGTATTTTATTTCACAATTTGGTTGTGTTTTTTATTAACTTAAATTGTGTGTGTGTCTACCATAAGAGAAGTGGAAGCAATATCAAGATTCTTCTTAAGTATTGGGTAAGGGAAAATGATTACACTATGCGACAAAATACAAAAAATGAAATACACCTGAGTAACTATCTAGTCTGAGTTGTTCAGTTAGTTGAGTAGAATTCAAAAATATTTTTTTTATTTTTCTCGAACCCTCCAAACTTGTTTTATTTGACAAAAACCGTTTTTTTTTATCTTTTCACAAAAAATTATTGATTACCCAAATATGTTTGAACCTATTGTTACGAAAATGGAAATGGTGTTGTTAAAATAATAAGCAAAAGCTCCAAAAACAACACAATGGACTTGATCACACATAAAATGATAAACAAAAGCTCCAAAGACAAAACAATGCAGTTGTTCACGTGATCAACGAATGAGTAAACATATAGCAACAAAAACAACAGGCTTGTTTACAAGATCGATGAATAAACAAAAATATAGCAACAACGTCCGTGTATAAGAAATATAGCAGAAAGACAAACAATCAGAACAACAACAACTCTGCCTGGACGAAAGTAAACAAGATACACGAACAACAAAAATGGAAACAAGTTGTTTACATTTTTGGATTGTTCCCGAAGGTCGTCATCATCCTTCAAGGGCATTCATCACACTGTTGATCCAGTGATATAAAAGGCAAGATAAAGCGAGCAACGTTGATTCAGTTAGAATTCAGTCAGCCGTGTATGAAGACACGTTATTCTCGGAGTTCGAGTTAAGTTAGTCGTGGGACGACGTCGCGTTGAATTGAGTGAGAATTCAACCAGTGGTGTGTGAAGATACGAGATCGAGTTATAATTCAGTCAGACTTGTGTGCAGACAAGTTGCGTGAAGAAAACAGTTGTTAGTGTGGTGCTTACAAAAAAGGTTGTGAGCAAAGAAGAATAACTAACAAGTGTTGTTGCTTATAAAAAGGTTGTAAGCAGAGAAATATCACGAACAAGCACATATTGTGAAAGTCATCATTATATATGTGGAATAAGTTCGAACAGTGGCACAAAAGTTGTGCAGATAATAAAGAATTGATTGAAAAATAAACACAGATTTATTTTTATTTTATTTGCAATCTACGAACTCATATTTTCAACGTTTTTAAAAGGTAAAAACGTAACACTATTTTAAAAATCCACAGTTTTTTTTAGAAAGGAGAGAGATTAGCCTTTCAAAAGGTGTACATAAACATTTTGTTTAAACTTATAGGCTATGAGATTTGATGGGGTAACTTGGAAAATATTATTTTTTTTCTTATTTTTCCAAGTTTAGCCATTCCTAATTGGAAAATTTAATTAAAAACTATAAAACAAGTGGTGATATTCTTAAAGTGCATTCTCTTGTGAAGAGATTGACACTTTGTTTTATAAAATCGGAGAAAACTTACTGTAGTTATTATTTAAAGAGTATAACAGTGGAGTCATATTTTTTTATATGTATATGTTGTCTTATCAAATGAACTTTAAGTTAAAAATTTTCAACATTTTTGATGGATCTTAAGTGTTTATTGATAATTTTTGTCCAATTTCATCAAACGAAGTGTCAAACTCTTGACAAGAGAATGCAGTTTAAGAATATCAGCATTTATTTTATAGTTTTTAATTAAATTTTCCAATTAGGAATGGCCAAACTTGGAAAAATAAGAAAAAAATAATATTTGCCAAGTTTACCCCATCAAATATCATAACATATAAGTTTGAACAAAATGTTTATGTATACCGTTTGAAAGGTTAACCTCTCCTCTTTCTAAAAAACTTTAGATTTTTAAAATAAGTTCAAACATATTTGGGTAATCAATAATTTTATGTGAAAAGATAAAAAAACAGCTTTTGTCAAATAAAACAAGTTTGGAGGCTTCAAGAAAAATAAAAAAAGTATTTTTGAATTCTATTTAACCTAGTGAATAACTTAAACTATGTAGTTACTCCGGGTGTATTTTCACTGTCGCACCGTGTTATAAATGAGTTCAGGTCATGTTCCATCTTATTCGAATTCATAGCCTATTTTGAATTTTATTAATCAATCCGTTTGATTACTTTTTACCTAAGCAAGTTTAATTCTTCCAACTATGTGTAGTAGTCATTAAAATTCTTGGCTTAAGATGGAGATGGTTTCGATCTAAGCGATCGTCTTAGGAAGATAAGTCAGCGCAACTTCATGAGAAAGAGTTGGATTAAATCCGGAATTCTTCACAACTAAAACAAACCAATACATTTTTACAGACTATTGTTCCTAGTGAAAATAAAAAAATAAAAATATTTGACTAGCTCTGCCAAATTCTTAAAAAAAATGTAAAATAAAGGCCTGGAAAAATAATAGAGACACTTAAATTTTTCAATATATTCTTATATTTTTAATTATTTTTCCATAAATATTACAAAGTATATACATTAAATTAAAGGTATTCAAATAGTTTAACTAATAAAATAAAAATATTTGACTAGCTCTGCCAAATTCTTAAAAAAAATGTAAAATAAAGGCCTGGAAAAATAATAGGGACACTTAAATTTTTCAATATATTCTTATAGTTTTAATTATTTTTCCATAACTATTACAAAATATATACATTAAATTAAAGGTATTCAAATAGTTTAACTAATAAAATAAAAATATTTGACTAGCTCTGCCAAATTCTTAAAAAAAAGTAAAATAAAGGCCTGGGAAAATAATAGGGACACTTAAATTTTTCAATATATTCTTATATTTTTAATTATTTTTCCATAAATATTACAAAGTATATACATTAAATTAAAAGTATTCAAATAGTTTAACTAATAAAAAAAATAGTTCACTAGCTCTGCCAAATTCTTAAAAAAAATGTAAAATAAAGGCCTGGAAAAATATTAGGGACACTTAAATTTTTCAATACATTCTTATATTTTTAATTATTTTTCCATAAATATTACAAAGTATATATATTCATTTAAAGGTATTCAAATAGTTTAACTAATAAAAAAAAAATATTTCACTAGCTCTGCCAAATTCTTAAAAAAAAGTATAATAAAGGCCTGGAAAAATAATTGGGACACTTAAATTTTTCAATATATTCTTATATTTTTAATTATTTTTCCATAAATATTACAAAATATATACACTAAATTAAAGGTATTCAAATAGTTTAACTAATAAAAAAAAATTCTTCACTAGCTCTGTCAAATTCTTAAAAAAATGTAAAATAAAGGCCTGGAAAAATAATAGGGACACTTAAATTTTTCAATATATTCTTATATTTTTAATTATTTTTCCATAAATATTACAAAATATATACATAAAATTAAAGGTATTCAAATAGTTTAACTAATAAAATAAAAATATTTGACTAGCTCTGCCAAATTCTTAAAAAAAATGTAAAATAAAGGGATGGAAAAATAATAGGGACACTTAAATTTTTCAATATATTCTTATATTTTTAAATATTTTTCCATAAATATTACAAAGTATATACACTAAATTAAAGGTATTCAAATAGTTTAACTAATAAAAAAATATTTCACTAGCTCTGCCAAATTCTTAAAAAAAATGTAAAATAAAGGCCTGGAAAAATAATAGGGACACTTAAATTTTTCAATATATTCTTATATTTTTAAATATTTTTCCATAAATATTACAAAGTATATACACTAAATTAAAGGTATTCAAATAGTTTAACTAATAAAAAAAAATTTCACTAGCTCTGCCAAATTCTTAAAAAAAATGTAAAATAAAGGCCTGGAAAAATAATAGGGACACTTAAATTTTTCAATACATTCAAATATTTTTAACTATTTTTCCATAAATATTACAAAGTATATACATTAAATTAAAGGTATTCAAATAGTTTAACTAATAAAAAAAAATATTTCACTAGCTCTGCGAATTCTTAAAAAAAATGTAAAATAAAGGCCTGGAAAAATAATAGGGACACTTAAATTTTTCAATATATTCTTATATTTTTAATTATTTTTCCATAAATATTACAAAATATATACACTAAATTAAAGGTATTCAAATAGTTTAACTAATCAAATAAAAATATTTGACCAGCTCTGCCAAATTCTTAAAAAAAAATTTAAAATAAAGGCCTGGCAAAATAATAGGGACACTTAAATTTTTCAATATATTCTTATATTTTTAATTATTTTTCCATAAATATTACAAAATATATACACTAAATTAAAGGTATTCAAATAGTTTAACTAATAAAAAAAAATATTTCACTAGCTCTGCAAATTCTTAAAAAAAATGTAAAATAAAGGCCTGGAACAATAATAGGGACACTTAAATTTTTCAATATATTCTTATATTTTTAATTATTTTTCGATAAATATTACAAAGTATATACATTAAATTAAAGGTATTCAAATAGTTTAACTAATAAAATAAAAATATTTGACCAACTCTGGCAAATTCTTAAAAAAATGTAAAATAAAGGCTTGGAAAAATAATAGGGACACTTTAATTTTTCAATATATTCTTATATTTTTAATTATTTTTCCATAAATATTACAAAATATATACACTAAATTAAAGGTATTCAAATAGTTTAACTAATAAAAAAAAATATTTCACTAGCTCTGCAAATTCTTAAAAAAAATGTAAAATAAAGGCCTGGAACAATAATAGGGACACTTAAATTTTTCAATATATTCTTATATTTTTAATTATTTTTCCATAAATATTACAAAATATATACACTAAATTAAAGGTATTCAAATAGTTTAACTAATAAAAAAAATATTTCACTAGCTCTGCCAAATTCTAAAAAAAATGTAAAATAAAGGCTTGGAAAAATAATAGGGACACTTAAATTTTTCAATACATTCTTATATTTTTAATTATTTTTCGATAAATATTACAAAGTATATACATTAAATTAAAGGTATTCAGATAGTTTAACTAATAAAATAAAAATATTTGACCAGCTCTGCCAAATTCTTAAAAAAATGTAAAATAAAGGCTTGGAAAAATAATAGGGACACTTAAATTTTTCAATATATTCTTATATTTTTAATTATTTTTCCATAAATATTACAAAATATATACACTAAATTAAAGGTATTCAAATAGTTTAACTAATAAAAAAAAATATTTCACCAGCTCTGCAAATTCTTAAAAAAAATGTAAAATAAAGGCTTGGAAAAATAATAGGGACACTTAAATTTTTCAATATATTCTTATATTTTTAATTATTTTTCCATAAATATTACAAAATATATACACTAAATTAAAGGTATTCAAATAGTTTAACTAATAAATTAAAAATATTTGACCAGCTCTGCCAAATTCTTAAACAAATGTAAAATAAAGGCCTGGAAAAATAATAGGGACACTTAAATTTTTCAATATATTCTTATATTTTTAATTATTTTTCCATAAATATTACAAAATATATACACTAAATTAAAGGTATTCAAATAGTTTAACTAATAAAATAAAAATATTTGACCAGCTCTGCCAAATTCTTAAAAAAAATGTAAAATAAAGGCCTGGAAAAATAATAGGGACACTTAAATTTTTCAATATATTCTTATATTTTTTAATATTTTTCCATAAATATTACAAAATATATACACTAAATTAAAGGTATTCAAATAGTTTAACTAATAAAATAAAAATATTTGACCAGCTCTGCCAAATTCTTAAAAAAATGTAAAATAAAGGCCTGGAAAAATAATAGGGACACTTAAATTTTTCAATATATTCTAATATTTTTAATTATTTTTCCATAAATATTACAAAACATATACACTAAATTAAAGGTATTCAAATAGTTTAACTAATCAAATAAAAATATTTGACCAGCTCTGCCAAATTCTTAAAAAAAAATTTAAAATAAAGGCCTGGCAAAATAATAGGGACACTTAAATTTTTCAATATATTCTTATATTTTTAATTATTTTTCCATAAATATTACAAAATATATACACTAAATTAAAGGTATTCAAATAGTTTAACTAATAAAATAACAATATTTGACCAGCTCTGCCAAATTCTTAAACAAATGTAAAATAAAGGCCTGGAAAAATAATAGGGACACTTAAATTTTTCAATATATTCTTATATTTTTAATTATTTTTCCATAAATATTACAAAATATATACACTAAATTAAAGGTATTCAAATAGTTTAACTAATAAAATAAAAATATTTGACCAGCTCTGCCAAATTCTTAAAAAAATGTAAAATAAAGGCTTGGAAAAATAATAGAGACACTTAAATTTTTCAATATATTCTTATATTTTTAATTATTTTTCCATAAATATTACAAAATATATACACTAAATTAAAGGTATTCAAATAGTTTAACTAATAAAAAAAAATATTTCACTAGCTCTGCAAATTCTTAAAAAAAATGTAAAATAAAGGCCTGGAACAATAATAGGGACACTTAAATTTTTCAATATATTCTTATATTTTTAATTATTTTTCCATAAATATTACAAAGTATATACATTAAATTAAAGGTATTCAAATAGTTTAACTAATAAAATAAAAATATTTGACCAGCTCTGCCAAATTCTTAAAAAAATGTAAAATAAAGGCTTGGAAAAATAATAGGGACACTTAAATTTTTCAATATATTCTTATATTTTTAATTATTTTTCCATAAATATTACAAAATATATACACTAAATTAAAGGTATTCAAATAGTTTAACTAATAAAAAAAAATATTTCACTAGCTCTGCAAATTCTTAAAAAAAATGTAAAATAAAGGCCTGGAACAATAATAGGGACATTTAAATTTTTCAATATATTCTTATATTTTTAATTATTTTTCCATAAATATTACAAAATATATACTCTAAATTAAAGGTATTCAAATAGTTTAACTAATAAAAAAAATATTTCACTAGTTCTGCCAAATTCTAAAAAAAAATGTAAAATAAAGGCTTGGAAAAATAATAGGGACACTTAAATTTTTCAATACATTCTTATATTTTTAATTATTTTTCGATAAATATTACAAAGTATATACATTAAATTAAAGGTATTCAAATAGTTTAACTAATAAAATAAAAATATTTGACCAGCTCTGCCAAATTCTTAAAAAAATGTAAAATAAAGGCTTGGAAAAATAATAGGGACACTCAAATTTTTCAATATATTCTTATATTTTTAATTATTTTGCCATAAATATTACAAAATATATACACTAAATTAAAGGTATTCAAATAGTTTAACTAATAAAAAAAATATTTCACCAGCTCTGCAAATTCTTAAAAAAATGTAAAATAAAGGCCTGGAACAATAATATGTCCCTATTATATTAGTTTAACTAATAAAATAAAAATATTTGACCAGCTCTGCCAAATTCTTAAAAAAAATGTAAAATAAAGGTCTGGAAAAATAATAGGCAGACTTAAATTTTTCAATATATTCTTATATTTTTAATTATTTTTCCATAAATATTACAAAGTATATACATTAAATTAAAGGTATTCAAATAGTTTAACTAATAAAATAAAAATATTTGACTAGCTCTGCCAAATTCTTAAAAAAAATTAAATAAAGGCCTGGAAAAATAATACGGACACTTAATTTTTTTAATATATTCTTATATTTTTAATTATTTTTCCATAAATAAATATTACAAAATATATACATTAAATTAAAGGTATTCAAATAGTTTAACTAATAAAAAAAAAAATTCACTAGCTCTGCCAAATTCTTAAAAAAAGTAAAATAAAGATCTGGAAAAATAATAGGGACACTTAAATTTTTCAATATATTCTTATGTTTTTAATTATTTTTCCATAAATATTACAAAATATATACATTAAATTAAAGGTATTCAAATAGTTTAACTAATAAAAAAAAAATTCTCTAGCTCTGCCAAATTCTTAAAAAAAAGTAAAATAAAGGCCTGGCAAAATAATAGGGACACTTAAATTTTTCAATACATTCTTATATTTTTAATTATTTTTCCATAAATATTACAAAGTATATACATTAAATTAAAGGTATACAAATAGTTTAACTAATAAAAAAAAATTTCACTAGCTCTGGCAAATTCTTAAAAAAAATGTAAAATAAAGGCCTGGAAAAATAATAGGGACACTTAAATTTTTCAATATATTCTTATATTTTTAATTATTTTTCGATAAATATTTCAAAGTATATACATTAAATTAAAGGTATTCAAATAGTTTAACTAATAAAAAAAAATATTTCAATAGCTCTGCCAAATTCTTAAAAAAAATGTAAAATAAAGGCCTGGAAAATTAATAGTGACACTTAAATTTTTCAATATATTCTTATATTTTTAATTATTTTTCCATAAATATTACAAAATATATACACTAAATTAAAGGTATTCAAATAGTTTAACTAATAAAATAAAAATATTTGACCAGCTCTGCCAAATTCGTAAAAAAAATGTAAAATAAAGGCCTGGAAAAATAATAGGGACACTTAAATTTTTCAATATATTCTTATATTTTTAATTACTTTTCCATAAATATTACAAAATATATACACTAAATTAAAGGTATTCAAATAGTTTAACTAATAAAATAAAAATATTTGACTAGCTCTGCCAAATTCTTAAAAAAATGTAAAATAAAGGCCTGGAAAAATAATAGGGACACTTAAATTTTTCAATATATTCTTATATTTTTAATTATTTTTCCATAAATATTACAAAATATATACACTAAATTAAAGGTATTCAAATAGTTTAACTAATAAAATAAAAATATTTGACCAGCTCTGCCAAATTCTTAAAAAATGTAAAATAAAGGCCTGGAAAAATAATAGGGACACTTAAATTTTTCAATATATTCTTATATTTTTAATTATTTTTCCATAAATATTACAAAATATATACATTAAATTAAAGGTATTCAAATAGTTTAACTAATAAAATAAAAATATTTGACTAGCTCTGCAAAATTCTTAAAAAAAATGTAAAATAAAGGCCTGGAAAAATAATAGGGACACTTAAATTTTTCAATATATTCTTATATTTTTAATTATTTTTCCATAAATATTACAAAATATATACACTAAATTAGAGGTATTCAAATAGTTTAACTAATAAAAAAAATTTCACTAGCTCTGGCAAATTCTTAAAAAAAATGTAAAATAAAGGCCTGGAAAAATAATAGGGACACTTAAATTTTTCAATATATTCTTATATTTTTAATTATTTTTCCATAAATATTACAAAATATATACACTAAATTAAAGGTATTCAAATAGTTTAACTAATAAAATAAAAATAGTTAACCAGCTCTGCCAAATTCTTAAAAAAATGTTAAATAAAGGCCTGGAAAAATAATAGGGACACTTAAATTTTTCAATATCTTCTTATAATTTTAATTATATTTCCATAAATATTACAAAGTATATACATTAAATTAAAGGTATTCAAATAGTTTAACTAATAAAATAAAAATATTTGACTAGCTCTGCCAAATTCTTAAAAAAACTGTAAAATAAAGGCCTGGCGAAATAATAGGGACACTTAAATTGTTCAATATATTCTTATATTATTAATTATTTTTCCATAAATATTACAAAATATATACACTAAATTAAAGGTATTCAAATAGTTTAACTAATAAAATAAAAATATTTCAATAGCTCTGCCAAATTCTTAAAAAAAGTGTAAAATAAAGGCCTGGAAAAATAATAGGGACACTTAAATTTTTCAATATATTCTTATATTTTTAATTATTTTTCCATAAATATTACAAAATATATACACTAAATTAAAGGTATTCAAATAGTTTAACTAATAAAATAAAAATATTTGACCACCTCTGCCAAATTCTTAAAAAAAATGTAAAATAAAGGCCTGGAAAAATAATAGGGACACTTAAATTTTTCAATATATTCTTATATTTTTAATTATTTTTCCATAAATATTACAAAGTATATACATTAAATTAAAGGTATTCAAATAGTTTAACTAATAAAATAAAAATATTTGACCAGCTCTGCCAAATTCTTAAAAAAAATGTAAAATAAAGGCCTGGAAAAATAATAGGGACACTTAAATTTTTCAATATATTCTTATATTTTTAATTATTTTTCCATAAATATTACAAAGTATATATATTAAATTAAAGGTATTCAAATAGTTTAACTAATAAAATAAAAATATATGACCAGCTCTGCCAAATTCTTAAAAAAAATGTAAAATAAAGGCCTGGAAAAATAATAGGGACACTTAAATTTTTCAATATATTCTTATATTTTTAATTATTTTTCCATAAATATTACAAAATATATACACTAAATTAAAGGTATTCAAATAGTTTAACTAATAAAATAAAAATATATGACCAGCTCTGCCAAATTCTTAAAAAAAATGTAAAATAAAGGCCTGGAAAAATAATAGGGACACTTACATTTTTCAATATATTCTTATATTTTTAATTATTTTTCCATAAATATTACAAAGTATATATATTAAATTAAAGGTATTCAAATAGTTTAACTAATAAAATAGAAATATTTGACTAGCTCTGCCAAATTCTTAAAAAAAATGTAAAATAAAGGCCTGGAAAAACATTGGGAAACTTAAACTTTTCAATATATTCTTATATTTTTAATTATTTTCCCATAAATATTACAAAATATATACACTAAATTAAAGGTATTCAAATAGTTTAACTAATAAAATAAAAATATTTCAATAGCTCTGCCAAATTCTTAAAAAAAATGTAAAATAAAGGCCTGGAAAAATAATAGGGACACTTAAATTTTTCAATATATTCTTATATTTTTAATTATTTTTCCATAAATATTACAAAGTATATACATTAAATTAAAGGTATTCAAATAGTTTAACTAATAAAATAAAAATATTTGACTAGCTCTGCCAAATTCTTAAAAAAAATGTAAAATAAAGGCCTGGAAAAATAATAGGGACACTTAAATTTTTCAATATATTCTTATATTTTTAATTATTTTTCCATAAATATTACAAAATATATACACTAAATTAAAGTTATTCAAATAGTTTAACTAATAAAATAAAAATATTTGACCAGCTCTGCCAAATTCTTAAAAAAAATGTAAAATAAAGGCCTGGAAAAATAATAGGGACACTTAAATTTTTCAATATATTCTTATATTTTTAATTATTTTTCCATAAATATTACAAAATATATACACTAAATTAAAGGTATTCAAATAGTTTAACTAATAAAATAAAAATAGTTAACCAGCTCTGCCAAATTCTTAAAAAAATGTTAAATAAAGGCCTGGAAAAATAATAGGGACACTTAAATTTTTCAATATCTTCTTATAATTTTAATTATATTTCCATAAATATTACAAAGTATATACATTAAATTAAAGGTATTCAAATAGTTTAACTAATAAAATAAAAATATTTGACTAGCTCTGCCAAATTCTTAAAAAAACTGTAAAATAAAGGCCTGGCGAAATAATAGGGACACTTAAATTGTTCAATATATTCTTATATTATTAATTATTTTTCCATAAATATTACAAAATATATACACTAAATTAAAGGTATTCAAATAGTTTAACTAATAAAATAAAAATATTTCAATAGCTCTGCCAAATTCTTAAAAAAAGTGTAAAATAAAGGCCTGGAAAAATAATAGGGACACTTAAATTTTTCAATATATTCTTATATTTTTAATTATTTTTCCATAAATATTACAAAATATATACACTAAATTAAAGGTATTCAAATAGTTTAACTAATAAAATAAAAATATTTGACCACCTCTGCCAAATTCTTAAAAAAAATGTAAAATAAAGGCCTGGAAAAATAATAGGGACACTTAAATTTTTCAATATATTCTTATATTTTTAATTATTTTTCCATAAATATTACAAAGTATATACATTAAATTAAAGGTATTCAAATAGTTTAACTAATAAAATAAAAATATTTGACCAGCTCTGCCAAATTCTTAAAAAAAATGTAAAATAAAGGCCTGGAAAAATAATAGGGACACTTAAATTTTTCAATATATTCTTATATTTTTAATTATTTTTCCATAAATATTACAAAGTATATATATTAAATTAAAGGTATTCAAATAGTTTAACTAATAAAATAAAAATATATGACCAGCTCTGCCAAATTCTTAAAAAAAATGTAAAATAAAGGCCTGGAAAAATAATAGGGACACTTAAATTTTTCAATATATTCTTATATTTTTAATTATTTTTCCATAAATATTACAAAATATATACACTAAATTAAAGGTATTCAAATAGTTTAACTAATAAAATAAAAATATATGACCAGCTCTGCCAAATTCTTAAAAAAAATGTAAAATAAAGGCCTGGAAAAATAATAGGGACACTTACATTTTTCAATATATTCTTATATTTTTAATTATTTTTCCATAAATATTACAAAGTATATATATTAAATTAAAGGTATTCAAATAGTTTAACTAATAAAATAGAAATATTTGACTAGCTCTGCCAAATTCTTAAAAAAAATGTAAAATAAAGGCCTGGAAAAACATTGGGAAACTTAAACTTTTCAATATATTCTTATATTTTTAATTATTTTCCCATAAATATTACAAAATATATACACTAAATTAAAGGTATTCAAATAGTTTAACTAATAAAATAAAAATATTTCAATAGCTCTGCCAAATTCTTAAAAAAAATGTAAAATAAAGGCCTGGAAAAATAATAGGGACACTTAAATTTTTCAATATATTCTTATATTTTTAATTATTTTTCCATAAATATTACAAAGTATATACATTAAATTAAAGGTATTCAAATAGTTTAACTAATAAAATAAAAATATTTGACTAGCTCTGCCAAATTCTTAAAAAAAATGTAAAATAAAGGCCTGGAAAAATAATAGGGACACTTAAATTTTTCAATATATTCTTATATTTTTAATTATTTTTCCATAAATATTACAAAATATATACACTAAATTAAAGTTATTCAAATAGTTTAACTAATAAAATAAAAATATTTGACCAGCTCTGCCAAATTCTTAAAAAAAATGTAAAATAAAGGCCTGGAAAAATAATAGGGACACTTAAATTTTTCAATATATTCTTATATTTTTAATTATTTTTCTATAAATATTACAAAGTATATACATTAAATTAAAGGTATTCAAATAGTTTAACTAATAAAATAAAAATATTTCAATAGCTCTGCAAATTCTTAAAAAAAATGTAAAATAAAGGTATGGAGCAATAATAGGGACACTTAAATTTTTCAATATATTCTTATATTTTTAATTATTTTTCGATAAATATTACAAAGTATATACATTAAATTAAAGGTATTCAAATAGTTTAACTAATAAAATAAAAATATTTGACCAGCTCTGCCAAATTCTTAAAAAAATGTAAAATAAAGGCTTGGAAAAATAATAGGGACACTTAAATTTTTCAATATATTCTTATATTTTTAATTATTTTTCCATAAATACTACAAAATATATACACTAAATTAAAGGTATTCAAATAGTTTAACTAATAAAAAAAAATATTTCACTAGCTCTGCAAATTCTTAAAAAAAGGCAAAAAATAAAGGCCTGGAACAATAATAGGGACACTTAAATTTTTCAATATATTCTTATATTTTTAATTATTTTTCCATAAATATTACAAAATATACATTAAATTAAAGGTATTCAAATAGTTTAACTAATAAAATAAAAATATTTGACCAGCTTTGCCAAATTCTTAAAAAAATGTAAAATAAAGGCTTGGAAAAATAATAGGGACACTTAAATTTTTCAATATATTCTTATATTTTTAATTATTTTTCCATAAATACTACAAAATATATACACTAAATTAAAGGTATTCAAATAGTTTAACTAATAAAAATAAATATTTCACCAGCTCTGCAAATTCTTAAAAAAAATGTAAAATAAAGGCCTGGAACAATAATAGGGACACTTAAATTTTTCAATATATTCTTATATTTTTTATTATTTTTCCATAAATATTACAAAATATATACACTAAATTAAAGGTATTCAAATAGTTTAACTAATAAAAAAAATGTTTCACTAGCTCTGCCAAATTCTTAAAAAAAATGTAAAATAAAGGCTTGGAAAAATAATAGGGACACTTAAATTTTTCAATATATTCTTATATTTTTAATTATTTTTCCATAAATATTACAAAGTATATATATTAAATTAAAGGTATTCAAATAGTTTAACTAAAAAATAAAAATATTTGACTAGCTCTGCCAAATTCTTAAAAAAAATGTAAAATAAAGGCCTGGAAAAACATTGGGAAACTTAAATTTTTCAATATATTCTTATATTTTTAATTATTTTCCCATAAATATTACAAAATATATACACTAAATTAAAGGTATTCAAATAGTTTAACTAATAAAATAAAAATATTTGACTAGCTCTGCCAAATTCTTAAAAAAATGTAAAATAAAGGCCTGGAAAAATAATAGGGACACTTAAATTTTTCAATATATTCTTATATTTTTAATTATTTTTCCATAAATATTACAAAATATATACACTAAATTAAAGTTATTCAAATAGTTTAACTAATAAAATAAAAATATTTGACCAGCTCTGCCAAATTCTTAAAAAAATGTAAAATAAAGGCCTGGAAAAATAATAGGGACACTTAAATTTTTCAATATATTCTTATATTTTTAATTATTTTTCCATAAATATTACAAAATATATACACTAAATTAAAGGTATTCAAATAGTTTAACTAATAAAATAAAAATATTTGACAACCTCTGCCAAATTCTTAAAAAAAATGTAAAATAAAGGCCTGGAAAAATAATAGGGACACTTAAATTTTTCAATATATTCTTATATTTTTAATTATTTTTCCATAAATATTACAAAATATATACACTAAATTAAAGGTATCCAAATAGTTTAACTAATAAAATAAAAATATTTGACCAGCTCTGCCAAATTCTTAAAAAAAATGTAAAATAAAGGCCTGGAAAAATAATAGGGACACTTACATTTTTCAATATATTCTTATATTTTTAATTATTTTTCCATAAATATTACAAAGTATATACATTAAATTAAAGGTATTCAAATAGTTTAACTAATAAAATAAAAATATTTCAATAGCTCTGCAAATTCTTAAAAAAAATGTAAAATAAAGGTATGGAGCAATAATAGGGACACTTAAATTTTTCAATATATTCTTATATTTTTAATTATTTTTCGATAAATATTACAAAGTATATACATTAAATTAAAGGTATTCAAATAGTTTAACTAATAAAATAAAAATATTTGACCAGCTCTGCCAAATTCTTAAAAAAATGTAAAATAAAGGCTTGGAAAAATAAAAGGGACACTTAAATTTTTCAATATATTCTTATATTTTTAATTATTTTTCCATAAATATTACAAAATATATACACTAAATTAAAGGTATTCAAATAGTTTAACTAATAAAAAAAATATTTCACTAGCTCTGCCAAATTCTAAAAAAAATGTAAAATATAGGCTTGGAAAAATAATAGGGACACTTAAATTTTTCAATACATTCTTATATTTTTAATTATTTTTCGATAAATATTACAAAGTATATACATTAAATTAAAGGTATTCAAATAGTTTAACTAATAAAAAATAATATTTCACCAGCTCTGCAAATTCTTAAAAAAAATGTAAAATAAAGGCCTGGAACAATAATAGGGACACTTAAATTTTTCAATATATTCTTATATTTTTAATTATTTTTCCATAAATATTACAAAATATATACACTAAATTAAAGGTATTCAAATAGTTTAACTAATAAAAAAAATTTTTCACTAGCTCTGCCAAATTCTTAAAAAAAATGTAAAATAAAGGCCTGGAAAAATAATAGGGACACTTACATTTTTCAATATATTCTTATATTTTTAATTATTTTTCGATAAATATTACAAACTATATACATTAAATTAAAGGTATTCAAATAGTTTAACTAATAAAAAAAAAATTTCACTAGCTCTGGCAAATTCTTAAAAAAAATGTAAAATAAAGGCCTGGAAAAATAATATTGACACTTAAATTTTTCAATATATTCTTATATTTTTAAATATTTTTCCATAAATATTACAAAATATATACACTAAATTAAAGGTATTCAAATAGTTTAACTAAAAAAATAAAAATATTTAACTAGCTCTGCCAAATTCTTAAAAAAAAATGTAAAATAAAGGCCTGTAAAAATAATAGGGACACTTAAATTTTTCAATATATTCTTATATTTTTAATTATTTTTCCATAAATATTACAAAATATATACATTAAATGCAAGGTATTCAAATAGTTTAACTATTAAAATAAAATTATTTGACTAGCTCTGCCAAATTGTTAAAAAAAAATGTAAAATAAAGGCCTGGAAAAATAATAGGGACACTTAAATTTTTCAATATATTCTTATATTTTTAATTATTTTTCCATAAATATTACATAGTATATACATTAAATTAAAGGTATTCAAATAGTTTAACTAATAAAAAAAAATATTTCAATAGCTCTGCCAAATTCTTAAAAAAAATTTAAAATAAAGGCCTGGAAAATTAATAGGGACACTTAAATTTTTCAATATATTCTTATATTTTTAATTATTTTTCCATAAATATTACAAAATAAATACACTAAATTAAAGGTATTCAAATAGTTTAACTAATAAAATAAAAATATTTGACCAGCTCTGCCAAATTCGTAAAAAAAATTTAAAATAAAGGCCTGGAAAAATAATAGGGACACTTAAATTTTTCAATATATTCTTATATTTTTAATTACTTTTCCATAAATATTACAAAATATATACACTAAATTAAAGGTATTCAAATAGTTTAACTAATAAAATAAAAATATTTGACTAGCTCTGCCAAATTCTTAAAAAATGTAAAATAAAGGCCTGGAAAAATAATAGGGACACTTAAATTTTTCAATATATTCTTATATTTTTAATTATTTTTCCATAAATATTACAAAATATATACACTAAATTAAAGGTATTCAAATAGTTTAACGAATAAAATAAAAATATTTAACCACCTCTGCCAAATTCTTAAAAAAAATGTAAAATAAAGGCCTGGAAAAATAATAGGGACACTTAAATTTTTCAATATATTCTTATATTTTTAATTATTTTTCCATAAATATTACAAAATATATACATTAAATGCAAGGTATTCAAATAGTTTAACTATTAAAATAAAATTATTTGACTAGCTCTGCCAAATTGTTAAAAAAAAATGTAAAATAAAGGCCTGGAAAAATAATAGGGACACTTAAATTTTTCAATATATTCTTATATTTTTAATTATTTTTCCATAAATATTACAAAGTATATACATTAAATTAAAGGTATTCAAATAGTTTAACTAATAAAATAAAAATATTTGACCAGCTCTGCCAAATTCTTAAAAAAAAAGTAAAATAAAGGCCTGGAAAAATAATAGGGACACTTAAATTTTTCAATATATTCTTATATTTTTAATTATTTTTCCATAAATATTACGAAGTATATACATTAAATTAAAGGTATTCAAATAGTTTAACTAATAAAATAAAAATATTTGACCAGCTCTGCCAAATTCTTAAAAAAAATGTAAAATAAAGGCCTGGAAAAATAATAGGGACACTTAAATTTTTCAATATATTCTTATATTTTTAATTATTTTTCCATAAATATTACGAAGTATATACATTAAATTAAAGGTATTCAAATAGTTTAACTAATAAAATAAAAATATTTGACCAGCTCTGCCAAATTCTTAAAAAAAATTTAAAATAAAGGCCTGGAAAAATAATAGGGACACTTAAATTTTTCGATATATTCTTATATTTTTAAATATTTTTCCATAAATATTACAAAGTATATACATTAAATTAAAGGTATTCAAATAGTTTAACTAATAAAATAAAAATATTTGACCAGCTCTGCCAAATTCTTAAAAAAAATGTAAAATAAAGGCCTGGAAAAATAATAGGGACACTTAAATTTTTCAATATATTCTTATATTTTTAATTATTTTTCCATAAATATTACAAAATATATACACTAAATTAAAGGTATACAAATAGTTTAACTAATAAAATAAAAATATTTGACCACCTCTGCCAAATTCTTAAAAAAAATGTAAAATAAAAGCCTGGAAAAATAATAGGGACACTTAAATTTTTCAATATATTCTTATATTTTTAATTATTTTTCCATAAATATTACAAAATATATACACAAAATTAAAGGCATTCAAATAGTTTAACTAATAAAATAAAAATATTTGACCACCTCTGCCAAATTCTTAAAAAAAATGTAAAATAAAGGCCTGGAAAAATAATAGGGACACTTAAATTTTTCAATATATTCTTATATTTTTAATTATTTTTCCATAAATATTACCAAATATATACACTAAATTAAAGGTATTCAAATAGTTTAACTAATAAAATAAAAATATTTGACTAGCTCTGCCAAATTCTTAAAAAAAATGTAAAATAAAGGCCTGGAAAAATAATAGGGACACTTAAATATTTCGATATATTCTTATATTTTTAAATATTTTTCCATAAATATTACAAAGTATATACATTAAATTAAAGGTATTCAAATAGTTTAACTAATAAAATAAAAATATTTGACCAGCTCTGCCAAATTCTTAAAAAAAATGTAAAATAAAGGCCTGGAAAAATAATAGGGACAATTAAATTTTTCAATATATTCTTATATTTTTAATTATTTTTCCATAAATATTACAAAATATATACACTAAATTAAAGGTATTCAAATAGTTTAAGTAATAAAATAAAAATATTTGACCATCTCTGCCAAATTCTTAAAAAAAATGTAAAATAAAAGCCTGGAAAAATAATAGGGACACTTAAATTTTTCAATATATTCTTATATCTTTAATTATTTTTCCATAAATATTACTAAGTATATACATTAAATTAAAGGTATTCAAATAGTTTAACTAAAAAAATAAAAATATTTGACCAGTTCTGCCAAATTCTTAAAAAAAATGTAAAATAAAGGCCTGGAAAAATAATAGGGACAATTAAATTTTTCAATATATTCTTATATTTTTAATTATTTTTCCATAAATATTACAAAATATATACACTAAATTAGAGGTATTCAAATAGTTTAACTAATAAAATAAAAATATTTCACTAGCTCTGCCAAATTCTTAAATAAAATGTAAAATAAAGGCCTGGAAAAATAATAGGGACACTTAAATTTTTCAATATATTCATATATTTTTAATTATTTTTCCATAAATATTACAAAATATATACACTAAATTAAAGGTATTCAAATAGTTTAACTAATAAAATAAAAATATTTGGCCACCTCTGCCAAATTCTTAAAAAAAATGTAAAATAAAGGCCTGGAAAAATAATAGGGACACTTAAATTTTTCAATATATTCTTATATTTCTAATTATTTTTCCATAAATATTACAAAATATATACACTAAATTAAAGGTATTCAAATAGTTTAACTAATAAAATAAAAATATTTGACCACCTCTGCCAAATTCTTAAAAAAAATGTAAAATAAAGGCCTGAAAAATAATAGGGACACTTAAATTTTTCAATATATTCTTATATTTTTAATTATTTTTCCATAAATATTACAAAGTATATACATTAAATTAAAGGTATTCAAATAGTTTAACTAATAAAATAAAATTATTTGACCAGCTCTGCCAAATTCTTAAAAAAAATGTAAAATAAAGGCCTGGAAAAATAATAGGGACACTTAAATTTTTCAATATATTCTTATATTTTTAATTATTTTTCCATAAATATTACAAAATATATACACTAAATTAAAGGTATTCAAATAGTTTAACTAATAAAATAAAAATATTTGACCAACTCTGCCAAATTCTTAAAAAAAAATGTAAAATAAAGGCCTGGAAAAATAATAGGGACACTTAAATTTTTCAATATATTCTTATATTTTTAATTATTTTTCCATAAATATTACAAAATATATACACTAAATTAAAGGTATTCAAATAGTTTAACTAATAAAATAAAAATATTTGACCAGCTCTGCCAAATTCTTAAAAAAAATGTAAAATAAAGGCCTGGAAAAATAATAGGGACACTTAAATTTTTCAATATATTCTTATATTTTTAATTATTTTTCCATAAATATTACAAAATATATACACTAAATTAAAGGTATTCAAATAGTTTAACTAATAAAATAAAAATATTTGACCAACTCTGCCAAATTCTTAAAAAAAAATGTAAAATAAAGGCCTGGAAAAATAATAGGGACACTTAAATTTTTCAATATATTCTTATATTTTTAATTATTTTTCCATAAATATTACAAAATATATACACTAAATTAAAGGTATTCAAATAGTTTAACTAATAAAATAAAAATATTTGACCAGCTCTGCCAAATTCTTAAAAAAAATGTAAAATAAAGGCCTGGAAAAATAATAGGGACACTTAAATTTTTCAATATATTCTTATATTTTTAATTATTTTTCCATAAATATTACGAAGTATATACATTAAATTAAAGGTATTCAAATAGTTTAACTAATAAAATAAAAATATTTGACCAGCTCTGCCAAATTCTTAAAAAAAAATGTAAAATAAAGGCCTGGAAAAATAATAGGGACACTTAAATTTTTCAATATATTCTTATATTTTTAATTATTTTTCCATAAATATTACAAAATATATACACTAAATTAAAGGCATTCAAATAGTTTAACTAATAAAATAAAAATATTTGACCACCTCTGCCAAATTCTTAAAAAAAATGTAAAATAAAGGCCTGGAAAAATAATAGGGACACTTAAATTTTTCAATATATTCTTATATTTTTAATTATTTTTCCATAAATATTACCAAATATATACACAAAATTAAAGGTATTCAAATAGTTTAACTAATAAAATAAAAATATTTGACCAGCTCTGCCAAATTCTTAAAAAAAATGTAAAATAAAGGCCTGGAAAAATAATAGGGACACTTAAATTTTTCGATATATTCTTATATTTTTAAATATTTTTCCATAAATATTACAAAGTATATACATTAAATTAAAGGTATTCAAATAATTTAACTAATAAAATAAAAATATTTGACCAGCTCTGCCAAATTCTTAAAAAAAATGTAAAATAAAGGCCTGGAAAAATAATAGGGACACTTAAATTTTTCAATATATTCTTATATTTTTAATTATTTTTCCATAAATATTACAAAATATATACACTAAATTAAAGGTATTCAAATAGTTTAAGTAATAAAATAAAAATATTTGACCATCTCTGCCAAATTCTTAAAAAAAATGTAAAATAAAAGCCTGGAAAAATAATAGGGACACTTAAATTTTTCAATATATTCTTATATCTTTAATTATTTTTCCATAAATATTACTAAGTATATACATTAAATTAAAGGTATTCAAATAGTTTAACTAAAAAAATAAAAATATTTGACCAGCTCTGCCAAATTCTTAAAAAAAATGTAAAATAAAGGCCTGGAAAAATAATAGGGACACTTAAATTTTTCAATATATTCTTATATTTTTAATTATTTTTCCATAAATATTACAAAATATATACACTAAATTAAAGGTATTCAAATAGTTTAACTAATAAAATAAAAATATTTGACCAGCTCTGCCAAATTCTTAAAAAAATGTAAAATAAAGGCCTGGAAAAATAATAGGGACAATTAAATTTTTCAATATATTCTTATATTTTTAATTATTTTTCCATAAATATTACAAAATATATACACTAAATTAGAGGTATTCAAATAGTTTAACTAATAAAATAAAAATATTTCACTAGCTCTGCCAAATTCTTAAATAAAATGTAAAATAAAGGCCTGGAAAAATAATAGGGAAACTTAAATTTTTCAATATATTCATATATTTTTAATTATTTTTCCATAAATATTACAAAATATATACACTAAATTAAAGGTATTCAAATAGTTTAACTAATAAAATAAAAATATTTGGCCACCTCTGCCAAATTCTTAAAAAAAATGTAAAATAAAGGCCTGGAAAAATAATAGGGACACTTAAATTTTTCAATATATTCTTATATTTCTAATTATTTTTCCATAAATATTACAAAATATATACACTAAATTAAAGGTATTCAAATAGTTTAACTAATAAAATAAAAATATTTGACCACCTCTGCCAAATTCTTAAAAAAAATGTAAAATAAAGGCCTGGAAAAATAATAGGGACACTTAAATTTTTCAATATATTCTTATATTTTTAATTATTTTTCCATAAATATTACAAAGTATATACATTAAATTAAAGGTATTCAAATAGTTTAACTAATAAAATAAAAATATTTGACCAGCTCTGCCAAATTCTTAAAAAAATGTAAAATAAAGTCCTGGAAAAATAATAGGGACTCTTAAATATTTCGATATATTCTTATATTTTTAAATATTTTTCCATAAATATTACAAAGTATATACATTAAATTAAAGGTATTCAAATAGTTTAACTAATAAAATAAAAATATTTGACCAGCTCTGCCAAATTCTTAAAAAAAATGTAAAATAAAGTCCTGGAAAAATAATAGGGACACTTAAATTTTTCAATATATTCTTATATTTTTAAATATTTTTCCATAAATATTACAAAATATATACACTAAATTAAAGGTATTCAAATAGTTTAAGTAATAAAATAAAAATATTTGACCAGCTCTGCCAAATTCTTAAAAAAATGTAAAATAAAAGCCTGGAAAAATAATAGGGACACTTAAATTTTTCAATATATTCTTATATTTTTAATTATTTTTCCATAAATATTACAAAATATATACACTAAATTAAAGGTATTCAAATAGTTTAAGTAATAAAATAAAAATATTTGACCACCTCTGCCAAATTCTTAAAAAAAATGTAAAATAAAGTCCTGGAAAAATAATAGGGACACTTAAATTTTTCAATATATTCTTATATTTTTAAATATTTTTCCATAAATATTACAAAGTATATACATTAAATTAAAGGTATTCAAATAGTTTAACTAATAAAATAAAAATATTTGACCAGCTCTGCCAAATTCTTAAAAAAATGTAAAATAAAGGCCTGGAAAAATAATAGGGACTCTTAAATATTTCGATATATTCTTATATTTTTAAATATTTTTCCATAAATATTACAAAGTATAAACATTAAATTAAAGGTATTCAAATAGTTTAACTAATAAAATAAAAATATTTGACCAGCTCTGCCAAATTCTTAAAAAAAATGTAAAATAAAAGCCTGGAAAAATAATAGGGACACTTAAATTTTTCAATATATTCTTATATTTTTAATTATTTTTCCATAAATATTACAAAATATATACACTAAATTAAAGGTATTCAAATAGTTTAAGTAATAAAATAAAAATATTTGACCACCTCTGCCAAATTCTTAAAAAAAATGTAAAATAAAAGCCTGGAAAAATAATAGGGACACTTAAATTTTTCAATATATTCTTATATCTTTAATTATTTTTCCATAAATATTACTAAGTATATACATTAAATTAAAGGTATTCAAATAGTTTAACTAAAAAAATAAAAATATTTGACCAGCTCTGCCAAATTCTTAAAAAAAATGTAAAATAAAGGCTTGGAAAAATAATAGGGACACTTAAATTTTTCAATATATTCTTATATTTTTAATTATTTTTCCATAAATATTACAAAATATATACACTAAATTAAAGGTATTCAAATAGTTTAACTAATAAAATAAAAATATTTGACTAGCTCTGCCAAATTCTTAAAAAAAATGTAAAATAAAGGCCTGGAAAAATAATAGGGACAATTAAATTTTTCAATATATTCTTATATTTTTAATTATTTTTCCATAAATATTACAAAATATATACACTAAATTAAAGGTATTCAAATAGTTTAACTAATAAAATAAAAATATTTGACTAGCTCTGCCAAATTCTTAAAAAAAATGTAAAATAAAGGCCTGGAAAATAATAGGGACACTTAAATATTTCGATATATTCTTATATTTTTAAATATTTTTCCATAAATATTACAAAGTATATACATTAAATTAAAGGTATTCAAATAGTTTAACTAATAAAATAAAAATATTTGACCAGCTCTGCCAAATTCTTAAAAAAAATGTAAAATAAAGGCCTGGAAAAATAATAGGGACACTTAAATTTTTCAATATATTCTTATATTTTTAATTATTTTTCCATAAATATTACAAAATATATACACTAAATTAAAGGTATTCAAATAGTTTAAGTAATAAAATAAAAATATTTGACCATCTCTGCCAAATTCTTAAAAAAAATGTAAAATAAAAGCCTGGAAAAATAATAGGGACACTTAAATTTTTCATTATATTCTTATATCTTTAATTATTTTTCCATAAATATTACTAAGTATATACATTAAATTAAAGGTATTCAAATAGTTTAACTAAAAAAATAAAAATATTTGACCAGCTCTGCCAAATTCTTAAAAAAAATGTAAAATAAAGGCCTGGAAAAATAATAGGGACACTTAAATTTTTCAATATATTCTTATATTTTTAATTATTTTTCCATAAATATTACAAAATATATACACTAAATTAAAGGTATTCAAATAGTTTAACTAATAAAATAAAAATATTTGACCAGCTCTGCCAAATTCTTAAAAAAATGTAAAATAAAGGCCTGGAAAAATAATAGGGACAATTAAATTTTTCAATATATTCTTATATTTTTAATTATTTTTCCATAAATATTACAAAATATATACACTAAATTAAAGGTATTCAAATAGTTTAACTAATAAAATAAAAATATTTCACTAGCTCTGCCAAATTCTTAAATAAAATGTAAAATAAAGGCCTGGAAAAATAATAGGGACACTTAAATTTTTCAATATATTCATATATTTTTAATTATTTTTCCATAAATATTACAAAATATATACACTAAATTAAAGGTATTCAAATAGTTTAACTAATAAAATAAAAATATTTGGCCACCTCTGCCAAATTCTTAAAAAAAATGTAAAATAAAGGCCTGGAAAAATAATAGGGACACTTAAATTTTTCAATATATTCTTATATTTCTAATTATTTTTCCATAAATATTACAAAATATATACACTAAATTAAAGGTATTCAAATAGTTTAACTAATAAAATAAAAATATTTGACCAGCTCTACCAAATTCTTAAAAAAAATGTAAAATAAAGGCCTGGAAAAATAATAGGGACACTTAAATTTTTCAATATATTCTTATATTTTTAATTATTTTTCCATAAATATTACAAAATATATACACTAAATTAAAGGTATTCAAATAGTTTAACTAATAAAATAAAAATATTTGACCACCTCTGCCAAATTCTTAAAAAAAATGTAAAATAAAGGCCTGGAAATATAATAGGGACACTTAAATTTTTCAATATATTCTTATATTTTTAATTATTTTTCGATAAATATTACAAAGTATATACATTAAATTAAAGGTATTCAAATAGTTTAACTAATAAAAAAAAATTTCACTAACTCTGGCAAATTCTTAAAAAAAATGTAAAATAAAGGCCTGGAAAAATAATAGGGACACTTAAATTTTTCAATATATTCTTATATTTTTAATTATTTTTCCATAAATATTACAAAATATATACACTAAATTAAAGGTATTCAAATAGTTTAACTAATAAAATAAAAATATTTGACCAGCTCTGCCAAATTCTTAAAAAAATGTAAAATAAAGGCCTGGAAAAATAATAGGGACACTTAAATTTTTCAATATATTCTTATATTTTTAATTATTTTTCCATAAATATTACAAAATATATACACTAAATTAAAGGTATTCAAATAGTTTAACTAATAAAATAAAAATATTTGACCAGCTCTGCCAAATTCTTAAAAAAATGTAAAATAAAGGCCTGTAAAAATAATAGGGACAATTAAATTTTTAAATATATTCTTATATTTTTAATTATTTTTCCATAAATATTACAAAATATATACACTAAATTAAAGGTATTCAAATAGTTTAACTAATAAAATAAAAATATTTCACTAGCTCTGCCAAATTCTTAAATAAAATGTAAAATAAAGGCCTGGAAATATAATAGGGACACTTAAATTTTTCAATATATTCATATATTTTTAATTATTTTTCCATAAATATTACAAAATATATACACTAAATTAAAGGTATTCAAATAGTTTAACTAATAAAATAAAAATATTTGGCCACCTCTGCCAAATTCTTAAAAAAAATGTAAAATAAAGGCCTGGAAAAATAATAGGGACACTTAAATTTTTCAATATATTCTTATATTTCTAATTATTTTTCCATAAATATTACAAAATATATACACTAAATTAAAGGTATTCAAATAGTTTAACTAATAAAATAAAAATATTTGACCAGCTCTACCAAATTCTTAAAAAAAATGTAAAATAAAGGCCTGGAAAAATAATAGGGACACTTAAATTTTTCAATATATTCTTATATTTTTAATTATTTTTCCATAAATATTACAAAATATATATTCACTAAATTAAAGGTATTCAAATAGTTTAACTAATAAAATAAAAATATTTGACCAGCTCTGCCAAATTCTTAAAAAAAATGTAAAATAAAAGCCTGGAAAAATAATAGGGACACTTAAATTTTTCAATATATTCTTATATTTTTAATTATTTTTCCATAAATATTACAAAATATATACACTAAATTAAAGGTATTCAAATAGTTTAACTAATAAAATAAAAATATTTGACCACCTCTGCCAAATTCTTAAAAAAAATGTAAAATAAAGGCCTGGAAATATAATAGGGACACTTAAATTTTTCAATATATTCTTATATTTTTAATTATTTTTCCATAAATATTACAAAGTATATACATTAAATTAAAGGTATTCAAATAGTTTAACTAATAAAATAAAAATATTTGACCAGCTCTGCCAAATTCTTAAAAAAAATGTAAAATAAAGGCCTGGAAAAATAATAGGGACACTTAAATTTTTCAATATATTCTTATATTTTTAATTATTTTTCGATAAATATTACAAAGTATATACATTAAATTAAAGGTATTCAAATAGTTTAACTAATAAAATAAAAATATTTCACTAGCTCTGCCAAATTCTTAAATAAAATGTAAAATAAAGGCCTGGAAAAATAATAGGGACACTTAAATTTTTCAATATATTCTTATATTTCTAATTATTTTTCCATAAATATTACAAAATATATACACTAAATTAAAGGTATTCAAATAGTTTAACTAATAAAATAAAAATATTTGACCAGCTCTACCAAATTCTTAAAAAAAATGTAAAATAAAGGCCTGGAAAAATAATAGGGACACTTAAATTTTTCAATATATTCTTATATTTTTAATTATTTTTCCATAAATATTACAAAATATATATTCACTAAGTTAAAGGTATTCAAATAGTTTAACTAATAAAATAAAAATATTTGACCAGCTCTGCCAAATTCTTAAAAAAAATGTAAAATAAAGGCCTGGAAAAATAATAGGGACACTTAAATTTTTCAATATATTCTTATATTTTTAATTATTTTTCCATAAATATTACAAAATATATACACTAAATTAAAGGTATTCAAATAGTTTAACTAATAAAATAAAAATATTTGACCACCTCTGCCAAATTCTTAAAAAAAATGTAAAATAAAGGCCTGGAAAAATAATAGGGACACTTAAATTTTTCAATATATTCTTATATTTTTAATTATTTTTCCATAAATATTACAAAGTATATACATTAAATTAAAGGTATTCAAATAGTTTAACTAATAAAATAAAAATATTTCACTAGCTCTGCCAAATTCTTAAATAAAATGTAAAATAAAGGCCTGGAAAAATAATAGGGACACTTAAATTTTTCAATATATTCTTATATTTCTAATTATTTTTCCATAAATATTACAAAATATATACACTAAATTAAAGGTATTCAAATAGTTTAACTAATAAAATAAAAATATTTGACCAGCTCTGCCAAATTCTTAAAAAAAATGTAAAATAAAGGCCTGGAAAAATAATAGGGACACTTAAATTTTTCAATATATTCTTATATTTTTAATTATTTTTCCATAAATATTACAAAATATATACACTAAATTAAAGGTATTCAAATAGTTTAACTAATAAAATAAAAATATTTCACTAGCTCTGCCAAATTCTTAAATAAAATGTAAAATAAAGGCCTGGAAAAATAATAGGGACACTTAAATTTTTCAATATATTCTTATATTTCTAATTATTTTTCCATAAATATTACAAAATATATACACTAAATTAAAGGTATTCAAATAGTTTAACTAATAAAATAAAAATATTTGACCAGCTCTACCAAATTCTTAAAAAAAATGTAAAATAAAGGCCTGGAAAAATAATAGGGACACTTAAATTTTTCAATATATTCTTATATTTTTAATTATTTTTCCATAAATATTACAAAATATATATTCACTAAATTAAAGGTATTCAAATAGTTTAACTAATAAAATAAAAATATTTGACCAGCTCTGCCAAATTCTTAAAAAAAATGTAAAATAAAGGCCTGGAAAAATAATAGGGACACTTAAATTTTTCAATATATTCTTATATTTTTAATTATTTTTCCATAAATATTACAAAATATATACACTAAATTAAAGGTATTCAAATAGTTTAACTAATAAAATAAAAATATTTGACCAGCTCTGCCAAATTCTTAAAAAAATGTAAAATAAAGGCCTGGAAAAATAATAGGGACAATTAAATTTTTCAATATATTCTTATATTTTTAATTATTTTTCCATAAATATTACAAAATATATACACTAAATTAAAGGTATTCAAATAGTTTAACTAATAAAATAAAAATATTTGACCAGCTCTGCCAAATTCTTAAAAAAATGTAAAATAAAGGCCTGGAAAAATAATAGGGACAATTAAATTTTTCAATATATTCTTATATTTTTAATTATTTTTCCATAAATATTACAAAATATATACACTAAATTAAAGGTATTCAAATAGTTTAACTAATAAAATAAAAATATTTCACTAGCTCTGCCAAATTCTTAAATAAAATGTAAAATAAAGGCCTGGAAAAATAATAGGGACACTTAAATTTTTCAATATATTCATATATTTTTAATTATTTTTCCATAAATATTACAAAATATATACACTAAATTAAAGGTATTCAAATAGTTTAACTAATAAAATAAAAATATTTGGCCACCTCTGCCAAATTCTTAAAAAAAATGTAAAATAAAGGCCTGGAAAAATAATAGGGACACTTAAATTTTTCAATATATTCTTATATTTCTAATTATTTTTCCATAAATATTACAAAATATATACACTAAATTAAAGGTATTCAAATAGTTTAACTAATAAAATAAAAATATTTGACCAGCTCTACCAAATTCTTAAAAAAACTGTAAAATAAAGGCCTGGAAAAATAATAGGGACACTTAAATTTTTCAATATATTCTTATATTTTTAATTATTTTTCCATAAATATTACAAAATATATATTCACTAAGTTAAAGGTATTCAAATAGTTTAACTAATAAAATAAAAATATTTGACCAGCTCTGCCAAATTCTTAAAAAAAATGTAAAATAAAGGCCTGGAAAAATAATAGGGACACTTAAATTTTTCAATATATTCTTATATTTTTAATTATTTTTCCATAAATATTACAAAATATATACACTAAATTAAAGGTATTCAAATAGTTTAAGTAATAAAATAAAAATATTTGACCACCTCTGCCAAATTCTTAAAAAAAATGTAAAATAAAAGCCTGGAAAAATAATAGGGACACTTAAATTTTTCAATATATTCTTATATCTTTAATTATTTTTCCATAAATATTACTAAGTATATACATTAAATTAAAGGTATTCAAATAGTTTAACTAAAAAAATAAAAATATTTGACCAGCTCTGCCAAATTCTTAAAAAAAATGTAAAATAAAGGCTTGGAAAAATAATAGGGACACTTAAATTTTTCAATATATTCTTATATTTTTAATTATTTTTCCATAAATATTACAAAATATATACACTAAATTAAAGGTATTCAAATAGTTTAACTAATAAAATAAAAATATTTGACCAGCTCTGCCAAATTCTTAAAAAAAATGTAAAATAAAGGCCTGGAAAAATAATAGGGACAATTAAATTTTTCAATATATTCTTATATTTTTAATTATTTTTCCATAAATATTACAAAATATATACACTAAATTAAAGGTATTCAAATAGTTTAACTAATAAAATAAAAATATTTGACTAGCTCTGCCAAATTCTTAAAAAAAATGTAAAATAAAGGCCTGGAAAAATAATAGGGACACTTAAATATTTCGATATATTCTTATATTTTTAAATATTTTTCCATAAATATTACAAAGTATATACATTAAATTAAAGGTATTCAAATAGTTTAACTAATAAAATAAAAATATTTGACCAGCTCTGCCAAATTCTTAAAAAAAATGTAAAATAAAGGCCTGGAAAAATAATAGGGACACTTAAATTTTTCAATATATTCTTATATTTTTAATTATTTTTCCATAAATATTACAAAATATATACACTAAATTAAAGGTATTCAAATAGTTTAAGTAATAAAATAAAAATATTTGACCATCTCTGCCAAATTCTTAAAAAAAATGTAAAATAAAAGCCTGGAAAAATAATAGGGACACTTAAATTTTTCATTATATTCTTATATCTTTAATTATTTTTCCATAAATATTACTAAGTATATACATTAAATTAAAGGTATTCAAATAGTTTAACTAAAAAAATAAAAATATTTGACCAGCTCTGCCAAATTCTTAAAAAAAATGTAAAATAAAGGCCTGGAAAAATAATAGGGACACTTAAATTTTTCAATATATTCTTATATTTTTAATTATTTTTCCATAAATATTACAAAATATATACACTAAATTAAAGGCATTCAAATAGTTTAACTAATAAAATAAAAATATTTGACCAGCTCTGCCAAATTCTTAAAAAAATGTAAAATAAAGGCCTGGAAAAATAATAGGGACAATTAAATTTTTCAATATATTCTTATATTTTTAATTATTTTTCCATAAATATTACAAAATATATACACTAAATTAAAGGTATTCAAATAGTTTAACTAATAAAATAAAAATATTTCACTAGCTCTGCCAAATTCTTAAATAAAATGTAAAATAAAGGCCTGGAAAAATAATAGGGACACTTAAATTTTTCAATATATTCTTATATTTTTAATTATTTTTCCATAAATATTACAAAATATATACACTAAATTAAAGGTATTCAAATAGTTTAACTAATAAAATAAAAATATTTGGCCACCTCTGCCAAATTCTTAAAAAAAATGTAAAATAAAGGCCTGGAAAAATAATAGGGACACTTAAATTTTTCAATATATTCTTATATTTCTAATTATTTTTCCATAAATATTACAAAATATATACACTAAATTAAAGGTATTCAAATAGTTTAACTAATAAAATAAAAATATTTGACCAGCTCTACCAAATTCTTAAAAAAAATGTAAAATAAAGGCCTGGAAAAATAATAGGGACACTTAAATTTTTCAATATATTCTTATATTTTTAATTATTTTTCCATAAATATTACAAAATATATATTCACTAAATTAAAGGTATTCAAATAGTTTAACTAATAAAATAAAAATATTTGACCAGCTCTGCCAAATTCTTAAAAAAAATGTAAAATAAAAGCCTGGAAAAATAATAGGGACACTTAAATTTTTCAATATATTCTTATATTTTTAATTATTTTTCCATAAATATTACAAAATATATACACTAAATTAAAGGTATTCAAATAGTTTAACTAATAAAATAAAAATATTTGACCACCTCTGCCAAATTCTTAAAAAAAATGTAAAATAAAGGCCTGGAAATATAATAGGGACACTTAAATTTTTCAATATATTCTTATATTTTTAATTATTTTTCCATAAATATTACAAAGTATATACATTAAATTAAAGGTATTCAAATAGTTTAACTAATAAAATAAAAATATTTGACCAGCTCTGCCAAATTCTTAAAAAAAATGTAAAATAAAGGCCTGGAAAAATAATAGGGACACTTAAATTTTTCAATATATTCTTATATTTTTAATTATTTTTCCATAAATATTACAAAGTATATACATTAAATTAAAGGTATTCAAATAGTTTAACTAATAAAATAAAAATATTTCACTAGCTCTGCCAAATTCTTAAATAAAATGTAAAATAAAGGCCTGGAAAAATAATAGGGACACTTAAATTTTTCAATATATTCATATATTTTTAATTATTTTTCCATAAATATTACAAAATATATACACTAAATTAAAGGTATTCAAATAGTTTAACTAATAAAATAAAAATATTTGGCCACCTCTGCCAAATTCTTAAAAAAAATGTAAAATAAAGGCCTGGAAAAATAATAGGGACACTTAAATTTTTCAATATATTCTTATATTTCTAATTATTTTTCCATAAATATTACAAAATATATACACTAAATTAAAGGTATTCAAATAGTTTAACTAATAAAATAAAAATATTTGACCAGCTCTACCAAATTCTTAACAAAAATTTAAAATAAAGGCCTGGAAAAATAATAGGGACACTTAAATTTTTCAATATATTCTTATATTTTTAATTATTTTTCCATAAATATTACAAAATATATATTCACTAAGTTAAAGGTATTCAAATAGTTTAACTAATAAAATAAAAATATTTGACCAGCTCTGCCAAATTCTTAAAAAAAATGTAAAATAAAGGCCTGGAAAAATAATAGGGACACTTAAATTTTTCAATATATTCTTATATTTTTAATTATTTTTCCATAAATATTACAAAATATATACACTAAATTAAAGGTATTCAAATAGTTTAACTAATAAAATAAAAATATTTGACCAGCTCTGCCAAATTCTTAAAAAAAATGTAAAATAAAGGCCTGGAAATATAATAGGGACACTTAAATTTTTCAATATATTCTTATATTTTTAATTATTTTTCGATAAATATTACAAAGTATATACATTAAATTAAAGGTATTCAAATAGTTTAACTAATAAAAAAAAATTTCACTAACTCTGGCAAATTCTTAAAAAAAATGTAAAATAAAGGCCTGGAAAAATAATAGGGACACTTAAATTTTTCAATATATTCTTATATTTTTAATTATTTTTCCATAAATATTACAAAATATATACACTAAATTAAAGGTATTCAAATAGTTTAACTAATAAAATAAAAATATTTGACCAGCTCTGCCAAATTCTTAAAAAAATGTAAAATAAAGGCCTGGAAAAATAATAGGGACAATTAAATTTTTCAATATATTCTTATATTTTTAATTATTTTTCCATAAATATTACAAAATATATACACTAAATTAAAGGTATTCAAATAGTTTAACTAATAAAATAAAAATATTTGACCAGCTCTGCCAAATTCTTAAAAAAATGTAAAATAAAGGCCTGGAAAAATAATAGGGACAATTAAATTTTTCAATATATTCTTATATTTTTAATTATTTTTCCATAAATATTACAAAATATATACACTAAATTAAAGGTATTCAAATAGTTTAACTAATAAAATAAAAATATTTCACTAGCTCTGCCAAATTCTTAAATAAAATGTAAAATAAAGGCCTGGAAAAATAATAGGGACACTTAAATTTTTCAATATATTCATATATTTTTAATTATTTTTCCATAAATATTACAAAATATATACACTAAATTAAAGGTATTCAAATAGTTTAACTAATAAAATAAAAATATTTGGCCACCTCTGCCAAATTCTTAAAAAAAATGTAAAATAAAGGCCTGGAAAAATAATAGGGACACTTAAATTTTTCAATATATTCTTATATTTCTAATTATTTTTCCATAAATATTACAAAATATATACACTAAATTAAAGGTATTCAAATAGTTTAACTAATAAAATAAAAATATTTGACCAGCTCTACCAAATTCTTAAAAAAACTGTAAAATAAAGGCCTGGAAAAATAATAGGGACACTTAAATTTTTCAATATATTCTTATATTTTTAATTATTTTTCCATAAATATTACAAAATATATATTCACTAAATTAAAGGTATTCAAATAGTTTAACTAATAAAATAAAAATATTTGACCAGCTCTGCCAAATTCTTAAAAAAAATGTAAAATAAAGGCCTGGAAAAATAATAGGGACACTTAAATTTTTCAATATATTCTTATATTTTTAATTATTTTTCCATAAATATTACAAAATATATACACTAAATTAAAGGTATTCAAATAGTTTAAGTAATAAAATAAAAATATTTGACCACCTCTGCCAAATTCTTAAAAAAAATGTAAAATAAAAGCCTGGAAAAATAATAGGGACACTTAAATTTTTCAATATATTCTTATATCTTTAATTATTTTTCCATAAATATTACTAAGTATATACATTAAATTAAAGGTATTCAAATAGTTTAACTAAAAAAATAAAAATATTTGACCAGCTCTGCCAAATTCTTAAAAAAAATGTAAAATAAAGGCTTGGAAAAATAATAGGGACACTTAAATTTTTCAATATATTCTTATATTTTTAATTATTTTTCCATAAATATTACAAAATATATACACTAAATTAAAGGTATTCAAATAGTTTAACTAATAAAATAAAAATATTTGACCAGCTCTGCCAAATTCTTAAAAAAAATGTAAAATAAAGGCCTGGAAAAATAATAGGGACAATTAAATTTTTCAATATATTCTTATATTTTTAATTATTTTTCCATAAATATTACAAAATATATACACTAAATTAAAGGTATTCAAATAGTTTAACTAATAAAATAAAAATATTTGACTAGCTCTGCCAAATTCTTAAAAAAAATGTAAAATAAAGGCCTGGAAAAATAATAGGGACACTTAAATTTTTCGATATATTCTTATATTTTTAAATATTTTTCCATAAATATTACAAAGTATATACATTAAATTAAAGGTATTCAAATAATTTAACTAATAAAATAAAAATATTTGACCAGCTCTGCCAAATTCTTAAAAATAATGTAAAATAAAGGCCTGGAAAAATAATAGGGACACTTAAATTTTTCAATATATTCTTATATTTTTAATTATTTTTCCATAAATATTACAAAATATATACACTAAATTAAAGGTATTCAAATAGTTTAAGTAATAAAATAAAAATATTTGACCATCTCTGCCAAATTCTTAAAAAAAATGTAAAATAAAAGCCTGGAAAAATAATAGGGACACTTAAATTTTTCATTATATTCTTATATCTTTAATTATTTTTCCATAAATATTACTAAGTATATACATTAAATTAAAGGTATTCAAATAGTTTAACTAAAAAAATAAAAATATTTGACCAGCTCTGCCAAATTCTTAAAAAAAATGTAAAATAAAGGCCTGGAAAAATAATAGGGACACTTAAATTTTTCAATATATTCTTATATTTTTAATTATTTTTCCATAAATATTACAAAATATATACACTAAATTAAAGGCATTCAAATAGTTTAACTAATAAAATAAAAATATTTGACCAGCTCTGCCAAATTCTTAAAAAAATGTAAAATAAAGGCCTGGAAAAATAATAGGGACAATTAAATTTTTCAATATATTCTTATATTTTTAATTATTTTTCCATAAATATTACAAAATATATACACTAAATTAAAGGTATTCAAATAGTTTAACTAATAAAATAAAAATATTTCACTAGCTCTGCCAAATTCTTAAATAAAATGTAAAATAAAGGCCTGGAAAAATAATAGGGACACTTAAATTTTTCAATATATTCATATATTTTTAATTATTTTTCCATAAATATTACAAAATATATACACTAAATTAAAGGTATTCAAATAGTTTAACTAATAAAATAAAAATATTTGGCCACCTCTGCCAAATTCTTAAAAAAAATGTAAAATAAAGGCCTGGAAAAATAATAGGGACACTTAAATTTTTCAATATATTCTTATATTTCTAATTATTTTTCCATAAATATTACAAAATATATACACTAAATTAAAGGTATTCAAATAGCTTAACTAATTAAATAAAAATATTTGACCAGCTCTACCAAATTCTTAAAAAAAATGTAAAATAAAGGCCTGGAAAAATAATAGGAACACTTAAATTTTTCAATATATTCTTATATTTTTAATTATTTTTCCATAAATATTACAAAATATATATTCACTAAATTAAAGGTATTCAAATAGTTTAACTAATAAAATAAAAATATTTGACCAGCTCTGCCAAATTCTTAAAAAAAATGTAAAATAAAGGCCTGGAAAAATAATAGGGACACTTAAATTTTTCAATATATTCTTATATTTTTAATTATTTTTCCATAAATATTACAAAATATATACACTAAATTAAAGGTATTCAAATAGTTTAACTAATAAAATAAAAATATTTGACCACCTCTGCCAAATTCTTAAAAAAAATGTAAAATAAAGGCCTGGAAATATAATAGGGACACTTAAATTTTTCAATATATTCTTATATTTTTAATTATTTTTCGATAAATATTACAAAGTATATACATTAAATTAAAGGTATTCAAATAGTTTAACTAATAAAAAAAAATTTCACTAACTCTGGCAAATTCTTAAAAAAAATGTAAAATAAAGGCCTGGAAAAATAATAGGGACACTTAAATTTTTCAATATATTCTTATATTTTTAATTATTTTTCCATAAATATTACAAAATATATACACTAAATTAAAGGTATTCAAATAGTTTAACTAATAAAATAAAAATATTTGACCAGCTCTGCCAAATTCTTAAAAAAATGTAAAATAAAGGCCTGGAAAAATAATAGGGACAATTAAATTTTTCAATATATTCTTATATTTTTAATTATTTTTCCATAAATATTACAAAATATATACACTAAATTAAAGGTATTCAAATAGTTTAACTAATAAAATAAAAATATTTGACCAGCTCTGCCAAATTCTTAAAAAAATGTAAAATAAAGGCCTGGAAAAATAATAGGGACAATTAAATTTTTCAATATATTCTTATATTTTTAATTATTTTTCCATAAATATTACACAATATATACACTAAATTAAAGGTATTCAAATAGTTTAACTAATAAAATAAAAATATTTCACTAGCTCTGCCAAATTCTTAAATAAAATGTAAAATAAAGGCCTGGAAAAATAATAGGGACACTTAAATTTTTCAATATATTCATATATTTTTAATTATTTTTCCATAAATATTACAAAATATATACACTAAATTAAAGGTATTCAAATAGTTTAACTAATAAAATAAAAATATTTGGCCACCTCTGCCAAATTCTTAAAAAAAATGTAAAATAAAGGCCTGGAAAAATAATAGGGACACTTAAATTTTTCAATATATTCTTATATTTCTAATTATTTTTCCATAAATATTACAAAATATATACACTAAATTAAAGGTATTCAAATAGTTTAACTAATAAAATAAAAATATTTGACCAGCTCTACCAAATTCTTAAAAAAAATGTAAAATAAAGGCCTGGAAAAATAATAGGGACACTTAAATTTTTCAATATATTCTTATATTTTTAATTATTTTTCCATAAATATTACAAAATATATATTCACTAAGTTAAAGGTATTCAAATAGTTTAACTAATAAAATAAAAATATTTGACCAGCTCTGCCAAATTCTTAAAAAAAATGTAAAATAAAAGCCTGGAAAAATAATAGGGACACTTAAATTTTTCAATATATTCTTATATTTTTAATTATTTTTCCATAAATATTACAAAATATATACACTAAATTAAAGGTATTCAAATAGTTTAACTAATAAAATAAAAATATTTGACCACCTCTGCCAAATTCTTAAAAAAAATGTAAAATAAAGGCCTGGAAATATAATAGGGACACTTAAATTTTTCAATATATTCTTATATTTTTAATTATTTTTCCATAAATATTACAAAGTATATACATTAAATTAAAGGTATTCAAATAGTTTAACTAATAAAATAAAAATATTTGACCAGCTCTGCCAAATTCTTAAAAAAAATGTAAAATAAAGGCCTGGAAAAATAATAGGGACACTTAAATTTTTCAATATATTCTTATATTTTTAATTATTTTTCCATAAATATTACAAAGTATATACATTAAATTAAAGGTATTCAAATAGTTTAACTAATAAAAAAAAATTTCACTAACTCTGGCAAATTCTTAAAAAAAATGTAAAATAAAGGCCTGGAAAAATAATAGGGACACTTAAATTTTTCAATATATTCTTATATTTTTAATTATTTTTCCATAAATATTACAAAGTATATACATTAAATTAAAGGTATTCAAATAGTTTAACTAATAAAATAAAAATATTTGACCAGCTCTGCCAAATTCTTAAAAAAAATGTAAAATAAAGGCCTGGAAAAATAATAGGGACACTTAAATTTTTCAATATATTCTTATATTTTTAAATATTTTTCCCTAAATATTACAAAGTATATACATTATATTAAAGGTATTCAAATAGTTTAACTAATAAAATAAAAATATTTGACCAGCTCTGCCAAATTCTTAAAAAAAATGTAAAATAAAGGCCTGGAAAAATAATAGGGACACTTAAATATTTCGATATATTCTTATATTTTTAAATATTTTTCCATAAATATTACAAAGTATATACATTAAATTAAAGGTATTCAAATAGTTTAACTAATAAAATAAAAATATTTGACCAGCTCTGCCAAATTCTTAAAAAAAATGTAAAATAAAGGCCTGGAAAAATAATAGGGACACTTAAATTTTTCAATATATTCATATATTTTTAATTATTTTTCCATAAATATTACAAAATATATACACTAAATTAAAGGTATTCAAATAGTTTAAGTAATAAAATAAAAATATTTGACCACCTCTGCCAAATTCTTAAAAAAAATGTAAAATAAAAGCCTGGAAAAATAATAGGGACACTTAAATTTTTCAATATATTCTTATATCTTTAATTATTTTTCCATAAATATTACTAAGTATATACACTAAATTAAAGGTATTCAAATAGTTTAACTAAAAAAATAAAAATATTTGACCAGCTCTGCCAGATTCTTAAAAAAAATGTAAAATAAAGGCCTGGAAAAATAATAGGGACACTTAAATTTTTCAATATATTCTTATATTTTTAATTATTTTTCCATAAATATTACAAAGTATATACATTAAATTAAAGGTATTCAAATAGTTTAACTAATAAAATAAAAATATTTGACCAGCTCTGCCAAATTCTTAAAAAAAATGTAAAATAAAGGCCTGGAAAAATAATAGGGACAATTAAATTTTTCAATATATTCTTATATTTTTAATTATTTTTCCATAAATATTACAAAATATATACACTAAATTAGAGGTATTCAAATAGTTTAACTAATAAAATAAAAATATTTCACTAGCTCTGCCAAATTCTTAAAAAAAATGTAAAATAAAGGCCTGGAAAAATAATAGGGACACTTAAATTTTTCAATATATTCTTATATTTTTAATTATTTTTCCATAAATATTACAAAGTATATACATTAAATTAAAGGTATTCAAATAGTTTAACTAATAAAATAAAAATATTTGACTAGCTCTGCCAAATTCTTAAAAAAATGTAAAATAAAAGCCTGGAAAAATAATAGGGACACTTAAATTTTTCAATATATTCTTATATTTTTAATTATTTTTCCATAAATATTACAAAATATATACACTAAATTAAAGGTATTCAAATAGTTTAACTAATAAAATAAAAATATTTGACCAGCTCTGCCAAATTCTTAAAAAAATATAAAATAAAGGCCTGGAAAAATAATAGGGACACTTAAATTTTTCAATATATTCTTATATTTTTAATTATTTTTCCATAAATATTACAAAGTATATACATTAAATTAAAGGTATTCAAATAGTTTAACTAATAAAATAAAAATATTTGACTAGCTCTGCCAAATTCTTTAAAAAAATGTAAAATAAAGGCCTGGAAAAATAATAGGGACACTTAAATTTTTCAATATATTCTTAAATTTTTAATTATTTTTCCGTAAATATTACAAAATATATACACTAAATTAAAGGTATTCAAATAGTTTAACTAATAAAATAAATATATTTTACCAGCTCTGCCAAATTCTTAAAAAAAATGTAAAATAAAGGCCTGGAAAAATAATAGGGACAATTAAATTTTTCAAAATATTCTTATATTTTTAATTATTTTTCGATAAATATTACAAAGTATATACATTAAATTAAAGGTATTCAAATAGTTTAATTAATAAAATAATAATATTTGACCAGCTCTGCCAAATTCTTAAAAAAAAAAATGTAAAATAAAGGCCTGGAAAAATAATAGGGACATTTAAATTTTTCAATATATTCTTATATTTTTAATTATTTTTCCATAAATATTACAAAATATATACCCTAAATTAAAGGTATTCAAATACTTTAACTAATAAAATAAAAATACTTCACTAGCTCTGCCAAACTCTTAAAAAAAATGTAAAATAAAGGCCTGGAAAAATAATAGGGACACTTAAATTTTTCAATATATTCTTATATTTTTAATTATTTTTCGATAAATATTACAAAGTATATACATTAAATTAAAGGTATTCAAATAGTTTAACTAATAAAATAAAAAAATTTCACTAGATCTGCCAAATTCTTAAAAAAAATGTATAATAAAGGCCTGGAAAAATAATAGGGACACTTACATTTTTCAATATATTCTTATATTTTTAATTATTTTTCCATAAATATTACAAAGTATATACATTAAATTAAAGGTATTTAAATAGTTTAACTAATAAAATAAAAATATTTGACTAGCTCTGCCAAATTCTTTAAAAAAATGTAAAATAAAGGCCTGGAAATATAATAGGGACACTTAAATTTTTCAATATATTCTTAAATTTTTAATTATTTTTCCGTAAATATTACAAAATATATACACTAAACTATTTGAATACCAATAGTTTAACTAATAAAATAAAAATATTTGACCAGCTCTGCCAAATTCTTAAAAAAAATGTAAAATAAAGGCCTGGAAAAATAATAGGGACAATTAAATTTTTCAAAATATTCTTATATTTTTAATTATTTTTCGATAAATATTACAAAGTATATACATTAAATTAAAGGTATTCAAATAGTTTAATTAATAAAATAAAAATATTTGACCAGCTCTGCCAAATTCTTAAAAAAAAAATGTAAAATAAAGGCCTGGAAAAATAATAGGGACATTTAAATTTTTCAATATATTCTTATATTTTTAATTATTTTTCCATAAATATTACAAAATATATACCCTAAATTAAAGGTATTCAAATACTTTAACTAATAAAATAAAAATACTTCACTAGCTCTGCCAAACTCTTAAAAAAAATGTAAAATAAAGGCCTGGAAAAATAATAGGGACACTTAAATTTTTCAATATATTCTTATATTTTTAATTATTTTTCGATAAATATTACAAAGTATATACATTAAATTAAAGGTATTCAAATAGTTTAACTAATAAAAAAAAATTTCACTAGATCTGCCAAATTCTTAAAAAAAATGTATAATAAAGGCCTGGAAAAATAATAGGGACACTTAAATTTTTCAATATATTCATATATTTTTAATTATTTTTCCATAAATATTACAAAATATATACACTAAATTAAAGCTCGAGTTGGGAACTCTCTTATTCTAGAAATTGTTATTGTGAACCAATCATCTTTTCCGGATAAAACTCGTTGATGAAACTACAGTCAAGAAAATAAATAATGGGACACAGGGAAGATGATTTGTGATGTCACTATGCTCCTTAATGGTATGAAAAAGTAGTAAAAAACCGTTAAATCCATTGCTAATGATGTCGTCATTTAGCACTGCCTAGAAACGACTTCCTCTGTAAATATGTTTAGAGGTTTTTGTATTGGATGTAGTGATGATGATTCTCGCTCATTAAATGCTGGTTATTTCCTTTCTCCGTTATTCAAAGTTTATTTATACCTTTTTGGTAGTTTCTTTTTAAAGTATAATTGAAGCCGTCTGATTATAAAATTCGCGAATCGAAGAGAATAAAAGTGGATTAATAAGGACTTTTTAACATACCTCCAAAGCTCTTGATTACAGAAACGTCGGGGTTTGATAGTAGGGATAGAGTGCATAGTGTGCTCAAAACCGTTTTGCTAACCCTTGTCACTTGACATTTTCCTAAGTCATCCACTTATCTTAATCGGTCACTACTCACTTCAGGAATGAATGAATTTTATTGAGATTTAGGTTTTTGCGGTTTTTTTACTGATAAATTCAAAGGGGATTGCCCTTTTTAAGTATGGTCACAGCAAAGCTTCTTAACAACCAGTTTCAATTGTAGTTTTCATAAAAGAAAAAATCTTTATTGCCTTATAATGGGTGATTTTTTTAGGGGTATAGGAAATTTAAAAAAAAAAACTCATAAAATTCATGCTCTTTCCAACATTTCGGCCGGTATCTCACGAATAAATGCTTCAATGTTGTCTTCCAATGCGTCAATTGAAGCGGGCTGGTCTGTATAGACATGAGCTTTAACAAAGCCCCACAAAAATAGTCTAAAGGCGTTAAATCGCACGATCTAGGCGGCCAATTCACCGGTCCCGAACGTGAAATAAAATGTTCACCGAACTCGCCTCTCAATAAGTCCATTGTTACGCGTGCTGTGTGGCATGTGGCACCGTCTTGTTGAAACCACATGTCATGCAAGTCAAGCCCTTGCATTTTGGGCAAAGAAAAGTTGGATATCATCTCACGGTGGCGCTCACCATTCACAGTTATGTTACGATTCGCAGCATCTTTGAAGAAGTACGGTCCAAAGATGCCACCAGCCCATAAACCGCACCAAACTGTGACTTTTTCTGGATGCATTGGTAGCTTTTGCAAGGCTGATTTTCACTCCAAAATCGACAATTCTGCTTATTTACGTATTCATTGAGCCAAAAATGAGCTTGGTCGCTGAACACAATTTTTCGATAAAGAAGTGGATCTTCGGCCAACTTTCCAAGAGCCCATTCACCAAAAATTCTGCGTTGCGGTAGGTCGTTCGGCTTCAATTCTTGCACCAGCTGTATTTTGAAAGGCTTCACACCTAAATACTTCCGCAAAATTTTCCACGTTGTTGAGTAACAGAGGCCCAATTGCTGCGAACGGCGACGAATCGATAATTGATGGTCATCATTAACACTGGCCGATACAGCTGCGATATTTTCTTCAGTTCGCACTCTACGTAAGCGTGTTGGTGGTTTAATGTCCAACAATGTAAATTTGGTGCGAAATTTAGTCGCGCGATAAACTTTCTTAACAGAGCACGCATTTTGATAATAAAATTCAATGATTTGCAAGCGTTGTTCGTTTGTAAGACGATTCATGGTTAAATTATAGACCAAACTGAAGATGTTTGACAGTGAAACAAAACACGAAACGTGCGTGAGCTGTTTAAACCAGTGTTGCCAAAATGATAATAGCTAAAAAATCACCCGTTGCCTAACAACAACGAAGAACATCTTAAAATTCGTAAATGTAACAGGTTTGAAGGTAGTGTAATCTAGTAGGTAGTGTGTTGCCTTATTAGACGAGGGCCCCATAATTCAACACCTGGCTCCGACATCTTAAACAGAACGAAACGAAATATAAAAAATTTTATTTTTGCTGCGACTTCCTCTCAGCAATCTTTGGACAAAAACTCTGAGAGTAAATAAAATTGCCATGAAAAGTTCCTTAGAAATATGTCGTTCGCAATCGACTTTAAACTGCATGTCCTGCCACTCATAGATAAAATTACCACACACAACATGGGTGGTATGTGGAGCTAGGTGGCAATCCTGACTAAAGGGCTGTTATTAGCAATTAAGTAAACAAGTAAGGAAAGTTTGTGAGTAATTAAGATCGCATTTTGGAACACTCCATTTGGCCACTAACATTACGTGATTTGACGTCACTAGACTATTTTTTAAGCGAATACGTGAAGTTTCTCGTGTTCAGGAGTAAGCCAGACCTGAAAGAAAAGATTACAGCGGCCTTTGAGAAAATATTGACCGAAAAGCTAGAAGAAGATTGCAATTCACGGATGGATCACTTTCGGAGTAGTCTTGAGTAATTTTTATTTGAAGAAATCTTTATGACCTTTATTTATTGCTCTAAAGAAATATTTCATTCACTTCGGCAAATATTCTGCGCCCTTTTTTCAATATTCGAAACCCCAACTCAATTACCCCTTGAACAGCGAGCTACAGTCTTTTGTCGTAAAACTATTGGATTATTTTCAATACACGTAATGTACTAATACGTCGATAATATTACTTATATTCTTGGCCAGGAGTTTTTCTTTCTTAAAGAAAGAAATTATTTTTTCCCTCATCTAATAAGGTTATTAAAGATAAAAATGTGGCAGAGCAATCATCCTATTATACTTCAAGTGTTTGTGGCAAATAATATTTCTTTTCTTTTTTTTTGCTTTGTTGTTGTTGTAATTTGGAATCTGTGCCAATAATACATGTACAACAACAGCAACAATAACAACAAGTAACATTAAATCATGTTTTATGCCAGTGATAATGTTTATTAAACACAAAAAAGAGAAAAAATTGCAACTTAAAATGCATTTTTCGGAGTAAACTATCGATAGGTCCTTAAGAGTTGAATGTTACTTTTAAAAAGGATAATAAAAATAAACTACAGGATATTTATACAGGATATATATACTCGTGTTGCATATTAGGTAAGTATGTGTATTAAATTATACTTTTGGCAAATGCTCTATAAAATTAAAAGAGTTTCTTCTGTAGATAATCAGTAAATTTTCCTAAAATTCATTGCATTGCCTTACATTGCAATGCATTTACAATGCAATTTAATTTATTTGTTTTAGTTTTTACTTGTATTTTATATTTAATTTACATTTTATTTTGTATTTATTTACATGTATACATACATAGTTTTATTATTGCAATAGACTTGTAAAAAAGAATGAAACAAACGAATATCTTTGTATTGCCAGTCTAGTTGAACTTGTTGTGCTGCCAAGCAAATGTTTCTATGTGTACCCGTACATAGTTGAAGTTGAAATTGTATTACAAATTTAATTTGCAACACAAAACAAATGCTGTTTGTTTAATTAAGATCTTTGTAAAATTTCTTAAGGGTTAGTAATGAATTATAGAAACAAGAAATTTCATCATCATTCCACAAAAGTTAAGAAAATGAATAGAAGATGACTTAAGAAAATAAATACTGGGTGCCTAAAAAAAATTCTTATTTCCTTTGAATAGGTTCATGTAACATTTTAAATAGATTTCCAACTGGCGTATGAGTAATGTAAATACGTATACAATCGCATACTGTTTACAGATTCATCTGTTATAGGCATAGCTGCCAGATTTGACGATTTATCGTCATTTTTACGATTTTGTGCTCCAAAAATATCAATATCATGCCCTTATATTGACGATTTTTAGAAATTAAAAATTGACATCATATTCTTTACTTTAGTATATTAAAAGCCGCTTTAAGCTTTGTATTTGCTTTGCAATTGTTACCATTGGAAAATTATGTTAGTAATAACAAGGAGTAAAGTATTATATTTTTAAGTTATTTGCGAATACCTGTGATGATTTTTCTGTATTTGATGCCTTTTTAATCCCTTAAAAGCCAAAAAATTTCAACTCCTAAATAACATCGTTGAGCATAAATTATCATATGTCGTTGCAGACAATTTTAAAAATTCGATCATAGCTTCTAATATTACCATCGGAAGAACACAGGCAAGGAGGAAAAATAGAGCAATGTTTATGGACACTAGGTTTGAATATTTTTATACCATAAGTAACAGAAAAGATTTCTGCAGGAAGGGAGTTCCACATACGAATAGTCCGTCTAACAAACGAACTTTGTCTGTAATGCAGTGTGCGATACACTAGCCAATCGACCACATAAGGATGTGCTGGTCGAGAAAGATGAGTGTTACGTAGGAATACATGATAAACATCATAAACAAGTCCCCTTATTTTGCTCGAGCAATATCCGTTGTAGTAGCGATAGAACAGTGAAACACAAGCCACAATGCAACGATGCTCCAATGAATCAAAGGAGTTGGGCACACTATCGTTATTAACGAGCTACTACGGCCTCTCCTGTAAACTGGTCGAGAAGCCTCAAAGTAGACGTTAAGGGCCAGTCCATACATGAGATTGTATTCCATTCTCGATCGGTTATAAATGGTGTAAATGGTAAGTAGATCAGATGAAATGAAGTATTTATTGTACGGTCTTAAGAAACCAAAGCACTGAACATGTTCTAGCGAACATCACACTGAATTTTCATGCCCATAACGTCAAGATCTTCTGACTCTCTAATATTTACACCACACATGTGTACAGATGATGCATTATTATTGCTGCTTAACATTGACTTTATATGTTTTTGTTTTTAAAAACCTTTCAATTAATTTATTTATTTTTTCTGACGATTTTTTTACGATTTCAATGAACGTCTTTGACGATTTTTTCTCAAATATTTGACGATTTGATGCTTCATTTATCTGGCAGCTATGGTTATAGGCAACATTTATCTGAAATTCTCTCGAATATGCCAGACGCTGTGGTTGTCATAGTCTAGTTATTATCGTTGCTAAGAGCTGCTTTAGTACTGCGACCATAGGATCAATTGAACTCCCCTTATACGGTATCCTTGTAATGTCTCCTCCAAGCCTATTTTCTTCACAATTTTTTGGATGCTGTTCACTGCAGACAATGATAATTCCTGGCAGAGCACTTGATATGTACTCAAGTGTTCCTTTCTGGGATACATTAATGCTTTACAGGTTCCAAGAATGTGTTGCATTCATCCCAGAATCTACATGTTGGACTCGAGACAATCTCCTTTCTGAATATGTGTATGTTGAGTTTACGGTGCCCTGTTACAAGATTGAGTACCAATTTCCGGTTACCCCTGAATAGTCTAATACATGACCCAGATCTATTCTTATCGTAGTTTGCCAACAAAATTTTCGATTGCCTTAAACCCATTTGGTTCGAGAAGAGTGCCTATTGAGTGTTGTGTTAGTTGTGTTTTGGCCCACGGTTCAAATCCCAGATCAGACATCAAAACGAAATTTGAAAAAATATTTCTTCTACGACTTCCTCTCAGCAGATTTCTGGCAAAAACTCTGAGAGTAAATAAGTTTCCAAGTTTATCAAAAATTTGTCGTTCGGAATCGACTTTTAACTGTAGGTCCCGCCACTCATGTATGAAATTAACGCACACAACACAAGTTGTTTGAGAAGCTAGGTCGTAATCATGACTGAGCGTTTATAATGACCAATTATGTATGTGTTACTAGAGCAGGGTTTCAAGTTTAAAACTCAGCTCTGAAATCTAAAAAAAGCAAAATTAAAATAAAAAAAATATATTTTAAGTATTCTGGCATATGCTCTGAGAGGCCCTAATACCCACGTGACTTCCAAATCTAGTTGCCTAATGCCAACCAGGTTCATTTCATATGGGTTCCTTGTCGCATGGACATTTCCGATAAGTATGTTGTTGATGAATTTGCTAAAACGGGTACACTTTTATCGAAAATCCATCCACTTATGCAAATAATTGTATCACTTAGCTCCGTTAAACTCACTTAAAATGAATGGGAAGTGTACTAACCAACTACTTAAATTAGACCTGTTCTCACGTATTATTGAATCTTGACTAAGTATGGGGAGAATCTACGCTTATTTAATTATAGAGGTCGTAGAGGTTGTAGATCGATGAAGGAGAAAGAGAGTGTTGCTCACTTCATTTCCCTATGTCCGCCTCTGGCTTGATGTAGGCTCCTCTCATTTGGCTCATCAATTCTCGGTAGCACAATGGAGCTACAGTACCTTGGCATCCGATCCGATTTAGTAAACTTACAGGCTAGTTTTCGGTTGCGTTTTGAGGGAATCATGCATGAATGCGAGGCTCAGATGTACCAAATGGCAGTCCATTCTGGAGCATTACCTCAATGATCTAAACCGCACTATTGTTTACTAAATCACTTTTTTCCTGTAAAAAAACTTTCCAATTCCATATACATACTATATATCGAGTTTTATTTTTTCCAACACACCCTGTATAAAAAAAATGTCGTCTATGTATTCTTTGTATTGTAATTTAATTATCCTTTAAGTACTTCTATGTATGTGTACATCTATTAAATCAAAGGTGAGATAAAATCTTTCTTATTACTTTGCTTCTCATCTTTGATTTTTATTCCTTGGTTTTATTCTTCAGGTGCCAGGTACCAGGTAAGTCATTATGGAGTGGGTTGTGCGGGGTGTGGTGCTGTAAATTACTCAACCTATATGAGTATTGATTGCTTTTAATTCATGTTAATTGGATTTGCTACAGAACTTCCTTCAATAAATTAAATTATACGATAATACTTGTATTTATTCGAATGAGTAGCAAAATCGTAATGATTTTCTAAAATCCCTATGATAAGAACGACAAAATGTTTGTTTTCTCGCATTATGTTGTTGCATGATATAAATTAAAGTCTTTTTAAGTGCTCAATTAAAATTAAGCCTTTCTAATGCTCTCTAACAAAATGCATTTTATATGGATTAGAGATGGTTACCAATAACTTATACAAGGTGATGCAAAAGTAATGTTGTAGTGAGAATTTGTTATCATTTTGACGTTATTTAAGTGGAAAAACTTTCTATATTCGCGCGGTCAACTCACGGGTTGATGCGTATTTATTAGTTTTTAATTCGCCAAGCTGTAAAGGAAGTTCAAATATCTAAAACAAGTTGTCATCTTGCTTGGTGTTTAAAAATTTCCAGTGTTGCCTACCCTTAGTTGTCCTACCCTACTGGAACCGACAAAGTTTGGAACTATTTGTAGCAGCTAGTCTAAAATCTACGCCTAATACTACTTGCAATTCAATGTTCCCATAATGATCCACAAAGACATAACTGCCAGTTACTTTTTTACGGCATACTGAATACTGCCCTTAAAAATTCAATTTGGGCTTACCCTATAAAAAACCTTGTTTCATTACTTGTCCTCAGCTAGATATTAGGGAGGAGTACAGTACAGAGGGGAACTCCTATATCGAACTCCCGCACCTGAGAGAAAATAGTCGCGTGTCATTCAAGTCGATAGAATTCTATTTGTCTCATTGGCAGCAATGAATTTGGGATGCCAGCTGGTTTGAAAAGGTTTTGATCATATCCTACAGCTCGATGTGGTGAACAAAGTTGTAATTTGCTGGGTGACCTTGTCACTTCGGGACCATTGTGGAGTCATTGCATTCAAGAGTCCTGTTGTAGCATTAACTAGGCAGATATTCAGGCCGCTGAGTCGTTCGAGACTCGTCCGAGACCTACACTAGGTCAGATTAGTAGAAGAAGAGCTTTACATATTACAAAAAGCGAAAATTCATGGATTGTAATATTTCTATCAGGCATCAATTGTCTGAGATTGCGTTGACTCAGTTGGTTATGTCTTCTGGATACTGAAACCATAAGGGACATTAAAATTTTTTCAAATAAATCTGTCGAATGGCGTTAATGGTGAATATTGGCTTCCAATGGCTTCCAATAAATTCAGAAACGTTTAATCGCAATCGCGAACGAGGGAACTACAGAACAGGATCAACTTTTTTAAGGAAGTTGTCACAAAGTAAATGTAAAATAAAACGCACAATTTTTCGCGGTTATAAGCGGGAATTGCTTAAAAGCGGGCTGTATATACCGAAATAGTTTCTTACTTACTTGCTTAATTGGCCATTACAAATTCGACTAACATATTTCGACTTGCCTTAGCACACCCTACCAGGCGCCTCTGCTTCTTGCACGCCTTCGCCAGTTGGTCAGACCAATCGAAGACAGTGCTTCCTCGATTTGGTCCTTCCAACGCAAACAAGGTCGACCTCTACGTCGACTACCACAGATCCCCGCATCAAATACCTATCTCGTCAGAGTATCCTCCTCCATTCGAACGACATGGCCGAGCCAGCGAAGCCGCTGGATGTTAATACACTGTCGGATATGGAAATCGTCGCCAACTCGCATTGAACCGAAGATCTTACGTGGGACTTTTCTCTCGAAATAGTCTCACAACATATTAATGCAAAAATCAAAATTGCCTAAGTTTTAGTGCTACTAAGCGGAGAATTATTATATTTGGGGTGCTTATATCCAGGGAATACTGTAATTCTCAATCTATTTCGGAGTTATAGGTATTAAGACATATTAATGTTTAAGGAGTTTTTAAAAAACTAGATACCTTTACGTTATAACGTTACTTATGTGTTACCCAATGTGAAATATTTTATTAATAAATGTTCATTATAATGATATTTCATGGCATTGAATTAAAAGTATTTGAATTTATTAATGCTTTTAAATGGCACTTAAATTATGTATTTATGCATTAATACGGTTTTATGTCAGGAACATTATTGAAGTTCTTAAAAATACTAGAAATTTATAACTTTGTTATGCAGTGTAACTAGATTTTACATTTTATTTCTTTTTTGCCTTTTTGTCAAAACTTTTTCCAATCAATAATAGAATTTTTAAAATTACAACACTTTTCCAGCATTTAATTCTTAGTATTCTATTATGTTTGGCGCTCCTTTTCATAATGCGATGTTAAATTGTTTTTAAACTGACCGTTTTTCGTCCACTTTTCTTTAGTAATTTCATTGTATTCCTTAAGATATTCGTTTTTATTATTCATAAAGTGTTTAGAAAAGTCAAAAAGAACACACAATGAATGAATAGGAAAAGTAAGAAACGAGGCATTAATACTCTCAGAAACTGAGATTTTTTTCCAACAAAAAAACAAATTTATGCAAATTAATTCAATTGAATTTTAATAACCAGCGAGGCACAATAGAAATTCAAGAGCCGAATAGCAGCAAGACGGGAATAAGAAAAAAAAGGAGAAACTTTCCAATGTGAGGCGTTTTGCGTTTAATAAAACAATTGGTGAGTCATATAGTTCGGTTAAAAGTATTTGGAAGAGGCAAAAACATAGTTTGTATTCGCTTCTCTGGATGGTATTCATGAGCTAGGCTAAGAAAGCAATGCATTTTGTAAGCCCTAACATACGAATGAAGCCGCCGTGCTCTAATAAATAGTGAGTTGACCTCTTAAATGCGATACAGTGGTTCATTCCCTGGCTCAGCCATCTTAAAGAGAACAGAACAAAATCGAACGAAAAAAATATTTTCGGCAACTTCCTCTCAGCAGTCTCCTGACAAAAACTCTGAGAGCATTCTTACTCAAACATACGTAGTGAATGCGCCAGGAAAATATATTGTTACGAAAATGGAAATGGTGTTCTTAAAAATGATAAACAAAAGCTCCAAAAACAAAAATAATGAACTTATTTTCATGATCAGCGAATAAACAAAAATATAACAACAACATCAGTATAAAAAAATATAAGGGATAAAGATGTAAACAGGCAACAACAAAGTACAGCGGACAAAGAAGTAAATAAGCAACAACAAAGTACAGTATAAAAAAAGCAGATAAACAGTAAACAAGATACACAAACAACAATAATGAAAACAACTTGTTTACATTTTCAGATATTTCCCGAAGGCAGTTTATTTGCAATCTACGAACTCAAGGGTAAAGGGTAAAAACGTAACTTTTTGCCTTATACATACTTAGCTCGTATACCTTCATTAGGAGGAAAAACACCGGGTTACCTAACAAGTATTAGGCAGAGATTTATCCTTACTAACACCGCAGAGCATGCTAAAGTTCGTAAGTGTTACAGGTTTAAAGGTAGTGTACCTAGTAAGTACACCGTGAGGCCTCAGTTCAAATCCCAGGTCAGACATCAAAACGAAAATATGAAAAATATATTTCTTCGGCGACTTCCTCTCAGCATATTTCTGTCAAAAACTCTGAGAGTAAAAAAATTTTACCATGGAAAGTTTCGTTCAGAATCGACTTTAAACTGTAGATCCTGCCACTCGTATATAAAATGAATACCCACAACATCAGTGGCGTGAGAAGCTAGGTCGTAATCCTGACTAAAGAGTTGTAAGGACCAATTATGTAAGTATGCTACGAATGAATTTTCCAGAAAATAGTGAAACGGTGTGAAACCGCATCTTTTTGGCGATTACTGCGTTTGCAGCGTTGCGTCTGTTGTGTTTATAGCATTTGAGTTGCTGCTGACAGTGATGTTTAATGACCTTATTGATGATGATTACCAGGAAAATAATGGCAAAAATTTCATTTAGGGTACTTACCACAAAGTGATTCAAAATCAACTTCAATTATGACTTTTATTGTATATTTTTGCATTTAAATTACACAGCCCTGCATGGGTTTTGCAAATAAGATGGCTCCAGGTGTTTCCGAAGGCAATTTGCGCGCTGATCACGAATCTGGGTTCAAAAGGTCACGTCAGGTTTTCGAGAAAAAGGGGGGCTGAATCCCCTAAAAATAGCGTTTCTGGCCATTTTTGAAGAATTGTAGAGCAAAACACTGACGTGCTAGAACCATCGCTATTATCAGAAATTGACAATTGATCTTTGCTCTTTAAAATGAGCCCAAAGCCAAATTGTTTGCATGCACCCTTAAAGTAGGGAGTGGGTTTATGTCAAGGGGTGCAAGAGAAAAAGAAATACTTTGCGGAGGCCTTTAAAAATTAATCAGATTTACTTTAAAATTGTTACTCAGGGGTTTTTGGGGTCGCTGATTACAGATCTTCATTCAGATTTAAAAAATTCAAAATGGCGGATCCAATATGGCGGTCATGTAAATGTGATTAATTTTTATAAGCCTCGACCGCCATATTGGATCCGCCATTTTGAATTTTTTAAATCTGAATGAAAATCGTGATCAGCGCGCAAAATGCCTCCGGAAACACCTGGAGCCATCTTATTTGCACTAAAAAATCCAAATTTGCAGGGCTGTGTTATTCATCATTTATTTGCGGAAACTCTTTTCCACAAACATTTAAAAATTTCTGTAGAAATTGCTGAAAACAAATTTAGGTCAACGAGTGTGTGTATGATTTAAAGATCCTTGTGAGTATATATTTCTATACATATATACTTACTTATGTATGTGTAAATATGCATAAGTAAGTATATTTAAGTAATATTTCAAGCATGATTTTTAATGGCCATTTCCGTTTTAGGATCATTTATTGTAAATATTTTTATTAAAACTTGAATATTGTTCTTCAAACAATTGAAGTGTAAATATTCTTTTGGTTTTATAAAATATTGTATTTTTATATTCCTTTGTAGGATTTATTGATTTTAACATTTTGTCAATATTCTAAAGGATTAAGATGCTTGTACTTTGTGAGTACAACATAATGACCACAACCTCCTTTAGTCTTTAGTTCATCATTGTCTTTTGAATTCTTTTGAATAGCTTTTGTTTTTTTTTTGCCTTTATTTTGCCATTTAAAGTAAACGAATGTTTTTCTCTTTCCTTTAGAAATAAAGAATATTAAGAAGTATGTATTTCTGTAATGAAATGATTTCTGTTCATAAGAGTCTCTCATTGAGTATTTTGAGAGATTCTGTTGTTTAAACTGAATCCCCATTGAAAGTTGAACAATTGTTTGCTCAGTGTGTTGATGGTTAAGATTTTGGTTAAACAATCGGGATTCTTGTTTTTCTCCGGTTTTTCCCCTTTTGTATTTTCCATCAAACTTATTAAATAAGAGGGGAGGGGGGTGTGTTTTTGTATACTCCCATTATTAACTTTCGATAACATGACAACGGCAACAACAGCATTAGCATCAGCGATATCAAAAACATTATCGTCCTTGGCAGTAAGATTTGCTGTTCTTCTTAAAAATTCTTATTATTGTGGTTGTTGGTTTTTGCTCTTTTCCATTCCCTGTTAATAGAATAAATCTGTGTTGCATGTTGTCTATTGATTAAAACATTATTATAATGATGATGGTGGTGGTTAAAAATGTTGCCGTGAATTGAGTTTTAACTTGACAGGCCGTCAGGCATTCGTTCAATCTTTGTTACTCAACTTTTTAAAAGTTTAATAGGCGTATAGTATTAAATGAAAGAGTATTTGTTTCAATCAAGTCACAGACATTAAAGAGAGAGAGACATTTTCTTTTTAAATTTAATTTAGAAAATTCGTCTCGATCTATATATATTATGAGAGTTTTCATTACACCTAAGAGAGGACGGAGTGAATTGAGGCGTGGAAAAGTTTTAGAAAAAAAATTATTTTGAAAGTTCAGTTAAAAATGACAGGAAATGAGAGTTCGAGAGCCTCTGCCTTTTTATCGCAAGCGTTGGGCACTGACACTTGAGTTGAACGATAGTATCCACGTAGTCCTTTAATTTCAGATTTTTTAAGTTATGCGAGAGAATTTTGAATCCCTTGTGCCTTTCAATAAGACACGAGGCTGTGAAAACTGCAACAGTGCTTGAAATGGCATTGAGGTTCAAGGAAATAGGCGATACTCTCCGCATGCTCCTCAGATTAACAAGTCTTTTAGATGTCACGCGCCGTAATTCCGAGTCTATTTGTATGCCTTCTAATAAGGCAGTGGCCTGTGAGAACTGCAGTAGTAAGATGGATGACATTGAGGTTCAAGGAAAGAGGCAATTAGCATTCATTTTAAACAGATTAGTACAGCAGTAGTAATGCACGTATCTTTATGCATCAAACGAAATTTTGGTTTCTTAGACAGTAACAGCAGGATGCTTGTAACAGTTCGGTATTTAGGTACACGTACCCTATTTAGTCAGAAATTACCAGTGTTTGGACAAGAGAAAAATGTCAGGGTGACGTTCGTAAAGGATTTTATTATAACATGGTGGTCCGAGTATGCCAGAAGATTTTCAGGAAAAATTCAGTCACCCAACAAGCATTTCGCAGCTTTTAGTATGGCCAATACCATCTGAAACTAGTCGTAGTAGTCTAGTGGGTATTGTGTTGGCTTATTAGACGTGAGGTCTCGGTTCAAATCAAAAAATATTTCTTCGACAACTTCCTCTCAGCAGATTGGTGGCAAAAACTCTGAGACTAAATAAAATTGCCATGAAAAGTTTTTCAAAAATCTTTCGTTTGGAGTCGACATTAAACTGTAGATCCCACCATTGATGTATAAAATTAACACACAAAATATACATAAGTGGTGTGAGAAACTAGATCCTAATCCGGATTAAAGGTTTGTAATGATCAATTATGTATGTATGTTCGTAACACCATCTGAAGTGAACTGTTCTTTTTGAGTGTTTGTCGCTAAATGCATAACGAACAATCTCTGAAGTGCTATCTCGTACCAATCTCCAAATCAAATTTTTTGTCGAGTACATTATAAGGTTTTTCATTTCTCTGGATTACAGCGTGTCCATAGTATAGGTAAAGTCAGGAGTTAACTACATTTAACCTTAATGTCACTAGCTCAACCGTCTCTCCAACAAAGGGAACCGAATAAATCCTTATTAGGAGTGGAGCAGAGTCCTCTGGTTATCACGATAGCTGACTCTACAAAGACTCAGATGTCTGAGCTCCGTAAAGGAAATGTGAGTACCGTAAAACACGATAGGCTTCACTACAATCCGATATAGCCAGTAGTTCAGAGCGGGTAGCAGCTCACAAATATTGCTCACTTCGCTGGAGGAGCTGACAAGCGCTTTCTTTATAGTATCCACTACGTTCTATCTCCAGGACTGTTTAAGGTCAAAACTATCCCCAAGATACTATGATAGGTGGTTGCTTTCAAAGAACGCTCTCTAATTAAATTTATTGGGTTGTTGTATGAGGTGTAGGTGCTGAGAAAACTTAATTGCCGAATAATGTTCTATCTCAAGAGGCCTGAACTTAATTAGTTCTTCATTGATGATGTTAGCCACCTCATCTTAGAGTCAATTCTGATTTATCTTTTAAATACTTCTGCAAGGAACATAGATAGCATCCCATAAGCAATAATGGTTGCTTGTTGCTTTCCTTCAAATTATTTCTTATATTCACCGAAAATCAATTTTGTCTGTTCGAAAATAATTCTCCTGAGTAGTAGAACATTTGCAGAATGCTTGTAGAATAGCTATGAACTACTTTTTAAACTATCCTTTGAGAGTTTCAGCAATGCAGTCTTGACGCCCGATCTCTATTTGTACGGTATTGGGATCAGGATGAAATTGTAGCAAATTTTTGATGGCCGTGTTCACACAGCTTCTCAGAAATATATTCTGCGTTGTATTTAAAAAACCTCTACACCCTACCTGCACAGTGTATAGTTTGATTTCAACATGCGGCAGATTCCAGTAAGTCTATTAAGGACTTATTTGTTCATTTTGTTGGTAAAATTTTTTTCAATTAATTTGTTGTGTTTTAAGGTTTGTTTGTCTTGTTTTTTTTTTGTATTTTAAGTTTAATATGTAAACTTGGCTTGTAGTTGTTGATGTTGTTTTTGTTAAAAAACCCCTAAAAAGTTTTAAATCTTCCCTTTTTAAGCACTTTGTTAATGAAGCGATGAACTGTAAAAAGGGATCAAAAAACTCATTTAAAACGGCTTTAAAACAGATAAGGAAACAAACACAAATAAAATATATAATTTTATACATATACATACTCATACATACATACATACATATATAAATGGTTATAGTACGTGTGTACACATATATATGTATGTATATGTATGTATATATGTATGTATGTGTATAACATTATACTCTTGTCATTTTTTATTAGTTTAACACCATCGCCCATAGAATTTTAAATCCTTAACAAACCGAAGGCAATATTCAAAGTATGTATGTGTGTGTCTCTGTGTTTTATTGCAGATTTTGTTGCTTTTGGGTGTTAAAAAGTTTTTCCTTTAATTTTGTGGCACCTAATAAGGGAGTAGGAGGCGTTAACTATTCCACTAGCCAACTTCGCAGCACTAAATCATCATTGACAGTGTCGACATTATTTATCCTTATTATCGTATATTTGGCTTCATTAAGTACGGTTTTGATTTTTCATTTCTCTTCACCATTCATTTGCACACATTTTTTCCCCCTCCATTATGTATTTTGTTTTTTTTTTTTGATTTGGCTTTCACTTTGGCTAAATGTGTGATTTGCCGAGTTGAGCTTAATAATCTGGCCTAAATTTCTGTGCCGTTAATGTTGACAAAGTGTGTGTGCAGGGGAGGAGTAAAAGCACAGCACAGCATAGCGTTCGAGTATTGTGCTGCGTTAAACTATCTTCTTGTCATTTTTGCCAGCTCGTTATGTGATTATAATCATCAATGGATACAGAATGAAAACCTAAAATGAAAACCTAAAATGAAAAAAAAAGAAAGTAAATGAATGGCAATAACAAAAGCACCATTAGCTTGAATAATCAGTGCGACATGGCATCGTTAAAAGTAATACAAACACATTTAAGGCTAAAAGTTTACGTACTAAACGAAATTGTATTAAAAATTCAATTTCAAAGTGAAATAGCTGGCGACGATAGGCGTATATTGCGTTTTATGGCTTCTAAAAAGTTATACACCCTTGCTCTTTAAAAGATTTTAAAAGTAAAAGAGTTTATTTCCTACTACACATTAGGATAGCATAGAACGGAGTGGCAGGTTTTTTAAATCAAAGATCAGTTGACCATCCATTGCTGCATGTCGTTAAACCAGAAACTAACTAAGAACTCTTGATTAAACGATCTTGTCTCCATTAGAAACAAACTGAAAACCAACCTGAAAGTACAATAAAGTTAGTGATCGTTCCGATATTCAGTAACGATAGCTCAAATCAACTGTCGAGAGGGGGTGGTCCAAAAGAAAAAAGTCTGCATCGAGCCAGAGACGGAGTTTGGCAAATAAAGTCGAGATGCTCTGCTTTTCAATTGATATATAACCTCTCTAGAAGTCATTTGCGTGTAAGCGAATTGTTTCCACATATCTACCCTTTATTCTATGGCCTATGAGAAGAGATGTAATGGCAGAGCTCAGTTAACCATCCATTGCGGCATGTCGTTAAACCAGAAACTAACTGAGAACTCTTGATTAAACGATCTTGTCTCCCTTAGAAACAAACTGAAAACCAACCTGAAAGTACAATAAAGTTAGTGATCGTTCCGATATTCAGTAAAGATAGCTCAAATAGACTGTCGAGAGAGGGTGGCCCAAATGAAAAAGGTCTGCATCGAGCCAGAGACGGAGTTTGGCAAATAAAGTTGAGATGCTCTGCTTTTCAATTAATATATATAACCTCTCTAGAAGTCATTTGCGTGAAAGCGAATTGTTTTCGCATGCCTACCCTTTATGCTATGGCTAATGAGAAGAGATGTAATGGCAGTGGCGTCCCTACAGTTTAATTAAAGTATTGGTACTCATACATAACATAATTGGTCATTACAACCCTTCAGCCAGGGTTCCGACCTAGTTTCTCACACCACTTAGGCCGTTTTATACATGAGCAGCGGGACCTACGGTTTAAAGTCGACTCTGAACGACAGATTTTTGAGAAGTTGCTGAGAGTAAATCGCCGAAGAAATATTGTTTCATATTTCGTTTTGTTGGAGATGTCTGACCTAAGGTTTAAATAGAGGCCACACGTTTAATAATCCAATACACTATCTACTCTACCTATCCAATTTAGGACAGGTGCGTATGGTAATAAAGCAAGATTCTTCCTCAGCTCAGGATTTTTCAGTTGCCTTATAGACAGTCAAACAGAGGTAAGGGGTACACTTAAATTCTTGTGTATTTTGGTATTTAACAGTACCACAATTCCCCGGGGTGTACATGCGACCTGGAACCCATATTAGACTGATAAGAGAGTTAATTAGGGAGTTGGGACACAAGCTAACCATTTTTAGACCTGAAGGTTGTACCCGAAATAGGTCTAACTAAACATTGGCTATAAGAGGGGATAAACAAAATGCTGATAGTTGGATATCTCTTATTCATGATCACTTCCGCAGCGTGATTTATGGTCATAACTCTGGTCTGAGATACATTACAGTAGTCAAAGGGACAGATATACATACCAGGATTAAGCTGCACGAAGAGATCTCCACAGCCTATCTCATCCTCGAGTTTAGAACCGTTTGTATAGGCTTTTTCATAATCGACAGAACAGACAATATCTGGCTTGAGATTCTTGTATGGAATCTCCATATCAAGACCGGGTTCCTGCCAAAACTTTTGTGTAATCTTTTACTTTTTTTTTTTCGAAAATCTGAGAAATCCATGTTCAAATCCGTCTGAACAAGAAAAATCTTCATTGTGGGTTTCCCTGATCTTCCAGAGAGAAAATCAGGAACAAATATTATGGGGAGATCAGCCTCAGCAGGCTTCTGGCAAAAACTCTGAGAGAAAATAAAATTGCCATGAAATATTTCTCAACATATCTATCGTTCGGAGTCGACTTTAAACTGTAGGTCTCAGCACTCATGTATAAAATTAACACGCACAACATAAGTGGCGTGAGAAGCTAGGTCATAATCCCGACTAAAGTTGTAATGACCTATTATGTATGTATGTAATAAGAAACTTTGTTTATTGGGTCCTACTTTTTTCCAAAATGTGGTCACACCTAACCTACCTAAGATGTTCTCGTTAATGTTGTTCTCTCTGGTCGATAAAGGCTCAAATGAGGTCATTTGGTTAGTTTCTTAAAATCGAAATTGTTACAACCGTTCATCTAATTTTATAAGCGACTGTATTTCACGAAAAATAATGTTCCCTTTGCACACAAACAAGCATGGCCGGCCAAACAACTTTATTAATGTTGAGGACTTTAACTTTCCTGTTGTTGCTGTTGTTTTGGTTTAGTTGGTTGGGTTATACAAGTTGAGGCAATTGTTTCAGGGGTTGTTGTTGGTGTTGAACTGTTTGTTACTATCGGCTGTTGTAGTTGTTGTTTTGTTAAAGTGTTTCTCATTATTGTTAGAGAGAGAGATTTGAATTGCAAATATAAATTTCCAAGTTTTCTATGGTCATTTTATTATGGTCACCCCGACTCGCTCTCTCCAGCCTTTCTTTACACTTCCAACACCTACATAGTCTGTTACATTAAAAGTACAAAACAGGATGTGCCAGTTATTAGCATATAAAACTAATAAAGGACACTTACAATTGTAATGATAATGATCTGGGTGGTGGGGGTGTTGGTGGAGCAGCATAAAAATATAATTTAACACACAAACCTAAATAAGAAATTTAAGCAGACGTTTGCATTATAAAGGTACAGATTTTTCTAATTTTTATTTAAATTTTTTTTGCTTTTGGAAATACATGTTACAAGTTGCCTGGTACATTCAAGGCAATGACCAAGAACAGAGTATAATTTATAAAAATATTTCATTGAAACTCCCTTGACTCCTTTTTTCCATCTTCCGTAAGTTTTTTCCTTTGCTTTTCGTTATAATAATTGCGATTTGTGCTTAAGAAACTGTCAACATGTTTAGAATCCGTTGTTTTGGGAATACTAGTGTCGTCTACATCCTGACATGACAGACGTTCCGTGACCATATCCACAATTTCATAACGATATGCGTTTGCTGTGTTAAAACATTCTGTCAAGAATTTCGAATTTCGTTTCATGCAATGAGTGATGCCATTCAGCATATTCTCACTGGGATTTTCCGTAATGACATGTAATTTTTCACGTGAACTTAAGTATAATTTATTTAGTTCGCCATTTAAATCAGCTGGAGACCTTGAGAGAGGAATTTTTCAACATTTGAAGAGGATTATGAAATCATTATAACACAGAAGAATTATTAGAAATTATTTGCCCGACATAAACTTACAATAAATCTATGTGTGGCCTTTCCATTGGGTGTTTGAAGTTGATTTGAAGTTGAAGAATATTTGTTGAAAAAAATTTTTCTCCATTTTTTTTTTCAATTATTTTGAAGTAATTGAAAATAAATAAAAAGAAAATAAATAAAATTTGACAACAACAACAACGAAAAATAGAGTTTGTAACATGTGCTTACAGGGTAGTGCTTAGTTAGAGCCTTTATAATTGTAGACAGTGGACATACATACATACATAATTAGTCCTTACAACCTTTCAGTCTGGTCTACAACCTAGCTCCTCACACCACTTATGTTGTGTGTGTTAATTTTATACGTGAGTGTTGAAACCTACAGTTTTAAAGTCGACTCCGAACGACAGATTTTTTGAGAAACTTTTCATGACAATTTTTTATTTACTCTCAGAGTTTTTGCTAGAAATCTGGTGTCTGACCTAGGTTTTGAACCATGGCCTCTCGTCTACTAAGTCAACACTCTACCTAATAGACAACGACAACTTCAAAATGGGCAATTGAACATACAAAAGAGTAAAAAATCATGTCTTCAGTTGTCTTTAGAAATTAGTTTCCAATCAAAGACAATACAAAAATTGTTGAATTTTAAAATTTCCTTCCGGTCAGCAAAAGCAAGCTCATATCCATGTTAAGCTACTGTTAAATAACATTTTCAATACGAAATTATTTTCGCCTTGTGTCTTGTGTTATTCGCTCTTCTAAATTTGATAATCTCCTCGATAATTCTCATCCGTGCTTGTTTGTACTTGTATATCGAAGTTATGGTAGAAATTGTTCCCCAAACACACATGTGATAAATGATGATGGATTTTCGTAAAGTATTGCCATTCCTTACATATCGAATAGCGAAATATGTTGAAGTGTAGTGTTTAAAGATACTTGCAGCTTAAAACTAAACGAACAAATAATAGTTGAATTGAAGAATTTCCCAAAGTACTCATTTATTGAATTACACAAAGAAACAAAGGGAACACGTAATATGCTCGCACTGTAATTGTAGTCTTTCGCAATGCAGTGCTGCAGTGATAAAAAATTGAATAAACGGGTGTTTTTTCAGTTTAAAAACAAATTTATTACAAGCAGCAATGGTCTAGTAAGTTTTGTCACTTCAGAATGGTTGGCACGGATGCTATTATGTCTGGAATAAACATCGTCCATGTATCTACCAAAACTTATTTGGGTGGAGCACAACCGAGATGTCCAATTTTCCATGATTCTGACTGAATTTGACCGATGACATCAATTATGTTGGCTTTTAACACCGCTGTGGTTTGTGGCTTATTCACATGCACCTGCAACCTAAAAAAAGAATACGTCGTTCAAATATCTGCCAAGGCTTTTTTTGGGTGAAGCGCATCCGAAATGTCTAATTTTCCATGACTCTGGCTGAATTTTTCCGATGGTATGGATTATAATGGCTTTGCGGACCGCTGTGGTTTGTGGTTTATTTAACTGCGATATAAAAAATTCCACAAGAAAAAGTCTATAGAGATCAAATAACAAGACCTCGATGGCCAGTTCATAAAACTCCATGTATGGTGAATATGCCCTCTAATCATTCTGCAGAATATCTAATGCGGCAAAAACTGTGTGGCGCGCTGAAACCACATTTCGTTGGCGTCCAGATCTTTCAATTTCTTTCGAATTAAGTTTGAAATCATCGCCGTATAGTGCTCTCCGTTGAGACAGTGATGTCCAAATCAACGTCGTTGTCAAAGAAATATGGATTGATGATGACGCCAGCCCTAAATGCACTTGAATCTTATATGGATTAGTGTTGTACTAAATTCGACAATTTTGTTTGTTTAGGTACCCGTTCTTTTTGAAATGGACGTCATTGCGGAAAACAATTTTTCAATGAAAATTAGTGTTAGCCGCAAACTGCCTTAGAGTCCTTTTAGCAAACGCACTTCGTTGTCTATAATCGTCCATGGCGATTTGGCAAAATAGACTAACTGAAGGGCAACTAATTTGACAGATACTGCTTCAACAAGATGGCTGTTATCAACTATCAAAGGAGAAGTCACTGATGGATGACATTTCGTTATTTACGTACCCATTAATTTAGAAATGAGCTTCATTGCTAAAGGTTATATTTCGATAAAAATTAGGTTCACTGTTCAACTGCTCTAGAGTCCATTCAGCGAACACACATAGTTATCTATGGTCGTCTACGGTGATTTGGCAAAACAGACTGAATAAACGACAACTAATTTGACAGATACTGCTTCAACAAAATGGAAGGCCCTGTTCGAAACCCCTATATATTTTTCCGGTCGGCCCTTATCCAGCCTTTCCACAGCTTCTCCATTGTAATCCTGACAGTGTCTATATAATCGAGACTAGAAATGTTACTGTCGATATCAGTTTGTTTAGAACTCAATTTTTGTCTTCTAATTTTTATTTATTTTATATCAGCAAACAATTAAACAATTCTGTTAATACCAGAGTAAATAAGTTTTAGAAGTCTTACCCAATTACGGAGATACCATTTAACAACAATTTTTAATTGGTGCGTGACTTCCAGCAAATATCGATCACCAAAAATTTGTTGTGCAGCATCAAATAAATTTAAAATTTTGGTTTTTAATTTTAAATGACTCCCTAACTGTAGTCAACAACTGTTTACTATATTTTGTAAATAATTTACATAAATAATGAAAATAAAATCATAAATGAACGTCATTTAAAATCATTTAAACAATAATACTTTTAATAATAATACATTATGCATTACACATGCCAATAGAATACATACATACATACATATACATACATATACATACATACATATGTATACATATGTATACAAATCCGTTACAAATTGCATCATTTTATAGAGAATTATACCATATTAAACATTTACGAGGGTGGTCCTTACAGTGCTTTGAAGCAGTTGGCAACTGATCATAATTTTCATTTTTAAAAATCATCTCCACGCCCATTTCTGGATGAATGGGTACGTGAATAAACATAATTGTCCATAAGGTCCAAAAGCGCCCAATACATCTCGAAAAAAAATCGCAATTTGGAGTGAATTCTGGGCTAATGGTATCATCGTTTCATATTTCATTGAGTACGATGTTGGCTAGATCATTACTAATTACCAACTACTTTAAGCCTAAATTGAATGATGCGTCATTTTTAACTACTGCCGCTGTCAGGTCTATTACTTTTTGTATAGCCCACGTATATATCAAAGTTAAATTTTATGTTTTTTTTTTTTAATTTTCTTTGTCGAGTCTATTGCTTTTATTCATTTTGTGGCAATTAATTTGCACTGAATTTATAATGAAATTTCAAATTGACAATCGAATTGTAAAACTCTCCCGTGTCTGTTTTTAATTGCAACTTTAAAATTAAATTTTATGTTGATGTACGGCGTCGGTATGTTAATAATGGTGTGGGCTTTTCAGCTGACTTTAAATGAGTGTGACTTCCTGTGAATATTTTCAACCAATATACCAATATACACTTTAGACAAACATAAATAACGATGTGCGTTCGCTGAATAGGCTCCGAAGTCGTTGGCAAATGAACCTAATTTTCATGGAACCTATTTTTAGATGAATGGGTACGTGAACAAACAAAATTATCGAATATTTTACAATAATAATCCACATGAGATCTAAAAGCTTACAATATATTCCATAAAAGTCACTGTTTGATGTGGATTTTGGGTTGACGACTTCATCAGTTGACATTTTTTTGCAAACGATGTTATTGCCAACGTTATAAAATTGCCATGAAAAGTTTCTCAAAAAATCTGTCATTCGGAGACGACTTAAAACTGTAGGTCCACCACTCATGTGTAAAAATAACACACACAAGTGGTTTAAGAAACTAGGTCCATACCCCTGAATAAAGGGGTTGCAATGACCAATTATGTATGTATGAATGTATGTGCTTTTCTTTACTCACACGTTTGCGCGTTTAAGCCAGAAACCAAAACTGTCCTCAAAGTCAGCATAAGTCATGCTATCAGTCAAATTCTGCCTGATTTATGCGCCAGTATCATGGAAAACTTGACATTTCGGATGAGCTCCGTTCACAGTCCAATGTGGCGGACATTTGTCCGATATTATGTTCTATACATAATGACGTTAACAGGCACTTTAAACGATTAAAAAATTTCGATTTACTGGTTACTATAAACAGCATAACGAAGCTATTAAACATCACTGGGGAAAGTGTATGGATTACAGTCGACTTCTATAATTTGAACTTCTATTATTTGAATTTTCTATAAGTTAAAGCACAGCAACAGGTTCTATCAGGTTTTGATTCTTTAACTTGAAGTTTCTATAAGTTGAAGTTTTTTTTCTGGATAATGGTGATTCAATTTATAGAAGTTCGACTGTATTTGTATTTTTTTTATGTACATGGTAACGATCCCCGTACGTACGTATGTATATATAATATTTAAAGACTTACGTACGATTTCATTTAACCCTTCTGCACTCCTTGGGTCAATTTGACCCAATTTTGATTTTCAAACGCAAAATTTTTCCCTTTAATTATAAGTTATGATCGTGAAACTTTAATTTATCCATCACAGGCGCAAAAACTATGCTTTTAAAAGAAAACAATAAAATTTAAATTTTTCCTTCCCCCTCCACATTTAAAAACTCGATTTACACACATTTAATATCCTTTGGGTCAATATGACCCAACATGCGATATTACAAGTTTACCATTCAGAATCATCGATCAATAATATTTTCAGTCAAATAATTAATAAAATCTCTTTCAACTAATATTTTTTCATTCAAAATTTTATTACACTCAAAGTGAGGATTTGGAGAATCTCGCAAAGGTATCTTTTGAAATTTGTTTTATGATTATATGCCAACGCATTGACTCTTGAACTGTGTACACAAAAGAGTTCATTCAAATTGCAATTCGGTGATTCTCCGTTTAATATATGAAATAAAAATATTTCGCTTTGAATATTTCGGTGTGTATTTGTACGTTCCATGGGGGTGAATTCGTACGTTCCATGGGTGTGAATTCATACGTTCCATGGGTGTGATTTCGCACGTTCCATGGGTGTGATTTCGCACGTTCCATGAGTGTGAATTCTCACGTTCCATGGGTGTGAATTCGTATGTTCCATGAGTGTGAATTCGTACGTTCCGTGGGTGTGAATTTGTACGTTCCATGGGTGTGAATTCGTGCGTTCCACGGGTGTGAATTTTGATGATGATATTTTTGATGATAGTGATGAAATTTTTTCATCCGATAGCGATGCAGAAGACGAACCATATTAATCATCAAATAATAGCGTTGAAAGCGTGGTTTTGGAAGATGCGGTAGGAATAGATCACAGCACTTATTTATCAAAAGACAAAAGTGTAGTTTGGAAAGAACTACCACCACTTCAAACAGGCAGGTTACCGAAAAATCAAATTTTATTGAATAAGCCTGGATCTACCAAAAGAGCAACATCTATGGTAACAGATATAAAGTGTTCGTTCGATTTGTTTATATCATAAAATATAAAAAATATTGTGATCCAAATGACAAATCAAAAAAGTGTAGAATTATATGAAAATAATTGGCAAAACATTGATATGATAGAGCTTGATGCATATATTGGATTACAAATAATGGCAGGGGTTTATAAATCTCATGGAGAAAATCTCACTAGCTTGTGGAATGAAAAAAAAAAACGGAAGACCTGTTTTTCGAGCAACAAGGAGTCTCAAGCGATTTGCGAGCATATCAAAGTGTCTACGGTTTGACAGCTCTGAAGATAGAGAAGAAAGAAGACTTCGTGACAAACTAGCACCGATAAGAAACGTTTGGGATAAGTGGAGTAATCAGCTCAAAGTTTTTTAAAATCCTCATGAAAATGTTACTGTAGATGAACAATTGGTTCCATTTCGAGGTCGGTGCAGTTTTTGGCAATACATTCCATCAAAGCCCGCCATATATGACTTATTTATTTTAGTTATCATTATTTTTTATTATACTTAATAAAAAAACAACAAAACAAATGAATTTCTTATATTAAATATGAAATTTTGTTTACATTTTAACGTTGGGTCATATTGACCCAAAGGATCATAGGAAGGGCACATATCCAAGGGATGCAGAAGGGTTAAATTAATTTAAAGATCTTTAAAGATATTTTAATTCTTTTTAACTTTTTAAATAATAAAATAGTACATATTGAAATGTAAAAATATTCCATGATATGTTGACCAGATTTTAATCTGTTTATAGCCAACTACTCTTCATTACTTAGTTATATTAAACGCACATTCTGCATTACAAAATAATTGACTTAAATTTAAGCTTTAATGGGTGAAATTATGCACGCTTGCTCATAAAGAGTTTAAGTTTACAATTACAATTTAATGAAATTTACTAACAATTAGCAATAGGGTGGCATTTATTTTTATAAAATATATATTCATGAAATAAAGTTTGAAAATTATTTATTTTTTGTTATAATTTTTAATTTTCAATTTGTTAAATATTTTCTATGTTTGATTGTATGTTTATGTGTTTGTATTTGTTATGACCCTAATAAATAATTGTCCACAATATAATTGCAAATGTTGCAGACATTCCATTTCATTGTCACCTTGTGTTGCGTTAAATAACTGCAAATGTTTCACATGCAATTTGAACTCGCACACTCTCTGTCATAAATTCATAAATTTATTCATAATTATTATGCAAATATTTGCAATAATTTCATTGCTACCATACTCTCGCATACATACTTATTTATGCAATTTTATCGAGCCACTACGAATATATACCAGCAGGCAAATAGCTTTATACGCCTTACCAAATTAATAGAAATTGTATTACCTTTAATCGATCTTTGATTAAAGTATCGAAGTTCTCGATTTTGAGTATGGTTTTATGGTACATGATGATCCAACATTTCTTGAATTAGATTAGGCCAGGAAAGATGGTCCACCATTATTACTGTATTCACTCAGAGGAATAGTCTCAATATAATATCCTTGCAGAAGGCTTTTTCTTAGATTTGTTATCTACGTGTGATACGAAACCAGCCAGTACTTCCGAGGTAACTACAATGTCAAGAATATCTGTCTGCCTTTCCCATTACAAATAGAAAGTCCCACGGAGGATATTGTTTAGTTCCATTTTCTTAAAGCAGTTCCTGCAAATATCATCAACCGTTAGTTACTTGAGCTTCGAAATATGTCCAGTAGAGCGGGTCGCTCTCTATGGACAAAAAAAAAGTTGAGTCAGTCACCCCCTAGGATTAAAGATATATTAATAACATTTCCAGAAATATAAAAATTATTTTTTTGCCACGCCTAGAAATACCGCCCTTTTTGTTTTTTATATACTACGTCGCCATTTTAGGTCCGATCGTAACATATCATATATCAGTGTTTGTGGTTTGAAGGCAGCTACATTGCACTCTAAGAGGATTTTTTAATTCGACGTCATATTATATGCGCGACTTCTGATATCTCGGATCCTTCCCCTAAATCAGTAATTGTGGCTATGCAGGAATAAAGAGCATTTAATTATATAAAACCTGTAAAATAGCTGTTAATGCATAAAAGTGAGCATTTTAAAAGCGAATATTTTATATAATTAAATGCTCTTTATTCCTGTATAGCCACAATTACTGATTTTGGGGAAGGATTCGAGATATCAGAAGTCGCGCATAGAATATGACGTCGAATTAAAAAATCGTCTTAGAGTGAAATGTAGCTGCCGTCAAGCCACAAACACTGATATATAACATGTTACGAACGGACCTAAAATGGCGACGTAGTATATAAAAAACAAAAAGGGCGGTATTTCTAGGAGTGGCAAAAAATTTTTTTTTATTGTTTTGGGAACGTTATTAACATATCTTTAATTCTAGGGGGTGACTGGCTCAACTTTTTTTTTCGACCCAGTCCAGTCTTGTAATAAGTTTGCTAAGTAGTACCGTATCCAGTAGGTAGTGTGTTGGCTTATTAGACGTGAGGCCACGGTTCAAACCCCAGGTCAGACAACTCCAACAAAACGAAATATAAAAAAATATTTCTTCGCTGACTTCCTCTCAGCACATTTCTGGCAAAAACTCTGAGAGCAAAATAAAATTGCCATGAAAAGTTTCTCAAAATCTGTCGTTCGGAGTCGACTTTAAAACTGTAGGTCCCGCCACTCATATGTAAAAAGTTACACACACAACATAAATTGTGTGAGAAACTAGGTCGTAATCCTGACAAAAGGGTTGTAATGAATGTACAAGAGCTCTGAAATAAGTCTATCCTTGTAAAAGTTCTTGTAATAAGTAGTAGGTAGTGTGAGATCTTATAAGACGAAAGCCCGTGATACAGCCCCCGGCTCAGACTTCTTGAACTACACAAAATACGAAAAACTATTTTCTTCAGCGACTTTCTCTTAGTATTTTTCTTACAAGAAGAGAGCAAAATAAAATTGCCATCAAAAGTTTAACAAAAATCTATCGTTCGGAATCGACTTTAAACTGTAGGTTCCGCTATTCATAAATAAAATTAATACATAAAACGTAAGTATGGTGAGAAGCTAGGTTGTAACCCCGACTAAAGGCTTGTAATTACCTTTTACCAAAATTTTTTAGTTTGCTGTCCTCTAAGGAACTTTGAACTTGAAGTTTGCGGGTCGTGAAAACTTTGAGCTTCAGACCCACTTATCAGTCGTTGTCATTTAATGTTCTTGTCTCTAAGATCTCGGATGGGTAACTAGTTTTGTGACATTATCTTCACATCACATTGCCAGCTGGGTTACATTACCACTACCACTGCTGTCTTCGCTGTGTGCAAACCGGTGTTATTCGCATGCCAGATGCAACAGTGAATTTACATTAATGGCATGGTTTTGTGGATGTGAGTGACAGTGAAAATATTTGAAAAATACATACGTCGTGCTCTAGAGAGTCATGTTCAGTTCTGTTTTGTTCTGTTCTGTCCTCTGCTCTTCTCTATCCTGTTTCCTTGCTTGTTTTTTGATTATTTGTTGCTTTCGTTTACCAAATAAAAGGATAAAAAAAGAGAAGAGAGTGTGGAAAAAAGTTTTTCATTTTTATTTTCATTTCATTTGTTTAAAATTTTCATTTAAAAGTTTCGTTATTGTTTCACCTGCTATTTTTGACGAGTACCTTTCGTGCACAAGCGGAAACTGTATGAATCTGGAATCTGTGTTGAAAGCTCATATCGACACTTGAACAAAGTCATGTGTGTTTTGGACTCAACAAATATTGGCACGGTGAAAATGTTTATTAATAGAACAATAAGAATGAAAATTTTTTATTTTTCGAGTGGAAAGTAGGGGAAAGAAATACAAGTATTGTAATTGTTAACTTGTATGTACATGTACATACATACATAAATAGAAATGTTTATGTAAAAAAAAATTTGCTTAAAATGGAAAAACTTTCTCTGTAAAATAACAGTATTTCATTTGTGTTAATAAAAATCAATGTTAATTCATTAAACTTACGGCTAGAAAACTCAGGAGGCAAATTATGGTATGCAATGTTGATATTGAAATAAGTTTTTTTATATTGAAATTATTTTTACGGACAATTTTTATAAAAATTGCCAATCTCTATACATACATACATATGTATGTATGTATATCCACAATATGTATATGTGTATAGTCGATTTAAAATCAGCTCAGGAAAATTAAATATAAACCTTAAGGCACGAATATTAATTATTGCGTTGTTAAAAAATAAAAATTATATTTTTTATAGTCTTATAGTCAATGCAAAAGATCTTTGCTACTCGCAAGGAAGCCTTGGGCAGAAACAGCTGAGGTTGTTGTCTTGGGTTTCTCCGTTCAGCTGTCAATACATAAACTTGGCAGCTTTCTGCCGTCGGTCGTCTATGTGTTTATACCTTAAAAAGTCTTGATCTGTTGAGCTGTAGCATAGCATCCACGATCATTCGCTTACCCTGTCATTTGCAACTCAGTAAATAGCGTATATTTTAAAAAATTTCCAAGTAGTGGAAAATTTTTGTTCACGTTCCTATATATTTCAGATTTCAACCTCAAGTGTTGCCTTGGATACGCTGACAACATTGACATCATAGAGCGTACAAAGTACTTTTAGCACTACTGAACGGGAATCAGTTAAGATGGGTCTGGCAGTAAATGGGGATCAAACGAAGTGTATATGTTGTAGACCAACAAGGACAAGAGGCATATTGAATCCTAGATCGCAGCCGATAACTAAATTTTGAACTTATTTATCTTGGCTCAGCCGTTACCAGCAGAAATGATATCAGTCTGGAGATCAAGAGCAGAAAGAACTACTCTTGCCAACAGTTGCTACTATGGTCACCGTAGTGTAGTAGGTACTGTGTTGCCTTATGTGACGTGAAGCTTTGGTTCATTCCCCAGGTTAGACATCAAAACAAGAATAAGAAAAACATATTTCTTCGGCGGCTTCCTCTCAGCAGATTTCTGGGAAAAACTCTGAGAGTAAATAAAATTGACATGAAGAGCTTCTCAAAAAAAAAAAATCTGTCGTTCGGAGTCGACTTTAAACTGTAGGTCCCGCCACTCATTTATAAAATTAACGCACACAACATAAGTGGTGAGAGAAGCTATGTCGAAATCCTGACTGAAGGGTTGTAATGATCAATTATGTATGTAACATCATTAGTGGGAGAAGCTAGTTCGGAATCTTGACTAAAAGGTTGCAATAACTAATTATGTATGGTCTCAACAGGCAAAAGAGTAGTAGAGGCCTCTCTCGTTCGGCGAAACTTACACTCTTCAAGTCGCTTATCCTCCCCGTGCTTCTACAGGCGAAAAAGTATGGACACTATTAAGCACCAACGCAGCAGAGTATTCGAGTGAATAGTCGTACATAAGATCTTCGGGCCATTGCGAGTTGGTGATGATTTCCGCATCCGATTGTAATAAGCAGTATGAGTTCCTTAACGACATGGACGTTGTCTTAACTAGTCCGTAATGACATGCAGCATTCAGCGGGTGCGCTGGTTGGCTATGTGTTTTGGTTGGAAGAGGTAGTTCCAGCGAGACGGGTATTTGTTACGGTGATTAGCGGATGTCGGGTTTGACTGCGTTGGAAGGATCAAATTGAGGAAGTCATGTGCGAAGGCACACAAAAATTAGCTGCGTCTAGAAGGATGTGTTAAAATAGGCAAAATTAGGTTGATAATGGCCAATTAAGTAAGTTAGTAGGTAAAACGACCTCCACCAGCAACTCTACACACTGGAAACATTCAGACAATAGCTTCTTTGGTGCTTTTATATTAATCACCCTTAATTACCAAAATCGGATTGCCATTATGGCATTGTGGCGTGTGTTCTTCTGTTCACAGGACTTTGTTGACGGCAATCATGAATCATTGATAACTTCTAAGTTGTACAACACTTTGGATATCCCCTATACATACATAGATGCATGGTCATTTCAATCCTTCAGTCAGGATTACGACCTAGTTTCTCTGCAACATTTTTCTAATCTCATGTTCTTAAACAGAATATATTCTGCTGTTGTGCACTAATTATTGCGAGGTAACACATACAAAAAACATATTCTAATAAGAAAGCCCTCCATTATCACGATTTCATTTAAATTTATTTAACAAATAATTTATACAATAATAATACAAAATATTGGTTTAAACAACAATTTCATACTGGGTATCCTTAAAGAATTTTTCTCTGAAGTCAGTTCATTTACTCTTGAGGTGGGTTACAACTGCCTACCTGAACTTCCTTTATTGCTGCACAAAGAAACAAAAAAAAAAAAAATAATAAAATTATTGAAGAACTACAACAAGATTTCATTCCTCTTACCAATATTTCCTTTACATGCTTCCAATTCATATGTACATTTGTTAGGAAATTCCCTTTGCGTATCATCTTCCAATGTCACACAATGTAGAATCAATTCTTTGGTACAATATTCCCGGCACGATGGTGGTGAGTCCCTTACAATACTTGCTGAGATCATTTCGTTGCTTATGATAAGAAAACACGCCAAGTAGATAATCATTTTAAAAGAAATCATTTTTATTTTCTTAATTTTTAAGATGTATTCTTGACGCTAGAAGTTTGAATTGTGTTAGAATTTTTGGAAATTAGCAACGCTTTTATAGGAAATATATGTTGAATGTCTAGCTCGCAATTGAAATCGAAAGCGAAAAAGGCGTTGAACTTTGTTTATATGTTTTTTGTTATTATTATTCGGTAATTACGTTTTCTATTTTCTTTTTTGCTAATATTTGCTTAAGAGTGTTTATAAAAAATTACGCCTCTAAATTGTCTTGGCTTACCAGCTGTATTTGATTAGTTCCCATACAACCTGATCATATGGCCTGTAAGAATGAAATGTAAACCATAATGGTCTTTAATTTACAACTCGTATAAACAACTCTTAATCTGCACAATAATCTTAATTACAATAGCAATTCAAAGAAAGATAAAAAAATGTTTTCATATGCGTAGCCACTACCGAAAGACAAACAGTATCTCGCCGAATATTTTTTGGGTTAAAAACATGAAGAACTGAAAAACTTTTTTATCTAAGGATTATAAATTCTGTTCTTTGGGTGATTTATATTATCTGTAAGATTACAGAATTTTTAAAATTTTAGAATTTATTGAAATTCTCAAAACCATTTTAATGCGATCTAAATTTTACACGACTTAGCGCTTTTATTTGTGCGCCCTCCCTGGTATTATTAATATTGTCGCCGTGTGGAAGTGCCATGATGCTGTTAGCATGCCATCTATAAAGAATATCCTGATAATGTCTCATTCAAGCCTATTGCCTTGACAATCTTCAGTATGTTGCTCTGTGTCAACAAGCATACTCGTAAGTGCCTTTTCCAACAACCGATATGTATATTACTGGGAGACATTACGGCCTCACAGGTTACAAGTATGTATTCTGTTGATTCATTCTCATCATCACCGAATCTACATATTGGGTTCAAGAAGAACATTCTGAACAAATGTACTTTGAGTCTACAGTGCCCTGTCAAAGGCCTATTACTAATCTGAGATTAATACTTCCATTGAATATAACAACATCTATTCACACTCCATAGAAATATTTCTATGGCATTATCAGCGTGGAAGCTACTTCATTCTCATTGTCAAAAATTCGCTCATGAACTGGAACCCAACAGAGGCTAAATCTGTTTTAACTGTCTTCCCATGTAATGTTTATTCATTAATTGGTCACTACAATACTTTAGTCAGGATTACGATCTAGCTTCTCACAGCACCCATGTTGTGTGTGTTAATTTTATACATGAGTGTCAGAAACTAAAGTTTAAAGTCGACTCTGAACAACAAGATTTTTGTGAAACTTATCATGGAAATTTTTTAATTTCAGACTCTTTGCCAGAAACTGATGAGAGGAACTAGCCGAAGAGATATTTTTTCATATTTCATTTTGTTCGAGATGTCTGGGCTTAGGTTTGAACAATGGCCTCACGTCTATTAAGCCAATATAACAAGACCTATTACTAATAGAAATGTTTTCGTGCCCTCTATTCAACCCTCCTACCAAGTTTATCTACCTGCTTATTGTTGAGAAATCCCACGTGACTAGGAACCCAACAAATGCTAATTTTATTTCTATTGCCTTCACATGTAATGTCAAGATGTACGAGTTCTTGAGTATCATGCCTCATTTGTTACTCCTTTGTGTGCGGTTCCTTAACCGGGAGTATTTTCAACCCACTTTTGTGTAATATAAACATAATTTGTGAAAGCCATATACGTATTTGGTCATTACAACATTTCAGTTAGGATTACGACCTAGCTTCTAACACTACTAATGTTGTTTGTGTTAATTTTATACTCGAGCGGCGAGACCCATAGTCTAATATCGACCCGAAACGACAGATTTTTTGAGAGACTTATCATGTCAATTTTATTTAGACTCAAAATTTTTTCCATAAATCTGCTTCGAGAAAGTCGCTGAAAATATATTTTCGTTTGTTGGAGATGTCTGACCCGGGGTTTGAACCGTGGCCTCACGTCCAATAAGCCAAACACTACCTAATAGATTACGGCTTGTGAATGTCATATGCACCCAATAAATACGACAAAACTATTCAAAAAATCCAGTTTTATTTGTTTTTTAACATATAAATTATACGAATTGATTTTATTATTTACAATAATCGTTTAAAAGCGTTCGCATATTTTTACCGCACTACGTATTAAGTTCGTGGCACTCTTCATCAGTTACAATCACCGATTCTTATATGTTTTACTTCTGCACAAATAAAAGTAGGATTCAGTAAAAATAACAATTTTATAGAATATATCTGATTACTTACGAATATGTCCTTTGCAAGATTCCAACTCGTATGTACATTTGCTAGGATATATCCTTTGCGAATTGTTTAGCAAAGTTACACAATATGGAATATACTCATCGGTGCAGACTTACGAACATGCTGGCGTTGGCTCACTTACGGTGGTAGTAGCTGTGAACATTCCTAATCTAATAAATAGAACTACTAAGAGGATATTGAATTTGAAGGAAATCATTTTTAAAAATTTAATTCTTTGAATAAGTTCTTGATTATTGAAATAAATGTTTTTTTTTTAATTAAAAATGCTTATATAGGCAGTGCTTCATATAAATATACTGTCAATGCCCGCCAAATAATATATTCATAATATTTATTAATATTTATTGCAAAACTTAATTCTAATAATTGCTTAACATAATTTACTTTAATTGTTTTAAAGAATTTTTTAATAAATATTATGAATTCATCATCATCAGTCAAAAAATAACTTTTATTTCTGCTCGAAAAAATAAAAGTCAAAAAATAACTATTATTTTCTGACTTTTACGATAAAAGTTATAACAGTTACGGTCCCTGAACAAATATTTTGTAGACTTTCAGAATTTCTTAACATTGTTTTGTGTCATATATCAGCATTTGCAGCGCTTCGATAGTGATGCGTCTTATGAATATTAAATTCAAATCAATTTTTTCATTACAAATACAATCAAAATTCTTTAGAAAATTTATAAGTTTGTTCACTGAATTTAACCTATCAAGATTTTATCTATGGAACCTCATAACAGTGATAACAGGACAAAGGCCTCTAAACGTTAACGCCAGAAGGATGCGAACAACACATAACGACTTCTGCACAAGCTGCAACGGCGAAGGCCATAGAACATCTTCTCTGTCATTGTCCGGAGATTTAGAACTACAGAAGAAAAATTCTTTGGCATCCAGAATTAAGTAATAAAACGTGTCTAGCCAAAGGCGATTTGAGCAGAATTCCCACCTTAATAAGCATCTCTGGATGGTTGAAAGATACCAACCAGGAGCTATAATTACATGGGGGAATAGGTAACAACAGTGTTACAGCGGGACCTAATAAGTAAGCTGTGCCCAGTGAGGCAGCTACCAGTTTAACTTAACCTAATCGAACATAGCTCTCTCCTCGTCTTTATAAATCGATGCCTGAAGAGAACACAGAAAGTATTTTGGACAATAAAAGTATTTTATGGAACGCAATGTTTTTTACGGTAAATTTCAAAAATTAAGAGGCATTAGACAACACAAGCGCTGCAGACACTTGTTGAAGACACTTCAAGTTATTGGATGGAATATACAGGAAAGTCAATTAAAAAACAAGACGAATAAACCATTTTAAAATAAATTTATTATGGTAATTATAGAAGGGATGAGAACTAATATTATATTCTCAATAAGGAAACTTAGCAAACTTGAATTTTTAATGATTTTAAAAATATTTGGTTGATTTAAATTTGAAGACGAAAACCTTAAACAGTAGCTTGTAATAAGTCTTCCAGCATCACGGCAGTATAGGCCGCACAACAAATCAATACTCTGAGCCAGGACGCTGGCTTGAAACTGCTGCAAAAGATTAAGTTTCTGATCTCATTGCCATTTAGCAGAAACTTAAAGTCTAGACTTTATAAGCTCTTAATAGTCTTAGACACTGGAAGAATTTTATCTGTCAGTAAGTTAGAAAGGGAGATCTAACTGAATGTAGAAACTATTGCAAATAACGTATTGATTTCTATAAACCACGCGAAACTATAACGATTGAATTGATGAATTGATCATTCGCTTTAGATTATTCCGTCATTGGACTGATCACTCGAATAGTCTACGTTCCATTATGCATTATTACTGCTTTTATCTAAAATCAAATCACCGTAATCTGGTTTAGTATGTAGTTTATCGGCTTATTACACAAGAGACTGCGGTTTCAACCGCTGGCTCAGACATCGCGAACAAAAACGAAATAGCGTTTCTCAGCAGTCTAATGGCGACAACTTTGAGCATATATAAAATTGCTGTGAAATGTTTCTCTAAAATCTGTTGTTCGGATAGGTAGGTCCTCTATTTACGGTTTAATTTAATTCACCCAACATAATTTGTGAGATAAGCTAGATTGTAGTCATCACTAAAGGGTTATAACGACCGAATTAGTAAGTAAGTAAGTATTATTCAAAATCATCTGTTATCCAGTTGAAGGAATCCTTACTGAGTTATTAGTGTTTAAAAAGTCTCTGGACAGAAAAAATATTTTTTGTGGTTCTATTTCTGAATGCTGTTAATAACTAGAAACTCTCTTAACTGAATGCCCGGTCATTAAAATTAAATAATCACTTTATTTATATTTTATTTTTAAAATTTATTTATAAAATTTATATAATTTAATAAAATAATTATTTTAAAAACATGAAGCTTAAAAACTTTAAAGAAATTCCAAACACTCCACCTCAGTTACAATGACCTTCTCTTGCACTCTTTATATCTGCTCAAGCAAAGAAAAATATTCAGAATAAAAAAACATAAGAATTTAAACAATATTTCAATGTACATATAGAACCTACCAATATATCCTTTGCAAGACTCGTACTCGTACGTACATCGGTTATCGAATTCCTTCTGCGTTTCATTTTGTAATGTTACACAGTGTGGACGGTATTCAATAGTACATATTTCTGAACATACTGGTGTTGAATTACTAACGCTTCGTGCTGTAATCAATCCGAAGCTAATAAGCAGAATTGCAAAGTAAGTAATGAATTTCAAAGAAAACATTTTTATTTTTTATTTTAATAATCCGAATGTGTTCTTGACACTGGAAAGTTTGATTGTTCTACCACTTTTTTTTGAAATTACCAACGCTTTTATAGGCAATGCTTCATTTTGTACAGCATGCAAAACTATACTATTCTGTATACCATCATATTCTCTAATTTTTAATCTTATTTTATAATCTTCTTATAGATAACATAACATAACATATTTTGTAACAATAAAAAAGATGTGTATTTAGTTTTTGTTAGTGAGTAATACTAGATTCCATCAGATGCTAAAAAATGTTGTCGGAGGTAAGAAAAATAAAATAAAAACTAAATTGTTATCTTAGAATTTTTGAATGTTTATTTTGGGTTTTACTATTTATGTCTTTGTAGTATTGTACAAAAACAAAGCAAGTATTTATGGAAATATCAAAGTATTTTAAAATTGTCAGAAAATTTTCAAATATCGGTCATACGAAAAAAAAACAAAGTGCTTCCATACATACATAATTGGTCAGGATCACCACCTAGCTTCTCACACCACTTACTTATACATGAGTGCCGGACCTACGGTTTAAAGTCGACCCTTAACGATAGACTTTTACGACCCTTAACGTTAGACTTTTCAAGACAATTTTATTTACTCTCAGAGTTTTGCCAGAAATCTGTTGAAAGGTAGTCACTGAAGAAATATTCTTTCATATTTCGTTTTGTTGGAGATGTATGACCTGAGGTTTGAAGCATGGCCTGACATCTAATAAGCCAACACACTACCTACTAGACTACGGCGGATATAAAGAAAGGAAATGCAATACATATGTCTGGGTGGATTGGAAAGGATTGTTCCTTACGATCTAATCTAACACAAATAAGAGAAGTATGATTTGTAAGAAGTAATTCAATTCAAAAGGTCAGAAAAGGTGTTGTATTCGATCATGACAACACACCATGCACAGTTTGAAAGACCTGGAAGAAACCGAAGAAAACTGGCATCTGATGCATTCATCATATAGACAAGCTTTTATGCCGTCAGATTATCAAAGATCTTGCAAAGATTCATTAAGAAAATGGTATAAATTTAAATTCTATAGTGACCTATAAAACACAATCGGATCAGACGTTCTACATTGATGGAATAAGAGCTTTACCCCTTTACTCTTTATTTGATTTAATAAAACTCGTTTCAGTCTAATGGGTTGTGTGTTGGTTTATTAGACACAAAACCGCTGTTCAAATCACAGCTTAGATATCTCGAACAAAACGAATTAGAATAAATAAAGAATATTTATCTTGACAACTTCCTCTTAGCAGTCTTCTAACTAAAAACTCTCATGAAAATCTTCAGAAAAAATGTGTCTTTGAGAGTCGCTTTTAAACTATAGGTCCCGTCAGTCAGGGATGAAATTAACACACACATCATGAGTGGTGCGAGAAGTAAGGTTGTAATCCTAACCAAAAATTTGTAATGATCAATCAAATAAGCAAATAAGTAAAGTTCGTTTCAAATATGACTGAAAAGTTTTGTATTTTTGTATTACCGCATATGTAAACACTCCATCATTCTCTTTCATTCTTTAGGGTTAGCAATGGACAACAATATTCTATTCAAGTAACCTGTTTAGCTTAACAAAATAAAAAATTTTAATATTCAATTCCAAAACAAACATTATAAAATTAAATTTTTTACTCAAATTTTTAACATCTGTTTTGATCTGTAGTATTAGTCAATAGAATATTTTTTTTTTGTTTTTGCTATTAATTTTTATTTTTTCTAACGAAATATAAAAAATGAGATTATAAATAAATATAACCGAACCATAATATTTACAAAGTCTTGTAAAATATTTGATGAAATAACACAACCGGTAAGTAAATAAAACTCAACATAAACGTTGTACCAAGGCGAATTCATTTAAGGTGGTGTTATCAGCCCATCTGAGTGCTTTTTTGAGTAGACATGAATGTCAAATGTTTTGTTTGCGTACAGTGAGCAAAAAAAACTTGTTAAAAAATACTGCGAATTGAGTTGTTGTAATTTTGCTATCACCTTATTGAGTTCGCCCTGCTCTGTACTGTCTAATACTATGTTCAAACATGCACTTTTATTGAGTCAATATTCGGTTTATTGATTACAATATTTTAAGTGTTTAGAGATAACAATATACGCAGTTCAGCTGCTTATTCAATATTCATTTGACAGCTGTTAAAAAAAACAGCTGGTTGTTTCAACAACATTGTTTTTGTTTTGTTCGTTGTTTTTTTGTTTGTCGTTGCTGATATTTGAGTTGTCAAATATCAATAGAAAGTGTTCGGAAAATTGTAATATGCTCACTGAACGTACTTATGACAGTGCTGTATTTCAAGTTTTAATCAATATTATAACAATTTATGAATTTATTGAGCAATAATTAATTGATATTTTATATGAATATTGAGATCAATAATGCCGTTTTTGCGATTTACTCAATATAAGTGCATGTCTGAACATAGTATAAGTAGGTATCGGCGTCAAATAAAAGCCAAATAAACAATAACAAAAATAGAGAAAGAAAAAAAGGTTCAATACGTGCCTCGCTTTTACAATAACTGCAATGAGATGGGTTAATGAAAATTTCGATATAAAATCGCTTCGTAATTTCCATAAATTTTATTGCAATTCGATCTTAAAGCGTAGGAAACTGATCCTCGAAAATATTTACCACAGAAAGTGAAAATGAATTCCATCAAACTGAATATTTTCCTGCTCATTGGATTTAAAATGATGACAGCAAGGATCGTAAATGCACCAACGCCAGAGTCCAGAGTGTGCAGTAGCTTGTGTTCTAGTGTATATGCCACATTGAGTGACTTTGTCAGATGGTGAGCAGAGGAAATTTTCTAACAAATGTTTAAATTCATCAAAAACTTGTAGTTTTAAGGATTACCACGTAATTGCTCACACCATGCTTATTGTGTGTGTTAATTTTATCCATGAGTGGTGGTAACAAGAGTTTAAAGTCGACTATGAACAACAGATTTTTAAAGAATTTTTGGCCAGGAATCTGCTGAGCGAAGATCGTCAAAGAAATATTTTTTTCATATTTGGTTTTGTTCGGGGTGTTCAGGCTGGAGTTTGCAGCACGGCCTCGCGTCAAATAAGCCACTATAAGCCATACTATCCAAGAGAGTACGGTGTTTTCATTCTTTTATTAAACTACCTAAAAGTTGCTATCTTACCAGACTATCTACTAGATTGAAGCGACATGGCAAGTTTTCTTCACAAAAACCTTTATATTCAAAGAATATACGAGAGAGAAAGAGAATCAATAAGTTTGTGTATTTTAAAAGTTCAGTGACTGGAACTTTCCTATCAACAGGAATTGTTAGTTGACTTTTGTTGAAATGTAACTCCTGATGGAATAGACTACCGCTTGATTTGGGAAGAAAAAGGATAGCAACAAATTTAGAGTAAGAATTGCTTTCTGCAATTCTGCCTTATTCTTCGCCCTTAGCAGCAACTTAATATTTGCGATATAATCATCTAGAGGGGGGTAATATTTCGATAGATTTGGAAGAGGGATGCAAGATTGTAGAAACGTTTGTCAAAGTGTTAAGCGTTCAAAGACCATGTTAAAAGAAAGAGAATGAGTTTTTATACAAACACCTGCTTTATGTGACATGCTTGACAATTAATATCAAAACGTTTTAATAAATGATAAACGAACCTATCTGTGGCAACAGTTTCGAGTTGAAATTGTAGAGCTGGTCCCACATGACGAAAATAACATTGTATAAGTCGCTTTCAATCTTTCCAAATGTTCCTTTATCTTATTTCCAACAAAAACGATTTTTTATGATTGTTTTTATAACTTCAAGAAGGGACGTATAAATATTTTCCAACACATGATACTGAAAAACTATCATTTGTTCAATACCCCAAGGTATCCAGTAAACTAGTATCACTATGGTCTAATATTGCATCAGTTGTTAGAAATTTATTCATTCTGATTAGAAATAAAAACAGAACGCACTGTAAAATTATTTATGGTTGCCTTGGCGTAACTAAAGACAAAAATATTTATACTGCCTTTGAAATAGAATACTCTGTTCATGAATATTATTTTGTTGCCTTAGTACGTACGATATATTCACGAAAAACAAAAAAATTTGCGCATAAATTCTCAATGAATTCAATTTCAAAGTCAATTTTATTGCATTCGTTGGTTAACTTTCTACCCAAAAGAGTTCTTTTTTATTACAAAAAAATTTATTTTTTTATTTCCTTGTGGGGTTCAAATGCATGACGGTTTTCAATTGAAAGTCAGAAAAAATTAACAAAAAAAGGGATCCACTTGCATAAAAACAAAAACAGAAACCGAAACTAAACCAGCGTAACGGCATTGGATACGCCACAATTTAAATTTCAACTACAAATCACAACGACGCGTGATATTGATAGAAGAAAAACAAAAACTTTATAAAACAGAAGAGGATCGTTGTGAAGGAGCATAGGCTGGCTGGCAATAAAAAAGTTTCCGTGATGCGATTTAAAGCAGAAAAAATATTTGTCTTCTTTGTGTTTGGGCCACAACGCCAAAGAAATTAAATATTTTTATTGTAAATGAAAGAATTTTTCAATGAAACCAATTTTTTTACTATTAGGTTTTCAAATGCAGCGCAGCATTTTTGTCTATGCGTCATTTTTTGATTCGCGTAATTTTTTTTGCGCTGCATTTTAAAAATTTTTTTAAAAAACTTCTTATTATCGGTTTCAAGTTTCTAATTTTCTTTAGATATGACAGATTCTTATTGGCTGAAACCATTTCCATTGCAAATATTAAACTCCAGAAAATTTCCGCGTTTTATAGAGTCATTTTTAAACGCTTACTATCTTTAAATTTAAATGAGTTTGTTTAAGATATCATTATAATTTTTTTATTCGTTTAAAAGAGCAATTGATGCCATTATGTTAGAAATATAACATTGTTCAAATATCTGTCACGGATTCTCTGGGTGGAGCGCATCCGAAATATTAAATTTTCCATGACTCTGTCGCATAAATCAGTTCGAATTTGATCGATGGCATCGGTTATGTTGGTTTGGATAATCACTGGGCACTGAAGTTTATTCGCATACACCTACTAAGTAAAATTGTACGATCTCGGTAGCCAGTTCACATAACCATCACTCGAGATGACCATGCCTTTAAATCGCTCGTGCAGTCTTGTTCAGCTCATCTACTTCAGGCGAAACAAATTTGATAGTCATTGGCCAATAGTGCTCGACGTTGGTAATCGTGGCCTAGCCTAAAATCCACAGCATTGGACAATTTTAGATCGCACGTCGACTGGTATCGTACTTTTTCATCCAGAAATAGGTTTCATCGCTGAGAATGATTTTTCAATGAAAATAAGTGTCAGACATTTTCTGCTACACAGTATTTTTTTTTGATTCTTTGCTGCGCTACATTTTTTTTAATTTTTTGATATTTCGTTGATTGTCATTTTTTGCTGCGCGTTATTTTCTGCCCCTCACCATTTATTGATGCGTAGCAAAAAAAATATGCTCATCAGATAATAGGATAGTGAATTGGAAGAAAATAGAGTATTTTTAAGAGCAATTTCTCAAATTGCAAAATTGATTGGGTTTTATAAGTGACTCCTTCAGCTACAATGTGTAGATTGTGGTATGTATACCTGCAATCTGTTCCATTTTCCTACACTATCGATCATCTTCCCCAGACATTGCACAAAAAATGGCACATAATAGAGAACACTTCATTTGAAAAGTAATTTTAAAATTGCATTTTTGTTCACTCTTTTTTTGAGCGCGTAAATAACACAATATTTCACGGAGAAAAGTAAACTTGAATGTAAAAAGTACAATGAAAAATAAAGGAAAAAGTGAAGTGAAGTTTCTTTGTGTAGGACGAAAAAGAAGCGAATAATCAAATTCAACAAAGTCAAGTAATAATTTTAATGATAATACAAGTTCTTCCACTTCCACTTGCACTTCCATTTGCACTTCTTCTTTTCCTATCTTTGCTTTTGCTACACTTTATACTCTTATACTCTGTAGTTGATAGTTTTATTGTTCGTACATATATAAAGGATAGTCTTGGAGGATATATTTGTATGTATGTAACCGAATATGAACGATGTCGACAACGTTAAGCATAAACAACTTAAAGAATTTTTAAATTACTTTTCACTTTTTCATTTCTCTCGTGTTCTTTCTGTAATAAATGATGAGTTATTATGAAGTTTATCCTTTTTGTTATGCTTTTGGAAACTACGAAGAGAACTATAGCGATCAGGTAAATTATGGAAGAAAAATTTTATAAAATGAACAACGTTAACCCATAAAGCAAAGAACTGTCATGAGAATAATTAAAAAATAATTTTGATAGGAAAACTGTCAAACATTCTTATACAACTAGATGACCCGTGCGAGTATTTCGCACCGTTAGTTGTCATTTTTGTAACATAAAATGAAAATAATTAATAGAAATTTTATTAAAAGTATAAAAATATTAGAAATCATAATATATCATACATATTTACATACATACATACATATGTTTAAATGCTTTTATAATACTTCTTTGAATACAATGTTAGAGGTAATGATATGATCATCGTAAACTTTTTGCCCGTACGAATCCTTAATACAAACAAAAATATCTTTAAACGTACGCACTCGAGAAAAAGCCACGTATAACTGCCCATGTGAAAAGACCGGTTCTGGTAAATACAATCCTACCTTTTGAAGGGTTTGACCTTGTTTTTCTTAAAACCTTTTTAACTGTTAAATATCAGCTGACACTATATATATGTATATATTAAAAGACATCGTATTACTACACTTCATAAAACAAACAATGCCATGACAATAACGACATTACCAAAATGGCTTTTACAACTTTATATATTATGTGGAATAGCATTACAATTAAGCGACCCTGTATATCGCACTTGATCTAACAACTACTGCAAAGTATTGCCAAAACAGCTTTTTACAACTTAATATCGCTCCTTTATTGCAACATAGTCATATCTCAAAAAATTAAAAATTTGTAGTTACTTAAGCAAAACTGCTCTTTTAGACCTTCTGTACATGTTGAAAAAAATCAGTTTTATATCCCAAGCTGAACCGAAGTTATAGCAGTTAGAAGTTAGGCAATTAGATCATAGGACTTATGTCTTGAAAACTTAAATCGCATTTTGCAAAGTTGAAGTTTTTTTGAGATATGACTATGTTGCAATCAAGGAGCGATATGCATATTATATATAACTGACTTAGTAATAAACGGCATTATAGTAAATAGCGGTATTGCCAGAATGGATTTTAATACATACTATTTTATGTAGAACTGCATTACTATTAAGCGACCCTGTATTACCACACTTGAACAAAAACATATAATCATAATGACAACAGTATTATCATGCAGTTCTATATAAAATATAATTTTTATTAATGAAAATATTAATTTTTCAATTTCTGATTATTTTTCGTCATTAGTGTTAGATATAAGCTTTAAAATGAGATATAATTCATTAAATTTGATGCGGTGGTATGGCAGATATTTGCAACCGACAAAAAAAAGTGCTTTAGAAATAATATATATGATTCTTTGAAAAAGCAACAAATATAGAAGTTAACCAAACAGGAGATATAAAACTCCCAACCGATATACTCTTTATAAATACACTGGAATAAATATGTGACTAAAATAGAGTTGAAGATAGAACGGAACCTTGTAGTCCACCCTGATCTGAACTTATCATAATAACATAAGACAGCTTACTTACTTAATTGGTCATTATAATCGTGCAGTTCGGATTACAACCTAGCTTTTCACACCACACATGTTGTGTGTGTTAATTTTATCCATGATTGGCCTGACCTACAGCTCCAATCGACAAATTTCTGAGAAACTTTTTACAACAATTTCTCAGAGTTTTTGCCAGAAGACTGCTAAGAGGAAGTTTTCGAAGAAATATTATGTCATATTTCACTTTTGTTTCATTTGTCTGGTCTGACGTTTGAACTACGAACTCCTGTCTAATAGGACAACACACGATCTACTAGACAACGGCGATTGCATCGGACACGGCACATCTTTAATGGCTGGCAGAAACTTAAAGAGATTGGCTGTAAAGTGCTGATGTATTCACTATATATGTACTACCCGTCTCTTCAGATTATCACATGTTTCGATTTATGGAGAACTTTCTTAAGCCGATGCAAATTTAAATTCCATAGCGTCCTCGATTAATTATTTTTTTTTAGAAATTTAACCATTACACCTGAAACAATTTTATGTTTAATTAGTTTCACTATTTAAATGTTTAATTTTATCTTCTATTGTTGTATTTTAAATGTTAATTGCAATGTCTGTTGTTCTTTCCAATTTGTTTTTTTTTTGAAAAGCTTTATTAGTTGTTTTCCTTTGGAAAACTTTACGCATTATTTTTCATTATTATTTTGCTCTTGTTGTTATTGTAGTTGTTGATGCTATCATATTGTATTGTTCTTATTTGTATCATAATGAGCAACATGATGTTAAATTTAAGACATCAATGGCAATAATAAACAAAAAAGCAAAAGAAAAACATAAAAGCAGAGAATGAAATACGCGTTTCATATTTCAGAATTTTTTTGTAACACATTCAACAATAACATACTCATACACACAAATACCATTACATTATAACCAGGAAAAGAGCAAAAAATGCATTCATAATAACTAACACACACACTATGACGCATTCTCTCACATGTACTAACACGTACGCACGCATTTCATTTACTACTACTCATGTATGTTAAGAGTGAAAAATAATTTCAACTTCCGGTACGTTAAGAAATAATTTGAAAGCACTGAGCCTTAACAAACTTACTTTTGCATTTGCTTTCTCTTTTCTTTTGTTTTTCATTCTGTGTTTTCTAACTCTCGTATATTGTTTCCGTTGCTATTTATGCTGCTATTTGTTGTTGCTGTTGTTGTTGTTGTTTTCTGTTTCTGCCTCTTTTGTTACAGTTATTATTTTTAGCGTGTGCTTATTTTACCAAATAATTCTTGATTTTTTTCTTCCTTTATTTTCCTTCTTTTATTTCTACACAAATATCATACCGGGTTATCCATTTCGTGGTTTCAAAAGTAAACGTAAATAAAACACATATAAAATATTTTTTTCATGATATTTCTTTTTTATTGCAAACTATGAACGTTGACATTATGTGTGAAACACTACATCATTTAAATGACCTCCACGCGAAGTGTTGCAAGCATTGATTCTTTTGAGGTAATTCTCGACCACTTTTTGATACATATTGGGCGGTATCTCAGCCATAACTTGACGAATGTTGGTTTTTAAGTGCTCAAGAGTTGAAGGTTTATCTGCATAAACATGGTATTTCGCGTAGCCCCACCAAAAAATGTCTAATGGTGTCAAATCGCATGATCTTGGTGGCCAGTTGATATCGCCACAACGAGAAATTACGCGGCCAGGAAATGTCTCTTGCAATAAAGCCATATTCGCTCGAGTTGTGTGGTATGTGGCACCGTCTTGTTGTAACCACATATTCTCCAAGTCGTATTCTTCAATAGCAGGCAAAAAAGTCGGTTATCATACGACTAAAACACTCCGAATTGACGGTGACAGTCGTTCCATCGTCGTTTTCGAACAAGTAAGGTCCAATCACACCTTTGGACCAAAGAGCGCACCAAACAGTGACTTTTTCTGGATGTAATGGCCTCTCCTCAATTACTTGAGGATTCTCAGAACCCCAAATACGACAATTTCGTTTATGAACATACCCACCGAGTGTGAAATGTGCTTCATCGCTGAAGAACATTTTGTTCGATACGTGGCTGTGGCAGAATCACCATTTTTGTAGTAGGTTTTTATAATTTTTATGCGTTGTGTGATAGTTAAGCGATCCATTTTCGTCAATGTCAGACTTTCAACTGAAAAGAAAAAAATTGGTTTCACAACTTAGTTTTACAGATGTCGAATTCCAGTCCCATACTTTTGAAACCACGATATGGATAGCCCTTTACTTTACACACATCCTACGCCATTAATTTTTCACTAGAAATAGAAGTAAAAAAAGAACGAATTCTGTGAGAGAAAAAAACTATAAAAACTATGTAAACAATTGCAAAAAAAAAAAAGTTTAAAGTACAGAGAAAAATTACAAAAACAATAGAAGAATTACACGACAACAAAAGAATGAAAAGCAACAAAAAGAAAAAAAAAAAAAGAAAAAAATCTAGACGAAGACGTAAGTATTTTGTATGTATGAATAAGAGGCAGTAATTTTATAGAAAACTACGGCGGCTTTATAGGAGAAGAAGCGACATGAAAAAGTCTTTAAGAAAATGTAAGTACTGCTAGAGCCTCTAGTGGAAGTGTTGCCAAGCATTTGTAGCAGTTTCAGTTTAAGTTTCTAAGAAAACAAGTCCTGTAGTTTACGGCTTTGTATGCTAATGATATGGTAAAGCCTATAAAACACCATTTCCTTTAAATAAAAATTTATTATAATTTTGAACCGGCTTGGAAATAGGCTGAACTGGTTAGGTTTCTAATCAGGCGAATATGTAAATGAATTACTTTTGGATGGAGGTTGAAACCCTTATGATTTTTGGAATCCGATAGCCATACAAAAAAGTTTTTTCCTTATGCTCGAATTCGCTGCAAAATTATGGGCAGAGTTCATAGTCAGTTGTGAAGCTGCCGTTGTCTAGTAGGTATTGTGTTGGCTTATTAGACGTGAGGCCGTGATTCAAGTACCAGCCTAGGCATCTCGAAAATAAACGAAAAATGAAAAAAAAAATATTTCTTTCGGCGACTTCCACTCTGCAGTCTTCTGGCAAAAACTCTTAGAGTAAATGGAGTTGCCATGAAAAGTCTCTTAAAGATCCTACTGTTCGAAGTCGACTTTAAGCTGTAGTTCCACCCAATCAAGTATATAATTTTCGCACACAACATAAGTGGTGTGAGAAGCTAGGTCGTACTGCAGACAAAAAGGGTTTAGTGATCAACTAAGTAAGTAAGTGCGTAGTCAGCAGTGCACTTTGTTTTACTTCAACTAAGGCATTATTTGTTTTACTAAGGTGGGCTTACTCGGATTTTATATTGAAACGAAGATCTGTGCTGGTGGCAGAAAGGCTCAATGCAATTATATCCTGAGCCAACCTGAACTTTGGACATATAATGCAATGCTGAGAAGCCATGGACCTATTCGGTCGAGTTATATGATATTAGAATTTTAATTAAGCGCCACTGCAGGTTCCCGATGTGGTCTTGAGGTATATGAGGTACAGTAGTTCCAACATGGTGGGTAGGAGGCTGCCTAATCACTGCTGTATATTTCAAACGGTGGTCTTGGCCATATTGTGCTGCAATGCTTGTTGGGTGATTGGATTTTCCCTGATACTCAAATAATCTGACTGCAATGAAGTCCCTCACTGACGTTATCTCGACGACCATCCTCTTTCATCTACAGATGAATATTATCAGGCCGTTTTACAGGGAGATTCAACTTTGTTGGTAGCATGAGCATGTAATATTACGAACAATTTGTTGCACTGATGGGGATAAGAAGAAGACTGATTATCTTATTGCCTTGAAACGCAAGGTCATGCATCGCATATTGCGGTTCTAACTGCCCTATTGGAAGGTATGAAGAGAGAGAGACTTGACATTCAATCTGATGATTTATGCAAGAGCTGTGAATATGAGGAGGTAGAACAGAGCGTCTCACAGCCAGTGCCCATTATTTGCTATGTATGCCCGTCATATTTGTCCTATTTGACTGAACTTCACGAAATAAAGTTTAATTTTAGGGTCGAAATGGCTTTTTATAGAGGACGTTTCTTTCTCAGATTGTATACTAGGCCTACCCTCTGCTTCATTCATTCAAAGAAGGTCCGTCACCTAATATAACCTTTCTGTATGCGTGTGATTTAGGGTTTAATAACCGTAATGAAGTCTTATGCACCTCTCTTAGGGCACATTGCTTCTACAAAGTATCTCCGACTTACACAGCTGGTTGCTGTTATTTTTACAAATTTAAATGTAAAACAGCTCTACTTCAGCACCACCATTGTGAAGCTATCGCCTTTCCTTCTGTTGATATGGTCTTGATATACATATACTTCATTTTTTTCTAAATTTAATTTGCTTCCCCAATGTCTTTTAGAAGAACATGAAAATGGTGTTAGAAATTTACATTGAAGAGCGATAAAGGAAAAAAACAAAAATGTTGTAACCACAGATGTAAAGCTCGTTACGATATGTCTTCCAAGAGTTTCTTTTACGCTTTTCTTAACGAAACTTCATTGCAGTACGGTGCAAAAAGGAAACTTGTTTTCTGTTGCGGTAGACACAGTTTTTTTTCTTTCAAGGAATAAAAGTAAAAGTGGGTCACCACCAGCTATTGATGATGTTTAAATAAAATGAATGCCTGATGGCAACAGCCACTAAAGTTTTGTTTATGGCTACCATCACACACGACTGCATATACATATTCTTGCATATATTGTTGTATTCATAGAGGAGTTGTAAACATAGTAGATTTTAAGGAATATTATCAACACAATGTTAATATACATACATATTCTATATGAATGATAGTGTGTGGGTATAAAAGAAAGTGTATATTTGTGTTATTGGCAAAATAATAAAGTGTGGCAAGCCATAGTTTTATGGCAATTTTGTTGCAACTTTAAGTAGAAATATTGTAGTTACGTCGTACAATACTCTAGGTAAAGTTCTTTATTTTATAGTCTCTTGCCAACATATAACACAAATACACTCTTACTTAACAGAATAACTGATGGTAATTTGGCTAAAGTGAAGGCCTATGAAGTTGAACAAAATTTGGTAATTAGTTCCACAATAACACTGTCTTGGAGAACTGTACAGACTGCCACTAACTCTCGAGATCGATGTAGAACCATTCGTGATATCATTTTGATTTATAATGTATAGGGTGAGATATTCTGAAGAATATGATTATTGCATAGAAATCTCATTCACGAAAGAGGGAAATGGAAGAAAGTAGTCTACATTACATACTGCTAGAAAAGAAGAGTGCCTGTATATTCCCTATCAAACCATATCCCCGTAACTTACTTACTTAATTGGTCATTACAATCCTTTAATCAGTATTGCGACCTAGCTTCTCTCATCACCCACATGTTTTTTGAGAGACTTTTCATGGCAATTTCATTTACTCTCAGGGTTTTTTCCAAAAGACTGCTGCGAGGAGGTCCCCAAAGAAATGTTTTTCATATTTCGTGTTGCTCCAGATGTCTGTAGTGGGATTTGAACCGTGGCCTCCCGTCTGTTAAGATACTATCTTAGCTACCTTTTTGACTGTCAGATCTTTGAGTAGCCAGTTTAAGTTGGTATAGAGTTGGTATAAAGTTGCAAGAAGGGTAGTTGGAATCAATAGAGCAGCTGATCTTAGAACTTAGCAGACTTCTTAAGAGAAGTGCGGTCCAGATATTGAATAGAGAAAGCTTCTAGAAACCACTGCTAAATTGGAATAAAATCGTTAAGATAGTAGTTGGTGATCAAGAGTGGATCTTTCCTACAATGTCAATTGAAAATGTTCTCTTCTAAATAGAGGTAAACGAGCGCAAATGATTGCTAAGGGCTAGATCAGGAGGTTATTGCTAAGCGTTTGTTTGAATTGTCTGCAGAAAGAAACACTTCCACAAGCGGCCAGCTTTAGTTAACTGTGTTCTACTAGGACAACGACAGCTCATATCGACAGTCATTTGTGTGACGCTTTTTTAATTGAACACAAGATCTTCTAAATCAAATATCTTTGTGACACTTTTCCGTAGTCGAGATGTTTTAAGCGTTCTCCCCAGTAAATCTTTAAAATTTTTTACAATTCCAATTTGATGTGCTTTACCATATTCGCATTCCATTATCGCGCCTGATGTGGATATTACTGCCAATGTAGGAGAAGGTTTTAAGGTCTTTCAGCACATTGAGGGTGGTCAGCAGTAACTAGACTGTTGTCGATATTTATCCGCATAAACTGTCAAAGTTTATTTTTAATCCTGATCTCGCTGTCATGACGTCTGAGAGTCGTAATTGTTAAAACATGGAGCTAAAAGTACATTTTGTGACCAGCCAACAAAGTCACGGTCTCTTAGCCGCTCGTGTCAAATCAAACTTCGCTAGACTTGTGTATAGCATTGGTCATTTGAACACCGAGAACGATGTTAAACATCGTTAAACGTGTGGGTAAGTCCTGCTATAGATGTGATAGCATTCAGAATATGTTGATTAAACACTGCCGGAGGATATTAGAATTTGACTTATCCAGAGAGCATTCACTGTTTGGCAGTTTTAGTGTCATAAAATAATTTCCTTGTATATCAGTAAAGAATGGCAGCCATGCGAAAGCAAATTCTTTTACGCTGTATTTCATGTTTGCCTTAATTTATGTTCATAAATAACAATGATGGCGACAGCAGCCGAACCAACTATAATAACAAAATAATGCACAAATAAAAATATGAAGGAATATAAAAACAAAAAAACAAAAAAAATCAAAACTTGTAACTAAAAACTGTTTCATATACGAGAACTATTTATGTTTTCCTTTGGTTTTATTAATGCTTCACATCGATATTGTATTTATTTGTATGGGAAAATAGCATGTGTGTATGTATGTGTGCATACATACCATACATGGTAAATCATAAATATTTCATAGATATGTAAACATAAATATAATTTATGTATGTGTAGATACATATGTATACTACAAGTAAGTTATTTTATATACATTTTCCGTACACATACATACAGTACATATGTATGCATGTATGTATGCATAGCGTATGTATGTATGTATATTCATGTTGTATTTTAATCTTTAAATGGTAAAAGTTTTTGAAAATTTTGTTCAATTTTCATTTGAAAAATATTTGTAATGGAATTAAATGACAAACTTACACACATACACATACATCAGGCATTATATGTTGCTTGTTGTTATCATGTATGGCAGTTTTGTAATTCTTTCGCCTCAATATCCGTTTATAAACCAACAGGAAACAAGGCCATTTCCTCTTTTGGACATCCATAAAACTCTGCCAAAGAGTATTCGAATCCAGTATTCGTATGCATTTGATGTTTTTCCAATAATTGTGTCTGTTTTTTTCATTCAATTTTTTTTTTCTTTCTTGCAAATTAAAATAAATTGAAAATATTTCATGGGCTGCGCATGATAAAAAAAGAGACAAAAAAAGTTTTAAAATTTTTATTGCAATTGGTTTTGTTTTGTTTAATCGAATTAAAACGGAGTAGAAACTATTTTTTAGGTCAGAAATTATAAACGATTTATTTTTATTGAAAACTTTTAAGTGAAAAAAAAAAATGCAAACCTAACTTCAAAACATCCTTTTCCACAATAAACTATTCAAACAATTTCAATTATTGCCGTACAGTAGTCAGAGGCAATAATTAACTTTAAGCTTGCCTACTCAAGACTTCTTTAATAGAAATCGTGTTTTTGATAAGACAGCGACTTTTTAAATGGTCGTAGTAGAGAAGTCGCCGTAGTCTGGTAGGTAGTGTGTTGGCTTATTAGACGTGAGGTTGGTTTTCAAACATCTCCAACAGAAACAAAAAATAAAACAAAAATTCTTTCGGTAACTTCTTCTCAGCAGTATTCCGTAAAAAACTCTAACATTAAATAAAATTTCCCATGGAAAATTTCTCTAAAAATCTGTCGTTCGGAGTCGACTTTAAACTGTAGGTCCCGCCACTTATGTATACAAATTAACACACTCAAAAAAGATGGCTAAGACTACGTATTTTAAATTAAGCATTACGGGGATATGTAGTCACCGTCGTCTTGTAAGTAGTGTGTTGGGTTATTAGACATGAACTCGTGGTTCAAACCCCAGCTCAGACAAATCGAACAAAACGCAGCAGTCTTCTGGCAAAAACTCTGAGAAATTGCCACGAAAAGTTTCAAAAAATCTGTCATTCAAAGTTGATTTTAAATTGTAAATAGTAATGTAAATAAAAAATGTATAAAATTAACATACACAACATGAGTGGCGTGAGGAGCTAGGTTGCAATCCTGACTAAAAGGGTTGTAATGACCAATTAAGTAAGTAAAGATCATAGTAAAGGCTTAAATTTTGAAATATATTGAATTGAAGCCAACTAGTATTACCAGGTATTAATTTTTCATTCATTGATTTCATGCATTCCAGCGCCATTAAGAAAATGACTAGGAGATGTTGAGCGGTAACAAAATGTGTGTTAAACGACATGTCTTTACATTACGACTGTTAGACGTGATGACATCGAGAACATAATTAAAAATTAAACTTTGAAAAGACACAATCCATGCGGATAAATATCAACAACAGTCAAGTCAGTGCAGATCACCCTCGGTGTGCTGAAAGATGTTGAAACCTTCACTTATAGTGACACTAAGGATTGTATGAGTATTAGACATTCAATTTAGTCGCTTGTAACACTAATTCACGGCTCATACGTACCCAGAATGCAATGTCCTGTAAAGACCACGACAACCATACTGGGCGTCCTTCTCTGGAGTTTAAAAACACTTATCGTGCGCCCTTTATCCAGCCTTGGCCACATTTTCCGCGCCGTTCTAAATGTGTCCGAGGCCACGCATTTATCGTTGAATCGACGACCGTTTTGTCGATCACAACCATAATAAGCCTCTCTCTCTGGAATTTAAAAAGACTTATTGTGTGGCCTTCATCTAGCCTTGGCCAGATTTTTCACGCTGTTCTAATTGTGTCCGAGGCCACTCATCCATCTATCGTTGACGGAATCGACGACAACATTGGCAATTATAAGGTTGCAGGTTTTCACAAGAATGCATCGGACTGTTTGATGGTTGTGCCATGCCTAGTCAGTTCAGCCGCTCTACAGTTACCCGGAATGTGACTGTGTCCTGGTATCAATATGGGTATCTCATTGAGATATCTGCGACAGTTGTACACCGTCTTGTTGTTCATCATGTTAATTATACAGTGAGCATCAAAAGAAACTATACATTAAAATATATATACAGTAATATATTACCGTTATTTTTATTCAAAAATTGTTTGAAATAATTTTTAAAATAGTTTTTAAAATAGAAACAAAACAAAAAGGGCACTCTCCTTAAGTGGTAAAATTTGCGTTTGGTGATTGTTAGAATTTTATCCTTAGTGTACAGTTTCTTTTGACGCTCACTGTAAGGCTATAAAATAGGAGAATTTCTGCAATAATTGTAGTGAGCTAAACTTGATGTTTATTGTCTCCATTCTAACATTTTTACGTGTGTAACTGAGTGAAGTTTGAACGGCTAATTTTTAAAAATTTTTTTTAATAAACTCTAGTATATTTTATATACTATGAAGTGAGCTTAATATGCTCCATAAAATTTAATATTTTACGCTCTAAAAAAAAAAGTTGCAAATATTTGCTTTCAATAGAGAAATTTTATGAAAAAAAGAAAGAACAAATAAAGAAAACTGTTGACGTTTACATTTCTATCCAATAGAAAAATCTACTCTTCTAATGGCCATTCACCTGCTTTTATTTGTTTAATTTCGAACAAAAGGTAAGAAATAACAGAGTATTTTCTTCAATTTTTCTACTGTTTACCTTAATAGTGTCACCGTAAAAGTATGCTAACATTCTATCAATAAAATAAATTCACTTTCTTACATTCCATTCATTCATCCACTCATTCATTCATCCATTCAATTCGCCTTCTTGTTTGTTCTAATTTTCCTTTCTTTTATTCCTTTTCATCCACATGTTTTTTTCCTTCTTCTCAAAATGCAATTCTCTGTTACAATTGCAATGATTCTGCTATTTGAAGCAGCTTTTGGTATGGCAAATATCTGTCGCACACACATACACGTGCATATAAAATATTGAAGCAAACAGAGGAAGAGAGAGACGAGAGTGAGAGAGAGAGAAAGAGAAATCAGGAAAATAGCAAAAGAAATCTTAGTTTCGTAAAGGAAATATAAATATAGAAGAGAAGAGAGTATATAGAGCACATAGAGCAGCGTAAAAGGGGAATTTTAAAATTAAATTGAAAAATCTTTCACATACCTTTGAGAACTTTGTATGTGTGTGCGTGTGTTTATACACCCATAAGTGCATATCCTTGTGGCACAAAATAAATATACCCGAAGTAGAAAAACAGTCTCTTCTTGTATTCTGACAACGATTCTAAGTATTTGTATAAAAAAAAGACGGAGTGGAACACACACACACAAAGGAAAAGAAAAATTTTAAATTTTAAACAGCAGCATGATTTTTTTTCTAAATCAACACTTACATATCAAAGTGCGTTTTGTTTTGTTATTGTTGTCTGTGTATTTATGTGTGTGTAGGCCTACAGCAGTGGATTAGTAATTAGAATTTTAAGAGGAAATAGATTGCGTAACATGGTTCTGTTGTCTGTGTTCATTCACAGTAATTCTCTTGTAATTTAGAACAGGCAAGCTTAGTTGAAGGTATACAGTGTAGTAACAAGAAATAAATCATTTTTTTTTATACACGCTCAACACTTAGTAAATTTGGCAAAATGGATGTTTTACATACCCATAGGTCGGTTAAAGAGCGAATTTTGCACGAAATTCCTTTTGAAATCTAGTAGTCATGCATCCAATCATGCGTCATGAGAAAGAATAGTGAGAACCATTGAAATTCCCATTATCTAGGACTTCTGACTGAGTCAGATGCAGTGTGGCTAATATTTTATTTCAAATGATAATAATTCTAGGAAGACATAATTAGAATAACTGACTATGTACTGATGTCAAGCGTAACTAAATCACTGCCAAATAGAAAAACGAGCTGCTTTATGATATATAGTGGATATTGCAGCAAATTTTTCAAGAGGTTAGTGCTGTAAGATATGGCTAATATGTGTGGCTATAAGTGAAATGATCGAGTTATACCATATAAAGCATATACAAAATAGTAAAAAAAAGTAGAATATGAAGGCAAAAGAAAAAGAAGATGACAAAAAAAAGATGAGAAAACAGTTTTTTCATTCGTTGGGTCATTAAGCGCTGATAAGAAAACATAAAATTGCTGAACATGTCGTGTGAAAATAGCATCCATAATAGACTAAATCTAGTTGTCAGCCGATGCAGTGGGAGCTGTATGTTACTGTTCTAGAAGATACTTGGAGACACAGAAGCACATTGGAGAAGTTCCTTAAACCAGCTAGTGAAGTAAATTACTAATCCGATAAGCTATTATAAAAAGATAGCCCATTTGAAAGGCTGCTGTAAATGGGAGGGCATTCAGGAGGCTAAGCACTCAGCGGAGTAATACCATTTGGTATTTCATCAGAGAGTTAAGTTGGTAACTGGATTAGTTTTAATCAATCACAATCCGAAGTAAAAATCAAAAAAGAATATGAATGAAATATCGTAGTAACGTTCACACAGTAGGACACACTAATAATATTTTTGCAGTGCTCCACTGTCAGTTTTTTTCCAAAACTTTCGCTCCGTCCCGATTATGGTCGAGAGAACTCTTAATAGATTTCGATGTATTGATTTACACATATGAATTGAATTATTACTTGTTCAATTGATCATTATAACCCTTTTAGTCAGGATTCCAACCTTGCTTCTCTCACCACCCATGTTGTATGTGTGTTAATTTTATCCATAAGTGTCGGGACCTACAGTTTAAAGTCGTGCCGGGACGACAGATTTTTGAGAAGACTGCTGAGAGGAAGCGGACGAAAAGAAGTCTTTTTTCATATTTCGTTTTGGTTGAGATGTTTTAGTTTGGAGGTGAATCTTGAATCATACTGCCTACTAGACTTCAAAGTTGAATTATTGTGATGTAAATGTGAAGGCTTCTTGGTTATAATGTACACCTTCTTTGATTTTGTCCACAGCAGAAGATGCATGATCTGTACAATCAAATGTACCATTTTGGTATGATTCGATATGGAGATTGCCTGTAGTTCAGATGTGAGTTTTTCATATGAATCATTTCTGTATAATCTCCTAAGCACTTGGACCATGATCACTATCTGCAAAAGTGGGGATAGGATCGGAATTAAAAAAAAAATGTCATTAAGAAACCACAATTGGATATAGGAAGGACCCCTGTAGAATGATTAACATTGAACTTAGCTGGTGTTCACTGAGAAACTTTATTATGATTGAAGAGAAAAGATTCTGATAAAAACACCTCAAACGACATCCTATCAAAGGTCTTGACAGAAGCAATGTTTTGTTCTATAAATTTTAATGTTTGATAAGTAATTCCGCTGTGATTCCCTTACAGAAATCATCCGACCTATTAACACTTTGTTCACCAACAAATTTTTTAATTAAATGGTCACCTGTTAACATCCAATAGGAAGTTTCTATTTAAGTAACAACTGCTGTACCGGCTTGCATGTTGAGCACTTGTCTCCCTGTTTATTTGGTGACACAAATGCATGGCAAATAAATGTGTACACGAGTATTTGAATATTAAGGTCAACGTAACATCAACAGATTAAGTGTATGTCTGTTTGCATGTAGTGTGCATGTGTCTATTTATTTAGTTTTCTTTTAGCATAAAGAAATACAGACATAAAAATAACCAAAAGGAAACGGAAACATACAAACAAGAAAGAGAAAACGAAATCAAATAATACTATTTACGTACATACATATTTACCCAATTTTTGTAAAACTAGCAGCCCCACCACCCGTGTTACGTTTCACGTCACATAACATCGTTTAACACCGAAATTGGCGCATTGGCATTGGCAGAGGAGAGAGAATCACAAATAAACGAAACAATTTTTAAGAGAATTTTTAAACATGACAACAGCCATTTTCTTTCCGTTTTTCTTTTTTGGATCAATTTTTTCTTGTTCTTTAATTCAATTAAAAAAATAAAAAGGAAAAACGCATTTTATTTTAAACGATGTTTTTTAATCAAAAGGAAATTTAAATTTTTAAAAAGAGAAAGAAACAAAATTAAATCCTGTTTTAAAGCATACAAGAGGACAATTGTAAGAGAGTAACTGTGTGTATATACGGGTCATGTATTATGTGCAGATGGCTTTAAGGTTTAACTGTATAAGTATGGTATGCATGTGTGCGGGTACGTGTGTATGTGTGTGTGTGTATTGTAGTCGTTTTTTTGAAACAATTTAAACAATTTTTATTTAACAAACAGCAAAATATCCACATTGATCAAAGGATTATTTCAAAAATGTTTTACTCATCTCTTTAGTTTCATTTCTGTTGCCATGAATTTTACCTTTAAAAACATGTCCTTTTTTAAATCCACACTCGCATACACATACTCTTGCACTCATACTAACGGTGAACTGTATCTTGTGTATATTGCATGTGTATGAGACAGCTTAAAGCTACGAATACAAAAAAAAACTTGGACAATTTTATGTACAGTATGTAAATTTTATATGCAAATTAAAAGACCTGAACATACACACACGTACTAAATGATCACACACATACCCATATATACAGAGAGAGAGAGAAAGAGAGACTCATTTACTTGCAGAGTTTTAACCAGCAGTTACAAAATTAAAAATAAAAGAATAAAAAAAAATCAAAATGAATTGAGAATGGAATGAAATAGTAAACAACAGCAACAACAACAACAACAACAACAACAATATCATTATTATCTTTGTTTTCATCATCAACAACATCATCATCAGCTTCATCATAGTAATGAAGTATACATTCCATGATACTATAAAACTATGTATGAATGAAATGCATACACGAAATTGCATAAGATACATGTTTAGCTACAGTGGGACAGAGAGTAAAAAATTTGTTCAACACAAATGTTTAAAAAAAAGAATTGTATTTTCAAAAAATCTTCTTGGCTACGATAAACAGACTGGTGTGGTATAAGGCGAAAGAAAGTCTTGTCAAGTGTATTGAAATGATTCATGATCTCACTGTAATACATACATACTTTTCTTATACGTTCGCATTGTGATTAGTTTTTGTAAGGTTTTTGTCGACTAAAACCATTTTTATTTCCAGCACAACACCTGGTTTCGCCTCAATTAGTCGCTTTGAATCACAGGAGGTATGTTACCACAACAGTGCAGATGGCTTTCCTCAGCTGCTTATAGTACTTTGCTGACTGCTTTAACGACTTTCTTGAATGCGTCCAGTACTTCGGGAAAAGTGGAACCGCCTTTGTTATTTTGCTTACTGTCAGAATCTGGCCGATTATGGACTTCAGTACAATTCGACCTTTGCATCCTAAATAGAGCGTTTGAACAAAACAAGTTGCACTGTTTCTGCTTTATATCAGTTTTTGTGACCTTTTATTTCGATGTCGTGCCGAATTCAATATAAGCTGCTCCTCTAACCAATCAATTCGCGGTAAAAACAGTGTTCATTGATTCTCTTAATCTATCTTCAACACTTGGAACTAGTTTAGAGGTACGCCTCTACTAACTCACTTAAATTAATACAACAACCCTTTAGTCAGGATTACGGCTTGATTTTATTCCATTCCATGTTGTATGTGTGTTAATTTTATTCATGAGTAGCGTAACCTACAGTTTAAAGACGCCTTCGAAAGGCAGATTTGAGAAAATTTTTCTACTTTAGTAACGGTCTGAGCTTTTGCCAGAAGACAGCTGAAAGAAGGTATTTTTTATTTTTTCTAAATGTCAGGGTTAAAGTTCAAACACTCAACCTACAAGACTAGTGCGACTTCTAATTGCCTATATATCCATGGAAATAATTTCTGTTCCCATAGGTTAGGTTAGGTTACAGGACGTGTACTTGTCAACTGTGACAAGTACAGTACCCGAAAGGCCGAATTGACCCATTGTACAACGTCCCAGCTTCTCACACCACTCATGTTGTGTGCGTTAATTTTATATGTGAGTGGCGGGACCTTCAATATAACGTCGACTCCGAACGACAGATTTTTTGAGAAACTTTTTAATGGCAAATTTTATTTACTCTCAGAGTTTTTGCCAGAAATCTGCTGAGAGGAAATCGCCGAAGAAATATATTTTTTTTTCATATTTCGTTTTGATGCCTGACCTGGGATACGAACCCGGGCTTTATGTCTAATAAGCCAACACACTACCTACTAGACTACGACGACTTCTGTTCCCATACTATTTCAGGAATCCTCTCCGAACAGATTGTATGTACAGTTACCGCCGTGTATGAGTCACCGACGAGTATGAGTCACTGTTGAGTAAAACACACTGCCGAGTACATGTTACTACAAACTGCAATAGTTTTTCACTCTACTGAAACTCTCTTTCAGTTGAAATTCTGTACAATGCACTTGAAACTTTCGTTATCTTCCTGCAAGCACAATCCATCTGACTCTTGAAATTAGACAGAAGATCAATCACTAGGTCCGAATATTTGTTGCACTCTGAGGTGTTTATATCACTCCCACCAATTGGAAACTTCGACGTCTTATGCTTTATAATCTTTTCGATTTAGTTGGCATTCAGTTGATCTTCTGCCAACACTTTCTGTCAGGCGAAGCAAATAACATGCTGTTGTCTTAACTTTGTTTCAAGTTTTAAATGAACTAGAATTGGTGTTGGTTCTAATGAATCCATAAAGTTGACATCAGTTTATAAATAGGAAGTCCATCCGCATGCACCGCTAGTAGACAAATATCATGTACAGATGATTACTTTTTATATCATTGAACATGAACTATTGTAATCATAATGGGAACAAATGTGCCCTAGCATAAGTTGCTTCTCATTTTTCTCCTCTCTTGTTTTAATTCCTCCCACTGTCCATTTTAAATACTTCTACGTTAAAATACTGTTTTTGTACAGAAATATTTGGAAAAACATGCTTATAAACTGGATTTTTAATATCCATTATAACGAATTCTTATGTACTGGAATAGTGATGGCATTTATAGTTTATATCCATATTTGATGACAATTACATACGAGGATTGTTGGAGAAATTCTCACAGTGTAGCGTAGCTTATTTATATATATTTATTTTGTATTTTATTTTGTATTATACCGATTACTATTGAATTGTACGTCACTAGCATGTGTGACTTTCTTAGGATACAACACTGTCTTTATTTAAATACAACACTGTAATAGAGAAGCACTATTTCGTTGAGTTTGAAACTGAATTTGAATAGCAGCGCTTGCTGTGATTGATATGAGGAAAAGCCCATTTGAAAATGGTATAAAAGCAGTGCACTCAACGGAATCAGTCTTTTCTATTGTTGCAGGTTGGTGAGAGTGGTCGCACAACCAATTGCAAGTGCATTATAAGCTTCGTGGCAGCGATGGTTGCCGTTGCTTATTTTGTATATGCAATTGGTTGACGAATTCTAAGTAGATGTTGGTCGCGATGGTGGCCGCAAATACTTGGAATTTGTGTGACTCTTTCATTTCATCTTTCTTTTTCTATTGTTGCAGTAAGTATTGTTAATAAAGAAAACGTTATAATTGGCGCCCAACGTGGGGCAGAGGACAACGCCCATATATATTTTGAAATTCGGATTTGACAACGTAGAAACAAAAGACAACGCCCATATATTTATATATATTTTGAAAGTGGATTCCATTTTAAACCTAAGAAGAAGCCAACGTGTTGCAGGCAAGATGGTTACGCTATCAACGGAGCAGTTCCAACAACTTTTAAGTACTGTGGGTAAACAAAGCGAAAGATGTGGTTCTTTCAGCAGTTGCTCAGCACGGTATGGTGGTGAACGAAACCCATCGAAAGTGGAGGAGTTTATTTCTGCTATCACAACATTTAGAGCAGTCGAGAAGATACCTGATGCGGACGCAGTCAATGGTATGCCGATGCTTTTGGAAGGTGATGCGGCGGAATGGTGGCGTGGTGTAAAAGCAAACGTGACTAAATTCGAGGATGTAGTCCGGATTCTACGTGAATCATTTTCACCTCCGAAACCAGCATGGCGTTTGTATATGGAGATAAACGAAACGAAGCAACAAAAGAACGAACCTACTGATTCGTTCATTCGGAGGAAACGTGCATTGTTTGCACAATTGCCGAATTGCCCGTCGGAGTCTGACCAGATGGACATGGTGTTTGGAATGCTTCATTCCCAAATAAGAGAGCGACTATTTCGCCATAAAGTCAACACTTTCGACGAGCTACTGAATGACGCGAGAGAAGCGGAACAGGTTCTGAGTGAACGCGGTGCAGTGAACACTGATGTTGTGAAGATTGCCAGTGGTCCTGAAGGCGGTCCTAAGAGGTGCTCTTTTTGTCGGAAGAAGGGGCATACGATGGAAACTTGTTTCAAGAAGCAAGAATTGAATTCGAAGCAGATCAGAAGCGATCCAGTTGTAAATAAACCAAAGTTTGCTTGTTATGGATGCAATGCTCCTGGCGTGGTGAGAGCGAACTGCCCGAATTGCAGCAAGAAGATTAATGGTAGTTCACCAGTGAGTGTGAGCTTTAATTCTTTGGGACTGTGTATTGGACGGAAAATACCAGTTGTTAATGTTGAGCTGTTTGGTGTTCCAGGGCAAGCGTACTTCGATTCAGGTGCGAAGACGAGCGTAGCCAGTTCAAACTTGAAACGCATAATGGATTTTAAAGGCTGCAAATATAACTCCATATTGTGCAAAGTGACTCTCGCTGATGGTACTTCCTGTGAAAGAGAGTGTTTGGCAACCAAATGCAATATCATAATCGGCGGAAGATGTCTCGATATTCAATTTTTAATTTTTCCAGAGGACAAAAGTAACCGTACGTTAATTGGTTCCGATTTTATGGAGGAAGCTGGTATAGTTTTAAATATGGGCCAACGTTACTGGTACTTTGAGAGCAGTCCTACTCAACATTTTGACTTCAGTGAATCCTGGCCGTTGGATCTGAATCTTGTGGAGACGATAAAAGTCACGGAAACAGCCAGCAAGCGAGTTACAAATCGAAATACAGTGGAATCTTTGCAGATTACTCCGAAGAGGGTACGTAGAACTAATATCCCGGATTTTGAGCCCTATGATCCTGATTATAAAAGGGTGAGCGACTACTCACCTCACTCGATACAGGCAATTTTCAAAGACGCAATTCCTCCCGATATGGTGACTCCTGAAAGAGCTAAAGACAGAGGTCTTTTCACTGGTGTGGTATATAGACCACAGAACGATGGCGATGAGGCGATTTTCACTCCATTATATGCTTTTGATTTCGACATATTGAAACCGACAGATGGTGCACAACTAGATGATGAGCAATTGGATCATCAGCAGAAGCGGCAATTGAAGGAAGTGTTAGCTGACAATAAAAGTGTGTTTGGTAGTTCTAGTAAACCTTCGCCGTATACTGTTTACTATAGAAAATTAAACTCCATCACCGTTCCTGATAGGTACCCATTGCCTAGCATGAATAACTTCCTGCGTTCCGAAACGACTACAGAATGCACACCCACACTCGAAACGAAGTTTGGTCATTGCAAAGTGGAAGTGGCTGAAGATGGAAATAAAAACGTTACCTTGGGACACGTCTTATCTACCCCACCTGTATTAGTACAAGCCAGCGATAATATGCCAAATTCCATTGAAACAGACGCTAGCGATTATGCAGTTACAGAGGTTTTACTCCAGGGGGAGGATCAACAAGAACACTCAATGAAGTCAGCATCAGCTCATCCCATGAAAAGACGAGGCCGTCTGAGAAGCAGCGAAATTGACGATGCCAAGTAATGAAGCCTAGAAGATGAAGCCTTTTAAGATGTTGACGTACTGTTTGAGACGAGATCCCGTACGTCAAAGGGGGAGACTGTAGCGTAGCTTATTTATATATATTTATTTTGTATTTTATTTTGTATTATACCGATTACTATTGAATTGTACGTCACTAGCATGTGTGACTTTCTTAGGATACAACACTGTCTTTATTTAAATACAACACTGTAATAGAGAAGCACTATTTCGTTGAGTTTGAAACTGAATTTGAATAGCAGCGCTTGCTGTGATTGATATGAGGAAAAGCCCATTTGAAAATGGTATAAAAGCAGTGCACTCAACGGAATCAGTCTTTTCTATTGTTGCAGGTTGGTGAGAGTGGTCGCACAACCAATTGCAAGTGCATTATAAGCTTCGTGGCAGCGATGGTTGCCGTTGCTTATTTTGTATATGCAATTGGTTGACGAATTCTAAGTAGATGTTGGTCGCGATGGTGGCCGCAAATACTTGGAATTTGTGTGACTCTTTCATTTCATCTTTCTTTTTCTATTGTTGCAGTAAGTATTGTTAATAAAGAAAACGTTATAACAGTAGAAAATTTTTGATATTATAAATCAAATATTCCTATGGCTCCAATATATTTTCACGAAGCGTGCTATTTGTAAATAACGGCAAATGGTAACCCTGTCATTTTAGAAACTGCACCCACTTAACTGTAAAGAACTTGAATATGAAATTGAAACAAAATAAAGAATGAAAAGGAATAATTAATAAAGGTTAATTTATGGTCTAAGACTGGATGAAGGAGAAAAGAGGTATGACTATGACAAACTGACAAAATTGCGGTGTAGGATACCTGTCATTCGAGCTTTACTTTAGCTAATCTTCTGTCTTGTGCTGTTTGTCGATGTTATAGACTGGTTTTGATTGTGCTTTTGAAATCCAATTTTAAAATATTGTTGGGTATTGCCATGGAATGAACATAGAAAACATTTTGTATCTGTATTGCTGGCTCATTTATGTACATTTTATTTTATTTTTTAATTTTTTACTTGTTGTTGTTGTATTGTTTTTATAAATTGGTATCTGCATTCAGATTAGTTTTAAAAGTCTCATGACTTTAGATTTTTTTTATTAAATGGACTTAAAACCAACTAAACAAAGTTCAGTTCAATTGTGCTTGTAGATAAGGATCAAAGTATCATTTAATAGCCAACGTACGCACTGGGTATGCCAACAAATATGGTCACACAGAATATAAAGATTTTTGCACTTGGCTACCTCTGAAAATGAAAAATTAAAACATGTTCACATGCATGTCCTATCTGTTCTGCTGGACCGAGTAATACTGTGTTATCAGTGTTTGGCCCGTAGTTCTTATGAACAGAGACAGAGAGAGAGAGTAACCAATTAAGTCTTAAAACAATGCAACAATGCAATGTTAGTTGATTGCAATAAAACCTTCGAATAATGTTTGTGCATAAAGGACTCAATGAATGCATAAGCCAGCGGGGCCTGCATATTTCCTCCGTATACATCCAGGCAAGTGGCAAAATGTTTGTGTGAATTTTTCGATAAACATTTAAAAATGTACGTGTATCTGGCTGTCTGTCTCTCTATTACTGGAGTATATTTGTAGCATGAGCTGCTTCTGGCCAATCACATCAGCTATGTTGGAAGAATACTTTATCGTTCGTATGTTTAACATTTCATGTGTTTATTTTGCATTTTGTTATACTCGAGCTTTCATTGCACATGGAATTGTTAAGCAGTTAACAAAATTGAAATACCAACAGAGTATACACATACAATACCTGTACATAATTAGTAAGAATATCAATAAATTTGAAGTAAATAAATGCAAAATTTTAATTAACAACGTACTTGATTTCGGTATTTTTAAGTTTAATTTTAAAATCTATAAATCAGATAAGAGCTATTTAATAAAAAGGCTTAGAAGTACTCTACATAATCTGCAACATGAACGAAAATATTTTTCATTAAGAAAAGGTTCCTTACCTTATAAGCCTTCAGGCTTTTATCTGCCTAATACATGAAACAGATAAGTTTTGTGTAATATTAATAATATTACGAATATGAAAAATCTAGATACTGGTGGTTTGCTTTTACATCGTGTAACATTAAAATTATAGACAAAAACACAACAACAAATACCAGCATAAAAAATGGTAAACAAGTAAACAAAAATACAACAACAAGCACTACGAGAATAAATGTAAACAAAATACACAAACAACAATAATGAAACAACGATGTTTACATTTATAGAGTTTGCGAGAAGGCGAAGATACGAACATTCGCCTTAAAGAACATTCATCAGACTCTTCACTCTGCCATATAAAAGGCAAGGCAAAGGAGGCGAGTAAATTAGTGAAGTTAAGCCAGACTTGTATAAAGACGCGGTGCGTTTGAAAAGAGTAATATTGATTTGAAGATCTCCGTTACAAAGACTTGTCGTATAATTGCTTAGTGATTGTTAACGTTTATGCAAAGGGTGTAAACAGAGGAATAACAAAAACAAGCAACTGTTGTTGTTTACATAAAGTTGTGAACAGTGGGACACAGAATTGTGCAAATAATAAAGAATTTTAATTAAAACTAACACAAATTTATTTTTATTTTATTTGCAATCTACGAGCTCATATTTTAAAAGTTTTTGGAAGCTAAAAACGTGACAATAATAACAAAACTTAATGGTTTCGATTGCTTGTGGAATATAAACATTCAATCCTGAACAAGGTTTAAACTTTAGAAGGTCTTAACGTAATGAAACTGTTCTTTGCTCTTTGTCGTAGATTAGTATAGAAAAGACGGATGAACCATATTAGGGACTGAGACGAAGTTCGGAATATTCACGGATCACTTCTTTAACAAACCATTCCAATAACATACACTTCCAGACTTGATTGCAATGCAGCCTTTAGGGTTGTACCCGTAAACGGAAATTTTAACTGCAGACCAAAAATGCTTATGAGTCGCTCACGCTAACCGATTATTTATTTACAGTATTTCAGGTAGAAGTGGAAGCTACATATGTGAAACTGCCGCGATACAATGTGAAATTTCCTACGTGCAACAACTTATAGCTGTCTATCTAACTGAACACTACTCACTTACTGAATTGCTCATTACAACTCATTAGTCAGGATTACAATCTAGCTTCTCACACCACCGATGTTGCAAGTGTGGTAACATAAGTGTCAGGATTTACGAATTAAAATCGACTACGAACGATAGACTTTTGAGAAATTTTTAATGGCAAGTTTTATTTATTCTCATAGTTTTTGCTAGAAGACTGATACAACGAAAAAGTCGCGAAGAAATTTTGCTTCTTATTTCGTTTCGTTCAAGATGTCTGTGCTTTGAACCACGATCTAACGTCTAATAAGTCAACAAACTACCTACTAGATCACGATGTCGTTGGCTAAGCACCAAATGCTAAAATTGGTTGAAAAGGGTCAATAAAATTATTAACGAAACACAAAAAAGTAATATTTAACCATTACAATGACTTGGGAGCGTAATTGTTCTCAACTGTCGCACAAAACTAGAAAGTCTGAGTATGTCTTTAGTCACCAATAAATCCCGTCATATGAAAAACGGATTTTCGCACAATTATTTTTGGACCTAATCTCTGAATTGGGTCTTAAGGAATCAAACATTGCTTCCTACGAATATGATTACATATCACACCGCAGTGAACTCTTTAAAGCTAACAACAATACAGGCAAAATCATCTTAATTCAATCGAGTCATGTACGCTGCTATTGCGAATTCTGTAGGTCTGATGGTAGACGAACAATAAAACATTGTACATGCTTTCCAGCACAAAACATGCCGAAATAAATTGATCTATGCCTACAGGTCCCTATAAGATTGATGTGGTTAAGAAGTTCATTTATTTAGTGTCGGAAATAATATAAAACAATGGTGCAATTACTGCAAATTAGAGAAATGTTTTATTGCCCAGTGGTTGCTGGACTGTGTAATCTACAACGATCCAAGCAGTCTTCGTAAAAAAAAACAAAAGGCAAACCCTGAGAAACTTCAGAGTGCTAATAGGGGTCCGCTGGGACAAGTTCTGGCTTAGGTCACTACATAGAACCCAAGCATGTGTTCTAATGATTCCTTTTTCTCATCACAGAATCTACATGCTGATGTCGATCCCTATACAGTAAATGTTTAGGATTCAAAATTTCTCAAAGAAATTACCAGCATACATGGACGAGAAAGAATGTCGCAGTGACTTTCCTTACGGACTTGATCGAATTGCCTATGTTAAGCAAAGTCATTTCTTCCCAAATTTTCTCTCCCGGTCTACACAGCTTCTATTTGATGAAAAAACTGCTCATTGCTCGAACTATTCTCTTCTTTACTTTGAAACTTTACATGTATTATGTCTGCCAGTATCTTGTAGTCGCGGTAGTCTAGTGTGATAGCTTATTAGACGAAAATCCGGATCAGATATCTCGCACAAAACAAAATATGAAAAAGTCGCCGTAATCTAGTTGGTAGAGTGTTAGCTTACTAGATGAAAGCCCGTGGTTTCACCCCAGGCTCACTCATCTCGCACAAAACGAAATACGAAGAAATATATCGGAGTCAACAGAAAACAGTAGGTCCTGCCACTTATGAGTAAAAATTACCGCTCACAACATGAGTGGTGTGAGAAGCGAGGTTATGATCCTAACTAAGGGGTTGTAATGACCAATTATGCATGTATGTATCTTGTATGCTTTACTTTAAAGCTCTACACTTACTTCAATGAAAGGGTACACATAACTGGACTTAAATAAGTTATTGTAAGCCATCGTTATCGCGAGTAATTGATATACGTAATCGGTACCTACGAAACTCCAGATGCAATACTTAGGATTTAAACAATATATGGTGTAGGGTAGGGTATAGCACAATCGGTTTTGACTCACTATAGCTTTCTTACACGTTTTGTTTCTTTTTTCCAATTACCTGTTACATAATTATCGGTCGGATCTGTTAATGTTGTATGCCACAACAAATTTGCCTGTTTTGTTAGTCATATGTAAAGTATACATGTATGAATTTTTATTGTTTCTAATTATTTGAAAAGCATTTTCAATAATTGCCTGCCTCAATTAGTATTTCATTTAAATTGCTGTGAAACTACGAAATATCAACAGCAGAGTCAACAAAGAACGTGGCATTTAGTTTTGAAATGCGCTCAGTCGTGTAGCGTGGAAAAAGGGTTGTGGAAAAAAATTATTTTTCCCGACATGTTTTTCGTAACTAGAGGTACTGGCTGTATGGCTGGCATACAGTTAACAGTGGTATTTACGTACCATTGTATCAGAGTAGTTGTGGATGTGGTGCGAAGGGAGGGAGGGTATATGTCATAATGGTAACAAGAGTAGCCAATGTGGCGGAAATGTGCAAACAAAAGTACATCAAATAATTACAACCATTAGTTAAATTGCTAATGTCTCCTCTTCTTTTTCTGGTTTTGTTTTTGCTTTTGCTGATGTTGTTCTTGCTGTTGCAAAGCGGAAATGTAAGAGTTTGTTAACATTTCCGAAACCATAAAAACAAATAAATTGTAATAAAAATGACATAAAAAACCGGGGAAAAAACAAAAATTAAACAAAAAAAATTTTGAAATGAAAAATTGAAAAACAAATATTTAGATTTGGGGTGTCTGATGTACTCCTATGAGTACGTTTTTATGCAATATTTAGTTTGTTTACGTGGTAAATATTATGTAAATATATAAACATTATGTATAGACATACATACATACATACCATGCATATCACATTTAATGACAATGGAAATTAAAAAAAAGTGTTCATGTCATGTAAACAATTTGTTAAACAGGCTAATTATTGCGAAAAAAAAATTGAAATTTCATTCAAGTTAATTGCTTCAATTCGAAAAGATAAGTACATAAAGGACCTACATTAAGTCATTTACGTTTGATTTCATCATCGCCAAAAATAATCCGATTTGGATGATTATTTATTTGGATGAGAATTTGCACCAAGGTTAGTACTATTGGATAGTTGGCCAGACACAAATTTTCAGCTCTATCAGTCAAGAACTGCCGGAGTTAGAGGGGGTCAAAGTTGGGCATTTTGGTCATACAGGGTTTTTTTTAAAATGTGTGTAACTTTTCACCTATTGGTCCTAGCAAAAATTTTTCAATGGATATTAGATAGCTATTTCTTCAAATTTTCCAAAAATAATTTTTTTAATTTAAAAAAATTTTTTTTTTATTTTTTTTTCTAAATTAATTTTTTTTTTTAATTTTTTTTCATTTTTTGCTTAAAAGAAAGTTTATAAAATTTCCTTTAAGGCCTTCATAATCGCTTAACGGGATGCGAGTGGGATATCTATCAAAAAAATTATTTTTTAACTCAAGAATAAAATTTTTCAATATTTGGCACATGTACCATTTTCATTTTCCCCCATTTTTTTTCGAAATGGAATTTATTTATTTTTCCTCAAAAGGAAACTTAGACCATTTCCTTTAAGGTCTTTGTGGGCACTTAGTAGCAAGAGGCATATCTATAAAAAAAAATATTTTAACTCAAAACCAAAGTTTTTAAATTTTACCATATGCACTATATTTTTTTTTTAATGGATGTTTTTTTTTTGCTCAAAGAAAGCTTAGTTCTTTTCCTTTAAGAGCTTTGTGGTCACTTAATGGGATGCGAGTGGAAAAACTCTAGCGTGCGAAACTGAAGCTCTAGTAGCTCAATTTTATCAGCGAGATGATATGAGTCGAATGATGCCAGGAATGAAAGACTGGGTGTCTGTTCGAATCGATGGCCAGAAAGTCCAAATGCAGAAGAGGATGATGTTTTTCCACTCGCATCCCATTAAGTGACCACAGAGCTCTTAAAGGAAAAGAACTAAGCTTTCTTTGAGCAAAAAAAAAAAAAACATCAATTAAAAAAAATATAGTGCATATGGTAAAATTTAAAAACTTTGGTTTTGAGTTAAAATATTTTTTTTAAATACATTCACAAACGCGTTTGAGAATCTCTTCTATATCGGCATTGCAAGCTCTGGATTTAAACTCATTCCATATGGTAGTGAGAACAAGAACCATAAACACTGTGTTTAGGATAATGGGAGACAAGTCTAACGCAAGAGACATCAGGTTCATCCGAATTTGATAAATTGAATGGCTGACAGTTCTTTTCTTAACTGTTCCCTAGACTTACTTCCTTATTTACTTAATTCGCCTTTACAACCCTTCAGTAAGGGATAGAACCATGTTTTTCCACCATTTTGTGTGTGTAATTTTATCCATAAGTGAAGGGACTTGCAGTTTAAGGTCGACTCCGAACGACAGATTTATTTGAGCAAGTAAACTGTTGCGAAGAAGTCTGTGAAGAAATATATTTTCAAATCTCTTTTTGGTTCAAGATGTCTGACATGGTGGCACTAGACAAACGACTCCAATTTTTCCTCCCATGTATTATTTCGATTTAATTTTTAATTTTTTTCTAGCAACACAGATTCTAACAGTAGCAGGTTCTAAAATAATAGGGTGGCCTATCCCTAGACCAGTACCAGTCGACTTTATTAATTTGGCAAATACTTTGTACCGAGGATTAGTAATAAGTGTGATAGGAATAATTTGATTGATACGTACTCTTTTAAGAGAGGAACGATTCTATGATATACAGATAGGACGAGGACATATACCGGAGTTTCAGTGTCAGATTGAACCCACGTGGTAATTTATGAATTGTGTTCGACTGTGGACTGTATTTAAAGGTATGGGGGGATATGGCGACTCCTTGGAACCAAAATTGGGTTCAGATTTCTGGCAAACAAAGGGAAAATTATCAAAAAATAAATGGTCCCAAATAAAAAATAAAAACAAGCAACACTTTCCTTTTTTTATTTACTTATTCCTTTTGTACACTGTGTTTTATTCTACAATATATTTTTTTTCTTCACAATTTTTTTGCGACACAATATTTTTTATTTATTCCAAAACTAAACAATGGCCGAATGCCTCTAAATTATAAATAAAAACCACTATTTAAGAGTTATTGATCCTTATGGATCCAATCAACGAATAAAAAAAAAAAGTTATTAAAAAAACAAGAAAAAGATTTAAATCCAAAAACAACTCTGATGTTAAAATATAAAAAAGCTTAATGCTACACGTCAGCGCCCTCGGTTGCCAATTTACCATCGTTTAAACAATCCTGTTTATGTCGCCAAGGATGGGAAGTTTGGACTATCAGACATAAACAAATTGATTCCAAGTCAGGAAGTACAGAGAGCGGGACATGATACTACTCTCTGACAGTCTGCCATTTTAGTCTTCACCTCATATGAGGTTGCTCGATATTAGAATGGAACGCTGAACTAGCTTAGCAGGAATCAACTTACGAGGATGATAGCTTACGTGACACTAATGAAAGCAGAACCTTTCTGGGGAGTAGAAAGTGGGGTTTCGAAGTGTGTGCTCGGTCAAAGGAAATATGAAGAGAAACGGACATTCCTCTCAACTCAAAAGGGTTTCTTTTTCATCATACTATGAGGAAGTAGACTGAGATGTGAAGAACGAATCTCCAGAACACATACTTAAAACTTGTATGGCGTTAATGCATCTCAGAAGGAAAGACGTGGGTGTTTATCATGTTAATGATTGCGAACAGCATCCTAAAATTTTCAGGATACCTGAAAGTGGGGAAGTTGGGAAAGCAAGGACTTCATCTCTCTAAGCTTTAAAGCTTTATAAATGATACCATTTTTTCGAAGAAAGGATGAGGATGCAAACAAATTCGATGGCAAACAAACTTTCTCGATGGGGTAAGTTATCGATTAAATGCAAAAGTCTGCAAGCAACTGATAATAATATTTTATATCCTTTTACAAAGCAATTGAAATTATTTTCAAATAATTCTTGAAGATATCGTTGTTTCATACCAAATAGATGCAGTTGCTTATGTTAATTCTTCTGGAAAAAATTGCTCTTAAAATGCTTGATGTTGTTATATTAACAAAAGAGCATATTTTTCATTGCTCTGTACACATTTTCTTTTGACATATGGATTCTTTTGTAATGTCTTATCGTCATTGTCCTTCCTTGGCAACACACTCAATTAATTTTAGTCTTCATAGTCTGTGATGAAGTTCTTTTTCCAGCGAATTATGAAATTTTGTTACGTTTAAAAGGCGTTTCCAAAAACGTGCTGATCATTAAAAGGACACCCACCGAAGAAAAGCATTAAAATCCGAATAATAAATACCTACTCTATACACTGTAATAAATATGAAGAAAAAATAGAAAATAAAAAAGATAGAGAAAATACAACAATGCGTTTAAGATTTATTACAGCACAATAAACCACAGAGAAAAAAGAAAATCCGAGAGAAAAAAAGAACAGAAATGTTTGACAATATTTTTGCTTTGCTCGACAACAATTAAGGGATTTGTCAAAATCACCGAAAAGGCTTATGTATTTACTAAAATAGCTACAATAACATTACCAAATAAACGGACATACAAACATACATCTGCCATGTACTACATACATACATACTCATACATCAAAAGTTTTAACAATCTAGACCGAAAATAAAATCTTAGAGTGGCAATAGTGAGAGAAAGCAAAAAAAAAAAAGGAATCCAAAACACAACTAAAGATGCTGACAAATAAGCATTTCACTTCGGTAGACCAAGAATACAAAAAAATTGCAATAAAAAGTAAAAAAAAGAAAGCTTGTAGAAGAAATGAAAAAAAAACCAAAACAAATTTCTTTTTGTCATTTTTTTTTACTTTGGAACGTAAAATATTTAAGAACTCAATAGAGAAGCATAAGAAATTGCTGCTGGTAGTAGGAAACGACAGGAGAAAATGCACGGTTATAGGCCAGGCATAAGCAAAATTGTGAAATGGGCTACCCTGGAACTGGTTATTACATACATACATAATTGATCACATTAAACCTTCAGTCAGGATAGCTTCTCATACCACTTCTGTTGTGTGTGTTAATTTTATACATGACTAGCGGGACCTTCAGTTTAAAGTCGACTTCGGAAAACAGTTTTTTGAGAAACGTTTTCATTGCAATTCTTAGAATTTTTCCAAGAAATCTGCTGAGAGGCAGTCAAAAGAAATATTTTTTCATTTCATTTCGTTTTGTTGAAAATGTCAGACCTGGGACTTGAACCGTGGCCTCACGTCTAATAAGGCAACATTCTACCTACTAGATTACGCCCACTACAGGAGTACCTATCAGCATTCTTTGGGAATGATTCTACTTACGGTGTGGGTGAAGATAAATGAACTGTCGGCAAGGAATTTTTGAAGTTGGGTTTTGCTAGGATAAAGGAGTTTACAAATGACAAGATTCTGAGTGTTGTCGACTTTGATATATGGACCCTGTGTCCAGCTTTCCTGATTTATAAGGCTTGTGTATATGACTTGTCTTTTCCCAGACAAAGAGCAGTGGCGTAGCGTAAGTAACCTACTGGATTAGCATGTGAACTTTACGGATGTTTCGAAATAGGGGCGAAAGCCTACTTGGAGGATGGCATGTATGCAGCTGTGCTATAGGTTGCCAGTCTATTAAAGGCTGTCGTATTTGCTGTCAACAAGACAGTGTCACTAATCTAGAAATGAATAGCGCCTGGGATACGATGATAGCCAAGATAATATCAAGGTATTGACAGGCAATTATGTTAGATTGAAAGGCTCTGATCAACTTGGATTGCGTGGCGTTGTGATGGCAATGCGAATGCATATGATCTGGAAATAATGGAAAAGGGGCGACGAAAGGCGCGAACTAGATGGAGCGGTCGGTCTTCTGGGATACTCCTACGAGCAGATCGATCAAGTGATCAGAGAGAGAGAGAGAGAGAGAGCGAGAGAGAGAGCGAGAGAGGGAGCGAGAGAGAGAGCGAGAGAGAGAGAGAGAAAAAGGGTAAAAGTTCAATCAATTTGTCTTTAAACAGAGGAGCAGCGTTGCCGTTTTGGTTATTTTTTAACCAAATTTGGTTATTTTTTTTTGTAATGTGTAAATGTGTATTTTTTCTTCATTTTGGTTATTTTTTTTGTTATGGTTAATAAAGCAATCACTTCTTTAATTTTATTTGAAAATTTGCATTATAAGGTTTGCAATCGTTAGCAAAGTGTTTTAATTCTTTAAGCGTTTTTATTACGTTCAATTGAAATATTAAAAAAATTTTAATACAAATAAATAAAAACCTTAATTTATTATTCGTAGTTTAACCCTCTCATGCCCGATGTTGCGTATATGCAACATTGTGTTTAAGGGCCTCTAAGTACAGCTATTTTAAATATTTTATTCTGATTCTTTCGCAAAAATATAGCCTCATGTGTTGTTTAAGCTTACAGCTAATTGGTTGGTAGTCAGCTGTTCACGTGCTCACTTAGTAGTTATTCTTCCGAGAGCGAAATTGACAAATTCATTTTGCAAAATAAACCTTAATTTAAAAAGTGTTAAAACACATTAATATAATTAAGTCATCCTAAAACCAAGTTCGACAACTATATAATGAAAGGTAGGTGAGTAATTTAACACGTTGACTGCCGACTACGAGATAACTCGTAGATTGCGTTCCCTTCTAGGGAGCCAAACTACGAGTTATCTCGTACTCACTAATGTGAAAAAAATCAAGTTGTCATTTTTGGCTAGTTTTTTGAAAATTTCCGCGGCAGTCAACGTATTAAAAAAACCTGGCTTGAAAATATTATTTAGTTTGTCTGTAATAATTTTATAAATGTAGTGTTGCGTATATGCGTATTATGGTAAGTTTCGAAAAATAAAAACTTATTTTTGTATTCACATTCTAAGATGCGCCCAAACGGTCTGACACAGGATGAAATTGAAAAATTTGATTGGGATGATTCGGCTGACGAGGAAAATGAAGAAGAAGAAGATGTAATAAGAGGGTACAACTAGTTTCAAACTATGCAAGTAAGAATGCAAGTGAATGCAAGAGATGGTACCGCAAAGACAAGAAGTTCATAACTATACCTCGTCCAGGTATAGTAGAATGCTACAACAAGCACATGGGAGGTGTTGATCTTGCGGACATGATGCTTGAATTGTACAAGTCAAACTATAGTTGTCGCAAAAAAGAGAGGTCGTCCATCATCACTCCTTTTGACAATTTGACAATGAATTCAGGAACTTCATCACCTTCTCCATCGACCCCGTCATCACCGGGTTCTGAATCAATTCCCTATAAAAGAGCACATGTTGCACAGCCTGCAAAATCCCTACGATTTGATGGTTATAATCATTAGGCGGAATGGGGAACAAGGGGCAGATGTAGACTTTGGAAAGCCTGTAAATGCAGCAGATACATTGTGCACTTGTGTTCCAATCCTCAAAAAAATTGTTTTGTATCCTTGCATACATAAATTGAAACAACAAAAAATCAACTTGTATTTAAATTTATAACACCATTGCCCAATGTTGCCTATACACAACATCCTGTAGCTCTTGAACCAGGGCACCTAGGACATTGAAATTTTTGGCAGTTGATATTGAGGTCAACTCTATCTTATATGTCTACTCAAAAAAATTTTAGCCAATCCCGTTTTAATTCGGGCATGAGAGGTTAACTATACAGAAAAAATAAAATTTTTCTATTAAACCTTAAATTTGTTAAAAACAAATACATTTATATAAAAAAAAATTTTTTTGGTTATTTTTTTCCTTATTTGGTTATTTTTTATTTTAATTTTGGTTATAAAATTTTTTTGGTCGTGGCAACGCTGCAGAGGAGAGACTCTATTCAGTTCTTCATAGGTTTTTTGCCTAATCACTACATCTACGTCCTGTTTTCTGCAGAATTTGTGGTAATATGGAGAAGCCAAAGTTATTTTCATATTATGTGTCTCTGCTCTTATGTCTAGAGATGAAGCTCTAAGATTCTTCTTCGGATTGTCTTTAATGCGCTCTGCAGCATTCCATACATTGAGACTGTGATTATTAAGCAGTAAGTCCTGCCACTCATGGATAAAATTTACACACAAAACATAAGTGATGTGAGAAGTTGAATTGTAATCCTGGCTTAAGAAGAAGAATTATGTTCTTAACAGATGGCGTAGTTTCTTGGTATGGACATCTGGTAACCCTATCATCCTAGAACTTGCTACATCTTGCCTAGATAGCTAGAAAAATGTGGTAAATGAAAATAAAAATAATGCTGATATAATTATCTCACTTCTGTACCACTTCCTCTGCCTGTCATTATTTATAAAAGCATTTAGAAAGTAGCACAATTTAGATAAATTGGCATTATTTTTATAGGAAAAATCTTTTTATACGATTTCATCGAAAACAATACAAATAATTCTGTTACAAAAATACTCTTGAAACTAAAATACACTCGTTCCGAGTATCTGTACATGGAGGCCATTAAGAAGAAAAACAAGAGAGAAAAAAGGCAAACGTACGCAATTACCACGCTTCGTTAGGTGTCTGAGAAGTAAAAATATTTTCGTTTGACTTTAAAGCGATTTTCACTTCTTTCTTTCGCTTTCATTTTTATCCGCTTTTGTATAAGGTGTTGTCCTGTTGTTGCTGCTGTTGTGTTAATACTGTTGTGTTGTGTAAAGCGATTTCTCATTTTGGGGTTTTCTGTGGAGAGAAAAAAAGGTAAACGAATGGAATGAAATGAATTCATGAATTACGCAATGAATGAGTGAATGAATGAATAAATGCTTCCATACAATTTATAGTCGAGTTTTATTTATACACAGAATGACATTTAAAGTAGAACATTGAAAGTACACAAACCAACGCCAGCCAGCCAGCTCCATCAGCATTAATGAAAAGAAACAAAAAAAAAACCGAAATTTTATTCGAATTTAGTGTGAAAAGAAGAAGAACACAACTAGCAGCACCAGCACCAGTTATAGCAGCAGGTGAAGGCATTCTATCCAAGTAATTGCTTACTTGGTTTCCAAGTGAGATTTTAGTTTAAGGTTGATTAAATGCAAAACAAGACAAAAAAATCACACACACAAACACACTCACATACCCAGAGAATTACTCAGAAATAAAGAAAGTAAGACAGCCCAACATGTTGCAAACAAATGAAAAGATTCGTAATGTTTTTTGTCTCCCTTTTGGCTTCTCCCTACCTTTATTTACTCAGAATTTTCATTCTCTTTCTGGTTAACATTTCTATTTTCAAGTACTTTTGAGTCAATGGTTCAATGTGTGTGTGTGTGTGTGTGTGTGCTTGTCAGTGTCTGCTCGGGTTGATTGTGTGACACACTATTTATGTCGCATTGAGTTGTTGGGATCAAAGTTTTCAAGTATTTATGTTCGAATGACTGAATAGTTGTTATTTTGATTGAAAATGTTTGATAAAGAGATTTACAGCGGGTACAAACTAATTAGAATTATATGAGCAAATTGTTCTTCAATTTTAATGTGGAGTAATAAATATAGTCGCCAGAGTCTAGTAGATAGCTGTTGGCTTGTTAGACGTGAGGCCATGGTTCAAACCCCACGTCAGACAGTCTCTCAGCCGATTTTTGGCAACAACTCTGACAATAAATAAAATTGCTATGAAAAGTGTCTGAAAAATCTGTGGTTCGGAGTGGACTTTAAAATCTAGGTCCCACCACTTATGGATAAAATTAACACACACAACATGAGTGTTGTGAGAAGCTAGGTCGTAATCCTGACAAAGTAAAGTAAACTAATGCGTTTGTATTTATAAGCAGCTTAAGCTATTGTACTCGTTTTGTAACTGAAAACTCTATTTTTGTTCTAATTAGCTAAGCACAGCTGTCTGGCTATGTTACCAAATTATTGCAAATCAAAAATATCCTGTCAAGTTTTGTTTTTCAACTTTTTTGTTTCTTTGTACAATGCCTGTCATTGAATTCTTTTTCTTCTTGTTAGTGCAGGGTGTATATCCCTTTAAAAGTTAATTGTCAAGAATTCAAAATGAAGTCAGGTTGCTTGAGGTTTTCTGTGTTTGAAAAATCCATAGGATTTTAAGTTTCCATTACCTGTAGTTGTTGATACTCTGATGTTTCTTGTAATTTGTTATTGTAGTTCTGTTCTTAGGTCTTTGTTGCTGGATATTCTCTGTAATATTTTTTGAAAATTTCACAACAAGTCTAAGAATGTTCTTTTTTTAAGATGGGGAATGCGTTTTGGGCTTTTAGTTGTCATTTAGAGTTGTTGTTACTTATGATTTACAAAAAATTTCTAGTGGATGAAAACAGCATACGAAATTGGATTCTTCGAGTTTCTAGTTTCTTTAAGCCGCAAAGAGTTCATTCGTCCATTTTCTTAATCGGTTTTGGGTTTCCTTTCCTTTGAGTTCCATTAATTAAGTTCTTCCACTTAAGCGGGTGATAAGCCTATTGTAGTAAGACCTGGTCAGTGAAATGCCATTGTCTATAAACACCGCACACTGTGAAATTGTTTGAGGTCGTTGTAATATTTGTAGAAGTGGTAGGACAGTTTGCTCATTAAGTTCAATTCCTTTTCATGTTTTGACTTTGCCTAATTCTTTTATGATGTTCGTTCTTAATTTTACTTTGTTTGGGGACTTCTGGAGATGGCATGAACTCTTTTCATTATTAATAACCCGAAATAAACCTTTTCTTATTCCAAGGCACCTCAAGTTGAGCTTAAGTCGCCGATATACATAACTGTACGAGTTCTCGACTAGGACTAGTTAGCTTCTTAAAAAAAATTCGTTGTGTTTGTTTTTAAAGCTTATGTATTTGTAACCATTTTACAAACGTCTGAAAGTTAAGGCTTCTTCCTGCCCGAAGAGAGCTGGATAGAAATTGTAACAAATTTGACCGAAGAGGCCGTGCATACTTATTGCGGCATTATTAGCTTTGATGTCATGTTATCACGACAGTTCATTAAAGGATTACAGAGTGCATAAGATCAGCTCCCCCGAAGTGATATGTAACGTCCACTGTTGGCAGCTTACGATTACTTTTGTGGCGACAGATTGTAGCGAGAAGAACTAGTTGAGACACAATTCGAGAGTGTATGGATGGGTCAAAGAGTGATGGTGATAGAATGATACAGTGAGCGTCAAACGAAACTGTACACTCCAAAAATACATATTAATAAATTACCGTTATTTTTATTATAAAATTGTTTCATTCCCAGTTTTTTAAATTAAAACAAAAAAAAATTACAAAAAATTTCGAAATATTGTCAAATTTTTTCCGGCACTCTCATTAAGTCATAAAAGTTGATTTTGGTGATTGTTAGAATTTTATCCGTAGCGTACAGTTTGAATTTGAAACCCATGAGATAACTCGCAGGAAGCGGAACTTTATGCCGTCGAAAGGCGTACTGAATTCAAATCGGATAGGAGATATAGAGGACGGGATAGATAGTAATAGTATACACCAGTCAGAACACTTAGCTTAGAAAATGACTTCAAATTAGTTTGGCTGGATCCCACGGAAATTGTGAAGAAGAGATCTGAGACTTGTATCACGCTATCCATGAATAGGTTTGAGATATTAACTGACCTTCTGAATGGATATCTTTAATTCAAATAAAATTATTATAGAATGGGATTCTGTAATGAAGAGAATGATTCACCACAACACATATTGAAAACCTATGAGACATTAATGTATGAAAGGACATATCTGAGGCGAGGAGTTCAGACAGGATTTAGAGGTTTGTTAGGGCATATAAGTTGGGCAAGACATTATAGGAAAATGCTAAATTGCTCGATAGCAGTAGACCTTCGTTTGAAACTACCGACGTTTAGAAACGATTGTTAGAAATTTAGGTTGGCAAAATTGGTTTGTCTGGGGTCGAATTTAAACTGATCGTCCAAGATTGATCGAGATTATTTAACTCCGGTTAAATTTTTAATACATACATACATACTTAACCGTAGATCGAGCCTTAAAAAACTTCATAATTCTAGCTTATGTATCACTTTTGATACATACTTGTATTTCACGATTATTGATAGATTTTGTTAAAAAATGTTAATATTTTGATTTATTTTATTCATTTTAATAAAACTATTTTATATTATTATATTTTATTATCACTTTTATGAAATTTACGCCAAAATTTTTGACATGATGTACGTTAAAGTATGGTTTTTTACGTAAAAATCAAACACTTTATGTCAGATTGGTTTTATTTTTATCTAAATGGCAGTAATTTGGCATCTAGCATCCTCGCATCAGTAACACTCTCAATTGAGGGCTGGCTGAAACCTAATGGTACAAACCATTGCTATATTTTGTTATATTTCGTTAGAAAAATTTGTTTTCAACGTCATGTGAGGTAAAAAGTTTCCCGTAGCAATAGAACGCCGATTATATCAATAACAAGGCTCTGTCTTGGTTTCCTCTCTATTTTCCCGGATGCGGGTTTCTACAAATACGGCTGTAAGTAGTTGCTACGCACGTAGCATGTACTTGAATGTAAAACTGCCAATTCCGTTTCGGTGGACCGCGTAATTTATATCGACCATAAAATTCAATTAGTTACTAAACTAGAGCGACAAAATTATTGGAATTATTAAAAGCTGAAAGACTTTCAGCTCATTTTTCGAAAAGGCGTAATAGGTGTAAATTTATCATTAATTCCGAGTAGCACATTATCAAACCGAATGATTCTGTTATCGCATACGTTCGTAGTTGACCGAAATATTATCCTTCTGTAATATCAATGAAATAAAACATAAGACGAAATACTTTTTTATAATGTTTGTCTATCACGTGAGATATGGGAAGAGCAGTAAGAAACACTCTACAACATTTCAAGAAACAGCTGCTAGCAATCTGCGTGAAAATTGTGAGTATTTTCTCTTCCCAAACTACTAAAGTAGTACTATATTTGGCGATAAACATCTGATTGTAACGTTTGTTGCTCCCAATACTTTCGTCAGTTCATAAGACGAGCTTTTGTTTTTTTCTTCTTTAGAGTCTCCAGCAGCAGGAATATTACATAAATACATATATAATCGGTCATTACAACCTTCGGTTGTAAATGGGACATAACTGACCAGAGGTTTGAACCTTGGTCTGACATCTAATAAGCTAACACGCTACATACTAGACTTCGACTACTACCGTCAATATCAAGGATATATCATGAACAGAAAATTCAACCTTTTCACTTTCCTCCAACACTTATCTTTCAATTCCTTTTTAAATACCATAAATAATGTATTATTTACGATAAAACTTCACAAAATCTTTGAAAACCTAAAAAAAAATTACTTACACAACACCAAAGAATCGCTAGGAAAGTCGTATGTATCAAAAATGATACAAAGACAGAATTATGAAGTTTTCGATTTTTTTCACCCGTGTTTAAAATTTTCTTTTTTTTATTTGTTTTAAAATAATGACAATAACAATTCTAACGAATTCAAAAAATATCAGGTGTCTAATTTTTTCTGAATTAAAGTTATATAGTCTCAAAAATTGAAATGTATCATTTTTGATACAAAGCTCGATCTACGGTTAATTGATCATTACATTCCTTTCAGTCAGGATTACGACCTAGCTTCTTACACCATTTATGTTGTGTGTGTTAATTTTATACATGAGTGGCGGAACCTACAATTTAAAGTTGATTCTGATTGACAGATTATGGCAATTTTTGATTGACTCTTAGAGAAACTAGAAACCTGCTGAGAGGAAGTCGCCGAAGATATATTTTTTTATATTTCGTTGTAGATGTCTGACCTGAGGTTTGAACCGAGGCCATACGTCTAATTAGCCAATACACTACCAACTAGACTACGACGCCTTCTTTAATTTAATTTTTAATGCTTCTGTTAAATATTTTATTTATTCGTTACATATGTGATTATAAAATATTTTTCGTTTCTTGATTTACAACTGAGTGCTTCATTATTTGTACAAGTGCTGCCTGTTTATTTAGAAGTTATTTTCAGTTTAAAGTGCCGAAAACTAAAAATACTTTAACATCTGATGTCTCCATTTTTTTTAACTTTAAGAAGTCTTGCCACTTTCACTAGCTGTCTCTTCTAGCTCAGCTGACAGGGTGACATACAAGCTCTATTATTGCAGCAACAACAACAATATGCTGCTGCTTGACTTGTATTACAGTTGAGCACTGAAGAGCGCAGAGAAATAAAATGAAGTGAAATAAGAAAAAAGAAAAACAACGAGACTCAAACATATTTCTTTATTTCCCATTTTTTTCGTTTTGTTCTGTTCTGTTCGGTTTTGTTTTCTTTCCTTTTAATGTAATATTTTTCCTTTTGAAAGTTCTCCTTCACTAATGTTGAGAAAAGAGAAAAAAAAAAATGAGAGAAACAGCAGCAGCAGCTATTAAATGTATTAAGATGCTGCACATCAGCTGCTGATGTACTCATACAATAAACCTCAATCTGTCAAGAGAAAATGGTTGCTTTTAGAAAAGAAAAGGAATTGTTTTGTTTGCATGTATGGTTCGGTTGTGTTGTGTTGTGTTTATAGGGGTGTACGTAAATACATATGCATGTACCATGTGTGAGAAAGCGAGTCTATTTGTGAGTGTATTGTGCATTTTAGACGTGTATAGCATATGTTAAGGATTAAAATAAATAAAGGCAACAACAACATCTATTTACAGAAACACAGGCAGACAGAAAAATACGATATGAAACCAGCCAGCAGGCAAGTAGGTGAGTTAAAATAAATTGGATTCGTTTATGATCATATTTATTCGATTAAAATTTTATTCGTTATGCATGAATATAAATTGAAAGAAGGGGTACCGATTATATGTTTAAAAAATATTCTGGCCCACAGTTGCTATATAAAAACGATTGCATGGGACAAATTGAACAAATGAGACCAATTTTGTTGAGGAAATATGAACTCGCTTGCCTGTATAAGAGTTCAATAAAAAAGCTTGAATAGTAAAGCTTTAAAGCTTAAAAAAGACTCGCTAAATGTCTTTTTAATTCTTTTTTATTTACTGATGTAATTAAAATTTTTATTTATTTTTTTTTATTCGAATAATAGTTTCTATTGATCTCTGTGATAACACACCACTTTCTCTGTAGTCAATAGCAACTGCATACTTTGTAATCAACGCTAAAGTTGTAAATGAGATCATCTCAATGGGAGAAAGAACTTTGAAATATGAATGTATTTGACAGCAAAAACAGAAATATATTTTCTCCTGTTTAAGGGTATTTTTCATACAAGCAAATTTGAATTTGTTATTTAGTTTTACAAGCTAGAAATGTGGCAGGATTTTATTCCAATATTCCCATGAGTCAAAGATACATTTTGGAGTTGAAGTACATTCCATAAACGCTACATAAACAAATAAAAATGGCTTTGAAAAATTGATTCTAATAAGATTCTAGAGCATTTCCGTAAGAAGTATAGAGTTATCTTACTAAACCAGTGAACTTTGGACTGCGAAATTAGCCTGAACGACTGCTATCGATATTCATGAATTGTTCGAAGACTGAAACGACTTCAAAATCTAACGCTTACCTTGATCTTAAAGGCTCTCTCTTTTCGATGACTTTACTATTTTCCAGATCCAGATTTACGTCAATGATAAGACGGCGATAAGACCGATAACTACGGTTATCGGTATTTACGTGGACAAATCAAAATGTCTTGTCAGTTGCATTTGTTCGCAGGCCCAGCTTGTGCGCTATTATTTCCACATAATATGATTTTCAAGCCATTAAGGCATTCGAGAGAATGATATTGCTGACGAGTACCCTACTTGGGGCATTACTTAGATTTTCTCTTCCGCTAGGGAAATAAATAAACGAGCATTGATCAACATGGAACTCAGGTGAACTAACATTTTTACTTGCAGAACGGATTCTAAAAAATCTGTCATTTTCTGTTAATGAAGCACACAAAATTCGTTTTGCATTGTTTGGTAGGAAGTCCATTAGGCTTCTAACGGCCATAATTGTTGTGCACTGTTTAGTTAGACGTACGTCGGAACGTATGAGTTATGGGTATTGCAGCAACTGTATAGATGATGAGAGAGTAATAAGTATCAACATAAGCATCAGTACAGTTACAAGCGTGCCAAGGGATTGTGTCATTATTGTATAGAATTTATCAGGAAAACTGATTGGTTTTCAAGAGAACCACATGAAATGTATATGGAACTGAAGATTATGGAGGGTTGTGGAATAAGGGCCTCCCAGTTCGAACTCTCTAAACCTCCTAACTTAACCGTTGAATATTTTATTCAGTCTACCTAATTTGATGTTAATAACTGCCGCAAAAACAACTAAACTCTTTGGTTGATACTATGTATCCAGAACCACTAAAGAAAATATCGGAAGTACTACTGACATACCGAAAAATGGCGACTTTAGTCAACAATGAGAGGGATAGCTTGAGAAACTGCATTTCTCGAGTGAACTGGATTAATATAAGATCTCTGGCTTTGGATAAACATAATTTGAGACAATTAGTCATAGCGGTAGTATCCCTAGTAGATCGCAATAGAAACTATGTTCAGCTAAACTGTAGCAAGTTTTAGAATTGTAGGTTTGTCATCTGTTTGTTTTTAAATATCCTTTGTAAAAATGTATAAAGTTTACAGTTGGGAATCAACTTGGACTGAAAGTATGAAGACCTGGCTGAGCGATGAGTTCGACTCGAAAATAATAAGGAACTGCCTGAGGAATTTAATTCAGTAAGATAGTGAAAACGGGCTAATTCACTCATGGGTTCCCAGGTCATATCGCAAAAGTGCTTTCATGGCGCAGATGTGTCTTCGAAGCCTTACTGTTAAAGAGTAAAAGATATTTGCAACCGTATGCTCAACGAAAGGGAGAATAAAGAGAGTGGACAATCCTCTTCAACCAAATGGGTAATTACAATAGGAGGAGATTTGAAACTTACATTAGGTTATGCAGAAACAACCTGGGGTTAGCAACCATTTTTCTGACCGTGCATTGTAGAATCAAAGATCATATGTTCAGGAAATTGCCACGGACCCAATATATAAATTATGTGATGAAGAGGTTGAATGCTCAGAATTCATAATTGGATTCTTTGAGATATTAATGTATTCAAGAAGGAAACACTTGAGTGCATATCAGGTGCAGTGCATGTAATTGTTCTTGTTGACACTGTACAGCATCCCTAAGCTTGTCAGGGCAATAGATTTAGAGGAAACATTAACCAGTACACCAGATTATATGGTCGCTGTAGTATGGTACTTTGCACGATAGTAATAATAAATAGATTTGAGAACTTGTAGTCATTGAGCCTCAAGAGGTAAGAGACTATGATGAAAGTCTTCTGTCTCAGAAAAGCAATGAAACCAAAAAGAGCAAAAGGTTTAGAAAAATATATACGTTCGAATACATATTTTAAAGTAATTTGAACTTTATAGCATTTGAAAATATTCTACTGATTAAATTTTCCTTTCGTTGTTGTTTAAAAAACTGAAAAATAACACTTAAAAAGCAACTTTATGTCGCAAACACTTTATATCCTTAATAAGCTGTTGCTTGCATTTCCTTGTGGTAGCCACCTAAATTGTGGGTGCAATGAAATTTTTTTAAATCAAAAAATATAATAAAACCAGGTAAAAACCTCAGACGCAGACAATGTACGTGTTGTCATGATGTTGCAACCAAATAGTCCAGCCACTTAAACGGTTAACAACAGAACAGATTCTAAAAGAAAGTGGCAGAGAAAAAAACACATCAAAAATTGTAACATAAAATGACATTTAACCTGTTTGGTATTCTCAAAAAATGTACAAGGAAAAGAAAAAACAATGTCAACTACGAAAACTATGCAGCTCACGTATGATAAGTTATATGACAGGCTTTATAAAATATAAAAACAAAAACAAAAATTGTCATGTAAACACCCACTCACAGGGATGTGGAATTTTTAAAAGTTTAAGTTATTGACCATAAAACTTGTCTCCATTAAACATAATTAATTTGAAAAAGCTGTTCAACAAATTCTTCTGATTATAAATCCTTGTCTGATATTTTTACAACATAATAGACGTGAAATATTCTACAAATAAAAATTTTATGTTGCAACCACTGTGCAGCATGCCTTGTATTCCATAAATATGGTCCAATAGCTTGGCTAAAAGAAATCACGCTAAGGCTGGTCATGTGTATTAAACATCATACGCTTTACGGTTACAGCTTTTCAACTATCAGCGCTACAGTAAATAAATACTAATACACGTACCAATTCAAATACACCAAATACACACCAGTGCACTTACAACTGCAATATAAAAACCTAAAGTCAGACATGACAGTCATATACCGGAAACCTCAGTGAATATAATAATCCATTTCCTCTACTTGATAGTCTACATACATATAATACATATATACGTATGTATTTGTCAGAGTGTTCGTGTGTACAATTTCAACTTGCATTTGTATTGTATAATGATTTTCAAATGAAGTTATTTTAACTCTCTCTTGTTTTTAATTTTATTTTACTTTTACTAGTTTATTGTTGTCGCTTTATTTCTATTTGAAATACTAACAATTTCAATTAAATGTAAAACTTTTAGACAAAAAATGTTCGTTCTGCACATACTTTTGTAATCAAGAACATTCATACACATTCACATATACATATACATACTTACACACTTATATTTAAATACATACATGCCGTAAATATGAAAACTATTTCGACAACCAACAGTTGTACAAATCGACAGTGTATCCCATGTATAGTTTATGGCATTTTTGAGTCTGGTCAGCCAGATAGCTACTAATGGATAAGTACTAGGAAAAGTACTGCAAACTGTTGATTATTGGGGAATAACCTATTAAGGATGGGAAAAGCTTGATTCGCAAAAGGATAGTGAAAAATGTTTGCTTGAAGATTATTCCTGGATTGTTGACTGACGATGACTTTGTTTCTTCCACAAACTCAGAATTGACATTAGTTCAGCCTGGCCACAGTATTGTTACGTTTTTACCTTTTAAAAACGTTTCAATTATGACCTCGTAGAATGCAAATAAAATAGATATAAATTTGTGTTTAGTTTTAATTAAAATTCTTTATTATTCGCACAATTCTGTGTGTCACTGTCAGTGTTGCCAGAAAATGAATTTCAAAATATGCTAAAACATGAAAAACTTAATGCTAAAATGTTCTACGGAATAAAAAAAAAAAATGGTAAATTTTTTAAATGTAACAAAACCATTTATTTCTGATATATCTTCATATTTATCATCATCTTTATCTTCATTTTGATATTTTTCAGATGATCTAATTTTGTTAGCAATTTCATTTGGTATTTTGTAAGTGTAACAGCACGCATTATCGAATTTTAATCCTTCTCGAATATGTATGTGAGTTTTTAATGAAACCACGTTGAGTTTATTATTTATATTTTAGTATTTATATTAAAGTTTATTTATTATTATGGTAACATTTAATGATGTTTTATGTATATATGTATTTTAGATAAAAGTTACAATTTAATGATTGTTTTACAGTGAGTCTTCATTGTTAGGTGTTAGGTTTACAACTATTATCCGGTCGTGTCAAGTGCTGAGTAAGAACTAACTCAAAAAATGTCCGTTGTCTATTCGTCGCAATTCAACGAGTCCTCCGTACCCAAAGTTGTATTAGTCAGTAATTAATCAGTGTCGTATTATTTAGTATTTCTGTCCACTTCTAGTACTACGTCCGTTAATTCCCAATCCCACATTCGGCCATCCTGCACGATCATTCGTCCCGAATGATGGGTTCCACTTTTTCATGCATTCAGCTACAGTATTTGTTCTATTTGGGCCTTCGCCTTCACCAAGTTTTTCCACCTCGTACCGATCATGTTTCAAACTTCTTATAACTTTGTACGGGCCAAGGTATTTCGACTTTAACTTGAGACCTGATCCAAATTGCGTACGTTTTATTGCCACCAATTCGTTCTCCTTGTATGTAGGCGCTTCAACTCTCTTCTTGTTGGAAGATTTCTTATTTTCCGCTTGGATTTCTGTTATATTTGATTTGGCCTTCTCTCGAATTTTGTCTCTTTGTTCATCTAATTCTTTTATATCGTATTCTACCATCGGTCCAATATGATCAATATGGTATGTTCGTAATGGTTTATCCGATTTGTCAATTGAGGTTAGAAGTCTTTCGGGTTTTCTTGTTTTCGATTCTGTAGTTATACACTGTAAGCAGCTACGCACGACTTTGTTCACTTTCCGCAAAATATCTGGTATGTAAAATTCCTTCTCCACCAATTCACGAGTTTTCTTTGTCCCAAAATGGCCCTTCCGGTGTATACTCTGAATTATCTCATCTTCCATACTTTCGGGTATAACAACGAGTTCTTGATTTGGGTCTTTATAAACTAAACCGTATTTCAAATAAAAGTCCTCATAATCGTTCTTCTCAAGGATATTCCTAATGGCCTTAATCCAATTGTCCTGCAACTGGGCTTGTTTGAGTCGATGCTTTATCGAGTCATCCGACAACAAACAAGAAAATCTGCTCAGAGCATAAACGTGCCGCCTTTTTTTTAGCAGATCTTAAGTTATATTCATCCTCATCTTTAATAACGACTGTTGAACAAAAGGCACCAAAATCATCGTCAATTCTTTGCTCTTCCTGTATAAAATGTTGTCTTTTCGAAAAGGTAGCACCATTTGATGTTAATAATATGTCCGTTTGATGTAAAACATTGTTGCCAATCGCAGCCTCATAGGGGAATTTCTCGGCGACGTAAAATTTTATATTGAAATCAAAACCATCAATTTTCACGGTTCTGTCGAAGCTTCCTAAGGTCGTTAACTCACCGAAATTAGCTGTTATGAAACATGCCTTGCCCTTAAAGATTCTATAATTCCGCATCTTCTTGAAAATATCCAATCTAATAATCGATATATCGCTTCCAGTGTCGATAATAGCCGAAATTTTCAGACCATCCAAAATGATTTCTTTAAAAATACGATTCGCCTTCAAAACGCAGTTCACCGCCGAATCAACATTCCGCACTGCCTTCAAAACATTCCTTACCATGCATGAATTATCATTATTCGCCTCCTTTTTAATCTGTCCTTGAGGTTTCGTCCTACATTCAAATGATCTGTGGCCCTGTTTACCACACGTAAAGCACTTAAAATTTCTCTCTTTACAATATTTAGCAATATGATCATCGCCTCCACAGTTATAGCACTTTCTTTCCGAGTTATTTGTTGATTTGCTCCGATCTGGATACCCAAAATTCGAGGTTGTCTTAGAGGTTGACGCCTGTGAGGAACCCCGAATTTTCTCGTATGTCCTAATTTTGTCCTTCAAGTCCTGTATGTTTTTTGCTTGATACAAAATACTTTTACCAAATTTGGAATCAGGAATTCCGTCCGCAAAATACTGAATTAAGCTGTCATCGTCGAGTTCGATAGGTTTCCCGATCTCCATTAGTGTGTAGAGGTACTCCCGTAAACTCTCGTTATTTCGTTTCCTTCGATTTTTCAATATACGATGTATATCAATTGCAGCTAATTTAGATCCAAATTCACTAATAAGAGCTTCCTTTAGAGAGATCCAATTTTTTATTCCTCTTTCACTTCGAATGAACATGCGTGCAGCTCCTTTCAACAATTGTTTTGCATAAATAAATTTCTGTAGATTACTCCATCCTACCGCCTCAGCATTGTCCTCAAATTCAGAAATCCAATTATTAATATCAATATTATCGGTACTACAAAATGCAGTGAGAGAATCCTCTATATCACGCAGCGTGAATACACTTCTACTGCCAATATTCGAACCCGCACCAACATCATTACATTCGGATTCGGAATCTTGTGCATTCAAGCCGAAATGTGTCCTAAGTCGTTCACGCAACTCATCCTTACGTCCGTTCGTAGACAAACCTAATTCTGTCAATTTATCCTTCAGGCCCTCAACTGTCAATGCAAAAATTTCCGTTAAATTCATATTGTCCGATAAAATCCAAAACTGTCCAATTATAAAAAGTATATGGTAATATTCCGTATATAGTATATAAACGATTGATGTCGTAAGGAAAATGAATTAGATATAAAAACAATATAAGTAAGTAGTAATATAAAGTAATATAAGTAGTAATATAAAGTAGTTATATAAAAATATGTTAAAATAAAGTAAAAAGTAAAATATGAAATTAAATTTAATTATCGATTTTCATCATTATTTAATTATCATTGTCAATTAATGTTAAAAAAGAAAAACTTAAACAAACATCAAATTCAATTTCAAATTTAATATTCAGAATTTTCTCAAAAATTTACTTCAAAGGAAAAAAAACATTAAAAGAAGAAACAAAAACAAAACATATCAGTTAATTCAAATTCAAATCGGTTTTCCAACTCTTAAAATTACTATCAAAACTAATACATAAAATTCCAATTAGATTCTTTCTTTACACCTCATTAAATTCCAATTCAAAAAACTATTTTCTCTCTTTTTATCTCTTTACCAATTCTACGTTACGTAGCAAATTACGAATCAACACAACCATATAAAATAATATTACTCAGCTTTCTCCAATTAGAACGTTTCTCTCTTCTGGTCTTCGATTTATTCGTTAGCACCTAAGTTCAAATTAACGTTTAATCTTCATTCTCGCCACTTCCACAGCTATCCTATTTACTCGCTGCATTCTATCTCGCTGGCACTTATTTCTATATATTCCATCTTCTGCTTTAATCGTTGTGATCTTACTCGCTGGCACGTACATAATTTAAAATAACGTATAATTTGCACTCTCTGCTTATTTTTGCAATTCGTCACTATTCTCAATGCATTCTCACCAAATATGTCTATTTCTTTCTTATACCCAATAAACCCGTATAGTTCAAATATTGCATCACGCTTTTCATCGATAAACGAACGTCTTTATTTAACACGAACGAACAAAAAATTTAATGAGAATTAGTTTTCGTTGATTTTAATTCTTTACGACTCTCTTTTTTTTACTTTCTGTCGGCGATCTTTTATATGCTTCAACGTTATACACTTATACATATATCTGTTTTGACTTCGAATACAATTTCGCTCGTGATTGTTTTCTGCTTTTCAAACATTGTGATTCCCCTTTTAATTTTTTTTTTTTTGTTGAATTTTTTCTTTTTTAATTGTTCTTTCTTTTCTTGATTATTCACGTTAATTCGACACGACAGGACAAATAGCACTTCACTTTTTTAGAAAAATTTTGGTTGAGCCCCCATAATGTGGGTTTTTAATGAAACCACGTTGAGTTTATTATTTATATTTTAGTATTAATATTAAAGTTTATTTATTATTATGGTAACATTTAATGATGTTTTATGTATATATGTATTTTAGATAAAAGTTACAATTTAATGATTGTTTTACAGTGAGTCTTCATTGTTAGGTGTTAGGTTTACAACTATTATCCGGTCGTGTCAAGTGCTGAGTAAGAACTAACTCAAAAAATGTCCGTTGTCTATTCGTCGCAATTCAACGAGTCCTCCGTACCCAAAGTTGTATTAGTCAGTAATTAATCAGTGTCGTATTATTTAGTATTTCTGTCCACTTCTAGTACTACGTCCGTTAATTCCCAATCCCACATGTATTATTGAACATAACAACTCAGGTTTAATTCGATTTCGAATTTTATTTTTAATTAAAGCCATTAAACTGAAAAGCGTTAGAAAATGGTAAAACGAGTAATGACAATACTTTAATGAATGAATGAATGAAATGAAAATTTCAAAATTAACTTCAAATGTTCATAAAAGTTTTGTTTTGTAATAGTAATGAAATATAACCAAAATATTAACTAGAGTAAAAAAATTTTTTTGAAATAAAATTTTTTTGGAAAGTGCTAAAATGGCAACACTGGTCACTGTTCACAACTTGATGTAAACAACAACAATTGCTTTTCTTTGTTATTCCTCTGTTTATACCCTTTGCATAAACAATAACAATTACTGGACAATTATTGGACAGATCTTCAACCACGATTACTCTGTTCAAACGCACCGCGTCTTCACACAAGACTGACTGAACTTTTACTAACTCACTCGCCTGCTTTGCCTTGCCTTTTATATGGCAGGGTAAACAGTCTGATGAATGTTATTGAAGGCGAATAGTCGTGACTTAGCCTTCTCCAAATCTTTATAAGTGTAAACATCGTTGTTTACATTCATTATTGTTGTTTGTGTATTTCGTTAACATTCATTCCTGTAGTGTTGTTTGTCTATTTTTGTTTACTTGTTTAACAGTTTTTATGATGGTCTTTGTTGTTGTATTTTTGTTTACTTGTTTACCATTTTTTATGCTGGTGTTTGTTGTTATATTAAGCAGTACGAGAATTTTTAGACAGGTTTGTTTACTGCATTGTTTTGTTTTTGTAGCTTTTTCTTATAATTTTAATGTTAAGTGATGTAAAAGCTAAACACCAGTATCTTGATTTTTCATATTCGTAACACTATATTGTATTGCTTAATATTATACCGAAATTATTTTAAACAAATTCTCATTTGGAGACTTCTAATCATCTCTCTCTGTTTCTCTTTTGAAGTAAATACTTGTTCAACTTAATTAGTCATTTCAATCCACTAGTCAGGATTAGAATCTTACTTCTCACGCCTCTCATGTTGTGTGTGTTACTTTTATCCATGCCTGGAGGGACCTACTGTTTAATGGCGATTCCGAACGATATATTTTCGACAAACTTTTCACGACAATTTCATTTTACTCTCAGAGCTTTTTCCAGAAGACTGATGGGAGGTAGTCGCCGCAGTAATATTTTTTCCTATTTCGTTTTATTGAAGATGCTTGATCTGGTGTTTGAACGTCTAATAAGGCAACTACGGTATCTATACTAAGTAAGAAGGTTCAAATTAGACTGCTAAGGAAAGGAGATCGCACTGAATTTAGCAACTGGTGTGATATAACACTGCTAACGATTATAATCAATAGGGTGCTGTCATCAATAATTCTCCTTGCTGCTGCTGCACCCACCACATATCATTTTGGAACAGTCGGTTGGATGGCAGTCTTTGTTATTGTATATGTTCTTGGATTTCTTTATCAGACGATGTGGAATCACTTCAATGCAAAGGAGTTCCATGGAAACTAAACGACCACATTGAACAATACTAAGTGACTTCGTAATCAATGGATTAGTATCAGTTCCTGGCGCAGTAAAAACACTACATTGGCTTTGGAAGCTAAAATGTCAAAATGCCACCCTTATCTTCCCTCAGCATGTAGCTAAACGTCTTGGAAATACGATTGAATACAATCCTTTAAAATATCATGATGGTCGTTTGTGAAATTGCGATTTGCCTTAAAAAATGTATTCTTATTGCTTTTGCTAAAGGCAGAATGAGCATTGTGGTGAGGCCAGTACAGTATTGATTCTAGATGCAGTCCAGTCACTTGCTCGTCTTGAAGGAATTGAAGCCTATATTCATGCTAGTCTGGAATCGGATTATCGAGGACATACTGTATCATTTATATAGACTGTTTCGGTTTGATGAAAAAAGAATAATTCTGAAAAGGCCTGGCGATGATAATTGTGATAAAACAACGTCGACCGCAAACGGTTTTATTCGAAGAGCGGTGGAATTAATGTTAGAAAGATTGTGGTCGCCCAGCTCTAGTTGGTACCATATTGGCTTGCTACAGAAGTGCTCCGAGTTCATATAGCATTTGAAAAAAAGGAAGGAAATTTTGTATAAAAATAAAAAAAAAATGCTTCTAATGGCACCAACGGCAAAGTTATACTACGACAAAGTTGCTTAAGTCTCTCGTTCAAAGTTGATGTTACACTGTAACGTTCCGTCCTTGAAGTAGTGAAAAGCTTGACCGTATTTCTGGCTAGAGTGTTGTAATCAAATCTTTTAATACAGAAGCACTCAAGATGTCAAGTGCAGCCAAATAAAGGAAAAATTGCTGACAGTAACACGCCTGGTAGATTACGATGTATCCAATCTTTGGTCTTTTAGATCAAAGTATCTATCATTGAGTAATCTACTGTGTATGACAATAATAAGAGTGTGAACAATTGCTGAAAAAATCGATCAATAGGAGCCTGTGAATTGGCTGATATGTGTAAATTTCTTGGCCAAAAGTGACCAAGAGTTTCTAGTTCAATTTCAGGCTTAATTTATCGAGTATGGTGATTTTAACACAATGCAAAATAATTAAATTTTTTATACTACACAGGATATACGATAACACACGATATATTTACGATAACAGGAAAGCGCGGTATCCTTGAGTTTATCATTAATTTGATGAATGAGGAATGAATGGATTGTGAACATGACTATCTAGCTGTGGTCATCAATGAGACATTAAATCGTTTGTTTTGCTTTTTTATAATATAAAGGCGTGGCAATTAATAGATCCTTCGATTTCGATTAACCGTAGAATTAAACATTTCTAATCGAACAAACAAAAACCAGCTTTAAATAAAGAAATATTCCATTTGGGTGTCTGTCCCTTCTATAAGAGAATTTTTTTTTTAATTTTTTTACTTTTCACATGCCAATGCTGAGTGAAGTCAAAGAATATGAATTGAAATTGTAATGCAAATGGAGATGGAAATGAAAATGAAACACAGGATAAACACACAGGGAAGGATTGCCAGAGTGCAAAGAGAGAGAGAGAGGAAATTACACATTTTTGTTAAACAAATTTGTAAAGTTTGTTTTACAATTTTCGTACAGTGTTATTTGGTTGAACAAAAAAAACAAAAAACAAAAAACATGTTTAAATTAATTGTAAATGAAGTAGAAAATGAAAAAATGTTTTTTTTTCTATTTCTTTTACAATTGCTAGAATAAAGACAATAATAAAAAAAGAAATACAAACGAACATACAAACAATGTTACATTACAAACTACATGTACATACATATGTACATATGTATGTATGTATATTGCGATGATTTAAAAACAACAAGTATTTTTTGTTTGTTTGTTTGCTATACAAGTTGTTGTTATTGGTTGTCGGTTTTGTTAAATGAAAATTTATAGACACAAAATAATAATTTAAAATTAACATACTCACCGACACACAATGCATACGCGTTTAAAAAACTACGCTAACATATGTACATATGTATATCTGATATGTATTAGCATACATATGCACATACATATGTATGCAATATGTATGAGCACATTCAAAAATTGTTATTAATTAGTAACATTTTGTATCAGGCACACAGCGGGAAACAGTGAGGAACATTTCTACAAGTGCAGTTTTAATGTGAAAACAGAAATTGTTGAATGAATATAAAATTTTAAAGTAACTTTAAGGCAAAAAACCTATTGCATAATTTTAAATTACGGTATTCTTTGAATGTTATTACAGGACAACGCTTAAGGAGAAATTAAAATTGTTTTCCCCTTAAATCAATTTGTGTTGATTGGCCCCATTAACTGCTGTATACAAATCGTGGCGCTATTTTTTACTACAGTTTGCCAACATTACCTTTCGCTCTATTTATACTCCATTTATTTTTGATTTGGCAACTTCTAGAACGTTATTGTTGATTTGTTATTGTTATTTTTACTTCTCTGTCTTTGGTGGATTTTCTATGCATTTTAGTATTGTTGTATAAAGGAAACCGAAGTCATTGTTGAAGAAACAACAAACAGTGTGTCTTTGTCGGATCTTAAACTTTTTCTTTGCCAAAGTTACTAAAATTTAATAGGCAGAGTTTTTACCTAGATTCTCACACTAACCATGTTTGCAAAGCGCTGCTTTTGAGGCAACGAAAGCGAGTATAATTTTTGATGTTTTTTCCGTACCCGAAAATCTGCACAAGCGTTGGTACTACGTAAAGTGTGTTAATTTTATACATGAGTGGCAGGACCTACCGTTTAACAATGAGTCCGCAGTCGCCGTAGTAATGACCCATTAAGGTATGTAAGTAAGTATTACAACCCTTTAGTCAAGATTACAACCGAGCATTCCTCATCAACCATGTTGAGTGTCTTAATTTTAGTCGTGAGTGGCGGAACTTGTAGTTTAACGCCTACCCTGAAAAGCAGAGGCATGGAGATCAGGTGTGCTTTCCTTGCATGTTTTTTCATTCGATCCCAAGGACTTGGAGTCCTGATTTCTTTTATTTTTGTATTGTTCAGTGTTTTAATAATAAAGTCTTGTAAATAGGATGGTCAGTTCAACTAAACACTTTGATTGTTTTTTTTTATTATTTTAACAAGAAATTCTTTGTGACGTTAAACAAATACTCCACAGTGTAAAAACCATATCAACATTGACAATTTACATGCTCTCCTCATGCTGTTAACTGTTGTGGTTTATTTAAAAAAAAACCATATTTTTTATGTTTTATACTTATGGCCATATAGATACATATACGGCTACTAAATGTTACAATATTATGTTGCAAACAAATTGTTGTTGTTATTAAAATTGTATGTTTTGCAGTGCCGCATAATAAAGTGCCAACGTCAGTTTTAATTAAATTGACTGTGCAGACAATCGACTTGTGTTGTAAGCGATTGAGCAAAGCGTTCGTCGGTATACAGAATGATACAAAAGTAAACTAATTGTTGGTTTATTTAGTGTTATTTTTAAAGAGTGATTTTTTTAGACGTTACTACATTAGAATAAGTAACAATGTATTGTTGTGTAAACTGACATTTGTTTTGCGTTTGATTTACTCTTGCATATTTTCGGATTTTCATTGCGTAACAATTTCGAACACCATTATTGTCCATTTAAGTTAACTGTCGGTGTGGCACCTTACTTTGGTAATAGGCTTGGAACTGTGCAACATAGATTTATATTAACACTTATATTTGACACTTGAAACGGTACTGTTTAGAAACGAAATTCACTCTTAGTGAGATGAGTTCCGTAATAAAACTAAATGGTACCTTTAGGGTTAAAAGAATCCGTAAAGAACCGTTATTTCTACAGATAGGGTAGGAAATATATACATACATGACTGATAACTTTTTGTCTCATAATTTGTTGAAGATGAAAAAATTTCTTCGACGACTGCCTCTCACCAGATTTCTGGCAAAAACTCTCAAAAATCTATCGCTCGGAATCGACTTTAAACTGTATGTCCCAGGCACTTATGAACAAAATTAACATAAGTGATGTGTGAAGCTGGGTCGTAACCCCTGACTGGAAGGGTTATGTATGTATGTAAGGAATGTTCACTACTATGAGAGTGCTTTGATCACTCCGAAAAATTCTCATCTTCGTAAAAGTTTAAGAATACGTTTGAGCATACTGATACAGCATGATAATATTCGATGATCGTCTATACTTCTAATTGGGATTCGTTTTAATACTTGCAACACCAAATACTATTTGGTAATTTATAAAATGGCATGATGGACATTTAGCTAGCAGGTGTAAGATGTTCATAATGATCTGAATATAAGAATCCATTGCGCCGTTTGTGCATTTTTGCGAAATTTTTCAAACGTCATAAGCAGCCTCAGCTTATTGAGCTTTTTCCGTGATATTCTTACGTTTAAAAACATCTAAATCTGATCGAAAATATAATTACACTCACATGTATGCACAGATCTAGTAAGTAGAGTGTTGGCTTATTAGATGTTAAGCCGAGGTTCGAACCCTAGCCACCAGACATGGCGTATAAAACGAAATATGGAAACATATATCTTCGCCAACTTAGTCACAGCAGATTTCTAGCAAAAACTCTGAGATTGCTATGAAAAGTTTCTCGAAAATCTGTATTTAAGAGTCGACTTTAAATTGTAGGTTTTGCCACGCACATGATATGGGTGGTGTGAGAAGCTAAGTAGTAATCCTAACTGAAGGTTTGTAATGATCAATTATGTAAGTAAGTATGTATCACACGCTTATGGTATATATTTTTAAACATATTTAAGTAGTAAAGGAGAGAGTAACAAATTCGATACTAATTCATTCTATTATGGGCTGTAGGCAAACGCAAAAAGCGAACGTGTCCTCCATAAGCACACAATTACTTGATTGTTTGGTTTGTGGAACTAACAAAGCATTACATAATGGACTCTAGTTAGAGCTATTCTTAAGTGAAGTGAAGTTTTCCACGGGAGGTATATGCTATCTGCTACCCTCAGAACCTATTTTCCAATTTCCAATTCAATGCAATGAATGGAGGAGGACTTTAAAAAAAACACCCTTTAAGTATACACCACATGTATGCACATTTAGATATTGTATGCATAAGTATTTGTAACATAGATGTACAGGATGTTGACATTTACCATTTAATCGCTGTTGATTTTCGTATGTATTTGTGTGACTCTTGTTAATGTATTTGTGGTTTTTATTTGTTGTTGTTTTTAGTTTGTTCGTACGCTACCACTTTTATTACACTGCCAGGCATCCTATTCGGAATTATTCTCTTGACCAATGCTTTTGCTTTGTCCCTGTGATCCATGTAACGTTTAGAATAAAATGTGGGTTTGGACTGAACATAACGATGAAATTTATATTCAATGTTGGGTATGAGTTTTTCTCATATCGTAACCATTTTAATTTTACTTTTTTCTCCTCCAGTTTTGTTTGCATTTTTTTATAGAATTTTTATTTGTATGTAATTTGAATTGTTTTAATTGTAAAATATAAAATTCAATTAGATTTTGTGTTTTATAAAATGTCAATGATTCATTTTTTGACCGCAATTGCTTCGGGTTATTTTAATTGAAAATTAATCAAAATTTCCATGGGTAACCAACCAAATAGAACAAAAAAATTTTTTTTTTGTGTTGCCGGTTACATTTTGCATGTGGTTAAGCGTTTTTTGTTTTTTTTTTCTTGTTAAAAATAGAAATTAAAAGGAAATATTGAAAATTTATTTTCATTTTAAATACAAATGGTGTCGATTCAAATAAAACACTGTTTGGGAATTGAATTGCTTTCAAAATATTGAAATTCTACCATGAAATAACACTCTTTTTTTTGTATTAAATTCATAAGAAATTTAAGAATATACTGCGAATAATAAACATGGTTTTACGTGTTAAAACAATTAAATTTAATAGATTCAAAGAAAATTTATGTACGATACATACGTATCGTATGCTTATATGCCTACTTAAAAAGTCATAATTCAATTGAATTTAAGCAGACATACATAAATAAATAATGAATATTTACCATACGTATACGTATACGTGAAGATATACATCTATGCGAGGGTTTATTGATAAGTGTAGATATAATGGATCAGCTACTTTTACAGGATTTTACTGGGTTTTCGAGCAATTGCCGATTGATGATTTTAAAATTCAATGAATGAATATTAACAGGCAATACTACAGCTTGCTTGAAAGATAACAACTTACACCTCACTTCACTCTGTTAACAGACATTATTAAGTCGCATTATTCCATGAAATGTTATTTGTAGTTAAAAAGAATTGAAAATATGAAACTTTATTGTTATATTTTGGATTTCTATGGTAGTTGTTGTAGTCTAATAGGTAGTGCGTTGGCCACGGTTCAAAGCACAGGACAGACATCTACAACGAAACGAAATATAAAAAATATTTCTTTGGCGACTGTCTCTCAGCAGATTTCTGACAAAAAGTCTGGGAGTAAAAAATACACATAATATAAGTGCTGTGAAAAGCTAGGTCGTAATCCCGTCTGAAGAGTTGTAATGACTAATTACACTATGTGACAAAATAAAAAAAATTAAATACACCCGGCTAATGACATAGTGTAGGTTGTGAGTTTTGTTGAGTGGATCTCAAAATATTTTTTTTATATTTCTCGAACCCTTCAAACTTTTTTTATTTGACAAAAACTGTTTTTTTTTGACTTTACGCACAAATTTCTGGATTACTCAAACATTTCTGACCCGATACAAAAAAAACAATGAAGTTTATGGAGACAAATTGTATAAGAGATATTATCGAGTTTTTTAATTGTTTGAAAAGTTTATTGATGTCATTATGTGTGGAAGATAATATCCTTCAAATATACATCAGGACTTCTCTGGTTATAGAGCATTTTAAATGACCAGTTTTCCACGACTCTGTGGTATGTATCAGGCTGAATTTGTTCGATGGCATGTGCTATGGTGGCTTTAGGAACCGCTGTGGTTTGTGGCTTATTCGCATACGCCTGTTATTTAAGGAAACCCCCCAAGAAAAAGTCTAACGGATTGAAACATCAGACGCCATATGAGATGGCCATGCCCTTAAATCGCTTGTGAAGAATATCGATTGTGACATGTAACTGTGTAGCACTACATATCATTGCTATTCAGATCATTCAAATCCGACCAATAGAAGTTGGTAAGCATCAGTCTATGGTAATCACTGTTGCCAGTGATAGCCTTCCAATTACGAACTTATACAACTACCCTCGTACCCTTTTGGTACAACCAAATGTGGTCTTTGTGCGTACAAGTATGCGTGCTTGTTTATTGATGGTTTTTATTCTTTTCAGCCGTCATAAATCATTGCAATCATTTGTATGTTTAACACTTTTTTGTTTTTATAAAAATTGAATTGAACACGAACCCAAACGACACGCAAGAAGGAGCCCTATAATATTAATAGTGTTGCAAATACTGGTGAACTGCTATTAAAACTAAAGGGTGATTTTTTTAGTATTGATATCTTAAATTAAGCGATAAACCCTAATTGGTTGATGTTAATCTTTAAATTGTATAGCCAAAGCAGCAAATTGTATTTTTTTAACTTGAAATTGAAATTGTGTAGCTTTAAACAAAACACCCTTTATAAATACATTCAAGCGTACAAACAAAAATCACAAAAAACACGGTTTGGTAATGCTTGCATAAACGTAGTCAAGGAAATAAATATTAAAAATCACTTTTTTTTTATAAAATAAAAGCAACAAAAATACAAAAGGAAAATTAAATTGTAATAAAAATAAAAAAGTATAGAATTGGTGGGAAAGAAATATCAAGAGACGTTTCATGGAGCAATAATTAATGCAACGATTAACCCAATTTGTTTTAACACGTGTGTAAGCAAAGCGATAAATTTCGCAAAAATGAAATGAAACAAAAATCGAAAAACCAAAAATAAATAACAAGAGAAATTCAATTTTCTTTTTTTTCTTTCATTTATTAATTCTATTTTTAATATTGGAAACCATAGGCTAACAGGAACGGCTGTACATATTTAATTTATTATAACGTGTTTGCATCACTTACAAATTAAATTCTTAAATCAAAAAGCGTGCACAGCCAATTATATGGGCTTTTATTTTTAATGTTTAATTTATTGTAGAACAGATCTACTGTGTATGATTAACGATAGCAAGAGATTGAACATTTAAGATTCAAAATTTTGTAAAATAATGGCCGCTCGGTATGGCTCTTCACATTTAATTTTATTGTTATGACACTAGACTTCGTGCTATAAGGCTTAATTATAAGAAGCGACATTTTTTTCTGTTATTGTAGGAAATTTACTGCATATACCCGTTGTCATTGGGTAAATTACTTCTTCCATGCGTTATTACTTTGATGTGTAATCAATCTCATGGCTGCTCTTCCATTCACATACATACATAATTGGTCCTTCAGTCCAGACTATGGATCTAGTTTATCACACCACTTATACATGCTGTGTGTGTTAATTTTATACATGGGTGGGGCGACAGTTTAAAGTCGACTTCGAACGACAGATTTTTCAGAAACTTTTCATTACAATTTTATTTCGTCTCAAAGTTTTTGCCAGAAATCTGCTGCTGAGAGGAAGTCGCTGAAAATTTGTTTCGTTTTGTTGAAGATGTCTGTCCAGGGGTTTGAACCGTGGCTTCACTTCTAATAAGCCAACACACTACCTACTAGACTACGGCGACTTCTACAGATTCCAGTTGTCATTGGGTATGTTGCAATCTAGCCGATTAAATCCACAGTCTTGGCATCTCAATGATTTTTACTGCGCTGCGTAATCAGCGTCAAGGCTGCTCTTCCATTAGTAGCCTTTTTTGCAAATTCTGTGTCACCGTTTCGATGTTTTCTCTGCAATCTGTTTCATTAAAATGGTTAAATTATGTGTCCGGGTAGTCTAGCCACATTACCCACACTGTCCTTGTAGTCTAGCCACACTACCCACTAGACTACCCGGGCACCCAATTTAACCATTTCAATGAAACAGATTGTATACTATGCCTTGTAGTTTTGAAAGACTCAAATGAGAGTAATGGCGTTGGAAGGACCAAATCGAGGTAGCCCTGTCATCGATTGGTGTGACCAACTGGCGTAGGCGTGCAAGAAGCAGAGACGCCTGGAAGGATGTGTTAGGACAGGCTGAAATCTGTTAACCGGGTTATTAATGGCCAGTTAAGTAAGTAAGTAATGAAACAGATTGCACAGAGACTATTAGCGTGTGGGTGGTGGTTTCAATTCCCACCAGACATTTAGATCTGTAAATTAGTCGCTTTTTCTCACATGGGCCGATATTAAGGGTTTTCATTGCAAAGTATAATACTTCGTTGCGAGGCTTAAATGAAATTCTCCATGCCATTCTAGATTTTATTGGACAATGGCATTATTTCTATTACGTGGTTAATCTCTTCACATGCTCTTCACATCTCTGGTAACTGAATGGAATGTAGCTCTTAGGTTCATTTACATTTCTGCTTTGGGAGGTGTACTGGTGAGAGGTAGTATCCCAAACAGCTGAAAATCCATTCAAAATTGTATTGGAATTGAATTGTCATCTTAAATTATCTTTTTTTTAACTTTTAGGATCCCTTTGCTTAATATCTGAGATTAGTTTACGTATCCACTGATCTTTGGGACTGTCTTCTCCGGGCCCTTTGTCTTTTTTACATACCTACATACATAATTGGTTATTGGAACCCTTCAGTCAGGATTACGATCTAGCTTCTCACACCATCTATGTTGTGTGTGTTAATTTTATATGTCTGGACCTAAAGTTGTTTCTTTTTACTGTGATTATATTTCGTCTTAGAACTTAAAGGTGCGCTCTTAGTGGATGGTGTAGACAATGGCTTCTAAAATACTGGCTTCTTTCAAGGGTACTGCAATATCCCCTGCACACGTAGATATTTTTAAGCAAACCTTTATCAACAAGTCCTTTTAAACAGGTCCTATTGAACATGCTCCTGTTGGCTATTTTTTACTCTGTAACACTGATTTCTTTGCCTTCGAACAGTAATAGTATCTTACTTTGCTTAGGCTCTTCTATATTTGTTATCAGCCGATATAATACATTTGAAATTTTCGTTGCCTTACTGTAACCTTGTATTAGATATTCTTCGCTCGTTATACAGGGAGACTCCACTCTTTTGGTAGAAGAAAGGTAAGTGCAATATTGCTAAACTCTACTAGACTTTTATAGATAATAAGATTATGGGTTTTACTATCTCCTTGATTGCATGACCATCCAACGTACAATTCTAATTTTCACAGGCTAATGTCCTTCAGAAAGGTATACCTATAGACTTATAAAGGTATATCTATCTTCCTAAGGAGGTGGAAAAGACTATTTTTCACCTCATGTATCAGTGTCCTACTCTTGCAATAAAGCAGCGAAATCTTTGACTCAACTTTCTAATACAAAGATTTATTTTGCAGTCGGAATGGTTCCCTATAGGGAATTTTGGATACGCTCGTTGGATATAACCAAATACTTGAAGCACTCTGTTTGATGACATTGTCCCCATGAATTTAAATCGATACTGATTATTGCCAGGAAAAGTGTGTATAGAGGAATAATTCAACTTTGTTCTGCATCATCTACTAATCATGATACCACCTCCTCATGTTCACCCTCACATTTAAGGTAAGTGTTCTTAAACAATACAAAAGAATTTATTTCTGTTTATGGCCTTAACGAAAATATTTTAATTTCAATTCTCCAAAGAATATTAAACTTCAGAGTGCATAAAAAAAATTAAAAACATATACCATGACAGTATTCTTCCAAAATCCCTAGCTAAACGACCCTTCTTATCACTTCACACAGAGAGTGTTGTTGATGCATTAAAAGAAATTAAAACTACAAAATGGAATTTCTTTTGCAATTTCATGGAGCCCTTGTCTATTTTGGCCTGCTTTTAAACAAAATTTTGGCCCTGACACTAATTTGGCAAAACAAAAATATTCACACTCGTAAACCACATGACCAGAGAATGGTGTTCACATGTGATATGCAAATCAAATGTTTCTTGCATTCATATCGTGTATTTAAAAAACTTATTCAAACACATTAAAGTTTTGTGTTCTTTTTTTGCATTTGCATTTGCATGTGTGTCTGTATTTAATTCTTTTATTTTTTTGTTAATATGACATCATAATCATAATCCCAGCTAGAATACTTTTATACTTAGTCCTTCCAATGCACTCTTTTGCTTGCATTTATGGGCAGGGGAATAGTTTTTGTATGGTTTTTCATTATTGTTGTTGGGGTTTTAGTGCTTGTTGTCACTTCTATTTTTTTTTCTTTTTTGCTTGACTGTGTAATTTTATTTTAAATTCCTGTTAAACCGCAATAATGTTTATAATTTAAAAACCACATGAATACACACACTCTCACACATTTATTCAAAAACAAAATTTTAATCCATTTCCAGTTGTCTTTGCAACTTAACACTCTCTAATGCATACATACAAACACACATACACATATGGTATGTGCATATATGGTAGGATACTTATTTAACCACATATTTCTACGCTTGTAATAATTGTGTACATGTGTTGTATACAGTTTGGGTGAATTAATTAGAAATACTTTGAGTGAAAATTTTATAAAAAGTGCATTAAAAGTGCCAAGTTTAAAGACGAAAGATACCCTTTAATCCTTGAATTTATGGATCCCTTTCGTTTTAGTGTCTGGTTTAAGGGGTTAAGTCCGGGGAGCACGGTAGTTAAGTCATGCGTTCTGTATTATTTGTATACAAAATCTCAATCATAAAGAATGATGAGTAAGCAGGTGCATTAATGTGATGCGAAATTTCATATGCTGTTCTTGTAAAACGAAAGGTTTTAAACGAACGGCTATTTGTATGGAAAAGACAATCAAAATTGATTTTTCTGAGACTTTTTATATTTCTTGGCCTTTCTTTTCTGATACTTATCTCTGCCTTTTAAACGAAGGCTGTGTTTTCAAATGTCACATTCACATTGCGATTCTATTTCATCCCCTTTCCTTTCCCCATCTTAAACACTTTTTAATAGATCTGCCTCTAAAATGTATGAACAGCAGCTACCTGACATAAAAATCAAGCTGCATTGGTTCGTTGGCATGGGTTATGTTGGCTTTGAGTCCGCTCTGCTTTGCGGCTTTTTCACATACAGCTGGGACTTAAGAAAACCCCACAAGAAAAAGCCTTGCGGAGTCAAATCGCATAATCTCGGCAGCCAGTTCATGCCACCCCTACGTGAGATAACCGGGCTCTCAAACCTCGTGTACAGAATATCCAATGTGATATGAACATCCAATTCAGGCGAAAAAAGGTGATTCTCAGCGATAAATAGTGCTGGTCAGGCATGACAACGTCGTTCTCAAAAACATAGAGTGAGCGTCAAAAGAAACTGTACACTATGCTATGGATGCTAACAATTAAGGAGAGCGTCAGAAAAAATTTGACAATATTTCGAAATTTTTTGTCAATTTTTTTGTTTCAATTAAAAAAACTGGCAATAAAACAATTTTAAAATAAAAATAACGGTAATTTATTAATTTATATATATATTTTTTTTTTTTGTACAGTTTCTTATGACGCTCACTGTATACATATATACCGATAACGCCATCAGCTTAAAATTCACATTAAACAGTGATTTTTCGGTATGCATTGGTTGCTTTTGGATCTCATATGGATAAATTCAAGAATTGTGTTTGTTCACTTGCCCATTCAGTTAAAAATGAACTTCATGGGCCTCGCTGAAGATGATTTTTCGATGAAAATTGGTGTTAGCTAGCAACTGCTTTGGAGACCTTTTAGCGAATACACGTCGTTTGTCGATAATCGTCCATGGTGATTTGGCATAAACGACTGTATTAACGACAACCAATTTAACAGATGCAGTTTCAACAAAATGACGGTTATCAACTGTCAAATTTCAAAAGTAGCTGCTGGATGGTCCTATATTATTCGATAATTGTTGTCAACACGAAGATTTTCTGTAAATTCTTATCACATTTAAAAAAAAAATTAAATTATATCAGTTCTCTTTAGTAGACACCAGATGTAGTGCTAACAGCATCAACTATAAAGTCTTAAATTGTGCCAAAACTAACACATTTAAATTGTTGGCCATAAAAAGATAAATGATTGTGCTCATATATCTATGCGAACCAAAGGTCATAAACCTACATCAACGGCAGCAGTACAGCACAGTAAATGTGTCATTTAATGTTTATGGTATGGAAATACGTACATATGTATGTACGTAACAGGCAGACACAGCGATAGTTTTATCACCAACCAACACCAACACCACCACTACCATCACCATTGTCGCCACTAAAGACAGAGGAGAGTCACACAGTTATTTATCATACAATACACACACACATTCACGCTGACCACCAAGCATTTCATCTCTGTTTTAAGACTCTCTTACCCCAGAGGTCTTTTAAATTATGCTGGATATCGGTGTGGTCCATATTTATATGGGTGTATGTGTGTATATATACCATATATATACATAATGGCTATAAGATGTTATTTGTGGTCAAGAGAACATAAACACTGGTTTGTTTCATTTATAAAACAGCAGTAGACCCACCGTATGACCACCACTAGCATGGTTATCATTCAAGGACTATGAACTATTCTTTCTGTTTTTTTTTTCATTTTATCTGCCTTGAAAATGAAATGTAGAAAATAAAGAAATAAAATCAAAAACTAACCAAAAAAAAAAAAAAAAAAAACAAAAATAAAAAAGTAACGTAAGATAAAAATAGAGAATAGAGAGCAAATAGAAAATGTAAAAAAAATGATAAAAAATTTCAAAAACCTCTCAACCACAATATGTCAACTTACAATGATATATGATCTTAATATAAATCATTTAATATACGCACATGCATACATACATATGAATGTATCTACATATGTGTATGGCTTTATGTATGACATTAAGTTGAGTTAACAGTAAATATTTTACATACAATACAACCATAAAAACGTAGATATAAACAACATATGTTGGTCATATAAAAAATGAGGAAAAACTGACTAGAAATACACATACACACATATACATGTAATCCAATACACTCTCATAACTGTTACACATGTATTCGTTTAGATTCGTTGTTTATCTGTTTGTTAGGCATCCCTTTTTTGGATCATTTTGTGGGTTGGATTATGTAAATTTTCTGTAGCATTTTTTTCTCCATTTCCGGGAGAAGAATTTATCAATTTTAATAAATTATTAATTAAACGCAAATAAAAGTATATTTACGATGTCTGTGTGTGGTCGGTCATCCATTTAATTTTAAGACCCTAGAAAATGATTAATTATGGAGTTAAATAAAGATTACCAGAAAAGGTTTTGTGGCAGTACACAGCATAGATTTTTAAGTTTCTTGGCAGATAAATATTTAATTTATTACACTTATGGTAGACCATTAGAAGTGATTTTATAATAAATTGTATGGTCTTTGTTTAAGATATAGTGAAATTATGTTGTATTATTATTATACAGGCCAAATAAAGTTTATCAATCTCTACATTACGTACTCTATTAATACCTACTTTTTTTTCAAAACGTGTGTGTTTACTTTGTAATTCGAAAAAGGAATTCAAAATTAAAATATCAAGTAAGTAAAAAAACATAACATATTGTTACGAAAATTAAAAAATCTAGATACTGGTGTTTTGCTTTTACATCGTTTAACATTAAAATTATAAACAAAAGTTACAAAAACAAAACAATGTATTAAACAAACCCGTTTACAAATTATCGTACTGCATATATATATATATATATATTTATATATATAACAACAAACGCCAGCATGAAAAAATGGTAAACAAGTAAACAAAAATACAACAACAAACACTACAAGAATAAATGTAAACAAAATATACAAACAACAATAATGAATGTAAACAACGATGATTACATTTATAGAGATTTCGAGAAGGCGAAGTTATGAATGTTCGCCTTCCAGAAAATTCATCAGGCTGTTGACCCTGCCATATGAAAGGCACGGCAAAGCAGGTGAGTGAGTTAGTGAAGTTCAGTCAGTCTTGTGTGAAGACGCTGTACGTTTGAAGAGAGTAATCGTGGTTTGAAGATTTCCGTTACAATGATCTGTCGAACAATTGTCTAGTAATTGTTATTGGCGTGTAAAGTTGTGAACAGTGGCACACAGAATTGTGCGAATAATAAAGAATTTTAATTAAAACTAACACAAATTTATTTTTATTTTATTTGCAATTTACGTGCTCATATTTTAAACGTTGTTGAAAGGTAAAAACGTAACAATATTAACTGAACTTTGGTCTGTACTTTATAATAGCTTTTCACATCATGTTGTGCGCGTTAATTTTATCAATTAGTAGTGATGCATATAGTTTACAGTCAACTCCGGACGTCAGATTTTTGAGAAACTTTCCTAGCATTTTTATTTTACTCTCAGAGTTTTGATATTGTTAATCAAAGTTTTTTGGACACAGCCACATAAGTACATATAAGATAATGACAGAGTTGACGCCCTTACGAAAGCTGAAACGAAAACAGAGGCGAATAGGCAAACAAATGCTCTGCTACAGAGTTCTTACTTACATACTTGATTGGTTATCGCAACAATTTAGTCGAGATTACAACCCAGTTTGTCACATCACCCATGTTGTGTGTGTAAATTATATCCTGAGTGGTAAGACCTACGCATAGAGTCGATTCTGAACGACAGGTTTTTAAGAAACTTTTCATGGCAATTTCATTTACTATCAGAGCTTTTGCAAGCTGACTGCTAATATGTATTTCGTTTTATTCGAGATTTCTGAGCTGAGGTTTGAATCATAGGTTCTCACAACCAATATAGTACGGCGACTTCTAATTTTGGGCACAGGTAAATTATATGTATATTTGGTACCGATATCCTCTAAAGGCATACTTTTATCCCTTAGTCGTTTGCATTATGCGAATTTAGTCCCAATTAACTTCGATTAGAGATGTTCTGTCAACAAATTTTAGGTGCCCAAAAATGATTCATTTTAGATTCCCAAGAGCCAGAAAGAAACATAGACGGAGTCCTGTAGTTGTCGTTGTGAGATATTCTTTGCCTCCGAATGTATGCATCCAGAGACAGAGAGTCCCGTTATAACGACGATCTCCTCAATTCCGTCTCGCATTGTTACGAGTGGGTTCGTAAATCATGTTTGTTTTGCAATGCAGTGAAGTTAGGATGAGACCTTTTGTTTGGAGGAGGAATGCCAGTCTCAAGTATGAATTGAATTCAATTTTCCGTTCTACCAGCCTTAGCAAGTGTGTGGACTTAGTGGTTATCTTCAGTGTCCTGGTGTTCAGAAAGCCAATTGTAAGTAACCATTCAATGACTTGTTTTCTGTTCCAAGATCATTCGGTATTTTTGGACAATATTAGATGTGATGTACACACTCTCCTGGCATATAATGGCCACTTTTTCCAACCAAAATCTTCATCAGCGATGAGATGAAAAAAGTAATTCGTTGATTACTTCAATAAGCAAAAGCAAAACTGTTGCTTATGTGGCTTGGAGTATCCAAAGTGATTGTGGAAAACCTATTACATCATAAAAGTGTCCGGAAGTGTTATTTCGACAAATTACCCTGCAGAAGCATTACCGTCAATTCTTTGTATGATAACCGAGTTTGTTTAGTCTACAATAACTCTGTAGTAAGTGGTCTTAACGCGACAGTGATACGTACTACATAAGTTTCCCAAAAAGAACAACTTTTCGTTTTTTCAAAGATCATGCGACTTGATCCTGTTATTAACAGACTGACCTGTTGGTTGGTTTGTAACTCAAGTAATCATTGGAATCATATTTATTTTTTAAATGAGCTGTCAAAATACTTCAGACATAATACACCAAAAAAAATTGTTATTAATTTTGACAGTTCATTCTACGTTACCTAAACATTACGTATACCATCTAGTAAGTCTGGTTTCAAATTGAGGTTGTGGTTTTTTTTAAATTTTCTTTACGAATTTTTCTATATGCAGAAGAGGGAGAGAAACCACTCATTACCACATTTGCCAGAAATTTTAATTGTAAAATAATTTGCATTTTTATCACACAAAACCCCTCATTTCCTATGAAATTAAATTGGAAAATATCGTTTCAACTTAAACGAGTTGAGTTGAGAGTTCAAAGGATAAAAAGAATAGAAAGAGCAGAATGAATTTTGTTTATCTTTGGCATCGGTAATTTGCTGCTTAAGCAAATTAAATTTTTATAACAAATTTTCTCTTTTTTTGTTGTTGTTGTTAGTTTTGTTAGTTTCTCGAAATTAGTTCGCCTTTTGTCGAGTTCATGGTAGTTTTCTAGTTGTAGGAGATTGTTTTTTTTACTTTAATTTTGTTTTTTATTTTGCTTTTTTTTGCTTTCATTTACATTTTTAGTTTATTTTTTCCGTCTTCTTATATTTTTTTGCTGTTTTTTATTATTTTTTTTGTGAGTCAACATAATCTCTAATAAAAGTTTCTTGCAGTTCTTTCTTCTTTTTTTGATTTTTTTTTGAATTACATTGTATTTATAATTTAAAAAGTGCTTTAACAGAATTAAACCAAAAAGAAAAAAATTAAAAAAAAAATGCTCGTCATAGAGTGGAAGCAGGCTAAATAGTGGTTGAGAACGAATTTAAGGAACGTTTCAATTCGAAATTAGAAATCACCGTAGACTAGCTAGTCACCGTAGTAAGTCAAACCTTAGCTCTGATATCTCAAACAAAACGAAATATTTCATCGGTGATTATAAAATACATGGTGAAATAAAATTGACATGAAAATTTACTCGGAAATCTGTTGTTCAGAGTCGACGTTAAGCTGTAGGTTCCGCCATTTATATATAAAATTAATGTAGTGGGTGGTGTGAGCAGCTGGATTTTAATCCTGTCAGAAGGGTTGTAATGACCTACTAAGTAAGTAAGTAAGTTAAATTCAAAATAAGGAATAATTTTAAATCTATAAAGATACCCGGAATACAAAGAAGAAGTACATGTATCGTACTTAAGCCATGTAAGAATTAATTTAAGCTGCAGTTGTCTTAACAAGGCCGTTTGTCCTATGTCGGCGAAACAATTTGTAATAATTTGTTCATTTGTTTTGCCTTCTATTCAAATATTCTGTTCAGTTGTCTGTATATTTCTGCATCCCACGAACCACATTATATTCCATCAGAACTTCGTTGAACTTTAAAGATCAACAAATATCAGAAATATTTTTTTTTGCTTGGACATTTTCAGTCAAATTCTTCATCAAAATTTACCCTTAGACGCTTGGGATTTCAGAACGAATATATTGCTACTGAACTGTAATAGGCGTCCGAAATTTATATCCCACTAAACGTAGACTACTGCCTTTCTGCACCCTCTCTGACAGATATAATGCCTCTAAAACTACAATATTAACATAAGATTAAGTCTACAAAACATCCATCCTTATTAAAATATTTGAAAATTTTTGTTTCTGTTCTTTTGGTCCTCATAAAGGGTCATCCCCGGAAACTTAATAGAAGTCTACATAGACGATTGTATACTTGAGAATGCAATGGAATGAAATTTTTGCTGGAAAATTTAATTTTAAGCCAAGTTCACGAAGCTATTTATTTAAATGCAGATTTGATCCTGAGTGGGAATTCTCTTTGTGCCAGTATCTTATCCGAAAAACAAGCAGCAATTATATGCATTTCGAATATAATTTTAAACTGGTTGGCTATATAAACGATCCATTAGGTTTTGTATCTAGTGCCTATGGGTTCTTTCCCATTACAACATCCCGGGTAATTTTATAGTCAACTAATTTCCTACATAAGTGACACTCATACCAAACACTCTTCTAATTATGAAAATAGATGAGTCTTTGCCGTTGGAATGTCTATTAGGAAAAGGTATCAATTGGACATTGAGAAATCCGGGCTGACTAAGCATTTCCTACCGTGCTTACTTGTCTTTAATGGTATAGACAGTGTACCAATCAACTAATTTAATTGGTTCTTAGAGACATCTTCGTCACTGTATCTATTCTTAAGGGTTATTTTGCTATGCTGCTACTAACTTCCGCACAGATTGTACAAATTCCGCTATTCAACGCAGATTTATCTTATTTCTCTCACCTTTTCTCGATAGTTTATCGGAGCTATTTTAATATCAAATCATTCGCTAAAGTCATTCAACTTAAAGTTTGGTTTTCAGTGGTGCTTAAAAGTAAAACATTTGTGCTGATGGTCCAAATTAGTCAATCTTGACTAGACAGTTAATAAAGCTTTATGATGAAAACAAAATTTTCCTCTATCATATGAGCTCAATTGAGTTTTGATTTCCATAAAGCTGCCACTACGTATTATCATAATTTTTTTCTCGTTTGCTTTTCTTTCCATTGTTTGTATCAGACATGAACGATGTCTTCAGGAGTCTAGGCTAGCCTTAGCCCCTCGATAGGTTAGGAAAAGTGTGTTATAAATTTCGATCTTAGGGAGGCAAATAGAACTGTACGATTGAGAATTTTGGAGTATTGCAACCGACTTGGTAATCAATATGTATTTTTCCTACTTTCACCAGTTTCAAGGCAGTGAAGGAGGAGAACCATACATACATACATAATTGGTCATTACAACCCTTCAGTCAGGATTACGACCTAGATTCTCACACCACTTATGTTGTGTGCGTTAATCTTATACATGAGTGGCGGGACCTACAGTTTAAAGTCGACTCCGAACGACAGTTTTTTATGAGAAGCTTTTCATGACAATTTTATTTACTCTCAGAGTTTTTGCCAGAAATCTGCTGAGAGGAAGTCGCCGAAGAAATATTTTCATATTTTCGTTTTGATGTCTGACCTGGGATTCGAACTCGGGCCTTCAGTCTAATAAGCCAACATACTACCTACTAGACTATGGCGACTTTTACCAACCATCGTACACAATTATTCAGTTTTGAAGCAATACTGACTATTACAATTCGATTATCACTGTCTTAAAGTACAAACCGGTGTCACACTTGACCTGAACATAGAAACTCTTTATAAGCCCTGATAACTTAACACATAAATATTATAAAAAATAAATAAATAATGTGTACAAAAAATGTTGCTGATGTTTTCGACTTCATGTTCACCAAGTTACAATTTCCATTCAGTGAAAATAATCCCTCTCAAAGAATCGCATACAATATTCCGAACTTAAAATGCATTCGAATGTAAAAAGTGTAGCGTGTAAAAAACACATTTCCAAGAGATTATGCAGTCAAGTCAAGCTGGCTAAAAACGACTATGGAAACACAAAAAAAAAGGAAGAAAACTTGGCTTGAAAAACAAGTTTTCATGTTAAATCGCATACAGCTACACATACATACATGCTATATACTCGTACAATACACTGCTTTTGTAATACCATTCTGGTAGACTGTGGAAAAACAAACACCAACACAAGACAATAGACAAGGAAGAGAAAAGGAGAAAAGAGAATGAGGAATCAAAAGATAAACAGAAGTCAACATTAAACAGGCATTTGCAGCAGGCCAGGCACTTTTCCATTAGATTTCCACTCAAAGATTGTTTTTAGTGCTGCCAACTAACAACGAGCACAGCCACGTAACGTAACTAAGACTTGTTTTTATTATTAAAACCAGTGATAATATACACAAACATGCAAACACCACACTCACACATATGTATGGATAGACAGATGTTTACACAACTACTAATATAAACTTTAATTTTATTTTATATAGTTTAAGTTGAGTGTATGTGTGGGTATGTGTTTCGTAATTAAATATTAATAAAGTATTGTTTGCAAATTGTATATTCCACCACCATCACTCATAAATAAACAAACAGGGGCACAGACTTTAATTACACAAGACGACATGGTAAGCTAAGCCAAGCCAAGTAACTGTTATTGTTATTCTTGGAAAGGTAAGAATATTGGGTTGATTAGTTGGAATTATTTGACACTCTACATTATCAAATAAAGTCTTTTACATCCTGCTTCTTGGAAACGTAACCAAAATTCAATCTGCAGCTACTACTACTGCTATACTATAATTGCTGCTGCTACAGCTTCAGCCATTACTGTTGCTACTACTACTGGTACTACTACTACTGCTATGCCAGAACTACTGCTACTACTACTACTGCCGCTATAGCTACTACTGCTGCTACTAGTACTACTGCTAGTACCATAGGACTACTGCTAGCACTACTGCTACTACTGCTTCTACTACTGCTAGCACTACAGCTACTACTGCTTCTACTACTGCTACTACTACTGCTACTACTGCTGCTACTACTGCTACTACTACAGCTACTACTGATACTACTACTGCTATTATTACTGCTAGTACTACTGTTACTATACGACTGCTGCAGCTTCTACTGCTACTACTGCTGCTACTGTTACAGCTACTACTGCAGTTACTACTACTACTACTATTACCTATAGACGGTATGATCTCATAGTAAAAACTCCAAATGTTCTGAGCTACGGCCATCCAAGGAAATAGAACAAAATCTTGACGTTTGATCGAATTTGGTGTGGTTTTCTTTACCTTAATTTTTTTTCCTTTTATTTAGTTTCAACGACATCAAATGCCCAAATGTGATATGAAATGATGTAGTGGTTGAGGTGCTTAACTATAAACCCCAGCATCCCATGTGTAAATACAACAGAAATCAATAATTTTTCATCATGGATTTACGCATTTGAAGAAAATAAGAAGCTTCAACCCCCTTCCAAATGAGTTATCCTATAGCTTTCTAGAGGGGACTTTATCGATAACAAACATCATAGGAAAGTTAATCATCTCCAACTATTAGAAAAGAGTAGAACTCAATAAGCAAACTTTCTCACCACTACACTCAATATATAGCTAGAAAGGCTTGAGTACAGAACCTGAAAAAAATTGGAGAAAACTTGGAAACTAAATAGCCACATGCGTAGTACTTTCTAGATGCGCATATTAAAAAAAGCAATTGTTACCCTTACTGAATCAACTGGTGTATGGCAATGCCCTATTAATTCCGTCACTTTCTTTACATTACGTAAATATTTCAAAAAGTACATGTCCTTCGACAACCCAGATGGCAGCACTATTAGCAAATTTTCAAATGATTACTGAAGAGGTTCCTTAGCTTCTTTTTTCAGCATATTCATTAAGTATTGAAGTTGTTGGGACCTTTAAAGTGAGATATGTTATGGATACTTTAGCGGACTGCGGGGAAGAGCTGAAACTGACCCAAACTCTTGAAAAAAACTTTTATAATTTCAATCTATTTGGCGGTAAAGTGTTCACATTGGTTTCCGAAAGTTGAAATCAGGCAATCACACAATTTGGTGAGAGTAGAGTTATGACTTTTTCAATGCATTTGATACAGTGGCACGGTCTTCAATTAACAGCCGAACCAGTTATCGCAAATGCATCAGCTGGTCGTTATCAATATGGTCTCGCGTTTAAGAACCCATTTGAGGGGAACCGTTGAATGTCTTGCTAACTCTACCATGGAGTACTGACATTCAGTGTAATGTCAAAAATATCAGAGATTTTTTCTTTAACTGAGACCAACACTCAAGCAATATCTCCTGAGCATACAATTAATGCATTGTGATAGAATATCGGAAATTAAATTAAAAGAGGATAGAAAGTGAGAGCGTTAGGCGACAAATTCGTGTTGATTTTTTATTTTTTTATTTTAAAATATTCCACAATTTGTGAATTGAACTAATAACTCTCACTCCCGCGCACTCGCACGCTATTTATTAGACTACTGGGGCACCCATTTGTAGATCTGGTGTTTTATTTTTTTTTATTAATTCACGTTCTTTATTCCTAATGGGACCATCTGCCAATTTATTTCTTTTCTTTCATGTATTGTTTCTATGATGTGTTGTATTTTCCATTCCGGTTTATTTGGACCCGCAAGCAAACTTATTTATGTTGAAGGACCACGTCAACAAATTGCTGACATGCAGGAAATGATTCCTACTCATGCCCTGCATTGTGTTGGAAAATTATCGTCAGGGTGTCATATTTTGCTGTGGCGGGGTGAAATGTAAACAGCTGAGATTGACTATTGGGCAGGACAGGCTATGTCATACAAAGTTTCTTAGAAATCGTATATTTTATGCAATATTCTCTACAACCTATTGCATGCCTGCAACAAGTGAAGGAGTGAAATTAAAAAATTAAAAATTTTTTAAAGAGAGCCCCCGAGAACATCAACCGCTTTTTATCGTAGTGTAGAAACCACAAGAAGGCAGTAAGAAGTTTTAGTTTCATTTTCTTTAGAATATGCAGTGCGAATAAAAATTTAAAAAATTTCTTATAAATTTCCTGCTGTCTAGTGTAATCTCTTCCAATTCACTACATATGGTACATATGCTGTAGTCTGTATGCATTGTTGTAGTTGCTCCTAATGTGCTCATTACTAGTTATTTGTTTGTATTGGTTTTATTTGAACATACGTACGTTAATTACATTCTAATCTTTCATTTTTATTGTTATGTTACTCTGTCTTAACATCATTGAATATAATTTCTGTTTAACTTGTTTAGGCATGACTTTAATCCCTAAATATTGGTCGAGTATTATTAGAGTAAGATTGCCTATTTCCATTGACCTTTTTCATCCTTTTGTTTTCAATTCCAAGAGTTTACTAAAGTTTTGTTACCAATTTTTTTTCTGTTTTTTTGTTTTTATCCTCTCTTCAATTGATATTGTGTCGGGCGTTGTTATAAAATCAAGGAAAAAAATGAAAAATATTTTAAGATTTTAAGCAGCTTATGTTAATAAAAGATACAAATTTTTTTATGCTTTTGTTTCTGTTTGTCTATCAACCATGTAAAGAAGATTTGATTTAAAGTTACTTGACATACATTGATGTTGTAATAAAAAGTTTTTGGATACTGTAACAGAAAAGTCAAGCAAGGATAATCCGAATATGAGGAAAGTCTGTGTTGGTACTCGTTATTGAAATGCATTGTCCTTAAAGGGAATTCATTGTTATTTTCTTTATCATGGAAAGAGTTTAAAACTTTGGTTTTTAGGTGACCATAAATTTAAATGCAATCACAAGTAAGATTAATTAGTTTTTATATACGAGGGACGCTTTACAATAAGTATACTTCTTAAATTTTGCAGACTGTTAAAGAACGATTTTCTCTTGCTTAGTTAACAACGTTCGTCCTCATTATAATCAGAGTTTTATACTGAAACTCAATCTACTTGCAATTCTAGCGGTGGTAAGGACTGCATTCCTAAAAGACATCCCAGATATGTAACAAAAATTGTATCAAATACTAGAAGTGTCTCTACTGTTGGTACCTTTCACGATATCTGAAGCCTTTTACACACTCTGTTATGACAATGGTTTACAGCCTCCAAAACCGCAAATTAAGTATTTAAGTGAGGTTAGATTAGGTTAGCAGGTAGCTTGCCGTTCACAGGCAAATTCACTCGGTGGTCATTGTGTTACCCAGCGTAAGGTAAGCCCCCTTGTCATGATCCGCTAGTTGTGTGCTTGAACCACCCCGAGCTTCAGATGAAACCGTGCAGTTCCCTTAGTATTACGATTAAAATTATGCCCAGATTTTCAAACGTTCTGTCCCTCAAAAACCATCATTCAAGTATTTACTGTAGGGCCAAATAATCCGCCAAGATTGTGAGGGAAAACTTGGGGGAACATATGATTCTTTGATTTTTAGATTCTTTTCCCTGTGGCTCATAGGACATCAACGATATTTCGACATTTAGTTCGATCCTTCCTCACGTTTTTGAAAGAATATCTGAGTTATTGCATGAACATTCCTACATTTCCGTTCCAAGGGTGTTTCAGTGTACCTCGCTTGCTAGAGCTTTGTGAGTTACACTTGAGTGGTCTCACTTAGCAGCCACTGCGTTGGGTGAGCAAGTCTTTTTCATCTTCTTTATATATTATCCTTAGATATACTGGAGTTTGTTTTATTTGTTTCATAGTTTCCGATTAGTCGGATGCCATATTTTATCTTAAACGTTTGGAGTTTGTTAGCAAGTGTCTTCGTTATAAACCAGTTCTACCAATTAGAGAAGCATAATGAAGCCCTAAATAATGGCTATAAAGGCAGAAGTGGAACAAAATTAAATATCAGGGAATATTTATTGACAGCAGAGCGACCATTCGGTTCCTACATAATGTGTATCCAATCGAAAATTATATCCTTGTCAGGCGTCTCTAGATAAGAAAGACTATTAACTGTGATAATCTAAGGTTTCTGGACTCAGAAATGTAGAAGAAACAATAGAATTGATGACCTTGCAAAAGTTTAAACGAAAAACAAACAAGGAATTGATCAATAAATGCTCTGATTCAGGCTTCTTACTTACATACTTAAATGGTCATTACATTTCTTTAATCAGGATTACAACCTAGCTTCTCTTACCAGTCATGTTGTGTGTGTAAATTCTATCCGTTAGTGTTGAAATGTCGGCTCCGAACAACAGATTTTTGAGAAACTTTTTATGGCAATTTTATTTTACTCTCACGGTTTATGCCAGAAGATTGCTGAGAGATAGTAGCCGGGTTATGTTTCCAGTGGTTGCAGCATGTAAATAGAAATGGTTTCAGACATACTCCAACTCATTTTATGTAATTAAGACGTCTTCTTTTTAAATTTTGAAATCCGTGTTGAAAGATTTTTTTTTTTTGATTTCTTCGGGGCTTAAAGTGCAGGAAAGTAGTTGCAATCCTTTCAAATACCCTGATTACTTCAAAGACCTCCGTATATTCTACTTCCTGTGTCAGTATTTGCTTGAGTCTTGCTGTTCAGAAAACAAAAATCAGTCAAAATCAATCCCTTCCTTCTTGTTGCCCTGAGAAAATATTTTGTTTAACCTTTTTCCCCTTGAACAGGAAAAAGTACAAAAAGAAACGATACAAAAATCCCTTTCCATTACATTCATTTCACAAAAATCAGCCAGTCAGTCAGTCAGTATGATTTCCGAATTTAATTTCATGCATTAATAATGAATTTATTTTGAAAGGATTTTCGTTATGCGTTCGCATTTTCGCATTGTCAATTCTGTTTTGGTTTTTACACTCGTGGTTTTAATAGGAAATAAAGAAGACAGTTAGACAACAAACAAGTGTCACTTAAGTGTCACAAGGTGAGAAAGTATTAAAAAGGATTTCACTTTTAAAACAAAATTTTATTTTTAGGTGCGTAAATATTAAAGAATTTTTTTGTTTTTTTTTTTTAATGTCACTCAATTCTCTTGATGTTTTTGAAAATTCTTTAAATTTTAATTAAACAAATCCATTATTGTAATTGTAATTACAATGATATTTATAGAAAAGGAATATAAAATGACACAATTGTAGGCGTATTAAAGAAATTAAATAAAAAAAAAATTTCTGTTCAAATAAAAAAAATGTGGAACTTTAAAAAAACAAAGGAAACATAAAGGCTGTCAATTCAAACACTGAATATATTTGTCAAATCATGATAATGCAAATTGGTGCAAAGCATATTTCAGAGGCATTAGGTAGGTAGTTAATGGTAGAGGTGCAAGAGGACACACCTAGGCCCATTGTGGTACCACAGTTTTTTAATCACTCAGTTTCGTAATCACTCAGAGCTTCTGATGTAGCGACATGACAGTTTTTGCAGATCCCCCATGTAGCAGGCACCAAGATGCCTTTTTCTCCTTCGATATAGTGCCGGGCATGTACACAGTAGGTGAAGAACAGTCTCATGCTCTTCCTCATCTCTGCAGCTTCTACAGAAATCACTAGCGAGATGTCTAAGACCAATGCGCCTCCAATACGTGTCCATAATGCAATGTCCCGTAATAGTTCCAACAATCATACTGAGTGTGCGACTTTAGAGTTTAAGCAGACTTGCCGTGCGCCTCCTATCCAGATTTGCTGCGCTGTTCTGCTCGTATCCGAATCCCCTCATCTATTGTTGGCGCGGTCTACGACAGTATTTACAATTATAAGCTTGCGGGTCCTCAAAGGGATACCCAACATCCAGAATTCATTGGAGAGTTTGATATCTGAGCCAGTTCATCCGTTTTGCAGTCACTCGGAATGTCTCTGTGTCCTGGTATCCATATAGTATGAACATCATATTGTTTAGCCACCTTGTTGGGATATCTGCGACATTTGTAGACCGTCTTAGAGTTCAGTACATTAAAACCTAGTGCTCTGATAGCCGTCTGGCTATCGGAAATAGGGTGACTTCCCGCTTGGGGACATCTGCGTCTCCAATAATTTTCCCCGCAGCCTGTACACTTCCGCCCGAAAGACGCTACAGTGATTTGGCAGCCTTATAGATTGCGATACTCTTATCGTTTTCAAAACAATCCATCTTCAACGGTTCCATCCAAGTTACAGCCTTCGGTGTAACTTTGTCCGCAGTTCTTTACAAGGTGCAACGTTCTTCAAAATCTCTCTATCCGGAATGGATGTCTTAAAAGTCTTTAAGCCGCCTTATTGCGGTGTCATGTAGTTATTGCTTCCGAGAGTCCTAAATTCATTTAGTATCCTCGCGTGGTCAGTATACGATTCATGCGACTGTCAAGTTGGCCAGAGACTCATGCCGTCAGGCCCCTGCTTTAGAGATCAAGCGGTAGGAGGCATAAAGTTATTTTCATTGAAAACGTAGGAGTAGCGCTCAAGGCACAATAAAAAAGAAATAAAATTTGTTTCATTTCCTTAAGCCTTCACGATTTAAAATCCATTTTGCACAAACTACTGTAATATCTTATCACCTTATAAGAGTACAGAGAGAATGTAATTGAATGAAATAAACAGCAACAGCAACATCAACAACGAATGCTTTTGTTAACTACAACTAAGAATAAGGATATCCTGACATGTAAATACAACAGAATGATTGATGTGAACATTTTTTTAAAGGGACTTTTAGACATGTGTAGCCAGGCACATATAAACAAAAAAAAAAAAAAAAACAAACGCTTATGGATACATTAAACTATACATACATACATAAACAAACAAATGCACAAATAAACTTTTTAACACTTATTTTGCAAATAACTGAAGGCGTTTTTTGGCAAGTCAACAATGTTTTCCATTTTGTTTCCACTTTTTTGGTAGTTTTTCCGTGTGCCTCTGTATTTAAATGTACATAAGCAACCCACTTATACAAAAAAAGAAAAATAAGAGAAAAAGAGAAAAAGACCTACAAAAATGGGAAAAAAACGACAGACACAGAAAAACAGTTATTGGATTACATTTTAACCAGAAAGACAAAAAAAAATTATTTTTACTAAACCCATCCGGTAAAATTTAATTTTTTTTTATTTATTTTGTGTAAATTTTGTAAGTGTAAGTTTGTATATTTAGGTGGCTCAAGTTTGGGAGAATAGGAACAGTGTACCGAGATGCAAGTGAGATAAAGCGTTGGGAGCGAACAGTTTGTAGCAATACATAGATACATCCACTGCATTTGTCGACATAACCTATCATATTGAGAAGTAAACGCTGAATAAGGAACTTCAGTCCATGATAATAAGATTTGTGAACTTGCTACGAGAGGATATAAATTTCATATTTTAATGTCATCATATTTAAGGCCTTTACCTTTATAACTGATAGTAAAGTAACAACATATAAGGTTGTTACCATAAGTACTTTGACAAACAATGTACTTTACCTTCACACAACAAAAAAAATTCTGTAGACTGCAGAGCAAAACAAACCACCCGATATCTGCCGAATTTACTCAATTTCCTACCACACAACAAAAGAATCTAAAGAGGAGAGAGGAAAACAAACCAGCTGATAACTGTCAATATTTTTCTCACTTGGAGGCGATGTGAACTGGCCACCAAGATCTTATGATTTGGTTCCATTATCCACAATACCGCAATAAAGAGGAAATGACGGAGCATGTTTATGTGTAAGAGATTTGGCAAAGTTCGGCCGGATCATAATAGAAGCCAATACTGGCGGCGTTACAAATGTCTGATTCAAAAGAAATGAATGCGATTCCAGACAGCTAACCATGGCGCTAGATAATATCGCGTTTTACAATTAGGGCTACAGAGCTTTGACAGTTGACAATGGCCATTTTGTTGAAGCGACATCTTTCACATTAGTTTTCGCTTCATTCATTTTTTTTTTTTTTTGACAAATCACCATGGACGGCCACAGACAGCGTGGGTTCTCTGAGTGGGCTCTGCAGCAGTTGGAAAATTTAACCTCATTTGCTTGGAAAAGTCATCTTTATCGATGAGATTTATGCATGACTGGTTACGTAAACAAAAGTGTCCCATGCATCCAAAAAAAATTACTGTTTGATGTGGATTTAGGACTCTCGACCCATATTTTTTATTACTACGATGATGGCCTGGTCAGAGTCTAATAGGTAGTGTATTGGATTTTTAGACATGCGGTCGTAGTTCAAATCCTAGTTCACACATCTCTAACAAAACAAAATACAAAAAATATTTCTTCGGGAATTTCTTCCCCGCATTAATTTGAGAAAAAACTCTGAAAGTAAATAAAATAGCTATGAAAAGTTTCTCAAAAATCTGTTGAAGTCGACTTTAAACTGTAGGTCCCCTCAATAATGGATAAAATTAACACACACAACATGGTTGCTGGTTGCTGTAGTCGCCGTAGTCTAGTAGATAGTGTGTTGGCTTATTAGATGTAAAGCCCGGGTTCGTATCCCAGGTCAGATATCAAAACGAAATATTAAAAAAAAATATTTCTTCGGTGACTGCCTCTCAGCAGATTTCTGGCAAAAACTCTGAGAGTAAATAAAATTGCCATGAAGAGCTTCTCAAAAATCTGTCGTTCGGAGTCGACTTTAAACTGTAGGTCCCGCCACTCATGTATAAAATTAACGCACACAACATAAGTGGTGTGAGAAGCTAGGTCGAAATCCTGACTGAAGGGTTGTAATGACCAATTATGTTATGTACATATGTACATGGTTGCTGCGTGAAACTAGACATATTTCTGACTGAAGGGTTGCAAACGGCTAATAAAGTAAGTAAGATGTCTAGGCCATCTCTGCTAACTCCTTTTATCCTGAATTGGATGATCAGGATCAGTAGCCACACAACCAGCGTTGCCATTTGCCAAGTTTTCCCTTTTTTTTTTCAAGTTTTTGGAGATGCGAAAAAGTTTTCATTAAATTTGTTTTCTAACAAAACAAGTTTTTTCGACAAAATTAAATTTAAAATTTTTTTCAATAAATTCAGTATTAAAACAGGAAATATTTGTATTTTTAAATAAAATATTGTGTATTTTATTAGTCCCGGACAAAAAACGCAAAAAAACACCAACAGAGGGCACCGGGCTCCGGAATTTCCTTTAAAAATGTTGGTACTTTTGTAGAAAAAAAGTTTTTTTCCCAGAAATAAAGTTTTAAAAAAAAATCTGGCAACGCTGCACACAACTCATGCCATTTTAGTTATTTTGCACGAGCGATTTGAGGGTATTTAGGGCTTGTCTCTAGTGGAGATGATGTGAACTGGCCACCGATATTCTGCGATTTGATCTCGTTAGACTTTTGTTAGTGGGTTTTTCTTCAGTTACTGATGTATGCGAATAAACTAAAAGCCATAGCGGTCCATATGCGCAATATGAATATTTGGAATGTGCTCAGCCTAAAAAAATCTTGGCGGACATTCGAACGATGTTAGATTCCACACATAATGACGTCAATAGATCTTTCAAACGAATAATAAATTTCGATGAAGTTTCTCACATACTTTGTTTCATTAAAATTTAAAGTTTGGAAGCCTTTAAGAAAAGACCCTATTTTAAGAATTACCCTATTTTGCTTATTTGTTATGTATATGTACATATGTATGTACTAAATGAGCACATATGTATGTATTTATTTGCTTGTGTGTATTTTTTGTAGTGGAAATTATTGTAATTTCTTTTTTCCCCCTTTTTTTGTCGGAATTTTTTGCTTTTGGCAACCAGCATGCACAGCACGTGTATGTTTATGTTCAAGTGTAAATGACGGCATGTATGTATGCATAGTCGTAGATTTTATAATTTTCTCATTTATACACCATATACATATTTATTTATATGTATAATATTATATGTGTATGTGAGGTGTGTTTGGCTGAGTATCCTTTTATTGAAACAGTGCTGACAAAAAACGTAATTTTTTTTTATTTTTTTTTTCTTTCTTGAAGTAGTTACACTGTGTGTTGCTGGCAACTTAACTGACAACAGCCCCTATGTATAATAACTGCCAGCGATTTAATTTAAATTATTTCAACTACAAAATGTATGTGTAGATGTATCGATAACAACAACAACAAAAAGAAACGGAAAGAATCCTGTGTAATTTCCTTTATATTTTTCAATAGAAATCTATTCCTTCTAAGAATTTTTATAAAAAAAAAGCTTTTAAGAATGACTTTATTTATGCCAGTGTTACCAAAGAGATTTTTATAAAATTAACACACACTTCAAAAATCAAACGTTTATTTTTTTTTTTGCTACTGACAGGAGAGGGTATCAAATCAAATACAGCGAATGCTATTGAAAATAACGCAACAATTTCATGCTTCCTTATGCAAACATTTAAGCGCAACGAAATTTCATAAAAATAAAGTGCGTGTTTATTGGTAACTCAAGCTGAAAGGAATTTGAAATTTATTTGATGTATGAATGAGCATTAAAGGAGGGGGGTAAGGTTTTAATTTTTCCAATAATTGTTGTTGTTAGCAGAGGTTTTTTAAGATGTTCTGTTTTATTATTCGAGTTATTAATTTGCTGTGTACCATTACGAAATTCTTGGCCTGCTATGCTTACTTTACGGTCATAATAATTCACCATTAGAGCGTTTAATTCAATGATATCGGCTTCATTATCGATAATATTTTATATATCCCGAACAGATACAATCAACAAAGAGATATACACATCATACATACACAATTGGTCATTACAACCCTTCAGTCAGAATAACTACCTAGCTTTTCACCAAATTATGTGTGGTTGTTTTGGTTGGTTGCCAGGACCTACAACAGTTTAAAGTCTACTCCGAGTGATGGATTTTTTGAGAAACTTTTTCATTGCAATCTTTGCCAGAAATCTGCTAAAAGGAAGTCGCCGAAGAAATATTTTTTCATACTTCGTTTCATTGGAAATGTCTGAACTGGGGTTTGAACCGTGGCTCTATGTCTAAATAGCCAAAACACTACCTACTAGACTACGGCGACAAAGTGATATTATAAAAGAAAATCAAAATCTCTTATTTTAAATGTGATTCTGAATAATTGATGTTATTAGGGTCCTCCTAATCCTTCCTGCACAAGGAAGTAAAATTCCCCCAATGGAAGGAATGAATTAATCTGGACTTTCTCACAAAATATTTGGTAGTCAGTAATAATTTTTGACTGAAAAACCAATAAAAAACAATGAGAATATCTTCAAGATATCTACACGGGTCTAACACGATGCTCAACTAGCTACTCGAGTGAGCTAAGAAACTTAACAGTAGATTTTGTTTTCACAGGAAAGGAGCTTAATTTCTTGATTACCGTCTGCGTGCCGAAGAGAAATAGGTTTGTTGTCCCGCGTAAAGTCCTAAAGTCGTTACGGAAAACTGTTTTTTATACAAAGAAAGTCACTTGATGGACTGACGTAATCATTATATTTCAAATATGTAAAGTTCAGGATATTTTACAGAAAATATAAATTAACTGTGAATTTTCCCCATCTTAACGGCATTGCAAGTTGTTTTTTGTTCAAGATTAGGTGCTGCCTGACTTTGTAGAGCCACATCAAACTGATTAGCGAGAAAGCAGCCGTGACTCATATAGCATTGGAGAGAATGTCATATGATTGCCCAATATGGCTGGAAACACTCTTCGTGTCTAGGCACAATTAAGCTTATCAGTAGTGTCAGGACAATATCCAACGAAGCTGCACTGGTATTGCCAATATGAACATGAAAAATGAGTTCCAAACCAAGCCACATTATAGGTAACATTGTAAATTCTAAAATATTATGTAACGAACGTAGTCAGGTTGCAGAGGGATAGGCAAAATTTGATGTGAAAAATCTTTAAAACTAACCACTCCTCCGTGAAGTAGTATTTAACAGCAGTTGCGCATTTGTTGTCTATGTTATGTTCCCTGGGGAGTAACAGGCTTTCTAGATGCATTGTTACTTACTTCAAATCTCTTATATTTTAAAATTAAGAAATCAAGATTAAAAATTTGTCATCATCTGCACTCGGTACTGATTTACTGGGTGTATAGTCAAGTACTTTAGCCACCAAAAAAATAGAAAGAGGAAGATTAAATAAGCAATGTTCCACATCCAATACATAATGATCATGTCATGAAGACACCGTAGTCTGTTAGCTTATTAGACGTACGGCCACGGTTCAAACTCCAGGACAGACATCTCGAAAATATGAACAAATATTTTTTTTCGGATACTTCCTCTCAGCAGTTTTCTGGCAAAAACTCTGAAGTAAATAAAATTGCCATTAAAAGTTTCTCAAAAATCTGTCGTTCAGAGTCGACTTTAAACTATAGGTCCCGCCACTCATGTATAAAATTAACACGTACAAGATAAGTGATGTGAGAAACTAGTTCGTAATCCTGACTGAAGGGTTGTAATAACCCATTATGTATGTATGTATGTAGTAACGGGCATTGTTTCTAGTAAACGATATACATGTGGTGATCCATTTATTCTAGAACTTACCACAATTCAGCAATCATAAGATTGGTAAAACTAAATTGATGAAATTGAAGCAAGACAGAGAAATACTGTGAATATGAAGTAGACGCTTTATGACAGCTCTATGTTCTGTAAAAAAGTGAATTGAAATTAAACAAAATCTTGCGTATGCAACAGGATGCAGTTAAATATGTTGAAGAAGTGCTGATCCCTTATGATCTATGACCACAAATAATAGCTATGTTAACCCCCTTTTTTGTTCCAGATAATCTAGAAACCTGCAACAATTACTGCAAGGAATGCGTGAAAATTTGCTCCATTTTTTCTGTAGAATCGTCAGTCGTTGAAAGCAATGATCATCCAACAAAACTGTTACCTTTTAAACTGTGCACAGTGACAAGAGGTCCAATGTTCAGGTTATTACTAATTCAGGTTATGGTTTCGACTTTTAGTGTTTATGATTCCAAAGAGAGAGGATTATTGCAGAGATGAGAGAGGATTATAAGGGGTGATTTTTTAAGAGCTATAGGAAATTTAAAAAAAAAACACATAAAATTCAGAAAAATGCATGAAATTTGAATCGATAGTACGGTCCATATAATTTAATGTTTGCAGATTATTTCATGCAAATGTTGACCGCGACTGCGTCTCAAATGGTCCATCCGCTTAGTTCAATTTTGGCATACTCTTTCCAACATTTCGGCCGGTATCTCACGAATAAATGCTTCAATGTTGTCTTCCAATGCATCAATTGAAGCGGGATTGTCTGTATAGACATGAGCTTTAACATAGCCCCACAAAAAATAGTCTAAAGGAGTTAAATCGCACGATCTAGGCGACCAATTGACCGGTCCCGAACGTGAAATAAAATGTTCACCGAACTCGCCTCTCAATAAGTCCATTGTTACGCGTGCTGTGTGGCATGTGGCACCGTCTTGTTGAAACCACATGTCATGCAAGTCAAGCTCTTGCATTTTGGGCAAAAAAAAGTTTAGTCACAATAGCCCGAATAGCGGCTTCAGTGGGTCGATTAAACTGACCATAAAATGGAAGAAGCGCGCGATGAACAGAGCACGCATTTTGATAATAAAATTCAATGATTTGCAAGCGTTGTTCGTCTGTAAGACGATTCATGGTTAAATTATAGACCAAACTGAAGATGTCTGACAGTGAAACAAAACACGAAACGTGCATGAGCTGTTTAAACCAGTGTTGCCAAAAAGATAATAGCTAAAAAATCACCATTTACAATACAGTAAAGTTTTTTTTCTGTTGATTTTTAAGCTCAACTACTTGGAGTTATTATTGGGTTCAATAGAAAAGAGGAACGACAAAACTCACGTGATTCTAAAATAATAGAAGATGTGTTCATAGAAGATGTGTGCACTAAGAACAATAGGTGGTACTTGTAACAGACTAACTGGATGATTAATTACTTTTTAAAGTTAAAAATGTTTTGCTGTAGTGGATATCGAATTATCTCCTTAGCGGCAAAACCAACCAGTTTCTTGGTTAATGTAAACTATGGCAGTAAAAGGCTGGGCTTTCGAGAAGCCTACATATGCATGGTAAGCCTTAAATTGGTTTTACTATCTTTGCAACTTAAATTTAAAGTATACAGGAGGCAATTATGGTATTCAAGCAAAATATTGTATGAAAAATACATATGTATGTATGTATATAATATAAACCTTATGTACTTGTAATATCATTTATTTAGTATTTGCAGTAGAATTTTGAAATATTTTTGTTGTTGTAAGCAACAATTTTATACAATTTATTCACATCACATGCGATTGAATGAACTGACAAAATAAAAACCAATGCTTAACAACAAGGTAGCCATTGCATGAATTAATTTCCCAAAACATCAATACTTTTCCCATGTCCAATACCTGATTTGATATGCTTGATATACAGACACCACATTACACATTATATTTGCTGATGACATTTACACAATCAAGCAAATGTATACAATATTTGCGTATTTTATTGTAGAATTTCTGTGAAAGACAAATAATTGTGTAATTCAATAGAAACTATGTTCGAAATATTTGAAATATTTAAACATGAATGCCAATATTATTATGGGGGTGTGGGGAGATGAAAATGTTTAAATACTTCTTCTGTTATTTGTTTTAAATAATTTTACAAAAATATGTTAGTATTCGACAAGTTCGTTCATATTTGTTAAAGTATTTTTGGAAAATCATATTTGAAATGCATACGAGGGTTGTAAGAAAATTAGTTGATTTTGCAAAGAAAATGTAATTAAATTGGGAAAATTTTGTTTTATTTCTCGACATTATTTTGCATTGATTGTATAGCAATTCCATACATAAGTGGCGGGACCTGCAGTTTAAAGTCGATTCCGAACGACAAATTTTTGAGAATCTTTACATGGCAATTTTATTTGCTCTCAGACTTTTTACCAGAAATCTGCTGAGAGGAAGTCGCCGAAGAAATATTTTTTTTAAATTTCGTTTTGATCTCTGACCTGAGGTTTGAATCGTGGCCTTACGTCTAATAAGCCAACACGCTACATACTAGACTTCGGCGACTTATTTATTCATTATTTAATATACATACATAATTGGACACTAAAATCCTAGTTTCTCAAACCACTTAAGTTGTGTGTGTTAATTTTATGCATGAATGGTGGGCCCTACAGTTTAAAGCAGACTGCGAATGACAGATTTTCGAGAAACTTTTCATGGTAATTTTAGTTACTCTCAAGTTTTCGCCAGACGACTGCTGCGGGGAAGTCACCGAAAAAAGTGTCTTAGGCATGGGTTGAACCAAGAGCTCTCAGTCTAATTAGTCGACAGATTTTTGAGCAACTTTTCATGCCAATTTTATTTGCTTTCGAATTTTTTGCCCGAAATCTGCTGAGAGGCAGTAGCCGAAGAAATAGTTTTTCACATTTCGTTTTGTTGGAGATGTCTGACCTGGGGATTGAACCGTGGCCTCCTGTCTAGATTACGGCGGTTACACTACAGCTATACTACAGCTACAGACGCACTATTCTACGCCTACTAAAATGGATTTTAGCTTTAGAAGGGAATTGTTCTACCGAAAATTTCACTGTTATGACAGATTTTTTCTTTCCCATCCCTCTATTTTTTGTGTCATTATCGAAATGTTATCATACAAAATACATGATAAACTTGTAAATGATAATACAGAATAATACTCTCATACGAACTCAATTTGAAGGATAAAATATTCAGAAGTATAGGTTTTAGAATATGTTATCTGTTTGTGTGTGTGTGTTGTGCATGTATTTATTTAAGTACTTACTAAAAAAGCTATACTCATACTAAATAACTGGCTAAATATAAATAATTTTTTGCTCTCTCTCTCTCTCTTGTTATACCTGCATATAGTAAATGTCTATTTGGTTTATTGAGTTGTTTTTTGTTTGGGAGAGAGAGAGAAAAAAAAGGGGAGAATGAAAATGAAATCATTATTTGTCTATACCATGCATACATATATACATACATACGAGTACGTATGTATATACAATGTGATTTATTTATGTAAATACAATATATATGTATGTGTGTATATGTGTATTATTAGTAAATATTGCCTTTCATCTTTCATCCGTTTTTCTTTTTCATGCATAATACATGATTTATCGCTTTGGCAACAAATGTTTCCTTTTGGCAATTATTCAAGTATATTTTACGTTCAAGTGATTTCCAATGCAAATATATTTTCTGATTCAGCATTTCCGAAATTTCATAAACAACATTTAAATACACACATACACATACATACGTACAATGTATGGATATATACAAATGCATTTACATTCACTTACAATATATTACAATGCCATACACTTGAAATTCTCTAATTTGGTCTATAAATACCATACCGTAGTCAAGCAGAATATCACACGTAAAGCATGATTGCGATACTGATGATGATGATATTTTTTTCTTTTTGTGTTTTTGATTTTAAGGGGTGTTTTCTGATGATGTTGATGCCTTTGGTGTCGGTATCGGTGATGACTATAAAAAGCCGGAAACACAACTCATATACAAATGTTAAGTACCAGTATAACGGTATACATACATAGAAAATTTGGAAATCATTATTAGGGGGAGCTTAGAATTTTTTTTTAAACTACCATTTGAACTTGAGAATTAAGTCTCGTGGGTTAATTTAACTAAATACTCTTGGTCCTAAACCAACTTAAAGTTCAACAGAGAATGACATTTAATTAAAAAAGCGAGCTCCCACAAAGTAATGCAAAGAGTCTTGCGGAAGATAGTCTTTTAAAGTAGTTGCGTAATACTAGCAAATTAAAAAATTAGCAAATTAAATAGTAGAGCCGTAAAATCAATCTAGGGGCTGCTTGATAATAATCAATGCAATTTGATGGATGAAAACTTGATTGGTAGTGACGAAGCAGTCCATTAGCATTTGTCGCCTTATTGCTGCAGACAATTGATTTCTATAGCTCCTCATATTGATGTCGCTGTAGTAAGTATTCAGTGTGTTGGCCTATTAGATGTGAGCCCGTGGTTCAGTTCCAGGCTCAGACAATTCGAACAAAACGAAATGCGAAAAAATTATTTCTATCTCGACTTCATCTCAGCAGACATTTGGCGTAAACTCTGAGAGTATAATAAAATTGTCATAAAAAGTTGCTCATGTATAAAATTAACAAGATGATGGGTTGTAAACCTGTCTAAAGGTTTGTGATGGTTAATTAACTAAGTCAGTAAGTAAGTAAGTAAGTAAGTTTCTATTGAAATCTATTCTATTATTCGTTTTGTAAATGGTTTGCCATTTTCGAATATGAATTGTTTAACTACCATAGACCGCCTTAAAATAGCTAAACCTGAAATTATAAAGTTGGTGATTCTAATTTGGTTACTTTTCGACCATTAGATGTCGATTATATTTGCTATAATTGACTTACTACGCAAGGAATAAAAAAATTACAAAGAAATTTGCAAAGACTGGAAGCATTACGGATGCAGTCAATGTTGTGCTTTATCATAACGAAAATATCGTTTCTATTTGAGAACATGTTACGAATAACCCGAATTTGTCGATTTTACTGTGTTGCCATCATTATTAGCAGTATTATAGGCGCGTACTACACCTACAATGACGTTGAAAACAATTTTAGTCCTCTTTCCGCTGCAGTTTTGTAAAGGCTTAGCAGCTGAAACTAGTCAGCGTATCTGGGCAATGACACAAACTAAACATTAGTTATACGAGGGTTTTAAGGGAATTTGAAATTTTCAAAAGTATCGATTATTTCACAGTCGCCGTAGTCTAGTAGGTAGTATGTTGGCTTATTAGACGTGAGGCCACGGCCCAAATCAGACATCTCAGCAGACTTCTGGCAAACACTCTGAGACCAAATAAAATTGCCATGAAAAATCTTCTCAAAAATTTGTCGTTCGGAGACGACTTTAAACTCTTGGTCCCGCCACTCATGTATAAAATTAACACACACAACATAAGTAGTTTGAGCAGCTAGGTCGTAATCCTGACTGAAGGGTTGTAATGATCAATTATGTATGTATCGACTACTTCATACCACTACATGCCACACTACGTCACTACACTACTACCACTTCAAAACATGCATTTTAGGTTGAAAGGTTTGCAGAAATTATGTTACGCCCTTCATGAACAACTTTGTTCAGCAATTGGCATTTTCTTACGCTACATTATGGTCTATTTTGCTTTTGGATTTGCACCTCCATTCCTATAAGGCCCAATTTATGCAACAATTAAAGTCGGCTAAGCATTTACAATGCAGTAGATAGCTGAATGGGTGCTATAGTAACAGGCTATCCATTCAAATTAAAAATAAAAAAGTGTTGTTTCAGTGATGAAACTCATTTCTCACTCAGTGGTTACTTCATCAAGCGAAATTGTTGTAACTAGGGTTCGTGACAAGTCATTGCTTTGGGAATAAGCCGTTGTTTGGTGTGCATTCTGCTGTGTAGATGTCATTGAGACTATTACTACTATTACTGTAGATGTGATGTAAAGTTTGCTAATTTGAACCACCTTAATGTTTTATTTTACTTTTAGACTTGAACGTCTGAATGTAAATACATTCGTTTAGAAGAATATTATTATGCCTATACAAAGACTGCTTCTCAAAGTAGTCAAAAATAATTCAAAGAAAATAACATTTAAAAAGTGTCTAAAAATGTGTGTCTGTCTGTCTGTCGGTCTGCTTGAAACATGTTGACAAGTTAAACGAGACTTAAAGACGTCGTCATATTTTATTTATTAAATAAACGTATGCATATAGCTGTATGTGTATGTATGTGTGTAAATCATATTTGTCTTACCAATATTTATTTATAAAATGGCAAAATATTTGCCAAACAAATTCAACACACCAACACACACACTTCAATGTGTGTTTTTGAAAGAAAATTTCAAAAACTTTTATTGATTTGCCTTTAACGATGATTCTCTTGTTTAATTTTCTTTTACGTTTTTCATGTTGTTGGTTTTTTGTATTCCATCATCTTTAAATAACGCTGTAAAGAAAAATCGTTTGATTGAGTAAAAAATATAAAATTACAGTGAAAGAATTATTTTTAGATTCTCAATAGGTACGTTCAATACCTCACGAAGTTGTATGTCAATAAAGGAGGAATTATTTTAAAATTTTTAAAACATTTGAGACTATTTTTACGCTCATTTTATTCATCTATACGATGAGCAGATTTTCACTGTAAAAAACAATGGGTAACATAGTAGCAGTCAAGCAAATGCGACTAGGTAAACCTCTACCTATTCTTTCAGCAGTTTTTTACAAAAGTTTGCATATGATGACAATTGGGCAATTCACACAAGCCGTTGTATCGTTGTATTGAGTGTATTGTTGGACGATTATACAACAGTGTATGATTGTTGTTGATAAGTTTCATATAAAAATCCGATACACTTATACACATTTTTTTCATATGTTTTTAAAAGTTGTGTTGGTTTCGTGCTATCAAATTGTTTGAATGCCAAAAAAGTACATTTGGAATACGAAATACACAATACATAGCATAGCACTGAGCGTTCACAAACAACCAAGTGTATTAAATACAACATAAACGATACAAAGTCGTGTGAATTGCCCAAATATAATAGGTGGCTGTCATACAGGACTGGATACTATGAAGAACTGTAGTACTTCGACTATAGTTGCTGAGCGCGACTAGAATTGCGGGTATTGCGGACGACATTGCCACAATCTCAATGCCTAAGACGGTAAGAAGAATAACGAAGAGGATGAACATGGTAGTTAAAATAGTTTTGACGTGGCTTGTTAAGGTTATTCAGCCGAAAAATGTGCAAAAGATTAGAAGTGACTGTTGGAAATAGTAAAATAGAATCGAAAAGGTCCACGCGAGATTGGCCTTGGGTGTGATTATCGATGACAGGTTGAATCTCTAGAGTCACATGAAATTGATTGGTATAAAAGGTATTTGTGACCAAGGGTACACTGGCAAAGATGATACCAAATATTGGAAGAAAAATGCATGCCCAATATGATCTGAAATACTCTTCGCGATTATGACAAGAAGGAAATTCTCCTCTGTGTATGGCCTAGAAGTCAACGTAGCCTAGTAGGCAAAGTGTTGGCTTATTAAACGTGAGGCCACAGTTCAAACCCTAGGTCAGACATCTAAACATCCAGATTTCTGGAAATAACTCTGAGAGTAAATAAAATTGCCATGAAAAGTTTCTCAAAAATCTGTCATTCAGAGTCGACTTTAAACAGTAGGTCCCTCCACTCATGTATAAAATTAATAAACACAGCATAAGTGGTTATTGATGAGAGCGACCTAAGAGAAAAAGTACGCCTCATGCAAACTTATTTAAAACAGTCTTTTAAATGAAAATTTAATCATATGATATCGATTTATTGTTTCTATCGCCCCTAAGTAGACTGTAAAATCTTTGCGATCTTTAAGTTTTCCTACCATTTGTTGTAGCTCGTCGCCAGACAACTGTGACTATTTTCATTTGACGTCGTTGTGGTTTTGTTTTCAGCTTAAGGAATGGGTTCATAGGCCTGTAGTGGATAGACGATGTAAGTGTTCTTTTTTGTACGTTTCATATCGCTTCTATTCTAAAATTGTACGAAATTTTTTTGTATTTTTTTTGGCGAGATTTTTAGTGGGTACCCTAACTCTTTCTATTTATGTTTCCTCATTTCACACCCGCTGGTGTTTAATGTTAATGTTGGTATTAGGTGTAATTTTTCGTGAAGAAAATATACAGTGAGCGTTAAAAGAAACTCTACACTATGGATAAAATTCTAACAATCACCAAATGAACTCACTCAATCAACTTTTACCACAATATTTCGAAATTTTTTGTAATTTTGTTTGTTTAAATTTTAAAACAATTTTTAATTTACATTTTTCTTAATGTTCAGTTCTTTTGATACTCACTGTATTCCGCTTATTAGTGTGTAGAAAAAAAGTGTGAACGAATTTTGAGTGAACAATGCTTTCTTTGTCTATTGTAATTGTAAAATAATTCCCATGATAGGCGGCAAATAAACTAGACCGACCGTTGCTCTCATTTTTGTATGCGAGGGATTAATTGGTTTTCAATAAATTCCCAGAATACAATTGAACTGAAATTCATTTGTTTACCTTCCCTTTACCACGTTATAATTACAAGCGAATATCAGCTAAAAAAGGGATGCCAAACATTTTAATTTCCATTAAATCTCGGTTTCAATTACATTTACGAGAGTACAATATTAATTCTCTTTTCTGTTTTTCTTTTTGTGTTTCGTTGTTGTTGTTGTTATATTATGCACACAATTTATATTATTTATCATCCCATAAATATTTAAAATTGAAACAAAGAAACGTGTGTGTAACACAACAGCAGCAGCAGTTGTTGTTGATTCCCTTTTAGCTGATTGTCCATTACATTATGAACAACTGCATACACTGTGTACGTACGTTACAGTCGCTAGCCAACGTTAAAGGCTAAAATAGCTTAATAAACAATAAAAAAGTAAAGGAGAAATAAGGATAAAGAAAGCAAAAAAAAGTAGAAAAGGATGTGAACACCAAAATAACGCAAAAAATCCGCACACATACACTCTTACATTCATCGTAAAAAAAGAGAGGAAAAGTGTAAAGAAAAGTAGCACGGAAAATGAACAGAATATCCGACAATACAGCATTCAATGCAAAAATCGCTGGAGTTAGTAGTGCACAAGGAAATAAAAGAGAACAACAATAACAACCACGACAACAACAGAAAAATAATATAAAAAACATGTCCTTTGATAACGAGGATTTGCTTGCGTAAATACAATATTACTCTACGTTGTTTTTTTGTTCTTTAATTTTTTGGTTAATTATCATTATCTCCAGTGTCCCTCACACATACAAACACATACTTACTCTTACATATACACACACACACGCACGAACAACAGGACAACAGAAGTACACAGACATAGATGCGAATTGAATACGGATTTTGCGCTGTGCCATCAAACTAATAGAGAAAGTGGAGACTGGAATACTTATGCCAAGACAAGCAAAGAGAGAGAGAGAGAGTAAACTAAGTAGAATCATAAGCTTTTTTGGATGCTTGATTTAAAGAAAATCAAAAAGGGTGAGAGTGAGAGAGCGAGAGTGAGAGAGAGAGTGACAGGAATGGAAAATTAAAATCAAAAAGAAGTTTATTCTGCTTTAATGAAAATACGTATGACTTTACAGAGTAATAAAACCAGAATTTTATGATGCTTATAATCATGATGATGATGATGATGCTGTTGATGATTATTATGTTACTTTTGTTGTTGGAATTTTTGTTGCTGAATGTACGAAAGAACAAAATTGACTGTTTTGGATTTGCTATAAAAAGTAGAACTAATTTCGCATATTGAGCCACATTTAAAGTAAAAATTAGGAAAAAACCTATTAAAACCCATTCAACTCATTGGAATGAGTTACTGCACAAACACAATCGAGAATATAGAGTATAACACAACTGAAGAAATGTTTTTTGTCGTGAAAATCGTCTAATTTTATGTTATTTCCAATCAGGAATGTAAGCTATATACACATGATCTAAGATTTGTTTGTCTGAAGATAAAAATCTGAGTAAAAATTTGATTTTTTAGGATTTTTCTCCTTCGGTTCTTCTTGTTTGTCTTCTACACTAACGATCCTGTCCGATAACAAATAAAGTAACACAGCAGATTAGCTAAAGGAAATCCGGACGCTTTCTTATTTGGATATTGATATTGTTACGCTTTTACCTTTTAAAAACGTTTTAAATATGAGCTCGTAGATTCCCAATAAAATAAAAATAAATTTGTGATTAGTTTTTATTAAAATTCTTTATTATTCGCCCAATACTGTTGTGTCACTGTTCATGTCGTTGTTATTCCTCTGTTTATACCCCTCTGTTTTTAAACAATAACAATTACTAGGCAATTATTCGACAGATCTTTGTAACGGAGATCTCCAAACCACGACTACTCTCTTCTAACACACAGCGTCTTCACACAAGACTGACTGAGCATCACTAACTCAGTCGCCTGCTTTGTCTTGCCTTTTATATAGCAAAGTAAACAGTATGACGAATGTTCTGACGAACGCGAACGTTCATGACTTCGCCTTCTCGAAATCTCTATAAATGTTAACTTCCTTGTTTACATTTATTATTGCTGTTTGTGTATTAACATTTACTCTTGTAATGTTATTGGTATATTTTTGTTTACTTGTTTACCATTTTGTTATGCTGGTGTTTTTTGTTATATTATGTAGTACGATAATTTGTAAACAGGTTTGTTTACTGCATTGTTTTGTTTTTGTAGCTTTTGTTTATAATTTTAATGTTAAACGCAAAACACCAGTATCTAAATTTTTTAATTTTTGTAAAATAATTATCATTTTAAATTATACGCGAAATTTCATCATTATTAGTACGCTTTACTACCCAAAGCAATGCACCCTAAAAGATCAACTGTAATGGAAACTTTATGGTCAAGATAAATTATTTCAGACTTTTTGTGGCATAAGCTGCAATGAGTTAAAATCACTCTGCAAAAGGTCTGTACAATCCTTTATACAAATATTAATTTAAATTCGTGGGCAAATACAGATCCTGTAGACAGCATTACGGCCTGACTGTTCACACCATCCATGTTGTGTACGTTAATTGCATCATTGACTGGCAGAAACAAAAATTTTAACATCGACTACGACCGATTTATGAATTTTTTCCCACAGCACCTACTTACTCTCAAAGCCTTTGCAGATCTTTTAAATACCGGGTTATCCATTTCGTGGTTTCAAAAGTAAACGTAAATAAAACACATATAAAATGTTTTTTTCATGATATTTCTTTTTTATTATAAAGTTTGAACGTTGACATTATGTGTGAAACACTACATCATTTAAATGACCTCCACGCGAAGTGTTGCAAGCATTGATTCTTTTGAGGTAATTTTCGACCACTTTTTGACACATATTGGGCGGTATCTCAGCCATAACTTGACGAATGTTGGTTTTTAAGTGCTCAAGAGTTGAAGGTTTATCTGCATAAACACGGTCTTTCGCGTAGTCTAATGGTGTCAAATCGCATGATTTTGGTGGCCAGTTAATATCGCCACGACGAGAAATTACGCGGCCAGGAAATATCTCTTGCAATAAAGCCATATTCACTCGAGTTGTGTGGCATGTGGCACCGTCTCACATATTCACATATCACATATTCTCCAAGTCGTATTCTTCAATAGCAGGCAAAAAAAAGTCGGTTATCATATGACCATAACGCTCCGAATTGACGGTGACAGTCGTTCCATTGTCGTTTTCGAAGAAGTAAGGTCCAATCACACCTTCGGATCAAAGAGCGCACCAAACAGTGACTTTTTCTGGATGTAATGGCCTCTCTTCAATTATTTGAGGATTTTCAGAACACCAAATACGACAATTTTGTTTATTAACATACCCACCGAGTGTGAAATGTGCTTCATCGCTGAAGAAAAGTTTGTTCGAAAAATTGCCGATACGCACCATACGTGGCTGTGGCAGAATCACCATTTTTGCAGTAGGTTTTGATAATTTTTATGCGTTATGTGATAGTTAAGCGATCAATTTTCGTCAATGTCAGACTTTCAACTGGAAAGAAAAAAATTGGTTTCACAACTTAGTTTGACAGATGTCGAAATCCAGTCCCATACTTTTGAAACCACGAAATGGATAGCCCATTAAATAAAGATAATTTCTAAGACGTCAGAGGTTTAAACTCTCCTGCCCACTTATAGTAAGCCAAAACACTGCGCTTGGCAATCCTTTCTATTGTCTATAATTGATGTTCATCCGTCCGATATGATTTCGAGAAGTACAGCTTCTAGCCTCCATACGAAGTCAACAATGATCGTCAGATACCAGAGCTGCTGACACAGAACAAAGGACTCCATTTACTTTCGCCTTTGAATATTTGTTGTTTATACCTCCTCTCTACATAGGCAGATGTAACAGGTAACCCCAAGAATTTTACAGATAATATTACAGGTAACAGCCACCAGTCGAGAAACCGTTTTTAAAACTTTATACCAGATCATTGTGTCCAATATAACAACAAGAGTTCACTCATCAATCTTTCCAGTTAATTAAAATACGTTTCGAAGTCATAGAACATCAAGAATTGATTCAGACTTTATCAATTCTGCTTCCAATGTTTTTTTTTTTTACCTGAAAATCGATTGATTTGGTCATACAGCTAGTACGTCCACGCCCACGAATACAGAGAATTTCTTAGGGAAATTTCGAATCTTATACGTATTCCGGGGCACAGGAGTATTGCATTGTTTTTCAACTGACTGAGGCCTGTACGGAGTTCGTAATCTCCGATATGTTACAGAGCGTAGGTATCTCATTTGCATTACTTTAATTGGATATTACCTGCTCTTTATACAAAGAAACTTAATCTCGTGGGTAACAAGTAGGACACATATGGATAAGAAGACAATCGACTCACTTCTATGCTTAAAAAACATAGCCATCCATCGCACAATAACGGTTCTCTCGGGTCACTGCCCTTTTAGAAGGCAATCCGAAAGATATTTGGAATTCCGTCAAATAATTTCTGCTGGAGTTGTGGATCTGAGGAGGAGAAATAGAGTGTCTTTCATTTATTGTGTCAGTACTCTTATCTTGCCGTAAAGAAACGGAGGTTTTATACCTCACACTTTCTGACATCATTGACTGAGTTCTCTAATATAAAGATTTATTTTGGATTGAGATTTGTTTCCACTAGTTAATGTTCGATCCATGGAATTGGATTGTGGTATCACAAAGGGCCTAAATGGGATCTAATGCTTCAAGTAGAGTCCACCACCTTACCTAACCTAAATAAAAATATTTCTTAAATTCATTGTATTGTCTTTAAGATCTTGTGACTAATTTTGAAACAACCCTCATGTATTTTTAAATACCTATAAAGTAAAACTGTATGTATAAGTAAGTTTGAGAGTTTTCTTTATGGAATTAAGAATTAATACGAGTTTTTATTAAAGCAAATGTTCTCCAAGTAAAAAATAAGCATAATAATAAAATATGATGGTAGGTAGTACAACTTGTCAACACATAAGCATACATACATAACAACACACAGTTACAGACAAAAGTTAAACGCAATAAAAAACAATGCGAAGGACCTTACCATTTGCATTTCTTATTACATTTCATATCATTTTATTGTACGTATGTATATGTATTGTTTTTACGTTTGATATCCTTACGAAATGAATTACAACAACAAAATAACAACAGCAACAACAACAATATTTGAAATAAATAAAATGTGTTTTTGTCCCATTTTTTTCGAATGTAAAAAGTTTCATAAGAAGTATGTATTCATTGAACACGTAGTATGTGTGTATGCTTGTGTATGTGTGTCTGAAAAGGTGTATTATAAAAACATAAGAGAGTACTTTAATATGCAAGTGTATGTGTGTTAGTGTCAGAGTATAAGCTTAGACCACAAAAGGATAATGTAGACTCATGCAAGCATGATATGTTTTAATACTTGTATGTGTATGTACGTATGTATGTATATATGTTTGTACTCATATACGTGTATGTGCTTACAACATATTATTTAAGAATAAAATTATTTTTCTTTTTTCCTTTTTTTAATGTTTTTTCTTGCTTTCACCATTACATACTAAGAGACTTAAAACATAAATTGTATAATTGCAAACGAAAGGAAAGGAAATGAAAGGGAAGAAAAGAAAAGAAAAACGAAAAACAAACACAAGAAGATAAAACCACAAACGGCAATAGAAAATAAAGGATAAAATAGGAATGAATGTTAGATTTCAAATGAGCAATTATTTTGATTCAAACAAACAACGAAAGAGAAACCTGAAACAACGCAAAAATATCAGAAAATTTTAATTTTTTTTTGCCATTTTTACTCTAGTATTTCGTTTTGGTTTTTTCCTTTTCTTTTTTTTTTAATGAGAAAATATTTTAATTAAATAATACAAAAAGAAATAAGTAAAGAGAAAAAGAGAGAGAGAGAGCGAAGTAGAAATGAAATTAAGTTTTTACTTCATTTCTTTTGCAAATGCTTTTTTTATAAACTGTTGTAAGTGCTACTAGAAATGTGGCAATAAGATGAAAAATGTTGCAAATAAATGCTAAAACACAAGTTACCACGCTTCGTTTAAAGGAATTGTAAAATATAATTTTAATTAACGGTATTATTTCTTTATTTCCCCCAACCATCATGCTAAACTTTTACACGTTTTTGTGAATATTTTCGTTTAATGTCACAAAACGAGAAATTCAGAAGTATAGAAATGTACGTACCATGGCAACCAATATTGCTTGTGTTTATCGTTGATCCTAAGCTGAAGAAAGCTGGAAGTAAACAGAAAATTTTTAAAAGAAAATAACGAGGAATTAACTTTTTATTTGACTCTCTATGACCATAAGTATCAGGACCGATTTAGCGAATCACAAAACGTACTTAGTAGGAATGCAAAGACTCTTGCACACATTTTTTTTTTATAAAATGTAATACAAAAGATGTACCTATTTCGAAATCATTTTGGGTGCCCTGATAGTTTAGGGGACAGTGTGCTAGACTATTAGCGTGGGGGTCCTAGGTTCAATTTCCAGTAGAGATTATGGTTTGTTACACTCTACCGAGCATAAGTAAGTAAGTTATTCTGCTGGTAATATTATAAAGAAAAAGCAAATAATTATACGAAATGTCTGCCTTTGCCCTTCACGTACACCTAAAGTAGTTTGGCGATTGTAAAATTGGCCACAACTTTCTTAAGGGAATAAATCTTGGGGGTATCCTTCAAGGAAAACCATGTTCTTTAAAACTGTACACAATTTGTAGTACAAAAGGTTTAAATCAGCAAGGCTAAAGGGCCATTCTTCTCTAGAGATGACTGGTGGTAAATTGTTTCAAAGATTGGTTTGATTCGTTTAGGATTTATGAGCTGGTACAGAATCTTGGTGAAAGGTCCTTGTTCGACAATAATTACTAACTTGTTTTGCTCTGAATTGATTGATGTGGACATCAACGAGATACGATTTTATCAGAATGTTGATACTTGACACACAACTCATGCAACATTGGATACTCTGCCGGAGCGATTTGAGTTCATGGCCATCTCACAGTCTGGCAATAACCACCAACTTGTTTTGGACTGAACTGGTTGATTTGGATACCAACAACATGTGGGTCCAACAAGGACGGTTCTACTGTTGGATATTAAAGTGAAGTGGCAACCCAGATCGTGGAATTTGACTTCGATACAGTTTTTCTTGAGGGGCCATTCATATGTATGTGAATTAACCGCACCCGCCGCAGTGATTCTCAAAGCCAACATAACCAATGCCCACGGACAAATTTAGCCTGATTCATGCGCGTGAGTCATAAGAAAAGGGTTGCCGTAGTCTAGTAGATAGTGTATTGGCTTACCAGACGTGAGGCCGTGGTTCAAACCTCAGCCTAAATATCTCGAACACAGGAGTTTTCTTGCAAAAACTTTGAGGAGAAGTTTTTCAAAAAAATCTGTCGTTCGAAGTCGACTTTATACTGTATGTCTCGCCACTTACTGATAAAATTAACACACACAGTATGAGTGTTGTGAGAAGCTAGGTTGTAATCCTAACTAAGGGTTGTAATGATTAATAAGTAAGTAAGGAAATCGTGGAAAATTGAACATTTCAGATACGTTCCATCCAGATGTAATGTTCCTCTCAAATTGCTATCAATTGGTCTTTTAAAAGAATAAAAATTTCCATGATATTTCACAGACACTTTGTTTTTCCAATTTTGAAAATAGGAAGTGCTTAATGAAATACCCGATAGGACAGAACAGAACCGCTGAATTTTGCCTGAACTCAGTAGATCATGGCGTATTGACGTACTACAGGTTTGGAAGTGTAACAAGAGCAACAGTTTTGTTGTCATGATTTTCGAATTTTTAAACTTAAAAGGCTTCAATCACCTTCAAATGACGATAACATCACAGAAAAGTCAGATAGCGCGACCTTTTTTTAGAAAAAAAAGAGAACTTAATCAGAAAAGTTTGTCACTTTTATAATCTCATGATCAACTCAATCGACTGAACTCAGCAAATGCATAAGGTTTCTTAGACGTTTAACACTGACAATCACAATAGCCTGTACTGAACTGAACAATAAATTTATTGCACAAACTGGTGTAAATTTGAGTGAAACTTTTTAAATGGCTTTTGTATAACAACAATAGCAAATCAAAGATAAAAATTTATGAATAAATAACGCTGTGTACGTTACTTAATTAGAAAATTTTAAAATAAAATTACATTTCGTATGCACAATTAAAGATTTATTGGATGGATGACCCAATTTCGCAATTTTTTGTTTTGTTTTAAATTTGGTTTTTGTATCATAAATTTTATTTTTAATTTATTGCACGTTTATTTAATTAAAATACAATAATTTTTCGCTTGCCTAACTACCAAATTTTGAAACTTTAATAACAAAACAATAAAACTAAAATAAATTACAAACAAGTAAAATTGTTTTGTTTTAAATTAATTTGGAAAAAATAAAAATTGAAAAATTTATTTCGAAATAAAAATTCGATTTCATTTTCGATGGATGGATTTATGCATTCAAATTATTTTTTATTTTTTTTTTAATTTTATCATCTGCATCATCATCATCATCACTATAATGATGGAATTATTCCATTTGATTAGTTGTAATTATAAATTAAAATTCGTAAATAAATTTATGAATTTATTTAAAAGCTTAATAAATCCTCCAGTTAATTCCGTAAATAAATACAGAATTTTTTATGAAATAAAATGAGAATATTTGCAATGGATATGCTGCCATAAGAAGCAGATTTATTTTATAAGCACTTAAAAAAACAGATGGATATTCAAATATTTATGGTATATAGAGTATATAAAGTCTTTCAATAGGGACTTTCGTAGCTTGATGGTTGATAAGGAACATCTTGTTTAAGCTGATTTTCATTGAAGTCGCCGTAGTCTAGTAGGTAGTGTGTTGACTTATTAGACTGAAGGCCCGAGTTCGAATCCCAGGTCAGACATCAAAACGAAAATATGAAAATATTTCTTCGGCGACTTCCTATCAGCAGATTTCTGGCAAAAACTCTGAGAGTAAATAAAATTGCCATGAAAAGCTTCTCAAAAAACTGTCTTTCGGAGTCGACTTTAAACTGTAGGTCCCGCCACTCATGTATAAAATTAACGCACACAACATAAGTGGTGTGAGAAGCTAGGTCGTAATCCTGACTGAAGGGTTGTAATGACCAATTATGTATGTATGTATTGTTACGTTTTTACCTTTTTAAAAAACGTTTAAATATGAGTTCGTTGATTGCAAATATGTGTCTTATATTAATTAAACTCTCTTTATTGTCCACACTTTCTTATGTGCCACTGTTCACACTTAACTGATACAACAATAATTACTACAATTTATTGCTTGTTCACTATTATTCACACTCAACTATTCGCTATACTGCTCACAACGGATCTCTTCAAACCGCGACTGATTTAGTTCACATGCAACTTCACTCAAGACTGACTCAATTACAACTGACCCACTGCCTGCCTTGTCGTGCCCTTTTATATGCGAACGTCTTCAGTCTGATGATGGTTCTCGAGGTAGAAGGTTCGCGTTCTCGCCTTCTCGAGAATTCTTTTGCGACTACATTATTTATTGTTGCTGGTTTATTTAGAAGATGTTCGATGTATTTGTTAATGTGTATTTGTCAGTGTTGAAAAATTCAGTACTTTAGTACTTTTTCAGTACTTTTCCATTTCAAAAATACCGCTGTACCCCCGCGACGCTTTCAGTACTTTTTCATTATTACATATTTTATGTCTTCCGCTTTTCAACTCTTAATGCATTAGCAACGTAAAGGTAGAATTAGTCTTTAGTCCTGGTTAGCCAAACGTCCGCGGGACATACGTTGGTTTTTAGAATACGAAAAGCAATAAGAACGCTTGCCGAACCGTAATGTAATTTCGGTAAGCATTTACATTGCTCTTCATATTCTAAAAACGAACGTATGTTCCATTACGTTCCGTCGACGTTTGACTAAACGATGCTTTTACGTCTTGTTATGTTCCGAATCAGTTATTTTTGTTGTTTATGTGAGGAACACATATAAGTCGTCAATTTTTCTGTTCCGTTCCGTACGTGTATTAAATATAAATAAATAAATAGTTAAGTAGGTAGTATGCTGGCTTACTAGATGTGAGTCTACGGTTCAAACCCCAAGTCAGACATCACCAACAAAACGAAATATGACGAAAATATTCCTTCGGCGACCTTATTCTTTCAAAAACTCTGAGAATAAAAAAAAAATTGCCATGAAAAAATTTCTCAATAATTGACGTTTTGAGTCGACTTTAAACTGTAGGTCCCGTCACTCATTTATAAAATTAACACACACAAAATAAGTGGTTTGCCAGGTTATATTACTAATTATATAAGTATGTATGTATTTTTTTTTTACAAAAGTACCATTTGATGCGAAAAAGTACTCTTTCAGTTACAGTTTAGTACCATTTTAAAATTTCAATTTTGCAACACTGGTATTTGTGTATTGTGTACACATTGCCTCTTATGCTTTCGCTTATGTTGCGTTTGCGTTATCCATCTCCTTCATACTCATAGTCTTTGTTTTTGTGGCTTTTGCTTATTGTTTTTATTGTTAAACGATATTAGGTCGTTTCGTTTGTTCTTGCGTAACAGTATCTATCATCTTCAGCGATGTGGACCATTTGTGCGTTTGTGGATACGTAAACAAATAAAATTTTCCAATTCACATGAGATTCAAGAGCATTCAATGCATCTTGAAAAAGTCATTATTATGGATATTGAGCTGACATCGTGATCTTTTAAAAACGTTTAAAAAATGAGCTCGTAGATTGCAAATGAAATAAAACTAAATTTGTGTTTAGTTTTAATTAAAATTCTTTATTGTTCCCACAATGCTGTGTGTCACTGTTCACAACTTGATTTAAACAACAAGAATTGCTCTTCTTTGTTAGTCCTCTGTTTACACCCTTTGCATAAACAATAACAAATACTAAGCAATTATACGACAGATCTTTGTAACGGAGATCTTCAACCCCACGATTACTCTCTTCAAATACACCGCGTCTTCACACAAGACTGACTGAACTTTTACTGACTCAGTTCTCATGAATGTTCTTGAAGTCGAATGTTCGTTGCTTCGCCTTCTCGAAATCTCTCTAAATGTAAACATCGTTGTTTCATTATTGTTGTTTTTGTATTTTGTTTACATTTATTCTTGTAGTGTTTGTTATTGCATTTTTGTTTACTTGTTTTTCATTTTTTATGCTGGTCTTTGTTGGTATATTTTCGTTTATTTGGTTTTGCTTTTGTAGCTTTTGTTTATAATTTTAATGTTTAACGATGTAAAAGCAAAACATCAGTATCTAGATTTTTCCATTTTCATAACAATATTTCTTGCAGAACAAGGTTTGTCAGGTTATTACTGTCAAGCGAGATAACCACCTTCTTTTGCATAAAATTCGAGGACCTGAACACAACCAACTTACGGTTTCAAAAAGCATGGCGCTAGGATTACACAGCTCATGCTACATGGGATATTTTGCACAAACGATATGAGGGCATGGTTATCTTATGTGCAGGTGATGTGTACTGGCCACCGAGATCGTACGATTTGATTTCGTTAAACCTTTACTTTTTCTTAAGTCGTAGGTGTAAACGTACATATATGTTACAAACCACAGTAGCCCTTAAGGCCAGCATAATCCATGCCATCGGATTTATGTTCCAGAAGCCGCTTAGAGAAGCTGTGTCATACGTCTGAATGATATTTTATGCCACATAAATAGGTTTTTCAAACGAATAAAAATTTCAATGATATCTTATACACACTATGTTTTATTTATATTTAAATATAGGAAGTGCTTAATGAAAGACCCTACATTATATTTGAATTGAATTAAATGTTTTATTTACAATGATTGTTAATATTTTTAATTGTTTCCACAACCACATCAACTCTGATGCAGATAAAACAGGTACAATGAAGAAAAACTAGCTCTACTGACAAGGCTGCAAACACCGATCTAATACTGAAGAGTACTTGTCAGCAACGTTAGATAAAACTGGAGTAAATATTTGTGGCTCATTCACTTGTAATGGCCTTAATTTGAAACCGTGAGATTTGAGGGTGAAGAGGAGCATAGAGCGAAATTTTTCAACCATCTATAGTGAACATATTTCAAATATGATGAATTCCTAGAAGTGGCAGTAGAAGTAGAAAAAGTGTTCAGGAACTCATGTCGCTGTAGTCTAGTACGTAGTGTGTTAGTTTATTAGATGAAATCTCTTGCTTCAAACCCCAGCTCAGATATCACGAACGAAATGAAATATGAAAAAATAATTCTGCGACGAATTTTTCTCAGCAGTATTTTGGAAAAACCTTAAAAGCAAATGAAATTGTTGTGGAAAGCTTCTTGAATGCTTGGTTTGGATTCAATTTTAAACTGTAAGTCCCTCTACTAATGGATAAAATTAACATGCACAACATGGGTGGTGTGAGAAACTAGGTTGTAATCCTAACTAAAGGGTTGTAATCACCAATTGAGTAAGTAGGTAAAAATAATACTCAGATTTCATCAGTGGAATCAAATCTCGTTCCAAACTGTGATTATCAAACAGAATCTAAATGAAGCAGTTTGTTTAAATTTCTTAGGAGCCAATTGACGAATGACTAGTATAAGGAGAGGTGTTAAATATTGCGTTAAGGTGCGAGAGTATCAAAAATTTGCCCATGTCCATATGTAAAGGTAGTAAATACATTAGCCTTTGTTCCCACAACCTATTTTTCATTCGCAGACATCTGAACTCTACGAAAAAATTTTTTTTCACTCTGCTGCATTATGAAATAAAAATGAAATCATTTAAATTGCGTTTTTAGAAAAACAGAATTTTTTATTATCATTTGCAGTGAATGTCGACAACTTAATATGAAATTATTTAATATTGTGGCGTAATGGATTTATTATCACAATAAAAATTTATTCATTCTGATTTTATAGCCGCAAACAAAAGTGGTAAAGAATTTAATGACATTTTCTTAGTTACCGGTTTATATTGACAATGTTTATAATTGGAGGCCAAATGATGGTGTTATGATTAGGATAACGGTGGGCAATTTAAAGCGAGATATATCAGGGGCATCGCGACCTGACAATAGCTGACAGTTTTCTCTTTAGCAATTTGTTTTTAAAACTTAAGAGAAGTACTTTCTAAATTAGCTGGGAAAAGTTTGTAGAAATGTCGGACTATAACAAAAATTTTTTTTCGATCTTAGTCTTATAACCTTACTTTGCTTAATTTTCATTAATCCAGTTTTTTTTGAGCTAAGAGCGCGATAAGCTTATGCTATGTTCAGATATGCACTTTTATTGAGTTAATATTCGATTAATTGAATACAATATTTTGAGTGTCAGGCATAATAATATACGCAATTCAGCTTGCTCAATATTCATTTGACAGCTGGTAGACAACAACATTGATTTTATTTTGGTCACGAAAATTAGTGTTGTTTGTTAGTTTATTAGTGTTTGTTTGTTGTTGTTGACATTTGACACTTATGACAGTGTTGCATTTTAAGTTTTACTCAATATTATAAGAATTTGCGTATTTATTGCGCAATTATTAATTCAAACTTTATATGAAATATTGAGCCCAATAATGAGGTTCATTGCGATTTACGCAATAAAAGTGCCTATCTGAACACCGTATTACTGTCAGAATGCCCTATAATAGGGTTGCCAACTGTCGTTAACTGGAAATAATCTTATCTGGATTGTTCCATTGAGTATTGTAGAAACAACTGTTGGTGATTTAGTTCTACTCCTTGACATTCTAATGATATTTGGTGTTGATGTTATCTTGTCTTTAACCAAAAAATATTTTTTCATATTTCGTTTGATCGAAATGTCTACGCTAGCGTTTAATACCCCGGCGCACAGTTGATGGTATTACGCCATAAAATTTACTGTGGAACTCTGGATAACTTAACCACTCAAGAGGCAATTTCGAAAGTTTGCAAGCTGCAGGTTTTTTTCAAAAGTGAGATCATTGAAAGATTCTGCACATGCAATACGATTTGACGGTCATAAAGAGAAGTCTCTAATGGCCATGGGAAATGAGCTAACGTAGGATGAAATCTGACAAAAGGATCTGAGAAGAAAACTTTATTTAATAACCACTGAATGAACTACACGGATTGGCTTTTACAAAATTATCTTAGAATGTGATCTAAGCGTTGCATCAATGAATTTCGAGGATTTTGTGCAATTGGTTAAGAAAACCTGAAAGATTTATGATGTCCATGCTATGTATTTAGAAAGAGAAGAAAGTGCCATCTCTCTTGACCTGAAGAAGTTCTATTAAATTATCACAGAGGATTTGATTAAATTTTTTTTAATTTTTGCACGTAACAAAACGCTCAACATATTAAAAAATATTCTCATTTAATATTTTAAATATATTTTGAAATTAAAAATCCTGTTTAATTTATAACCAAACGTTAGAAATTATTTTTTATTTATTTTCGAAAATCTCATGCACTTGTATCATTAATTATGCCGTGTTGCGAATTGTTTTAATTACCACAACTGAAACATTTTGATTGACACTGTTTAAAGCAATTAAAACTTAATACAATTATTATGGTTAAATTATAAACTAAACGATATACGACCACATTAATTTAAAATAAAAATAAATGTAAACCAACCAACTCACAGAAAAAAAAACAAAAAACAAATACACCAACAGCAGTAAAAAATAAACAATATTTGTGAGTAAAAATAATGGGAAAATAAAATGAATTATTGTAGACAAATACCCTACACTAATGCTGTTAAATATAAGATACCATTGGTTAACATTTTTTAGGCTCTCAAGTTGAAAAAAATTTCTATTTCATTCAATATTAATTAAAATTGTTTTATGATTTACTGTTGGGTACAGTTGAAGATTTATTCGCCTAAGGCTAATGCAGCGTTTTGGCTTAAATTCACACCAGAGAGATCAGCAATGAATCGTTTTTTCGCTACTCATAAGCACTTATGAAATTTTGTATATAAGTGAGTCAACAATATTGAAATTTAACTTCACTACTCTGATTCATTCGTACTCATTACAACGTTGATTTATAAGTATAGGTTGCAATGAGTATCCGTACAACGTTGACATCAAGCTCATACCATTCGAAATAAGTTTGATTCATAAGCCTACTCATTTAGATTCATAACTTTAGAAAAATACTTATAATAAAATACTTATATAAATAAAAAAATACTTATATAAATGATGCGAGTCAAAATTTACAGTCTTAGTTGTTGTTGCATTTACAACAAAAGAAAAAAGACACATAAGCAGAAAAGACAAAGCAGCAAGCAGATCAAACATACAACCATTTAGTGAGTATTTTGGTGTCCATATGCGAATCATACATATTTTGTGATTCGTGTGTGTGCTCAGTTATGGAGAGTCAAAATCATCGCAACATCATACGTGTTGTTAAGTATGAATATGATGAGTACTTCAAACTTTGAATATGAGTAGAGGTTCCATGATATTAAAATAAGTATGAATGCGTATAAGTATCAGAAATTATGAGTATGATTCGGTTCTACTCATCTTTTTGAATACTCATTGCTGATCCCTGATTCACACTCATACTATGTATCCTTTAGAGGAGCAGCGTAAATTCCTATATACAATTTGAATAACTCATCCCTTTCGATTTAATTTAATTTTTTTTTGATTATCATAGCCGCCTCAATGGGTTGCCTGTGATTATAACTCATTTCAAATGAAAATATTCAAGCCACACTATAAATAGGCCTCAATATCCGTTAATTATACAGCATGTTTGTTTAGATCATATTTATTTTTAATTATAAAAACTAATAAATTAACATCGAAACTACGATTATACATACATACATACATACGTACATACATACATATTTATATTGTGTATGAACGTGCAAAATTACGAAATCACAGAAAAAAAAAACGGACATAAATATGCTGGCGTATGAAAACAAATACAATCATTTGGAAAATAAACAAAAATCTCTCTCATAAATATTTTATGAATACCTATCATATTATTTATGCAATTGCTTTAAAAGAAAAACAATGGAACAATGGAGAAATAAAAACCAATTTTTTTTCTTCTATTTGAAAACAAAATAAACAAATAACTAGAAATGCAAATAACGATTATTTGTTTTTGTTTTAATAAAAATTTAGAATAGATTTAATAGACAAAGGGAGCAGACAATGGGTGGCCGTTTAAACCTTTCTTTGCGTGATACTATTTAACCTGCAATTTCTTTGAAATCGGTGACACTGTGGTGATGTTATCACTTCAAGGGTCATTATTACAACTTGCCGTTAACTAAAGGGAGGATTTTAACGGGCAGATAAATTGTTTTGCATTATTATAAGTGGACAATATGGTAGAAGTGAGCGTTAAGCTAAAGGGAGGATCATCCTCCGGTAACTTTTAAAGTTAAGTTTATGTTTGAACTTGCCATATTATATATTATTTTCAATATGGCAACTTCAAATATAAACAAAATACTCGTATACAACAAAAAAACGACGCCTGTCGTTACCGCTGCGTTTAAAAAAAACTTGTTTAATTGAGCAGTGTTATCGACATTGCTCCGGTACTGTCATATTTTTGAAAATTTTAACTTTTTTTATCTGTAAGTTGTAATAACGAAAAAAAGTTAAACGTTACTTTACAGTTCCTTTTAGCTAAAGGTACCTTTAACTAAACCCAAGTTTAACGGCAAGTTTTAATAATGGCCCTAAGAATTGTAGCCTTATAGCGTACTTAAGTGATTTTTTATAGAAAGGATGAAAGGGTGGGTAAGAAAACACCTTTATTCTGGAATAGTTGCGATTCTTTTTTATTGAATTGTAGAGTAATCTCTATGAATTAAATATCAGTCAAATTGCCGCCACAGCTCTGATGGCAAGCAATTACTACATACAAACATACATACATAATTGGTCATTACAATCCTTGAATCAGGATTACGACTTTCTCACGGCATGCAGTTTAAAGTCGAACCCGAACGACAAATTTTTGAGAAAGTTTTTAATGCAATTTTTATTTACTCTCGGAGTTTTTGCCAGAAATCTGCTGAGAGGCAATCGCCGAAGAAATATTGTTTCATATTTCGTTTTGTTGGAGATGTCTGACTTCGGGTTTGAATCGTGGTCTCACGTCTAATAAGCTAACACACTACCGACAAGACTACGGCGACTTCAGGCTATTACTCCTTTTATGAATTTTGCCTTGAGTTTTCACAGCGTTTGAATTTGACCAATGACATGAGTTATGTTGGCTTTGAGGATCACTGTGTTAGGTTAGGTTATTCGCACACACCTGCGACTTAAGGAAACCTCGCTAACGGCGTCAATTAACAGAACCTTATAAGCCAGTTTACATCAACAGCACGTGAGATGATTATGTCCTCAAATCGTTCGACAGAATAGCCAGTATGTATGGCACACAGAGCCGTTCTATTAAAGCCAATGTCGTTCTCAAAGAAATTCGAACCGATACCGCCGGCAGACCACAATGCATATCAATCAGTGTCTCTTCTGGGATATATTGGACGCTCTAGGATGCCATATGGATTGGCATTGTTCCAAATTCGACAATTTCATTTGTTCACATAGCCATTCATTCCGAAATGTTTTGATTTTTCTACGAATATTGTGGTCAGTTTCCAACTGCTTCGGAGTCCATTCAGCGAACACAAATCGTTGTCGGTGGTCGGGCATTGTAATTTGGCAAAACATAATGTATAAATTACAACTAATTTGACAAAGTAGACGAGAGCTCTTGTTTCAACTCCTGGCTCAGACATCTCTATCAAGTAATCTAAAGACTGCCAATGAATTTAATTAAGTTTTGTTTCGGTTTTTAGTTCCAATTTACTTGTGATCTTGTAGTTGTATTACAATAATACATACATGCCAAATTGAAACGAAGGGACATCCACAAATTGAGATAAAATTATCAAAAACTTTTTATGGGTAACGAAACGAAAGTATAAAACTAAAATTATGAAAAATAATTTAAAAACCAAACGGTTTTAATAATGCCATTAAAAAGTCATATCGTAAGCTGAACAATAGTGTGATAAATTTTTAATATCCCTTAGTTTTTTTGGCTGCACAAATTATTATTCCATTAAAGAAAGTTGTTTACAAAACTACGCAATACACAATTACTTACTTAATCCTCTTTGAAATGATATCTTAAAAAATAAATACAAAAATAAAAGAGAAATATTACGTCTTTCACTGTCATTTTGTATTGTTTGAACGATGATATTCAGCGAGCCATAATGGCGATAGTGGCGCATAATGCGTTTTCATCTCCTTTTCGTTTCGTCAGTTTTCTGTATCAAAACGAATAAAATTGAAACGAAAAATAAAATTAAAATTTTATAGAAAATACTTGCCACAGTTGCCATTGTGTCAGAGTCCTCTTAGTAGCATCATCCCCTGTTGTTTAAAGTGTTATTTGTTAAGTTATTGTTGTTCTTATTGCTGTTGTCTTTATTATGGCCACAAAGCAATTTAGTGAGGAGGGGGTTTCGTTATCGTTCGTTTGTGATATTCTTTTTTTGTAATTTAAGAAATTGTATTTGGCCATAACAACAACAACACCAACAACAACAAAAGAAGAAGAAAAATACAGAAATAGTTGCAGAGAAGCAAAGAAAAGCAGGATACTGCCATTGCTAATGGTTATCATGGCTTTATGAATACGTACATACATACGTACAACAAACAACATTGACAACAACTTTTCACAATATTTTCGAAAAAGATATGAATTTCTTGTTGATAGTTTAGTTGTTGTTGTTGTAGTCGTAAATGTTACCAGAGAATTATTGCTCGTTTTGGCCACTGTTATGACTGGTTTTAGCTGGTATTCCTCAAAGTGCTAGCCAATACCACAACTGAGCTGCCGAAGGACTTTTTGTTAATTTCCTTATATTTGTCACAGCGGAAGTGACAACATTTCCTGTTGTGTGTGTATGTGTGGTATAAACAAATTGACAGCCACATGGTATTTTTATTTTATATTTTCGAAACTAAAAAAAAAGAGAAAACAAAAATAATAGTTTGGCTAGAAATCTTAAAAATGTTGAGGATAAAATTTTGTTAGAAGAGTGAAGTGTAATCACTGGATTTACATTTGATCTACATAAATTAACTTCAAAACTGAAGAAACTTTTCAAAGATCTCAACTAAAAAATTTGTGCTAAGGTTGAACATGAACCACGATTTCTTATTCAGTTCTTCCAATAGGGGCTTTCGAACATTCATCTCTCAAATTACTTACTTAAGTGGTTATCTCTTACACTACTCGCCGGAGAAATATTTTTCATATATCGATTTGATAGAGATGTCTGATCGTGAAACGATCTCTGAAACGTGGCCTCACGTCGAACAAGCCTACCTTCCTATCTACTAGACTACGGCTGTATAAAAAAACCAACCTAGTCATCGAAAAATTCTACATTTCCCCAATGTTTGTTTAATTTTTTCTTTCTGTTGAAAAATATGGCATGTGTGGTTATAAGAATAGATTTGTTTGTGATATGATTTCATACATTTCGGAGAATAGATTTGATGAGTCAGTACTTTGTGGTTTAATTCATAGGTTTTTGCTATTATTTGACATTCACTTTTTTCCATATGGCTCTCAAATTTCGTAATACATACATAATTGGTCATTACAACCCTTCAGTTAGGATTACGACCTAGCTTCTCACACCACTTATGTTGTGTGCGTTAATTTTATACATGAGTGGCGCGACCTACAGTTTAAAGTCGACTCCGAATGACAGTTTTTTTTGAGAAGCTTTTCATGGCAATTTTATTTACTCTCAGAGTTTTTGCCAGAAATCTGCTGAGAGGAAATCACCGAAGAAATACTTTTTGTATTTTGTTTTGATGTCTGACCTGGGATTCGAACTCGGGCCTTCAGTCTAATAAGCCAACACACTACCTACTAGACTACGGCGACTTAAAATCTCGTAATAGTGTGCTATCAACGGCTAACTAAACAACGAAATTTATTCAATTTTTGACAGAAGTAAACTGATTGACGTATTGACAGGAGCAGTTGTTTACTTTCAGTTAGAAGGCGAGAAATTATGAAATTTGTTGTCTTATTAAACTGCCTCTGGTTTGCTAAAGATTACTACAGACCCCGAATGGCAAACTTGTATTAGAATTGTGGATTAATTTTAAATTAGGAAATTAAACTTGAACTTGAACAACTAGTACATGTGATTTATATTTTATACTATATTACGTTCTGATTTTACCTTTTAAAACGTTTAAAATATGAGCTCGTAGATTGCAAATAAAATACAAATAAATCTGTGTTTAGTTTCAATCAAAATTCTTTATTATTTTCACAATTCTATGGGCCACTGTTCACAACTTTATGTAAACAACAACAACAATTCCTCTGTTTACATCTTTTGCATAAACAATAACAATTACTAGAGAATTGTTCGACAGATCTTTGTAACCACGATTACTCTATTTAAACACACCATGTCTTCACACAAGACTGACGGAACTTTTACTAAATCAGTTATCTGCTTTGCCTTGCCTTTTATATGGCAACGTAAACAGTCTGATGAATGTTCTTCAAGACGAATATTCGGGGTTTCGCCTTCTCAACATCTGTATAAATGTAAAAATCGTTGTTTCATTATTGTTGTTTGTGTATTTTGTTGACATTTATACTTGTAGTGTTTGTTGTTGTATTTTTGTTTACTTATTTATCATTTTTTATGCTAGAGTTTGTTTGTAACAGGTTTGTAACTTTTGGTCATAATTTTAATGTTAAACGATGTTAAAGCGAAACACCAGTATCTAGATTTTTCCATTTTCGTAACAATATACTCACATACATACATAGATAACTTTACATATTAACACCATACCATATAATTCTTTTGTTTTATGTCCATAAACGAAATGTATAAATAAACTTTTGCAGTTTTAGCGCAGTTATATCTACAGCAGTAATTAAGTTATAAATCAAAATGATGTACATTTGTTTTTGCTTCATTGTAGTAAAAAAGTGTAAGTCTTTATTAAAACATCATTCATAATCTCAAAAAAGAAAATATCTACACAAGCAATCATTGTTCATTCTTGTTTGAACACATGACAGTTACAAGTTTGATTGGCTCTTCAAACTGCAGTAGAGAGTTAGGCTAGTAGACACACAAATTCTAATCTCTAAATAATTTCATATGAAAATCATTCTGGATTACAACAACAACAACAACAACATATTACCCATGCTATTTGTCAGATATTTTCTAAAGACGAGAGAAACAAAATCAAAAAAGAGGAGATCCTTTGAATACAACATGTAATCTTTCATCATCATTGCAAATGAAATCATTTGTAAGTGCCCATCATGATGTAGTATTTTTTGAGTAAATCTGCTGCTCTACACATCATATGTATATACGGTCATGTGGGCTGTATTCGCCAATACCACTGTGGCCCATTCTACTGAAGCCACTAAATCAGTTTGTTTCAAGAGGTTTTTACGTTTTTATTTTTTTGTTTTTATTTTCATATGGATTTTGTATTTCTATGGCAATATTAGCAATGATGAGAGGAATGAAATGCAATAGCAATTCAATATTAAATTCATATCTAAAGACAACAACAATGATTGTGTGTGTCTCTATTTAATCAATAGAGAGAGAGAGAGAATGAAAAACAAAGACAGAGTTAAATGTAATTTTCTACTATGTATAAATAGCGCAGTGCATGTACAATTACTTTCAATATAATTGCCAGGACACTCGGTACTCTAGACACATTAAATGCACAAGCCTGGGTGGCATTTTATTTTCAAAGAAATTTTTTTAATTTTTTCAATAAAGTCCACATTGATAATGATTAAAAGCCAATATTAAACATAAATTGTAAAGAAAAATGTATTATGAACCATTTTTTATTATAAAAAAAAAAAAATTAAAAACTTATAAAGCAACAGCAATATGGCATATTGAGAACATGAACGCGAATGACAATGGCAATGGCAATGGTATTGGCAATAATAATAAATGTTATGCTGCAATGGATAATTCTTTCGTTATTAAATATGAATTCTTTCTTTAATGTTGCAACATAATGATGAAAATAATGACGATAATCATGTATTGCCATCACAATAACTATCACGATAATTATTTTGATTTAATCAATGGACCGCATGCAGATACATACATACATACATATGTACATATACATATATGTAGACTTTATATTGAATTTTTATTTCAAACTGTATTTAAGACGGTATTATCATTAACCGTTTAATGGCCACATATAAGCTCAGAGTTCTTAAGTATTGTAGAAGGCCTTATGTGGGATATCAATTTGTGGAAAAGTTTAGGTTTAAGCGTATCAGAGAGAACGATGCCGATCATGATAAGAGATGGTATTAAAATTACTTCGTCTGAAGCGTTGCTTAACATACTTAACTTTCAACCACGCGACATGTGGGCGAAACAAATGTCTGTGATTGCGGCAATGAGACTAAGCGCTACAAGAGTATGGAAGCATAGGAATTATGGTAAAATTTATGGTGTGAACATTTTTGGGTATAGTTGATATCTATATACGTATACGTATCGACCACACGGCTCCTGAACTTGCTTCTGATCCTAGTTTGATAACGAGAACTACTGAATAGATCCTATGATGATATGATGATAATGGTTTATTCAAGTATTCTCTGGCGAATCCAGAAATCCTTTCAAAAAGCTGAATTTTACAGTGTCCTTTGCATTACCCGATTATTGTCGTACTCTTTAGACTGAAACAATGGCTGCCTCTGCACGAATCTGATATCGAGGTGTAACGAATTGTGATGTACGCATCGTTACTTAGAAAGTGTGAAAACTACATCTATGATTGTAAAAGAATGATGGGTGTCGCTTAAGGATCTAGCGAAACTTGCGACGGTTATCCTAATACGAGTAAATTGACGAGTGGATACTGAAGATAACAACAGACATCTCGCACAAAACGAAATATATTCTTTCAGCAGACTTCTGGTAAAAACTCTCAGAGTAAAATAAAATTGCCATGAAATGTCTCTAAAATCTGTCGCTCGAAAACGACACTCATGCTTCTAACTAATACACACAACATGGGTGGTGTTAGAAGCTATGTTTTGAACCTGTCTGAAGGAATGCAGTGAACACTTAAGTCAGTACGTCATCTTGATTTTCATTAAGCAAATTCTTCAAACAACACAGGTGATTACTCAATTGCAGCTGGTTCTATAATGATAGGGTTGCCATCTATCACTACCTTAAAAAAGCAATGCCTTGCGTGAAAACATATTTGAGTTTCTTTATTAGGTGCACTGGAGAGTAACATTGTTCATTGAGTCTTACACTCTACTGTATGTATGACAAATGGTTTTAGACAAACGTCTGTTTGTATAAAAAAAATTAAAAAATTTAGTTTGTGTTTTCCATACAGTTTTAGACGAACATCCGTTTGTGGAAAAAAAAATACAACTAAAATTAAGTGTTTTTCACTCAAACGTTCGTCTGAGACGATTCGCCTTACAGAAACAGGTCCTTATTTTGTTTTAAGAGGTAATGCTACCTAACTTTATTATGTACACAATGCAGCAATATCCGTTAAAAAAAAAAAAAGAATTTAACCCAAATTCACCAAGTGAAATTGTATGTTATGGATGTAGACCATGGTGACAATTTATTGTCTAAGCCAATGAATACTAACTACCAGAAGCTTACGATTATAAACAATATTATTTATCATTACAGTCGAAAATGTTTGACTTTCAAAGGGTTAAGTCATTATAAATCAATTTTTAATTAAGAATTATTATAATACTACGGCACAAAAGCATGAGCTGTTTGTCACATTCACCAGAAAAAAAATTTATATTTGATAGTTAAAGGCCTATTTTTATAAAATTTATAAGGAATTGAAAGGAAATTAATAAATTAATGTCAGTATCAACATAACACTAATTGACTATCATTATTACCCAGATAATTGTCAGGAACCTCAGTATCTGCTCTTATTTAAATTTGCCTGAGTATGTTTGTAAGTCAATATTTGTTTATGTATTGTATTGTAAAACAATATGAAATTGTAATAAAAGCTTAAACACATAAAGTTTACATGACTTATAATTAAACAGAAACTATACAAAAGAATTAAAAATGTTTGAAATGAAAATGCAGAAGCCGAAATTATACAAGTGAATGAATATCAAAGTTGGGGGCCCATACTACATGATATTGCGATAAGATAATGAATACAAGACACAACATTTAAAAGGCAGATTTGAAAACTTTTGTTTTTTCACTCAATTGTAAAGGTAACAATAATAAAATCGATTACAACAACACACTCAATAGCTATGCAATTGAAAATTGTTTTTTTTTTTTTTTTTTTTTTTTTTTTGGTGAAACCAGCACTCAGGGGATGGCCCCTACTCATGCAGTGCATTGTGCAGGTTTGTGGGAAAAATGGGTTATAGGAAGGTGGAAGAGAGGGAGTAGTGTTTGTGGACATCTCAAGAAGGAAACGAGTTATTGCTAGGTGACTATAAAATGGCCAGTGCTATACCTTTACCATTAGACAGTCTACAGCAGTCTACCTTCTTCTATTCTATTACGAGTCTTGAACGAGCTGTTCCCAATATTTAATCCAGTAATCCAGTGGCGGGCCGACCGAGCTTATCAGTGAAAGTCCGAACATACAATGGTTCTCTTGTCGAATTCAAGTAGTCCTTTGCTTTTCCTGCTGTCAACTAATGAACACAGCAGTTTTGAAAATCAGCAACCACGTATGTTGGACCACCTACGGATTGTTGAATTCTATGCTGCTTTTTCCAATTTAAAAAACTACTCTTGTAGGGGTGCATACAAGGCACATCTAATAGGTAACCTTAAGTGTACAACAAGTACAACAATGCAAAAACAACAGGCATTTTGTTTTTGTTAAAGAGTACGCGGTATGTCAAAAAAATTAACCCTCAAACCTCCATAGGAAATTAATAAAAGCAATTAAAAAAACTAAATACATTTTATATATTGAAATTTCTTTTGATTTTTATGTCATGCTTAATTACGCAATAGTGGGGCACCTATAAATTAAAAAAAAAATTATTCCATGCAGTCAATAACATTTCCACTTTATCTAAAGAACATGTTTTTATATGGCCATTGATAAAAATGGCAGATTCTAACGTTATTTGTTATTGGTCATAGTTTTGGCACTTAGTTGGAGAGACCGAAATCTTTTTTTGGGTTATTCATCAGCCTCGTCTAAATAAATATAAATATAGTAAATCTAGGTTGTAGTTTAAAAGATATGTGGATTTAGTGTTAAAGGCTTAAATATTATTAATCATCTTGCAAAAATTTTAATAAAATTGGCTTTGAAATAGTAATCCTGAAGAATTTCTAGAGTGCGTATCGTTAAGGATACATCCGGTACATATGAGGGTTTATAAATGCGAAAAAACAACAAAATTTTGACATTTAAAAACGCGTCAGCTGTTGACATAAGTTTACCTATTGGATATGCCTTGGGTGCATATATCGCCTCTATTGTCTTTTCCTCAGACATCTCAGATTTCTTCCATGCCAGTTCATCCCCTTTTTCATGTCCTACTTTGCCACAGTGGAACTCAGTAGAGGCGGGTGTTGTGTCGGCGTATACGGTGTAGAAAGTCTATATAATTACTGACACTCTTTGATTTGATGAGATGGGATCCCAGCGCTTTCATTGTCTTTTACTGACCGTTCACACAAGTGATCAAGTTCGAAGTAGGTAGGTTCCTGGTTTCAATCAAACGTGCAGCAAGTTCAAAAGCAAATATATCCGCCTGAAATACGGTGGCCTGTTTAGGTAACCTGTATGATGCGCTTAGTGCCAGCTAATCGCAATAGACCCATGATCCATTTAGTTTTTTGGGCATTGGTGAAGATATTTATATCACCGTCACCTATGACTGCTTCAACAATCTATTTTTCCCGCGTAGGAGTGTGAGTTTTGTATTCTCGTGCGTTTCTAGTATCAAGTTGTCGCATCTAAAACTCGGGTGATTCGGTTCTACTTCATGCAATATTGAAGAGTGAGCTACCGTACTTGGTCTAAACATATCTGAGAACTTAAGCCTCAATGCAGTTCTAGCAGCCATGTTTTGGTGGAAAATGCCTGATCATTGTAGGCACAAGATGATTCCGAGGCTAGCCAATTGCGTGCACTGCAAACCAAACGTGATGCTCATGCCAGTCTAAGAAGGACTTAAGCATTGTAAGAATTTATTACTGCCTAGTTTACTATACGTTTCACCAGGGAAGGAAATCAGAAAAGACCAAATTTTAGAAGAATATTCTTAAAGGTGAGTAGACTTGAAATTACCGGCGTATTTATGAAGCCAAAGAATATGACCGATTAAAGTAAATTCCGAAAATTTTTAGGACGAAGACGTTTGAAAAGGTGTTCAATGCCTAAAATAAGACAAAAGATTTATGTTCAAATGCCAAAGATTTTAAAGAATTCAAATAGAATCTGTTCTCAAATAGATTTTTAAGGTTGACAATATGATTCTGATGATGCCACTGTCTCAGAAGAGCTGCAATACATTAGAGAACAGCATTAAAGCTGTAGAAGATGAACAGTGTTGGTTTACTAGATGACGTGTAGAAAAAAAAATGTGAAAATAATTTCTTAACTTGAACATCCTCTCAGTAGTTTTCGGGCAATAACTGTAAGCGAAATAAAACTTTATGAAAAAGTATCTCAAAACATTCTCTTGCTTGGAATAAATGCTAAACTGTAAGCCACCCATGGATAAAAATAAAACATATACAATCTGGGTAATATGAGAAGCCGTAATGACCAATAATAATGTCTGTGGTGTATTCCATGGGAAAAATGCCGAATTAGACTTCGTCACCAAAAGCTCCTTGACTGACTGTTTTCATTAATGTATTCCAATAGTTTTTCAGTTGATAAGAAAGAACTTTACTGTTATGTGCAAAACATCTTTGATTGCCATCCGCCAAATTGACTGCTGGCATTATCAGTTTCTTTTCTCATTTGGCGGTATAACCTCATATGTTTATTTATAATTTTCTTCACTTTTTAATACGCTGGGCCATCTTTGGAGATCTTAAATAAACAACTCTGTACGCAAAGTACTTCTACCATGCGTCGTTTTTATTTGAGATGCTCTTATGAGCATTTCATCTAATTTTTTCTAAATTATTTGTCTATTTTACCTTTCTAGAGAAATTTTTTATGTTGTAAACATGTCCAAAGTAAGCAAGTTGAAGTAAACCCATATTAAGCTAGCAAGTCTGAAGTGATACTTATAAAAGACCCTTATAAAGACCCTTTTCTGTTCAGATAGAAAGTTAATCATTTGCATGGTACTTGTAATATATTAATACAGACGTACAATTTCTAAACTAGTACTCTCAAGTATTGTCAAGGCATTGTCTTCTTCAATGTTAATAATTTTTGAATACGAGTGTGCAAGGCATATCCAATAGGTAATCGCATGTCAACAGCTGACGCCTTTTTGAATGTCAAAATTTTGTTGTTTTTTTGTGTGTTTTGTTTCGATAATCATTTTCGTATTTATAAACCCTCATATGTACCGGATGTATCCTTAACGATACGCACTCTAGAAATTCTTCAGGATTACTATTTCAAAGCCAATTTTATTAAACTTTTTGCAAGATGATTAATAATATTTAAGTCTTTAACACTAAATACATATATCTTTTAAACTACAACCTAGATTTACTATATTTATATTTACTTAGACGAGAGTGATGAATTACCCAAAAAAGATTTCGGTATCTCCAACTAGGTGCATAAACTATGACCGATAACAAATAACGTTTGCATCTGCCATTTTTCTCGATGGCCATATAACAACATGTTCTTTACATAAAGTGGAAATGTTATCGACTGCATGGAATATTTTTTTTTTTAATTTATAGGTGCCCCACTATTACGTAATTAAGCATGACATAAAAATCAAAAGAAATTTCAATATATAAAATTTATTTAGTTTTTTTAATTGCTTTTATTAATTTCCTATGGAGGTTTGAGGGTTAATTTTTTTGACATTCCGCCGGCACTTTAACAAAAACAAAATGCCTGTTGTTTTTGCATTGTTGTACTTGTTGTACAGATGCGACTACCTATTGGATATGCCTTACGAGTGTGTTTCCAATTGAACGATTTAAATAATTTTCATTATTTCAACTTCAATTCGTTTTTTTTCTGTTATATTTTCAATGGGGATAAGAAATAGAGAAATAGAGAAAAAAGGAATTGACAATTTCGTTATTTATGGCAGTTTTCTAAATTGTTCTTATCTTTAGCCAAACTTGACATTTTGTACCAAATTTTTTCTGTGTTTTTTTTCTTCTGTGGCCTATGTATGTCAACATGCTCTAAACATTGCCAGAATATTTGTTTTTTTGCATCATTCGTTTTTTTTATTTTCATATTTCTTTATTTGCTTTTGTATCCTTAATTTAATAGAGACTTAATGTTTGCCAACAAACAGATTATTGAAGATAAGTAATGTGTTTGTGTGTGTACGAGTGCGTTTAAGTGTCCGACAATAATTTTGATTTGTTCCCAAAATCCAATGCTTTACGATGTGCTAAATGATGTGGAAAGTGAACTGATAGCCACCATTAGGAAGACTCATTCACTTCACTTTTATTGTCTCTTAATCGAATTTAAATAGAAAAACAAAAGAGAGTATCCTTGTTGATAAGGACAAAATGTTACATGTTCAAGATTTATAAACATCCTGTTGAGATTTAATTCTCTCGTAATTTGACCAGAACATTAGAAAGGCGATCATTTTTGTTTTTTTTTTTTGTGGTTTTTTCAATTCAAAATCCTTAGATTAATAGTCCCGAGTAAATGTTGTTGGTATTCCCTTTAAAGTTTTATAATTAAAATCATATCGTTTGGTTGTTTTGGAAAACATATTTCTTTTTTTGTTTTTTGTTGTTCTATTTAACATTTTAATTCCTGCCAAGGAGAAAAAAGGGAATTATGTTCTTTACTTTTCTACTGGAAACACTCAAAAGCATAAAAGTTCTTTGACTTGTTGTTCTGGCATGGGAATGAAGGAAGTACGAAGCGCTGCAGGATACATTTTAGGGGTTTCATGTAGCGGAAAAAAGTTGTTTACACTGGTGAAGTGTTGGATTTATAAGAACTATAGGTGGAGTACATAAATTGGAACGAAAGACAACGTTTATTCGAGTATTTTAAGTTGAAATCCTTAGAAATTAATTATAATACGAAGAAGAACGAAGATCTCGATTAGAGAGATCAAGTTCTTTCTATTTTGTAAATAATATTACGAGGACAATATCGAAATTTGCTGATCAATATTTCCCAAAAAATTTCTTTTAATTTGATACGCTTTCACTAACGATATTATTACGAAAATAGAAAAATTCAGATACTGGTGTTTTGCTTTTACATCGCTTAACATTAAAATTATAAACAAAAGCTACCAAAACAAAACAATGCAGTAAACAAAGATGTTTACAAATTAATGTACTGCTTAATATCTATAACAAGAAATGCCAGCATAAAAACATGGTAAACAAGTAAACAAAAATACAACAACAAACACTACAAGAATAAATGTAAAAAAAAACAAACAACAATAATGAAACAACGATGTTTACATTTATAGAGATTTCGAGAAGGCGAAGCAACGAACATTCGCCTTCAAGAACATTCTTCAGACTATTTACCCTGCCATATAAAAGGCAAGGCAAAGGAGGCGGGTGAGTTAGTGAAGTTCACTCAGTCTTGTGTGAAGACGCGGAGTTTTTGAAGAGAGTAATCGTGGTTTGAAGATATCCGTTACAAAGATCTGTTGAATAATTGTATGGTAATTGTTGTTGTTTATGCAAAGGGTATAAACAGAGGAATAACAAAAAAAGGCAATTGTTGTTGTTTACATAAGGTTGTTACCAGTGGCCTACAGAATTGTGCGAATAATAAAGAATTTTAATTAAAACTAAAAACAAATTTATTTTTATTTTATTTGTAATCTACGAGCTCATATTTTAAACGTTTTTGAAAGGTAAAAACGTAACAATATTTAATCCATCGAAACTCTGCTTACATTAGGAATTGTCTGGCAGGTTAAAGACTATATGGCCGAAACGCTACTGAAACTATCTTGTAAAGTTTGAAAATTCCAAAAAGAAATAATAACCCGAGGAAGCTAAAGATGATGAAACTAGAAAGCGTCTTCTGTTCGTCTATTCGACAAAACTACAGACGAAATCACTTTCTTTGTGGGCACCGCGTATATTAGGGCTTTCAGCAGAAATTTTCCAGCTTTGTCAGTTGATATTGGACTTCTTGTTAAAGCTACATCCGTCAAATTATACAGTCGATTTTGCTAAATCTCAAATTTTGATGTATTGCCGCCGTAGTCTAGTAGGTAGTGGGTTGGTTTATTAGACGTTAGGTCTCGGTTCAAACCCCAGATCAGACATCAAAACGAAAATATAAAAAAATAATTCTTCCGCGACTTACTATCTGCAGATTTCTGATATAAACTCTGAGAGTAAATGAAAATTGCAATGAAAAGTTTCCCAAAAATCTGTCCTTCGGAATCGGCTTTAAAACTCTAGGTCCCGCAACTCATGCATAAAATGAACACACTCAATATCAGTGATGCGAGAAACTAGGTCATAATCCTCACTAAAGGGTTGTAATTATGTTATTTATGTATGTTTTGCCAAATCACCTTGGACGACATACACAACTAAGTGTGTTTGCTGAATGGGCTCTGAAGCAGTTGGCGACAGGCCCTAATTTGCATCGTCTTCAGCTGAAAGGCCCATTTCTGGATGAGTAGGCACGTGAAAAAATAATTGGGATGATACCAATCCAGAAAAAAGTCACTGTTTGATATGCAATTTAGGCTGGCGGTGGCATCGGTGCATATTTCTTTAGGAACGATGTTGGTCAGGCACTCACTGTCAACGGCGAGAGCTATAGATTAATGATTACTAATTTCTTTTGATTTGAATTGGATGATCCGACTGATATGTGACATGTCATGTTTCACCAGAACGGCGCTGCGTGCTACAAAGCTCATGGCACATTGGTTATTTGAAGACATGGTCGTCTTACGTGGAGAAGATGTGAGCTGACCAACTAAATCGATCTATTTGACCTCGTTAGACATTTTCTTGTGGGGATTTCTTAAGTCGTAAGTGTATGCGAATGACTCAAAAACCACAACTGTCCTTTAAGTTAACATAATCCATGGCCATCGGTGTAATTCAGTCTGATTTATGCGTTAGAGTCATTGATATTTGAACGTCCTTCAAGAGAAGCCAGGGTGTGGACGATGTAGTATTGCCATCAATAGGTTTTTAAAAAGTTCATAATCTATGGTTTTTCCTCAACAGAAATGAGATTTACCACCCATTTGTCAAATCAATTCGCATTTTTATACGCTTCTCTTTAAACATAAATATTCAGTGACTGTGAGAACCCTAACAATTATTTACCAGACCAGACAAAGTAATATTTCAATTTCCTGATTGCAAAATAAATATTTGTTACAACTTCAGTTTGTATTGTAAAGAAAAAGAGGAAAAAAAAAGGAAATACAAACATACATACAAACGTACATATATGCATACATATGTACATCCATACATACATATTGTATCTGTAAAGGATACATAAAATTTATGTGAGCGTATGATTATGCCTCTGATGTAAATAAATAATTCTTCACAAAAAATTGTCACAAACACAAATAAAAAGTTTTTTTTGTTGTTTCTTTCCGCTATTTTGAACAAAACAGAATGAAAACCTTTCCTTTATTGTTTCCCTAAATACATGAATGTCTTCATATTTAAGGAAGAAGAAATTTAGGCGTTATTTTCTGAAAATATCGAGTTATTGTTGTATACACGACTTTTGATAATTGAAAACAAAAGAGAAAAAAAAAAAAATTAAGAGAAAAAATATTTGGAAACATACAGGCTGAAAAGAATTCCTTAAAATAAACAGGGTTATACAATTTCTGCTTTCAAAAGTCAATTTAAATAAGACACATATTAAGTTGTGATTACGAAAAAATCTTCATTTTATTATAATGCTTAGATCCTGCCATTATGTGCGTAATACAATGTCATTTAAAGGACAACCTCTGAATTGGTTCTGCAATCGATTCTTTTGAGTTAGTTTTCGATCACTTGTTCGTTGATTTCGAGCAGTATCTTGGCAGTAACTTGACGAATGTCGGTTTTCAAATGTTTCAACGTGAGGGGATAGTTCACTTAAACACGTTCTTTGTTGTAGTCGTATAAAAAATATAATAGCTTGAAATTTTATGATTTTGGTGGCCAATTGACGCCGCCAAAACATGAAAATATTCTGTTTGGAAACTTCTCAACTCAGAATTCGATTGTATGTAGGTCTCGTGAAGCTGTCTTGTTGAAACCCCATACCACCTAGTTTATCATATGGCTATACGGCTCTAAATGAAATGATTTTTCTGTTGGCTGATTTCATTAAAAATATGGCATACTGATGCCTTCCAACCTTAATTCACACGAAAAGGTAAATTCTTACGAATGTTATGGCTTTTTCACAAACTCTTTTCGGTTCCACGGGAACCGTGTGGTACAGTTTTGCTTGTGGACGCTATCACCGATTTATATATAAGCTTTATGGGTAAAAAATTGCTTCGAATTTTAGTAATTATATGGATTGTAGTACAAATCGAAATGAAAAATACGTCGTAATGTTCTGTTAGATAGTTCCAGTTACTGAGAACGCCTGGAAGTCAATAGAAACAGACGCCATACCATAAATCACTTTTTTTTGGTACACTCCTACTACATTGCACAAAACCTTTTCAGACGAAGTGCTTTCCTATCTCATCTGGTATTGAAAGGCTTCAAATGCTGATCTCGTGTCACTTTCTTACTCACTTAATGGGCCATTAAAAACCTCATTAATGGATTTCGACCAGCCTTAACACATCTTTTCAGGCGCCTCTGTTTCTTGTGCGCCTACGCCAGTTGGTCACATCAATCGATGGCAGGGCTTCCTCGATTTGGTGATTCCAACGTAAACAAATTCGTCCTATCCGACAACTTCCGTAAAAACCTCGGCATCAAATATTCGTTTCGCCGGAGCATCCTTCTCCATTCGAACGATATAGCCGAGTCTGCGCAATCGCTGGATGTTAATACGCTGCACAATGTCTATGTCGTTGAGGAGGTCATTCAGCTCATTGTTGGATCGGATACGAAAATGATCTCGTGTCAGTTCTAATCATTCAACATCTTCCTATAGTCTTTGCAACAATACAGCATAAAGACTTACCCTTAAGTGCTCTTGTCAGTATTGGAGTACCAAAGCCATAAAGCTACCCTAAGAGCCATTGCGTAGGTCTGGTGTAAATAACGACTTGTTCGTGTTTGTAAGAAGTGTAAAACGACCTTGAGACTAGATCGCATTCGACTATGCTGGGTTCCGGGATATGGCGGTTTATTTGGGAACAATCTTTAATACAGTCTTGAGGTGTTGTATTGAAGCAGCCACATCGACAAGGAACAGGCACAAACTACTGGGGTTTTTGCCTGTTCGTGTGTATATGGGAATGAGATGACGGATATTCTCACTAGGTTAAGTTCACTCTCTGAGGATGCTTTAATATTTGGTTCTTGTTGTGATTCTCAGGGAGAAAGAGGAGAAGCCTTGGGCGGATAGGAGTTCTGTGGTCTGTTATAGATATTGCTGGAACTGATTTGCTGTTGGATTTGGATGAGACCAACGTGAGGTAGCTTACTGGGTGTCTTAAAGCGTAGTGTGAGGTTAAATTGCTGACAAGGTTCTGGGACAGATCATACGCGGACTATAGCAAGGCTATGTTGTAACTGACACCTCCTCGGCATTTGTCCAACCCTTAGTAATATGATGTTCTTTGAGGGTTTAGATGCTCTGCCGACAGCAGACATTAAGGCTCACCAGAGATTTACATATAAATGGATTAAGATTGTTGACAGTTGCTAGAACATCAAGGCGGTGGTCGCCTTACCTGCACACACGACTTTTGATACTGAATTGGAGACAAACAACGTTGAGTTGAGTTTATGATGGTTTTGAATGTAAATCAAAGACCTGAGTGTCTACAATCACAAGTAATTTACCAGAAGTAAAACTCCCAGATCAGACACCTCCAACAAAAAACGAAATATGACAGCATATTTCTTCGGGGACTTTCTCTCAGAAGATTTCTGGCAAGAACTCTCAGAGTAAATAAAATTCCTATAAAAAGTTGCTCAAAACACTGTCGTTCGGAGTCGACTTTAAAACTGTAGGTCCCGTCGCTCATGTAAAAAATTACCACACACAACATAAGTGGTGTGTGAAGCTAGGTTGTATTGTACTGGTTGGTTGTACTGTCCGAAGGGTAGTAATGGCGAATTATGTTTGTATGTATAAATCTCTGCTATATTTCATATATTTTGATTACAAAAATAAAAAGAAATCTTTAAGAACAGTTGTCATGCACATAAAAATAAAATTGAAAAGCAATAATTTTATAAGTAACTTTTTTTTATATTCTGACTTACGTCAACTTTGCTTGAGATAGGCCAAACTAAGATACCTTAACCTCAAATCGTATTTTGTTGAATAACCGAAATAAATTCGAAGAAAACTAAGAACACTTATGACATACGCAATCGTATACAAAGGGATTACCGTAAAATTTACCGTTTAAATGATAAAATAATGCACATGAAAAAGTTGAGTTGAGTTGGATTTGTCCTTTCCTTCATAATCATCTTTATTTAGTAGTTGCCGTTGCTGTTGTTGTTGGCATTTTAGTTCTATTTCCAGTTCGTTTGTCTGTGTGTATGTCTGTTTAATCTCGAAAAGCTTATCCTTCGTTGACTTAATGCTTTGACTTCTTAAAACAAACAAAATGTCATGAAAAAAGAAAAAAACGGAAATACGGAAAAACGAAAAATATATAACGCGTATGGATGTGTCTATATATGTACATATGTACGTTTGTATGTGTAAAATTATTTTGTTTTTTTTTTGTATATTAAATAAGAGATTTTATTTTTTTACTTTCTTTAGATTTTCTTTTCCACTGAAGTTGTTTTTCTATGATCTTGTAGTTGTAATTCTGTTTCTGCTCTTTTATAACTACTTGTGAGGGATTATCCTTACAAATACTCATAAACTAAGTTTATGTACGAGGTTGTATTGAAATTTTTTAAATGAAAAGAATATGTTCGTTCATGCAAGTCTTGGTGTGGTCAAGTAGGTGTCAAAGAGAAAGCGTAAGCTCTTCATTATTTTTTTTTTTTTTTTTTGGTGAAACCAGCACTTAGGGGATGGCCCCTACTCATGCAGTGCATTGTGCAGGTTTTTAGGAAAATGGGTTATAGGAAGGTGGAAGAGAGGGAGTAGTGTTTGTGGACAGCTCAAGATTGCGAACGGCAAGGAAACGAGTTGCTGCTAGGTGACTATAAAATGGCCAGTGCTATACCTTCACCATTAGACAGCCTACAGCAATCGTCCCCAAGAAGACCGCACCCTTCAGTCCTAGCTTCTCACACTACTCATGTTGTGTGTGTTAATTTTATACATGAGTGGCGGGACCTACAGTGTGTATGTTGGGCTATTGGACAAAACATGATTCTGTGTCCGTGGGTTTTATTGACTTCTAGGCGTTCTCAGTAACTGGGGGCTATCTAACTGGACCTTACGACGTATTTTTCATTTAGATTTGTACCACAATCCATATAATGTCCGACTTAGTTTACTATAATAGGCGAATAAAATTCGAACCAACTTTTTTAACCCATAAAGCTTATAAATATATACATAACTCGGTGATTGCGTCCACAAGCAAAATTATACCATGCGGGGCTCATGGAACCGAAAAGAGTTTGTGAAAGAGCCATAGCATTCTTAAAAATTTGTAGTTTGGTATGAATTAAGGTCGAGAGATGTTAGTGAGCCATATTTTTAATAAAATCAACTGAAAGAAAAATCATTTCATTTAGAGCCGTATAGCCGTATGATAAAATACTTGTTTTGGCCTATAATTAAAGATTTTACTCGATGGTAAAGGTTTCAACAAGACAGCGTCACGAGCCCTACAACCGAGTTAAAAAGCTAAGGAATCCTAGGTGTTGGGGTGATAAATTAATTCTACCTGGAAAAAATGGTCACTCTTTAAGCCGATGGAATGAGCGTATAAAACAAAAATGGTTGTATAGGCTCAATCGAACAAAAATCCCATTTTAGAATCAAATGCAATAAAAGAGAAAAATAAAACAAAAGAGAATTAGGATTTTGAACTATAATTAATTTTATTGAAAGAAATCGCAATATTACCTTATCGAACAAGAGTTGAATCAAGAAGGAGGTTTTTTGAAAAAGCCGAAAAACGGAAGCAATATTAGGACGTTTTAGAACCAGTTGACGGTTGCATTCAGTAAAAATGACATAAGCTTTTCACAATTTTCAGCTTTTATTTATAAGAGAAACTTGTGATACCGAATAGTTTAAAATGCACTGGTATTTAATGCCAAGGGTTAAGTTTGGCATTAACACTAGGAAAACCGCCATATCTAGAAAAGGGAATAACTATGTCGGTGACTCAGTTGACTCGTGCCAAATTTAATTGCAATGTTTATGCAAATGTTTCTAATGATATGACCGAACCACGATTCTACAAATCAGTGCAGCTGATGTACAGTGAGCATCAAAAGAAACTGCACATTAAAAAAAAAATATGCATTAAAAATTAACGTTATTTTAATTTAAAACTTCTTTCATTACCATTTGAAACAAAAAAATGACAAAAAATTTCGAAATATTGTCAAATTTTTTCGGGCACTCTCCGTAAGTGGTAAAAGTTGAGTTTGTTGATTGTTAGAATTTTATTCTTAGTGTACAGTTTCTTTTGATGCTTACTGTAGGTGTTGAGTAACAGCGTTCAATATTGCTCAGACTCCACTCAAGAGTTCCGTTATGTTTTACACAGGCATTGAATTTTCTAACTTTCGTACGTTCGCCGTAGTCTAGTAGGTAGTGTGTTGTGTGTGGTCAGACATCAAAATGAAATATGAGAAAAATATTTCTACAGCGATTTCCTCTCAGCAGATTTTTGGCAAAAACTCTGAGAGAAAAATAAAATTGCCATGAAAAGTTGCTCAAAAATCTGTCGTTCGGTGTCGACGTTAAACTGTAGGTCCCGCCACTCATGTATAAAATTAACGCACACAATATGAGTGGTGTGAGAAGCTAGGCCGTAATCCTGACTGAAGGGTTATAATGGCCAATTATGTATGTATGCATGAATGTATGTCGTACCTTCTCATCATAATTTTATAAATCTGGCGTACAAATAACAAATTTATCAAATATCCCTGGCACATGTCCAAAAAGGTGAACTTTTCTTCCTTTACCACTTCCTTATCACTCAGCCTTCCTTTATAAATTATAAAAAGTAAGAAAAGAAAACAAAACAAAAACATCACTGTAACGTATGTATAAACGAAGTAAATGAAGAAATGCCATTCATTCGTATAACTAGTAAAACAAAAACTACCATAACCATGCTTGAAATGTTACGAGAGCTTTAATCCTGTGTCTTTGCAAATGTTCTGCTAAATGGTGAAGTCACATGTAATGAAGGAAAATAATGCAACAGAAATAGAAAATTTCTTTCCTTTTCGCTCACCTTCACTCGACTGCCTTCAGCCAAAGCGATTAAAGCATCTGAATAAACGTTAGTGTTTGCAGAGAAGAACATTTCTTGTGTTAAGGAATAGTGTGTGTAGTTGAAGGAATAGAGCGGAAAAATACATGACATGTCAAATGTCAAATAAAATTTTATTTTTCAGCACAGTTTTTATAAACAAATTGTCGAATTTTTTTATGTCAATGGGATATACATATACTATCGTCATTAGGTTCTATTTTTAAGAGGAATTATTTATCGGGTGTAGGACCCTAGAAATCCTAACACTGCTAACGATGAGCTCGCATAGAGCTCATTACAGCTAAGCTGTGCATGTCACCCAAATTGTGAGTGCTAATTGATTCCAAAAGAGATGGGGCCTACAGTTAAACATCGACTTTGAAATGTTAATTTAAGGGTTGGGGTCTTAACGTGGTAATCTTGTCTAGGAGGTTTATGCTTTACACCTAGACTAAGGCGACACTCCTCACAATGGGCCCTGAGTGTGGCATAAGTGTGTTCACTCATACTTTTTGAGTGGACAGTCCCTTCTACCTAAGCCAACTCTCCTTAGAACTTATAAGTCATTTATTTGTGTGAAAGTCTTCTGTTTCAAAGAAAATTCAATGATTTAAAGGCCTAGAAGGAAGCGAAATGGCGGACGAACTGGTATGATAGGGATCGGAAATGTCTGAGGAGTAAACGCTAGAGAGCATATATGCGCCTCTACAAGAATACTTTTCCAATTTGAAAAAAGCAGCATAGAATTTAACAAACCGTAGGTGATCGAACATACATGGTTGCCGAATTTCAAAAATGCTGTGTCCAGCAGTGGACAGCATGAAAACCAAGCAACTACTTGAGTGCGACAAGAGAAAAATTCGCAATCTAATAGGAATTCTAACGGGACATTACGTATTGACAGTTTTACTGACAAGCTCGTTCTGTCCCACCGCAATTGCGGTATGAAATATTGAAGACTTAGCTCGATCAAGACTTGTAATAGAAGAGAAGCTAAACTTGCAACAATTTTTCAATTGTATGGCTATGGGGTTGATAAAATTAAACCTTTTAAAAAGTAATCGAAAGTTATCGATAACTAAGATAACTTTACAATTGAGTTATTACGAGAAGAAGCAAATACTGTCTTGCTGTAGAAGCTGCCGCGATGCGAAGGAAATGGAATTGGTACAACACCTTATATGCGAGTGCCCTGCACTTCAGGACAGACGTCAACGGTTTCTGGGTGACAGAACATTTTAAGATCTGGGCATGGCGGCGAACGTGCCACTAAGGGAACTGGTCGGTTTCATCCGGAGCAAAAGGATCATGACAAGGGGGCTTTTCATACACTGGGTAACACAAGGGTCCATATGGCCTACAGAGTTAACTTGCCTGTGAATGGAAAGCTACCCGATAACCTAACCTAAACCTAGTGACTACTAATCTAATAGTAGGTACTCCATGAGTTTAATGGTTTGCTACTCATTTCATTTCACTTCACAAACGACAATTATTTTATTTCAATCCAAATCGAACCATAACAACCATTTTAACTGCAATTGTTCTTTCCTTGACCTAATGTTTGTTTTGTGAACTTTTTTCTTGATTTATTACAGTTGAATTCAATTTACAAAAATAATTTTTTTAATTTATTTTATTTCTCGTATTTTATTGTTTGTGGCTTAAATTATTGTTTTTTTTTTTGTTTTTACTGATAAAATAGTTGTGTGGTGCTCTTTTTGAACTTTTAATTCTCATGGAAACATTTTTCAACAAATTTTTAGAATCTTTATTAGCCAAAAGAAGCAATGAACTGTTCGAAGCCACATTAGAAAAATAAAGAAAGCAAAGTAATGCTTGTAAAGGCGGTATAAGGCGATAGGTGTGGATACTCTACACTAGATTCAGTAGCTTTTTTTCGATTGTTTTCAATATAAATGGGAAAATCTTATTTTTGTATTCTTAGAATAGTTTTTCTACATTGACACTGATGTCGAGTATACATATTAGATTTCCTGACTTCGTTCAATATTATTGGTACTCCTACCAAATGCAAATGATACCAAAGATAAATCAGGATAATCTTATCATAAAGAAATATAAATTGTAATCAAATGAGTAATACATTAGGGTGGTTCATTAACAAATGCTCTAAATATTAGACGCATCAGATTTACTTGGCATTTGTATTAGCGTTTCCTAGTTTTCTAGTTTTGTTTGCACGGCGTATAATAATAATCCTAGAGTTGATATGTGAAACATGTCAACACGACTTTTGATTAAGATTCTCTAAAAATTTTTTTAAGCTCGAATTAGGAAACAAAGCCTTTTTCGTAGTTGATGTTGAACTTTATTTGAGATATTCGTCAGAATATCTTAGACAAGAGACCACGGTTCAAATGCCAGGTCAGATATCTCCAACAAAACGAAATATGAAAAAATATACATTTTACGACTTCCCCTCAGCAGATTTCTGGCAAAAGCTCTGGGAGCAAATAAAATTGCCATGAAAAAGTTTTTTCAAAAATCTATCGTTTGGAGTCGACTTTAAACTGTAGGTCCCACTACTCATGAATAATAATTAACACACACAACACGAGTGGTGTGATTAGCTAGGTGGTAATCCTGACTAAGGAATTATAATGACCAATTATGTAATTAAGTATGTATGTTTACTCAAAGATGTCCCGTCTTTTCTTATTTCTAAGCTCGGCCACGAAGCTTAGTTGAGCTATTCGGTAAAACCATGACTTGTATACATATAAGGATTTTTGATTGAAGAATATTTTGGTTCAAATAACTTCAAACTGTTTTAATGATATTGTAGTTGAAAAAGAGAGAGATAGTATTTTCTAAATTATAAAGTTCATCACCCATACAAATACATCTTCAATTCTGTCAACTTGCAAGTTTATTTGGTATGTGAGTGGATTAAATTGTGTGTGTGTATAATTCTAAAAAGTTTTTAAATCTAAGCAATGGACACACTTGTACCTCGATGTACACGAGGTACATCGAGTTTAGATTTTAGGCCGTTTTCGGCCTCCTGAACTCGTTAAGCGGAAAGCTTTTTCATTATAAAATATTCGTCCTATTTACAGATGTCTTTATTTGTGAGGACAGATAGAATAATTCCTGTGGCTTATAATCTAGGCATACGTTGGTAATTAAAGGCAACAAACGAAGACAACAGGTGAACAAGAGCTTTAGTATTATTAGCATATGCTGCAGAACTTCATAGGAACATATCTTACTAATCGCTTGCAATGGATCGTAGAAGGAATCGCTGCCGAATTATGAAAAAATTTTGTCATTTGTTCCAGTGTTTCTCCCAACAATATATCGGTGAATTGCCACTAATTAAGACCATTTCAATGCAAATCCATTACTAGAGTCAATCAAAAGATGTTTACTTACTTGCATATTTAATTGGCCATTACATAACATAACATAATTGGTCATTACAACCCTTCAGTCAGGATTACGACCTAGCTTCTCACACCACTTATGTTGTGTGTGTTAATTTTATACAAGAGTGGCGGGACCTACAGTTTAAAGTCGACTCCGAACGACAGCTTTTTGAGAAGCTTTTCATTGCAATTTTATTTTACTCTCAGAGTTTTTGCCAGAAATCTGCTGAGAGGAAGTCGCCGAAGAAATATTTTCATATTTTCGTTTTAATGTCTGACCTGGGGTTTGAACTCGGGCCTTCAGTCTAATGAGCCAACACACTACCTACTAGACTACGGTGACTTCAACCCATTAACAACCTACTATTAATCGGATTTCGGCTTGCCCTTAACCTTATTTGGGTGTCTCTGCTTTTTGCGTGCCTTCGCCAGTTGGTTACACTTATTGACAATGCAGACAAGCTCGTCGTCTACACAGTCTTTCGAGAATATCCCCATGAAATATCCATTACGCCAGAGCATCCTCTTCCATCCGAACGACATGGTCAAGCCGGCGCAGCCGCTGGATGCTAATGCACTGCACAAAGTGTATGTTGTATGATCGAATGAGTTAACGTAACGTAAGAGTTATCTTTTATTTAAAAAAGTCCTTGCTACTGCGCCATAGAGAAGCATGAGGAGGACGATCGACTATAAGATGTTGATTCCACAAAGAATAAAACTTCGTTAACACAAGACTTGATAAGATAAATAACACCACAATAATGGTTCTACAGTGGAATTCTCAAGGATCAATATCTGGCAATGCAAGAGTTAAGACATTACATGGATGATATAAAGACAAAAGCGGCAAACGAAGTACGATGAATAAGAAGATGAAGGGTAATGAAAAAATACTGGCATCACAAGGACCTTCATTCAAACTAGCTCTCTAAAGGATAGATAAGTAATGATATTATCTGAAGAGGATTCAGAGTAACCGGCGATGGAAGGAGAATACATCAGTAATTTTGGGTAGAAAAACAATTTATTATCCGGTCAAGAGATTCATTCTGAAAAATCATTCCATTTTAAACGAAATAAAAAAAATTCGTTATTCGAGGTTTATGTGTGTGCGACAAATGAGAGAAACTGTAGGAGGCAGGATGCAAAGCAATGTGAGTTAGTAGGTGTTTTAAGTTTATGGATAAAAAAACTGAAGAAATAATAAAGAATCGTTTCCATAAATTTAAACAAAATTTAGTGTCAAAAAGTTCAACTGTTATCAAATGATGAGAAATTGGTTTCGAGTATTAAAAAAACTCTCATGAGGTTAGAATGTGTAATTAATGTTTCATTACACATCTGCTTTAAGGTACAAATGTTTGTAAGTGTGTTACTTTTATAAGCATCTGTATTTGGAGCAGAGATTTTAAGGAATTCATTCATTAACAGAAAACAAATTTCTTAAACAAGGTGTTGTTTATAAATTAGGATCTCATGGCAGACGCCTTAATGGGCACAGCTTACTTGGGTGATATAAGGTTCCGTTGTAACATAAGGTGTTGTTTATATAATATCGGTGAATTGATATAATTTCCTTGCTTTGTTTCAGTTTAATTAATCAAAATATTCCATTCACACGGATTTCTGATCTACTGAGACAGTTCTCTGTGGATTGCTCGGGGTTTGCAGTCTGGCGGTTTAATTACTTAAAATCCTTAACGGTTTCCTGCAAACTATCAGAAGCCTTTGTGGTTTTGAGTATACGAGTAGGCCGGGAGTAGGACAGATGCGGGGCGGTTTGGTCTCAGAGTTAAATATTTGGAAACCATGTAGAATTTCGATGGTATCTTACACGGAAGTCTACTACTTCGGAATTTTTGCTCAGTTCAACAAGGGTAGGAAGTATAAATGACAGGACATAGCAATACTCTCAGAATATCAAGCCTCCACTCGGCTTGTGTGAGTTTAGCTCGAGAATAGTATGGCAGTGTCTGGCCATAATTATTCAGGAAGGTATGGGAAATAGCCTCTCCCCCTGCTGAATCCCACTACATGTATGAATTGATGGCGATGAACAGGCAACGGGTCAGAACCTTTCTATGGCGCAGGGAGAGATGTTTGGAAGGGTATAATTAACGCAAGGAGAGATAAAGAGGAGGGGAGGTTCTTCTCAAGCTAAATGGTAAGTACAACAAGAAGAGAGTTGAGTCTTGAACTAGACAATCTTGAAGTTGCCTGAGAGTAGTAAACGGGCTTTTGACAGGGCGTTGTAGGCTTAAAATACACTTTTTTAGAATAGAATCGGGATACGGATTGTATGATAAGAAGAGTTAACACATGCTTATCATGCAGTGGTAATGTATCTCAAAAAAATTAATATCAAGTATACGAAGGAGTTATTCTTACTGTCACCGAACAACTTCTTAAAGTTTATCAAGTTAATAGGGGGACTTTAGTTTGAGGACAATCTAATAGATCGCATGATTGCTGTACTCTAAAACCTTTAATCAGAGTTGCCGCCTAGCTTCTTACACCACCCTTGTTGTTCGGAACCGTCAGTTTAATGTTGACTTCAAATGACAGAATTTTTAAGACGCTTTTCATGGCCTTTTTTTACTCTCGGAGTTTTTGACAGAAAGCTGCTGAGAGGAAGTTGACGAAGAAATGTTGAAGATATCTGGGCTAGGATTCGCAACGCCGCCTCATATCTAATAGCACCTATACTCGATAACTATGACAATCACAGCACTATGGTATTCAGTTGTTGGTTAGGACACTTAAAAACTTTAGACATTCTTTAACTGTAAACAATTTTACACTGAAACTTTAAAATTATTTGAAATTTCATGAATTGATCACTTTAAACTTCTGATTTCCCATAAGCATCAGTTGAAAGTCGGATGTGTTTGTGTGTATGTAATAATATGTTCATATACTCCCTAAGAGTATAAACACATTTCTGATTAGTTCAAGTACCCGAATGCATTTGACATTTTAACACAACGTTGTATTTTAAAAAAAGTATTTAAAAATTCTATAAATTTTAAAACCCCCAACACACACGCTTCCACACTACACACGAAACAACACCTCGAACAAGCAAATGTAATTGAACACAGGAACGAAATGGTAAAAAAAAACAGAAGAATAGAAGCCAGAGTTGTTTTTCTCAATTACGAGTGCGGAGTGAATTAAAATTAAACAAATGAGAGAAGGGTTTGGAGAACATTTATTAATTAATTTTTAAAAAGTTTTACCATCATTTTAATGCTGTTGGTACATACAACTTGGCTGTAATGAACAAAATTTTTCACTTCAATGACCCCTTTTTTCAGAATTTGTTTTTGGATTTTTTTGTTTTTTTTTTTATTTTTCTTCATTTTTCGTTTGTAATATGCTCTACCAAGCGATCATTAATCATTGTGCGTTTAAATAAGAGATTTTTCCTGTTTTTAGTGCTTTTTTTTCTAATATTTGGTTGCGCCTGTTTTCCAGCTTTTATCCCCTCCAACTTAATGTATAAATTCGGAATCGTTTCATTCTTTCATTCTTTACGTACGTACAAGATGAAAAAGATTAATGATGATGATTTCTGTTGAAAGTCAAAAAACACAAAAGCTTTTAGAATGATTACAACAATGCAAAGAACAGGGAGAAATTCGAAGGAAAACAAAAAAACAAAAACACAAAAAGTGAAATGAAATGAATTGAAATGAGTACACGAACGATAACTTTAGTTTTGTTGGCCTAATTCGTTGCTTTTAAGCACATGTTTTTCCCTTTTTTTTTGTTCACTGATGTTTTTGTAGCCGCCTTCTTTTAGTACAATGACTAATTAAGCGGTTAAGCGTTAGTTAGTTTAGAACTTGCAAATTAAAATCTATTTTGTTATGGTCTTTATGCGGCCCAGAATAAAAAGAAGAAATGCTATAACGATATAAAAATAAAAGGAGTGTAGTATATGGGGATGAAAAGATATTTTAATCAGTATTTGAAAATTTTTGATTAAAATTTTTAATTTAATTTCTTTTGGTGTGATTTGCACTCTACTTTATGTATACTGTTATGAAAATGAAGAATCTACATACTGGTGTTTTGCTTTTACATCGCTTAACATTAAAATGATAAACAAAAGTTACAAAAACAAAACAATGCAGTAAACAAACCTGTTTACAAACAACAAACACCAGCATTAAAAAATGGTAAACAAGTAAACAAAAATCCGCAAACAACACTACAAGAATAAATGCAAACAAATTGCACAAACAACAATAATGAATGTATATAACGACGTTTACATCTATAGAGATTTCGAGAAGGCGAAGTTACGAACATTCGCCTTGAAGAACATTGATCAGACTGTTTACCCTTCAATATAAAAGGCAAGGCAAAGCAGGTGAGTGAGTTAGTAACTGAATTTCAGTCAGTCTTGTGGTATGTTTGAAGCGAGTAAGCGTGTTTTGAAGATCTCCGTTACAAAGATCAGTCGAACAATTTTCTAGTAACTGTTGTTGTTTATGCAATGGGGAGGAATAACAAAAAAAGGCAATTGTTGTTGTTTACATAAGGTTGTGAATAGTGGCACACAGAATTGTGCGAATAAGAAGAAGAGCTCATATTTTAAACGTTCTTAAAAGGTAAAAACGTAACAATACTTTGTAATATTTACATACATATGTACATAATTGGTCTTTACAACCCTTAAGTCAGGACTACGACCAGCTCATCAAATTACTCATGTTGTGTGTATTACTTTTATCCATTAGTGGCGAGACCTACAGTTTAAAGTCGATTCCAAACGATAGATTTTCGACAAACTTTTCATGGCAATTTTATATACTCTTATACGGCTCCTGCACGTTGCAATTTGTTGTACAACCTCAACAGTTGGTTCCAGTTTTTGCTAAAAATCTGCTGAGAAGAATTTGAAGAAGAAATATTTTTTCATATTTCGTTTAGTTGGAGATATCTGACCTGAGGTTTGAAATGTGGCCTTACGTCTAATAAGCCAACACTCTACCTACGAGACAACATGTCTCCGTAACATTCAATAAAAAGACGTAGTCTGAACTACCATATTGGCAGTCAAACCTCTGAATATCCAGTTCAAGCTTGTATAGAGGTTCCTATTTTATTATTGTAATGAAGTAGTGCTTAAAGTCCGTAGTTTAGTAAAAAGTTTGTTGGATTACTAGAAGCAAGCCCGTGATTCAACCTCCGGCTTAGAAATTTCGAACGAAACAAAGTACAAAAAATATTTCTTCTGCACCTTCCTCTCAGCGATCTTCTGTAAAAACCTCTGATTGCACATAAAATTATCCTGAGAAGATTCTTAAAAATCGTTCGTTTGGCATCGACTTTAATCGATTGTACGTTCCACTACTCATGAATAAGATTAACACACACAACATAAGTGCTGTGAACAGTTAGGTTGTAATCCTGACTAGAGTGATGCGACCATTTGACCACATCTATATGAGGTCTCCTATAATACTGTCAGTGTCAGTAGGGATACACAATTAGAAGGTTTTTTCCGAGATATATGAATACTGTACAGGTTCCTGGTATTATGCCTGATGCGATGCCTGTTATGAACAAGTGGCCTTTGAGTTTCAAACGGACTGTTATTATTCAGTCTCAGGCTACTTCTGTTAAATTAATTGATAGACGCATAACTCAAATCTCTTTCATTGTGTCCCTTTAAATAATTTATAAATCCTAAAAAACCTGCCTAAATCTTCATTGCAGAAGACAAATGATTTTCTTATCAGTCGCAGTCTTGGGTATGGTATTATGTCTTCGTCAATGTAAAGAAAAATGATTTCATTACCCGCGGTAGTCATGGGTATGTTATTGTATTTGAGATTAAAAGTGTGAGTCTTGGGTATGTTATTGCATTTGAGACTGAGTCTTCGCCACAGTAAAAAAAAAAAAAAATGATTTCATTATAAGTCGTAGTCATGGGTATGCTATTGTATTTGAAATTAAAAGTGCGAGTCTTCACCACAGTAAAAAAAAAATTCGTTATCTGACATTAAAAATATAATTTAGAACTCTAGCTGGGGATATGATATTTTGTTATAGTGTATCTCAAAGTCGTGGTTAACTAAATTAAATTAAATTATGTTTTTCATTAAATGTTTCATAAGAAATAGTAATTACGAACATAATTTTAATGAAAAATTTGATTCTAGAAAAATATGACGTTTTTATGTATGATTAATATTGAATTTACTAGATGACGTAAATTATACGCACAGTGGCCTCTTATACAGACAGTACTCAAATACATGGCTGTTGGGCAAAAGAAAAATATTTATTTAATGTAATTTGGTTGGCTTGGTAATGTGTCAATGTGCCGCTCGTATTAATTAAAATTTAATAGAATAATAGAAAATATTTTTAATTGTATTTTGTTTGATAAAGATTCATATTTTTACGTTTTCACCCTTTAAAAACGTTTGAAATATGATTTCATAGATTACAAATAAAATAAAAATAAATTTGTGTTTAGTTTTAATTAAATTTCTTTATTATTCGCACAATTCTGTGTGCCACTGTTCACAACTTAATGCAAACAACACCAATTGCTTTTCTTTGTTATTCCTCTATTTATACCCTTTGCGTAAATAATAACAATTACTAGACAATTATTCGACTAGACACAGTTGCCTGCTTTGCCTGGCCTTTTATATGGCAACGTAAACAGTCTGATGAATGTTTTTTAAGTGGAATGTTCGTGGCTTCGCCTTCTCGGGATCTGTATAAATGTAATCATCGTTCTTTCATTATTGTCGTTTGTGTATTTTGTTTACATTTATTATTGTAGTATTTGTTGTTGTATTTTTGTTTACTTGTTTACCATTTTCTTATGCTGGTCTTTGTTGGTATATTTCTGTTTTCTCAGTGCGGTAATTTGTAAACAAGTTCATTGTTTTTGTTGGCTAATTAGACGTAAGACCACGGTTCAAATCTCAGGTCAGACATCTCCAACAAAACGAAATATTTGTTTGCGACTGCCTCTCACCAGATTTCTGCTTAAAATTCCGAGCATTTCCATGAGAACTTTCTCAAAAAATTTGTCATTTGAAATCGACTTTAAACTACTGTTTGATAAAATTAGCCCACACAACATAAGTGGTGTGAGAGGCTAGGCTGTAATCCGGACTAAAAGGTGGGAGTCACCACTAAATAAGTAGTACAATCTGCTCATACATATTATGTACATTATTATGTATACATAATTTTATTAAATAAATTAAGGGTAGCTTTTAAACTTAAATTTAAAGTCAGGAAAAGCTCAAAAGAAGACCCTATGTTTTAAGACGTTTCTTTAATTCCCAACTGCCACATTAATAATCTCAATGCAGCACAACAACTATGAAAGTAATTATGATTTACGCGGTGACAGTAAAAGGAAAAAGAAAGAGTTTTCCCTTTATCTTCAATAATAAAAGGGGGGTGGGGGTGGTCAAAAATGAGCTAAAATATTTAATACAACCATTACCCGTTATTTAAAAAAAAAAGTTTAAAATCATGTTACCTTACCCCTCTTTATATATATTCCTAGTCTCTCTCTCCCTCTTTATGGATCCTAAAGATTATGGTGTGCGTGACAAAGAAATTCTTTGAATTTCTTTAAGTTTTCAATGAACAAAAACATAAGGTAACCCCACGTCTGTCAGCTTGTCCCTCTATCTGTCTTTAATACTTTGATTATGCAAATGTCTCCCTTGATTTAGAAATTAAACGAAATTGTTTAATCGTGATAAAATGTTATTGGCAAACTGACAGAAGAACAGCAGCATCATTTTGGAGGATGATCATGAAATGTTTGGTGCTGCTCATCATAATTGAATTATAACGACATTCTGTCATAAATTAATGATTTTATGAGCGATTTGACAGCGGTAACGACTTGTTAGAAAATTAATTGAATAACTTGACAGCATTTTAGTATGAATTTCGAACTTTTTTTAATTTTTTTTAAATATTAAGATAATACAACACGTTTAAATAGTAGTTGAATACTCCTATATTTCTTAGTAAATAAGTATTGAAGTCGCCGTAGTCTAGTAGGTAGTGTGTGGGCTTATTAGACGTAAAGCCACAATTTAAAACACGGTCAGACATTAAACGAAATTAAAAAAAATATTTCTTCGGCGACTTTCTCTCAGCAGATTTCTGGCAAAAACTCTGAGAATAAAACAAAAATTGCCATGAAAAGTTTCTCAAAAATATGCCTTTCGGTATCGACTTTAGACTGTAGGTCCCCGCCACTTGTGAATCAAATTAACACACACACTATAAGTGGTGTGAGAAGCTAGATCATAATCCTGACTGAAGGTTTGCAGTGACCAATTATGTATGTAAGTAAGGAAGTCGATAGTTGGGCTGTTACTAGCATTCAGGAGTCATCATGTGATGAAAATAAAAAAAAATTGTTGCTGGTAACAAATAAAATTTAATTTTTAAAAATTTTCCCAAAAAGGCTTCCAATTAAATTCAAATATTTATTATACGGTATGTTGTATAGAAGAATTTAATTATTTGCTGTTGTGTTTGTATAAACAAAAATTGTTTTTTAATTAAAACAATAAAAAAATAAATAAATAAATACTCATTAAGAATGTATAATAAATCTAACCCTAGCAGGAGAATGTTAAAAAATAAATTAAATTTAGAAAAATTATAAATTATCTGTTAATTGTATCATGGACACGTTTTAAATTAGTTAGAAACCAAACAACAGAAAAAAAATGAAAAAAAAAACAAAATTTATAATTAATTTAAAATATTATTATAATGAGGTAATTTAGTTAACAAATTAAATAAAAAACGTTTACACAGACATACACGAATACAAATACAAACAAGAAAATAAATAATAAATCATCAAAACATGTAATACAGTCATACACTCTACAGAAAAAGAACGTAATTAATGAGAAAAATTTAAATTTAATGAAAACGAACAAAATTTAATTGTTATAACGAAAGACAATGCTTTGAATATTGTAAACTCCGTATAAAGCATTGGATTTAATAAACAATATATTACATATTTACATACTGTTACGTTTTTACCTTTTTAAAAACGTTTAAAATATGAGCTCATAGATTGCAAATAAAATAAAAATAAATTTGTGTTTAGTTTTAATTAAAATTCTTTAGTATTCGCGCAATTCTGTGTGTCACTGTTCACAACCTGATGTAAACAACAACAATTGCTTCTCTTTATTATTACTCTGTTTATACCCTTTGTATAAACAATAACAATTACTAGACAATTATTATACAGATCATTGTAACGGAGATCTTCAAACCACGATTACTCTCTTCAAAGACAGCGGTTCTTTACACAAGACTGGCTTAACTTCATTGACTCCGTTGCCTGCTTTGCTTTGCCTCTTATAATAATAAAAGGTCTGATGAATGTTCTTGAAGGCGAATGTTTATGCCTTTGCCTTCTCGAAATCTTTATAACGGTAAACTTCGTTGTTTACATTCATTATTGTTGTTTGTTTTACATTTATTCTTGTAGTGTTGTTTGTTACGTGTTTTTTGTTTACATATTTACCATGTTTTTATGCTGTAAACAGGTTTGTTTACTGTATTGTTTTGTTATTGTAGGTTTTGTTTATAATTTTAATGTTAAGCGATGTAAAAGCAAAACATCAGTACACACACAACGTGGGTGATGTGAGAAACTAGGTTGTAACCCATGTAGGTCTTAATCAAAAACTTTAGCTTGTTTGCATGTATCCCTCCCTCCCAGATTACGGCCCACAACTATAATTTTGTTGTTGTCCGTAAATTTGTTTAACTTGTTTGTGCAGTTACCAGAGAAAATGATGCCAGCCTGGAGATCAAGCGCAGGATCACACTTGCCAGCAGGTGGTATAATGGTGTCAATACCCAATAGAGTAACAGAGACTCTTCTCGTACGACAAAACTAATTCTCTACAAGCCGCTCATTCTCCCCATGTTTCTTTATAGCGCAATAGTATGGAAGATGCAGCAGCTTTGAGAGCATTGGAGAGAAAAATCATACGTAAGATATTCAGTGAAATAAGAGTTGGCGTGGATTTCCGCATCTGGTGCAACAAAGAGCTGTAAGAACTTCTCAACAATTTCTAACCGAAATTTTTCGAAAACCCGTTCCTAATATTCTAATAAAAACTGAAACAAAAATATTGTTTTCCGTGTACCTTAATAACCCTAAAGAGTTGTATACTCTTCCATTAGCGTTTAAGAGTATTCTGATGTATTTGTTGCTAAAGCCACATCGACGTATAAAAACTGTGTGAGTTTTAGTTTTTTTGAAGTTATTTCGTTTCCATTGCATTTCGAAATCCCTGTTGTACGTGTGTTTTATAACTTTAAAGTACTGAAAAACACACACAATTTACGTAAAACACAGTTGAATGTGAGTTTAATGTTCTCTCGTAACTTTAAATCAACTTTGGAACAGTAAATGTTTTCATTCTGAAAGAAGTGGATAGAATGCAAAACTACGCTGATAGAAGAGAAGGAAACGAAAGAGAAACAAAAAAAAAAAAAAAAAAAATTAAATGCTCGCTTATTTGTTTGTGGAGGAATTTGTTGCAAAATTATAATTCTAATTATGTAAACACAAGTATTTGAAGAGTTTTACTTGAATGTTGATGTTTAAAGTGCGATAATCAAAATTGAAATTGGAATGCAAACTAATGTTGTATGGAAAGTAGTTTTGAAATCTTTTAGAAAATGAAAGGAAAATTAATGATTTTATGTGCTATAGTGTGGTGTGATGGCACTTGGTGTCTGCATCCTACAATTTTTAAAATAAATCTTATTTTTGTTTTTATTTTTGATGAGTAAACAGAATTTTATTGTGTTTGTTTTACAAAAACTTGTAATTCTTATTGCAACTACGTCTTGTGTGTGCATAACAATTGCATGTCAAAAAGATAAACAGAATTCTGTTTGCCTTATGCGTCATTCTGACATTTGATAGAACATTTGATGTGTGATAAATAAGTTGATAGTTTTTATGGCCTAAGGTTGTTGTTTAATTTTGTGCTCTTTTTGCAATAAGTTTTATACAAAATGATACATGTGGGACTCTTAATTTCATTGGGAATACAAGATACTATCGTAAATAATAATTAAAATAAATATTTTAAAGGAAAAAACATGTTTTTTTAATAACAAAGAAGTAGTTTGAAAGTAAGTTAATAAAACATCTGACATACTTACTCACTTAATGTGTGATTACAACTCTGCAGTCAGTCTTACGACCTAGCTTCTCACATCACTTATGTTGTGTGTGTAAATTTTATCCATAAATAGGAGAACTACAGTTTAAAGTCGACTCCGAACGATAGATTTTTGTGTAACTTTTCATGGCAATGTTATTTACTATCAGAGATTTTGCCAGAAATCTGCTGAGAGACAGCCGCCGAAGAATATTTTTTTTCTTTTTTCGCATTGTTGGAGAGACAACACACCACCAATTAGACTACGGCGACATACAAAGACTACAAAGAACATAACATTTACTGTTGTGTCGCTATTATCTCTTCGAACCTTGATAATTTATGGTGGTGTCATACTAACTTTTCAACCAATATCTTCAACTTGTCTCTAAGGTGAAACGTCTGACAACCCTTCCTTTAAATTTTACATGATTTGATTACATTTTTGGCTTTTTAAGGGGAATTTAGGCGATCCGACTAGTCGTGCGATATATCAAGTTTTTGTGCAGACCCTACATATATTGGAGGGTCTATCATAGGAGCGTATGATATTGAAAGAAACTACGAATAGAAATTTTACACTGGAATACGATTCCCATCGTCGTGAGGGAAGGTAGAGAGAAGGGAGAAGAGTATTTAAGTTCGCTGCTCATGTTAGTGAAGACTAGAGTTTTGCAGACTATGGTTAGGATAATGGGAGACAAGTGGAACATAAAATTCATTGGGGGATTTCGTGACATTTCCCTCTTTAACGATATCCCCTGAACAGAACTAGTAAATTCTATGATTTTGAAAAACGTTTCGCAACCAAACTTATTAACAAAACTGAATGGAATAATCTGAAAGCTGTATACGAGTACTCTCTTAAGCGGAAGCGGAAGATTTTGGTTCCAGAATGATATATTCCGAGGCCATTGGGAAACTAGAGGGTATCTTCCAAGCGGAAGTCTTTGTCATCGAAAGGTGTGTTCAATTCAACTTGGATGGAAGATACAAAGGATGGGGCATAGCAATACTAACTGATTGTGCGAGGTCCTATGGGGATAAATGGAAGATATTATGGGACTGTCTGGAGAAACTAGAACAGCTAGATGGCAAAAATAGAATTACCGTCTACTGCGTCCCATGTGTGAACTCTTAGCAATGAGCAGATAGCTGAGAAAGGTAGAGGACAGGAATATCTACAGGACTGACGGGACCAGTACCTATCTGTGAAGTGGAACAGATATTTGGAAAGGCAGAGAGCAAATGGGTTTCAGGCAATCAAAACATAAAGAAAAGTTAAGAATTTGCAATAAGAGGAGATCTAAGTCATGTATTCGGGAATAACCAGAGGTTGGTAGCCGCCTTTTGACAGAACAATGTGCACTTAAAATACACATGTTCTGAATGGAAATCGTATTGAAATGTTTACCAAAATGTTGATTCGGCGTTAATGAGAATGAATTAGTACACAACCTTGGAACCTGTAAGTTACTAATGTATCCCAGGAGGAAATAACTCCTGGGAAAATATCAAGTGCTGTTGACTCACAGAACAGTATACTAAAGTTATTCGAAACAATAGGCAGTGGGAAGATTCACAATAAGACATACATATATAAGTGATTGGTCATTACAACCCTTCTTCAGTTAGGATTACGACCTAGCTCCTCACACCACTTATAATGTGTGCGTTAATTTCATCCATGAGTGGCGGGGGACCTACAGTTTAAAGCCTACTCTGAACGACAAAATTTTGAGAAACTTTTCAAGGCAATTTTATTTTTCTCTCAGAGTTTTTGCCAGAAATCTACTGAGAGGAAGTCGCCGAAGCAATATTTTTTCATATTTCGTTTTGTTGAAGATGTCTCTGATCAGACATCGTTTGAACCGTGGCCTCACGTACCCTACTAGACGACATACATAGACTATGGAGAGCATGACATCTCCCTCCTTAACTGCCCCTTAAACAGAACTCTATGATTTTGTGGATTGTGGTGCCGAATAAGAATCTGAAAGAGCAAAAACACTAACGCGGAGTTCTGCTAACAAGCTTTTCGAATGAATTAAACCTCAAAAATTTTTTCTTTCCTGAGGTTCATGTCTGCTTATAAGTGTACTCAATAAAACTATGTATGAAAAGTCTGAAATCACGATTGTCCACATTCATAGAAATTAATTAAAATGATTTGCTTTCAATTGATGTTAAACAACAGCCCAGTAGAGTAGAGTAGAGTCCTTCTCTACTTGAGGTTTTCATCTAGCTTGTATAACAGAAATTGTAGGCGTCTGTTATTTATTGGTTTCCATGCAATATTATAAGACTCGAACATTCTAAAAGTATTTCTTTTTTTTTTTTTGTAATATTTTTCCAAATTCTTATGAGTTTTACTGCATCGTACTACAAACACAAATACAAATACAATTACAAGGTTTAATTAATTTTGATGCCTCAGACAAAAGCGATTGTAGTTAAGAAATTCGATTATTTTCGTTATAGCCTGAGCCTGAGCATATGTAAGTGTAGCCTTAGCAACCTTAGGAAGCTTTCATTATTGTTATGCAGCACAATCAAGATGCATTAATAATTTATATTCAACAGGAAACCTATTGGCAACCACCTAAAGTATGTGTACTTGTGGGTGTGTATTGGGAATAATACTTTTAATATAAGTATGACACATACGCTTACACTTTACCCTTCATCCCTCACCTTCCTCATGCACTTACACTTATACATTTAGTGTGAAACTAAGAGTTGTGTGTGGAGGTGGGGGTATTAACAGCATTAACACTGTGATGATTTCGATTGTATACTTTCAGGGGCTCCACTCCTTGTAGCACTTCGTTGCTTTAACTTCTGTTTGGGCCTTTAAGTGTCATTATAGTTGAGTACAGGATCTTGTTGCATGTTGTTGTTGCTGTTGTTGTCGTTGTATTTAATGCCTTTTGATACTTTAGAGGTTTGAGAGTTTCTTCCTCCGTTTTTTTATTTTCTCTCTTAGCCTTTGTCTTACATTGTGTTACGAGTGTTGTTTTCATCTTTGGCATCTTGTCTACGACTACAACACAGCTTAAATGGGAGTTCTCAATAACCATTAACACACGCACACACTCTTGTGTATACACTTTAAAGTAAAAAACAAAAATTAAGTTTTTTTTTGAACTCTCTCTCCCTTTCTCACTTTCTCTGATGGCATTTTGTTTTTTCTTTTATTATTTCATTCCATTTCGTTTCATTCGTTTTTTTTTATTTTTTTTTTTATTTTGGTTTAGTTTCGTTCCATTATCTCGACGCCTTTTATTGTCATGACACTTGAAGTATATCCCCCGAGTTAATATATCAACCGCACTGATTATAGTACAACACACTACTCTACTACGTGTCTATAAACATTTGTTACACAATCAAAATGAAAAATAAAACGAGAAAAAAAAAATACATCACACACACTATTACACAATTGTTTAAAGTGAGTGCATGTGTGAGTGCGAATGTCTATAATAAGCCTGCCTGACTGCAACATGTCTATGGTTGGAGACAATACCGATTGTCTGGCTGTGTCTATCTGTGTTCCTGATGCCTGGCATTTATCCAAAACGTTAAATGAAATGGTTTTAAGTACCACAAGCGTATAACAATATGTAAGATTATGTTTGCATGTATGTATGCAACGTATATGTCAATAGAATATTTGTAATCATAAATATGTTTAAACGTCAACAGCAGCAGTCATTTAAATAGAAAAGTTTACAATCGTTGGGAGTTGACTTTAAACTATAGGTCCAACGACTCATGTATAAAATTAATACACACAACATAAGTGGTATGAGAAGCTAGGCTAGCTATGTAAGTGCGTATGTAGTTATGATCCATTATTCATTGACCGAGAAATTGTAGAGTTTTGGCATCTATTTTCTCACTACAAACACCATAACACTTGATGGCTTACTTTTAATCTTGATGTCCAGTTACGTCGCCACAACTTAGCATGACTTGTTTTGCAATCTTTTCATATAGTAAAGCCAAGTCGGTATTTGACCATTTTCGTAGGTACTTAACACTCGACAAACAGCATTCTCCAGGTAGTAGTAGAAAGGATTACCTCTTCTTCTGCTGTTCTGGGAGTCTTCTGCTGTGCGTTCGCTCTGGAGTTCTCTTAATACATGGCTTATCCACCACTATTTCCTTCTTACAATTTCGTTGCAAATTAGTGTTACATCTACTGTCATTCAGAGATCTCTGTTCGATATTACGATCCAGTAAAAAATTGTTTTGATTATAAATGTTTTTTGGTCTGCTGTTAACAGGCCTCCCAACAGATATTTCCGAACTTCGACAGTTAAAAACATTTTGTTGAAGCTACATCAGTCAAATTAGTTGTTAGTTTTTCAGTCTGTTCTACCAAAACGCCATAGACACATGTAGAATTCAAAATCCAAGATGGATGTTCTGTTCAGGTAGCGTACCGCAAGCTTTACTTATTTTACAATCACCATAATCGTCCTACTGCGAATACTATTCGCCATGTGGTGCATAAAATCTAATCCACTCTGGTTCAGTAAAAGATTGACCAATACCCCCTACATCGCCAAAACTTAAGATATACAGAAAGCATTACCGCTGATGTCAAGAATGTGCAAAGTAATTCAAGGCAATCGATTTGATGTCGCTGAGAAGAACACGGCAATTCGACCATAACTTGGCCAGAATCTGCACAAAAGTGATTTCATTAAGGAAATGAAGATAATCAATTAAAGACAACGACGTGTGTTCACTGATTGATCTCTGGAGCTGTTGGCGACTGACCCTGGTTGTCATCGAAAACTCATCTTGAGCGATGGGCCTCATCTGGCTGAATTAGAATATGAACAAAGAAAATTTTTGGGGTGGTCGATGATAACCAAAATCTTTTGACCTGAGTTGGAAGATCCTCCATGGTTAAGAATACCGTCAAGATATTCGAAACCTTCTACAGTGTTTATACATTTTAAGAGTAAGCAGTAGTCTAGTAGGTAATATGTTAACTTATTAGGCCTGAGGCCACGGTTCAAATCCCAGTTCAGACATTAAAACGAAATACGAAAAAATATTTCTTTGGTGATTTCTGGCAAAAAACTCTGAGAGTAAATAAAATTGCCATGAAAACTTTCTCAAAAATCTGTCGTTCGGAGTAGACTTTAAACTGTAGGTCCCCCCACTCATGTATAAAATTAACACACACAACATAAGTGGTATGAGAAGCTATGTCGTAATCCTGACTGAAGGGTTGTAAAGACCAACTATGTATGTTATGTAGTACGTTTGCATGAATTCCTTTACATGCTACTATTTAGAAAACATCAGCTGCTAATTGACGATATTGTCGGTGTCTGAGTGGATGTAATTTTTTTTTTTTGATTTTGTTTTACACTATCGCCGCCATACAAACTAATATGACGCCAACAGAAAATAAATCTGCAGCAGCTGTGTATTTCCGCCAAGATGAGATTCCTGCTGAAAAATGGCAACAGCAATAAAAACAAAAGGCAAAATGGAAAAAAGAGAGAAAAAAACACATCACATCCTGTTTGTTGAATTGGTTTGTATGTATGCGTCTGTGTCTGTGTGTGTGTCTGTTGATGGTGTTTGTCTAAAATGAAAAAGAATAAAAACGGCTGCAACAACGACAATAACGCAACAATAAAAGAAAAATAAAAAAATGCCTGGAAACGGAAAGAAAAGCTGACGGGGTTCACAGTTGTTCTGTATTGACTGGCATTAACTATTTTCGTGGTTTATTGAAGTAACAACAACATCAACAGCAGCAATGACAACACCATGAAGAAACAAAAAGAAGTTAAAAGCCATCTCGAAAGCCAACTTCTTTTTCCTACTGCCTGTCTGTTTAAGTGTATTTTTGTTAAAGAACAGACACTGGCTGGCTGACTGAATGTTGTTTATGGTTTAATTCCTGTGTTTTTGCTACGTTTTTTTTTTCTTTAACCACCGTTCGCATCCTTGATTTATTGAAGGAGAAGATTTTGATGTTATCATAAGAAATGAAACAATTGTGTAAAGAGACAGCTAGAGAAGCGAAGAAAATAATGCAGAAAAACAAGCATTGTATTGGCAAAGTGCCAATTCATCATAGTTTAAAGTAAAAAAAAACTTAAAAGGAAAGACAATCCAATTTTGGACTCAGCTTTTAAATAATTTCAAAAGAATTTATATTTTTGGTAGTTTATTCTCTCTTTTCTTTCTGTGATATTATATTTAATTTTGTTTATCTTTTTTTGATATTTTAAAAACAGAAGCTCTTCTGGTCATATTCTTAAGTACGAAAAATTTCAATTGTTTGCAATCGTAAAAATGTTTTTCTTCTCCTCCTCTTGATCTAATAAGCTAAACAAGCAGCTAAAAGTTGAAATTGAATTAAAAGAGTTTGAAAGTGTGATTTATTTTATGTATCGAAGTTTTCTTAAAGCAAAATTTGAAAGACTCTCGTAAAGAGAAAGAAAATTTTTAGGAAAATTTTGATTATAAAATTGAAACGCGAATGCTTTAGTAATGAGAAGTAGTAGGATGAGGGAAGAGTTTATAAAATACACCCGAGCGAATGTATTTAAGCTCAGGTATTGACAACAACTCACTATGTCCTATTTAATTTAGTCTGTTGCTTTCGGTAATTTCACTAAAATTATAACATTACAGACTCTTAGTAGAAAGTAGGGGAATTGAAATCAATTATATTCTGATCATAGAAATATTTCTGAAACGGAAAAAGACAATAACGGTCGTCGAAAGAAGTCATATTATCTCTGTCGTCGGGAGTGCTTCACAAACAAACGGTGATAAACGGACAAGAACTTAAAAAATCATTTCAAAGAAAATAGTAACGTCAACGAATGTGCTACTGAAGATGCATACATACATACTTACATAATTGGTCATTACAGGATTACGACCTCGTTTTTCAGACTACTTATGTTGCGTATGTTAATATGTGTGGCGGGACCTACTGCTTAAAGTCGACTCCGATCGCCAGTTTTTTGAGGAAATTTTTCATGGCAATTCCCAGAGTGAAGTCGCCGTAGTCTAGTAGGTAGTGTGCTGGCTTAATAGACATAAGGCATCGCTTCAAACCCCAGGTCGGACATCAAAACGAAGATATGAACATTTCTTCGGCGAATTCCTCTAAGCCGATTTCTGGCAAAAAACTGGGAGACCCGCCACTCATTAATAAAATTAAAACACACGGCATACGTGGTGTGAGAAGCTAGATCGTAATCTTGACTGAAGGGTTGTACTCGTAGTGATTAATTATGTATGTATGTATGTATGTATGTATGCATAAAGGAACATAAAGACCCCTTTGGTTTCTAATGCAAAATATCGGAGACAGTTTACCAAATCAGTGTCAATGTGAAACCGGAGATAAGAGCAAACATACTACGCACTAAAGTACAACTGACCAGAATTCATTCAACATTGAATGACACACAAATTTACAAAGTGAAGGAACAGCCAGATCTATAATACTGTTACGTTTTTGCCTTTTAAAAACCTTCAAAATGTAAGCTCGTAGATTGCGAATAAAAATAAATTTGTGTTTAGTTTTAATTAAAATTCCTTATTATTCGCACAATTATGTGTGCCAATGTTAACAACTTGATGTAACAACAACAATTGCTTTGTTTGTTATTCTTCTGTTTAAACTTTTTGCTTAAACAATAACAATTACTAGACAATTATTCAACAGATCTTCAAGCCATGATTACTCTCTTCAAACACACCGTGTCTTCAAACAAGACTGACTGAACTTCACTAACTAACTCAGTCGCCTGCCTTTTATATAGCAGCGTAAACTGAAGGCGAATGTTCGTGGCTTCGCCTTCTCGAAATCTCTATAAATTTAAACATCGTTGTTTAGATTCACTATTGTTTTTTGTCTATGTTGTTTACATTTATTCTTCTAGTGTTGTTTGTGGATTTTTGTTTACTTGTTTACCATTTTTTTATGCTGGTGGTTGTTGTTCTATTTTTGTTTACTTGTTGACCATTTTTATGGCGGTGTTTGTTGTTGTAATTTTGTTTATAATTTGAATGTTAAGCGATGTAAAAGCAAAACACCAGTATCTACATTCTACATTTATTCATATCGTTTATAGGTTTTTGATTTTATTGTTGTCTTCCTTTCTGAGGATTTCTCTTCTACTCTATTACCACAGACTCACGAGAATTTTGGGACATCATTTAAAATTTACTAAGCAAACTACAAGAAATTACAGCAGCTCAGGTTATAATAAAGTGTTGCTCCATCTGCTGTTCTTTTCACACATGATTTGAATAAAACATTGAAATAATTTCAATAAGATTTTATGAATACTAAAACTACAATGGATTTCCTTAGAATTGATGGTAATTTCTCTTAAGATTTCATGTAAATATTTCATAAATACAGGTACTCATAGATTTAAATTAAACAAGTAATTGGAACTCGTCCTTATTTGCTGTCATACATACATACATAAGTAAGAGCAAAATGAATCTGCATCGACAACAAAAATATCAGAGAGAAAGAAAATTTAATTGATTACCCACCTTTTAAGGTTACCTTTTAAAAGTTTTTTGCTTGCATTGTCATGCCAGTTTAAACTTAATTATTGTGTGTGTCCTTTTGTTGTGATTTCCAATACATTTCTTGACATTACAACAAGACCCTGTAATAATTGTGATACGTAGTGTACTCTTGCATTTCGTATTCATTCATTTGTACGTTTGGTTTCGTTCATTTATTGATTTTATATTACAAGACTTGCTCAACTCGTTGTTCTGCCACAACTGAAGCAGAAAGATTTTAATATTTCCTGCCTGGCTATTCTAAAAGGAAAGTGCTGCTGGTAATAAGTGGACTTAAGGGGGTTGGCATGTACGATTCATTAACAACAATTGCGATACGATATGACTGCACTTGTCGTCAAAGTCATACTCATTCTTGGCAATGTAGTCATTTTGTATTTATTGTTGTTATTATTGTTTTTATAAGTTTAAGAGCAGCCTTAATTGAATAAAGGGGTTGCCATTTAACAACACAATGCTACAAGTCTTCCTGAAACCTACCCGCCTTGTATTCTTTCCCGACTATGCCCAATTTAAGTGAAATCCTTCTGCCAAACAGTTGGCCGGCATTGCACTTGTTATTCGATTTACACACAGCGGTAAGTACACTTAAAGTCGCCTACTTTAGTTGGTAGTATGTCGGCTTATTAGAGGTGAGGTTTTAGGTTGAAACATGACGAAATATGAAGAAATATTTCTTAAGCGACTGCCTCTCAGCAGATTTCTGGCAAAAATTCTGAGCGGAAATGAAAATTGCCATGGAAAAGTTTCTCACAAATCTGTCGTTCGGAGACGACTTTAAACCTGTGTGCTCATACTCATGTATAAAATTAACACACAACATAAGTGGTGTGAGAAGTTAGGTCGTAATCCTGTCTGAAGGGTTGTAATAACCAATTATGCATTTTAGTGTTTGGTTCGCAGTCAAAAACATGCCCTAATACTCGACGTTTGCCGATTAAAAGTTACATGTTTTACTCTTTCGAATTCACACGAGCTGTTTGCAGAAATAGGATCATCTGTTACATTAATTTGATGCTGGAATTTCCGAACGCACCCATGATCGGACAGTGATGGTGTGAAGCAACAATTCACTTCACAGTGAGTTCTTATAATCCTCATTTGACACAATTTAAAAGAACGTAAATCCTTAAATAATTCCCCTGACTTTTCGGCTATTTTACAATGTCTCGTGTGGATATCTATGACGGATAGTACCGGAATTGTCTCTTCGGTTACTATCCTGTATGTGCAAGAGACACTTAATGTAGAGGGTCTATGCTGATACATCTAGAAGAGCTTGAGAGCTTGTAAATGCTTGGACTAGGGCACATACAAATTAAAAACATAGCGGTTGCACTAAACGCCGCTGTAGTGTAGAGTGTTGGCTTATTAATCACGAGTCCGTGGTTCAAACCCCAGCTAAGGGATCTTGAACAAAACGAAACGAGAGTTAAAAAAGTTTCTCTAAAAATCTGTCATTCGGAGTCGAATTTAAGCTGTAGCTCCTGTCGCTCATTGTTAAAATTAACACACATAGCATGGGTGAACACGCTAGGTTGTTATCCTGACTAAAAACTATAATGATCAAATGTGTAACTAAATAAGTGATCTGTGATGTTATCCTACTTTCGCAGTGACCCATTGAGTTAATATCTTAAGTAGAAGTGTAGGACCCTTTATGGTTCGCCTTTCCGTGGTTTATACAACTCATTTTCATAGGAGATTATAGAAATATAATAATATATTTTCCCCTCTTAATAAATAAAAATTTGGCAACTCTAAAGCACTATATTTCTTTTAGTGGCAATTGAATATTGAATTAAGGCCACTTACTCTCTTATTTCTATAAACTTTATTCGTTCTGTACATACATACATACTTACGGGTGTGTATATGCATCTGTAAATAGATTCATATTTCGCAATACAGGTTGTTTTAGAATCAGTGCCATCAGTATCGTTAACTTTGTTAACTAAACACAAACATACTCCTGCTATATGTACGCACACACATACATGTATACATGAATGCATATTATGATGGCATTGATTATGCAATGTACTCACTATAGTTTTATAAAAAAAAAGAGAAATGAGAGTAGAAAAGCAAAAGCAATAATTTGCATAAAATATTAGATACGATACGATACGTTACGTTACGTTATTTTATGTTACGGTACGTTACGATACGATATGATATTTGCATGTTTATAGATCGAACGAAGAATCAAACATATTTATGGGCATTAAATCTGTGTACAGATATACATTCATGTATGCACATTGCATATGTAAACCTTCCGATAAATGAGTGCTGCTAAGACAGATATTTAATTGAATTAAAAGGATAATCAGAAAAGGAAAATCAGAAGTTAAATAAACATTCAATAATTAAAGCCAAATACGTTGCATTTGTATTTGTAAATAAGTATTCATGTGTCAGCAAATATTTGTACAAATTTGGCTTAAAGATAAACGATGTTGCATTGCATCACGAACGTAAAATATTTACAAAGAATTTCAAGAAATGTTACAAAGTACGGTTGTAATGTGTGACATGCTTTGAAGTAAATTATATTTTGATAATTTAAATTTAGAAAGGATATGAAATAAATTATAATAATTCGGTAATGGACAATGGTACGAAATACGAAGTAGGAGTAGTACGAATCCAAAGATTCAAATAATTTTACAGCAAAAAAAAATATGCAGCAAGTAGTCGACCTAATCTAGTGAATAATATATTGGTTTACTAGACGTTTATTCCAAGTCCAAAGGACTTTTGAAGGAGTATCGTGCCTACCCACAATACGGTTAGTCTGGGAAGCTATCAACAATACCACAATGTCAAATAAAGTCTTCAAGTTAACCTAAAAACAATTGTTTATGGACTTACATTCTTCTAACCTATGTACATATGTCAAATGCGTATTACAGGACTTCGCTGCAAAGTGAAGTATTATTTCACACCATCACTGTCCCGTCATGGGTGCTTCCGGAAATACCAGCACCGATCCTATTTTTGCAAACCGCTCGTATGAATTCGAAAATTACATTTTGTAGAAAATGTAACTTTTGAGTGCGGAAAACGTCGGGTATATATGTACTTGCCACACATATGTACATACATACATAATTTGTCATTACAACACTTCAGTCAGTCAAATTGTACATAGACAGCTAATGAACCTTATCTAGTTACGACAAAATATTGGGTGTAATTGATCTGAATATCTCTATTGGATACACAATACTTGACTAACCCCGCTTTCGATCCAATTATGATAATGGTCTACACTTTCTATAGATCGTCAGCCAAATATTCCTCGTCGGATATGGAATATTTGGAAACAATTGATGTGTAGTACGGTTTAGGATGAAATGGTGGCAGTAAAGATTGCTGCTATGCGTAATCAGTATCAGAATATATCGAGTAGGCATAAAAGCACATTTACTACAACCTTCCAGTCAGGATTACAATCAAGTTTCTCACACCACCCATGTTATGTGTGTTAATTTTATTCATGATTAGCAGAACCTGCTTTTTAAAGTCGACCGAGAGACTTGTAAGAGAAATTTTTAATAACAATTCATTTTACTCTTGTTTCGTTTTGTTCAAGATAGCTGAGGTGGGATTTGAACCATGGGCTCGCGATTAATAAGCCAATACACTAGACTACAGCAACTTCTAGTGCAATAGCAATGTTTTTAATTACTATGTCCCCTAGTCCAAATATCCACAGAACAGGTTCAAGCTCTCATAAGTCATCAGCATAGACACTCTACATTACGTGTCTCCAGAGTGCGAAGGGATAATTGCTGTACTATACTGCATAGATATCCACATGAGACATTATAAAATGGCAAAAAAGGTAAGGGACTTAACGCAATGGTTTATGGACTTACATTGTTCTAACCTGTGTCAAATAGGGATTACAAGACCACTGTCCGCTCATGGGTGCTTCCAAGAATACCAGCACCAATTTAAGGTAGCAGATGGTTGTAATTCTCCATACAACTCGGGTGAATTCGATTTAATGGGACATGTAACTTTTGAGTGCGGCAAACGTCGGGTATTAGGGCTGGTTTTAGACTGCAAACCGACCATTGAAACTGTACTTATCGTACATATGTACATACATACATAATTGGTAATTACAACTCTTTAGTTAGGATTACCAAGTAATTTCTCATACCACTTATGTTGTGTGTGTTAATTTTATACATGGGTTTTATAACTGGGTGGTCGTCTCCGAAACTAGAAGTTTTTGAGAAACTTTTTCAATTTTATTTTATTCTCAGAGTTTTTGCCAGAAATCTACTGAGTGGAAGTCGCCAAAGAAATATTTTTTCATATTTCGTTTTTTATTGGAGATGTCTGACCTGGGGTTTAAACCGTGACTTCACGTCTAAGAAATCAACACACTGTCTACTAGACTACTGCGAGAGATTTTACAGGGTATATATAAAATTATCCAAGAAACCCCGGCGTATCTGGATAACATAGCCAGCCATTCGACGCTATGTTGTAGTGACCAATAATGTACATACATGTATGTATGAACCCCGTGTGTACGTACGATAATGGAAATGATAACGAAAAATAATATTTTTTTTCTTTTCTTAATTTTGGTTTGGAGACAGAGGAACTGAAATGATTTTTCGATTAAGAATTCGTTTTTCGTAAAAAAAAGCGATTAGATTACTTACACCCAATAATGTTGGTTTGTTTTTTCAATTGCTAGAAGCAGTTTAAAATCCGTAAAATTCCAATTACTTTCAGTATCCTACTTAAAACCCTATTTGTAAGTATATGAAGAACTCTTAAGACTTTTTATCAAATAAATTAAAATTGAAAGAATATTACCGCAGGTTTAAAAATTGCAATTAAATTTACCTTCCAGACCCTGCTGAAAGTCTTCACCAATAGTTTGTTTTTTTTTCGTTTCTTTCTAACCAAAAACCTTTCCTCTCGTTTAATGCTGTTAACAGCTGCCGTTTTATTAATTAATTTTTCCTATGGTTTGACAATTTTGCTGATAAAATAATGCCTTCACGTAAATCCACACTCTCCGCACACATATGAATTTAATTTATTTTCAATGTGTGTGTGTAAGCGTATGAGTGTTTGTGTTTGGTGTTCTTCTAAATCAGGCGTAGACATTTGCTTTTGGGGATAAAATTTGAAGCAATTTAATGGAGATTTTCAGCCTCTAATATGATTAAGATTTTTTTAAGCAACGATTTTAAAAGATGCCAACGGCAATTGATTGGAGTGGTGGCATGGGATTTGTTTGGTTTTCTAGTTAAAATTCATTTTCTATAATCGAACAACATACTTATACACACATACACAAAGCGCCATAAGTGAGTCAACACCCACTATAATTTTAAATTTTCTATTATAAAAAATATACTTGTAGCACAACAATAATTTTTGCGATTTTTTTGTTTTAACATTTTATAAGTAATAAATAAACGTTTTTAATTTATGGAAATTTATTCGACTATTCTCATTTACTTTTCTCGCTATCCTAAGAAAATGAATTATTTCAGCGGTGTTTACTCACTTTTGACGCTCACTGTATGTATATATGTATGTATGGTTAGGAAACCAAAATACAAACACAAACACAAACGCCAATAAATCAAGCATTTAAAAAGTAAACAACCAAACCGACAAACAAACAATCAAACAAACAAACAAATAAAATCAATAAGATTATGCAAAGAACGAACGAAAGAACGAACGTTGTGGTTACCAATGTGTTCGATGTTGATTTTCATTCAATGCTGTTCAATACAAAAATAATCATGTGAGTGTATTTGAGAGTATGAGGGTGAGGTTGCATGTGTTCACTTTCTTTATAATCTTACTCTCCAAAGTATATCATGTATGTTTAAGTGTTTGTATATGTGTGTATGTATGTTTGTCATTTAATATGCACAAGAATAATATGAGAGAAGGTCTCTTAGGTTGTATTCTCCTCTACAAGTGTTTGAGTATGTTTGCATTGTGTGTGTGTGTGTGTTAGTGTTTTTCTATAAATTAGTGTTTATATATGTATGTATGCATGTGTATAGATTTTAAAATATTTATTTGTTAAAGCATTCCAATTCATGTTTAAATTCCTAGCAGATGCTTTAATTACTCTCACTCTGTCTCTCTCACTGTGTCGGTGTGTACTGCTCTCTGTTTTCATAAGCAATTAAAAAGTAAAGCAGAGAATGCTATTAAAACTTAAAAACTAAAACATTTGCAATCATAAATATTATTATGGTGAATTAATCTCAAATGTATTCTGTGATAAGATTAATTAATTCAGAAAAAAACATAAACATCGTATCGTATCATATCAGACCGTATGTATATTTCTCACAAAACAAATCACAATTCTTCTCATCACAATCATCGTAAACATGAAGTCTCATATATAACCACACTTGTGTTGGTATGCAAATACATTTAAATGAACTGTACAGACAGTCACAAATAATCAAGAGAGAGAGAGATAAAACAAAACAATTTATTTATACACGCATTCCAAACGTTCAGAATGTGGTTCTGAAAATAATGCTCAGCCCTAGCCAAGGGTAGGCTAGGGTAGCCAGTTATTCCGTGCTAACATACCTCCAGTGTTTTGAGTAAAAATGAAAGACGGAAGTTTGCTAAAGGTAGCAGATTTATACCATCCTGTATTCGTCAAAGTAGCCACCGTATGTCGACTTTGTTACTGATAGGTAGGTACATAGGTAGGTAGGTTGGAGTGGTAGTTTTGATACCCAAGCCCACTTGAGCATGCATATAGGCCCATTGTGACTCCACAAAGTAAACGAAGTCCACGTACTGACCAAAAGTTTGGTATTCGAAAGTTTGGTATTCGAAGCAATATTCCTGACGTCAATGAATGAGACATGCGTTGTCGACATCTATATGATGTGATGAGTCTAACGGAATTGTTTGATAGTTTTTGTCTCTCAAAACTATTGGTCCACTGGAGGTAGTTGATTTTTCTCCTTGTATTTATGTCTTAAAAATATTCTCTGTCCATCATTTGAGATACATACGTCCTCTAGAAGGTTCAAATTCCCTAGTTTTGTTTTGTCTAAATGGGTTGATTGCTCTAAAGATAAAGTCGGCTCCATATTTCAGTAGTTCGGTATCAAAACTATCAACTTCGAAGCTTAAGAAGTGTCTAAAATAATGCTAATATATATTATAAATCAGTCTGTTTTTTGTTGGTTTGTTTGTTAGCCAATCACGCCTGAACGGCTGGACAGATTTTCTTGAAATTTGGGATATTGATCGAGCTTTTGTCGGTGCAGGTTATGGGCAATAAATCTTTTCAAAATTTTCACCCAAAGGGGAGAAAAATGGGACAAAGGGAGAAAAAATGGGCAAAAATTAGTACTTTTATGCATAAATGCTGTATTTTATCAGTTTTATAGCTAATTTTTTACGATTTAGCTTGGTTAAGTTTCCCAAATAGCTATTGGAGGTGTTCCGTTTATAAAGTTGGACCAAAAGAGGTCCAAAAAGGGGGAAAGGGGCGAAAAAACGGCAAACTGAGTGCATTTATATTTAGGACTTAGAGTATTCAAAAAAACTGGGTTGTTTGTTAAACCGGTTTTCGAATAATTTGAAAAATTGCATTTTTTTAAGAAACCGGTTTAAAAACCGGTTTCAAATAATCACTGTTTTTTTTTTTAATTTAAAAACATTTTTCATTTTTTAAACTAATCCAAACTACATAACCCGCGCAACGCCGGGTACAATCTGCTAGTTGTTGATAAGTTGGGGGGACAAGGATTTAAAACTTTATGTTTGAAACAACAATAAAATATAACAACAATAGAGCATGAAGAAGAGGTTTAAATAATCTATAATGGACGCCTTGTGAGTATCTACTCAGAACGCGTAATATTCTGAAATATTTTGGATACTTTGTTACAAATTCGTCATTCATTCCAAGGTTCTGTTTTCCTGCTTAATAATTATATATGCTGGCGTTGTTGGGTTTACGAATACCGTACTCTGCATGGAAAACTCTTGGGAGAAGTTCAACAACGAGATCAGAATTCGAGTACTTCAGACAACAAAAAAAAAAAAGAAAAAAAAATAAAATAAAAAGCCATCCATATAAGCCAAACAGAGAATAGAACGCAACCTATCACACGTTTCGCTCATTTAACGATTGCCATAAAGGTTCTACCGAGAGGACTATTCCCTATGTGGTGGATAAATTCGAGTTCACTGGTTCAGTAAACGAGCGATTAACACCCAAATATCGTTGAAATGCAAGACATCACCGCTATACCTGACAGTGTGCGGAAGAATCTAAGGCAGTTGATTTTATGTCGCTTGCAATAAATCGATCCCTCTTAGACCACTCTTTGGGGAATTTTGCATTGTAACTTAGGCCTGCATCCGTACAAAATTCAATTGACCCAGAAACTGAAGGTAAACGACCATACACAACAACGTGTTTTCGCTGAATGGACTCTGCAACAGTTGCCAATTGACCCTAATTTCCTTTGCAAAATCGTTGTCAGAAATGCGGTCCATTTCTGGATGAATGGCTACGTGAATAAACAAATTCCCACATTTCGGAAAGCCAAGGTTTAGTGTGAATTATGGGCTGGCGGTGTCATCAGTCCATATTTCTTTGAGACTGACTTAGTCCAGGCCATCACTGTCAACGACGAGTGTTATTGGTCGGTGAACTCCAACTTCTCGTGGGATTAAACTCCGTTAAACTGTTTTTAAATCGTAAGTGTGTGCGAATAAGTTACAAATCACAGCGGTGCTCGAAGCTAAAACACTGCATGCCATTGCAATGCAATGCATTGGCCAAATTCAGCCTATTTTATGCGCCAAAGTCATGGACATGGACAGCTGACATTTAAAAGATGTTATATTCCACAATCTATAGGATATGCCTGATATATTTTAACATGAATTGACGGAGCACGTATGGACAAACACTCATTATTGAGAGAGCACCAAAGACAAATGCAAAGCTTTACCAGGTATACGCTCTCTGTACAGAATCTTGAGTACACTAATGAAGTTAAAAGAATTGAGGACGACCATGTACGAGTATTGTTGTACTTGACTGAATTACTTCTTCTGTATTTAAATAGTAAAGTAGTTAAGTATAGATAGTCCTGTTGTGTACAGATCTTCGCTTTGGAAATGGTGTACATTTTAATGACAACAAATAGATTTTTATTGTTGAAGCAAAATATTTAATTGAAATGATATGATGCTTGTCATTAGTCTTTGGGAATTATTTCTTAATAAATATGTTCGTATTTATGTTTTTCAAAATTTTAAGTATCACATGCAGATGCAGATACACGCACATAGAGTTTTCATAAATTAATTTCGAATCCTTTTGCTATTATTCATCCTTATCGTCAGTGCTTGCATGAGAAGACAATCGGCAAACTTTTCCAAACAAACAGCAGCAATGAACAGCAACAAAAAAGAACAACATTTCATGTGGCATTGTATTGTGTTCTTGGTTAAGTTGCCTTTAAAGTTAGTTGGCAAGACAAAAAGAATATAGGAACTGAGAAATAAAGAAATAAAGAAACAGAGAGAGAGAGACATGCATTTCGAACATAAATTGGTCAAAAGGCCAGTTGGTGAATGAAAATTGTGTTCGTTTTTTTTTGTATTTTTTTTTCGTCGCAACGCCAAGAATATTAAGCGCGTTCTACCAACGATGTGACCAAAATAGCAACACGGACACTTTGTAGCAAACAGTTGCTGAGAGGGAATTTATGAAATTTAAAAAAAATTTTTTTTTTTTTGCTCGTGCAGAGAAAAGAAATAAATAAAGACAGGCAATGCAATAACCAATATTAAAGAGGAGAGAGGAAAATTATCATTCCAGTGGTTTGTGGCACGCATAACAAAATTTATCAATTTTATGCAACTTGACAGTATGCGAGAGACAATTTGTGGTTATCGGGTATTAATATTGGGCATGAGAATGCACAACAAATTCAGGATATGTTTGGTTATGTACATTAATTATAACAAACTAAAGTTTGAATGCAAAATTCTATTTGAAATCCAATTAATTTTAATTATTCAACAAGCCTGAGTTAAAATTATTCAAATTTATGATCTGTTTACGCAGTTAATTGTAAAAAATTTGAATTTTATTCACATGAGGTGGAATTTATTTCATTTTTGAGGACATTTAAAACGGATGTTGTTTTCGGGCAATACTGAGTGATCAGATATATTATCATGATGCATAAATCTTAAGTTTACCCAAACTTTAAAGTGATATGTAATAAATAACTTCAACAAATATCCTATGAGCCCGTCTAGGCCATAAAAACTCGAAGCTTCTACAGCTGTTGGCAGCCAAATGTTTCTCTTTTTCATCCAACTTGATACGCAGTAGTCTGGTAGATAGTGTGTTGGCTCATTAGACGTGAGGTTATGGTTCAAACTCCAGGTCAGACATCTAAACGAAAATAAAAAAAAATATTTCATTCGGTGACTTGCTCTCACTAGATTTCTGGCATAAAGAGTAGGAAGAGAAGCTATGTTGTAATCCTGACTGAAGGGTTGTAATGACCTATGTGTATATGTATGTGTCATGATGAGTGAGCGGATTTATTACCACGATGTACAATAAGTTTTTCAAAACTTGTCTTTATTGAATTGTTTTCCCCAAACTGATATAAAGTGTTTTTGGCTATGTTCGTCTGAGGCGGATAGCCGCTGTATAGTTATAACTTCTCCCACTTCTCCCATCTCTTCAAAATAATCTTTGGCGAGTAACTTACACAGGTATTGAATGAGCCTATGAGCCTTTCTAGCTCATAAAAACTCGGAGTTTCTACAGTTGTTGTCAGCCAAATGTGTCTCTATATCCCCTAGCTAGCAATGAATATCAGTGTGGGTTACAGTTTTCTAAAGCTGACTCAGTTTTACCACATGCAGTGGCATTTCCTAATTAAAAAAATTGTCTTGTAAGCTAAACAGGCTTTACTGTGTTCTCAACTAGTTGCTTTAGTAACAAATGCGTTCATTAGAGCTTAAGGTGAAAGAGTTTGTGTATCCCCAAGTATATAAAATTTGCAGTAGTCTGGAAGGTGTATAACGGCTTATTACACGAGCAAATATCTCGAACAAAACAAAATATGAAAACGATTTCTTTCGGCAACTTCCTCTCAGCAGTCTTCTGACAAAAACTCTGGGAATGAATAGAAATGCCATGAAAAGTTTTTCAAGAAATCTGTCGTTCGGAGTCAACTTTAAACCACTTAATGGATAAAATTAATGCACACAACATAAGTGGTGTGAGAAGCTAGGTTTTAATCCTGACTGAAGGGTTGTAATGACGAATTAAGTAAGTAAATATCTCCCAGTTTACCGTCGCCTCTGAACGACAGATGAAGAACAGTTGATAAAGTTTTTGATAACAATTATGAATTGAGTTTGCAGAGCTAGAAGCCATCGTAGTCTAGTATGTAGTGTGTTGACAAGAGCCCTTTGTTCAACCCTTGGCTCAGATATTACGAACGAAACAAAATATGAAAAGGATTTTTTTTGGCGACTTCCTCTCAGCAGAGTTCAGCCAAAAAGTTTCTCAAAAAGCAAAAGTTGTGCACAGTCGGCTTTAAGTTGTAGCTCCGAACACTCTTGGATAAAATTACAACAAGAAGGATGGTGTGAGTCCTAACTAAAGGGTTGTAAGAACCAATTACCTCTCTATAGTTGCCAAAAGATATACACTGCCATTTATGCTTTCATTAAATATGGAGAGGTTTTTAAAGTTTAACTTTAAAGCAACCTTTAAGTGGCTGCTATAACATGGATTTTCTAAGGATACTTAAGAAAATAATTTTAAAAAACAAACTCCTTTCGCGTAAATATTGTATAAGAAATCTATCGTTTGGTTCCTTGGAAATTTTTGCTTCATATCTATGGAATGCAAACAATTATACTGCCTTCCTCCTCCCTTTTTTTGTGCGTTTTATTATACAAAATTTGATGAGCAACATTGTCTTTTTGATCAGTGTTTGGAAACAATTTTATTAAGTGTTCTCTTTTACTTTACTTTATTTGACGCTTTTAGTATTGTTGTTGCTATTGCTGTTGTTAAAGGCTGCGTAATTATAATTATGTGCGCCATTATATTGTATCCATAATCCCTCTTTGAGTTAGAGCGGCTTTTTTCTTTGCTTTCCTTTTTATCCTTTACAAGTTGCGAAGTACAAAAAATACCTTTTTTGCTCAACACAAATAAACTACAGACAGTGAGGGCTGTTTACGCACTGATATTTACAACAAATGATGGCACAAGAGCGCGGGGAGGGGGGATGGGGGGCGAGTTGGAAAGAAATACACTCCATTAACTGATTGTATCCGTGATGAATGTTGAATATCCAACACAAAAGTAACAAAACAAACAAACGTTTACAAACAAACTATAAAAAGAGCTCGCGCGAGTGAGAGAGAGAGAGAGAGAGAGAGAGAAAAGAACAAGTCAATGGTTGTGCAACATAAGTCGAACAACAGTCAACGTAATTGGAGACTGTTTGGCTGGCGTAGTAGTCAGACTGTGTATCTATTTTGTGCCGCCTTTATGGCTGCACTGACTGACTATCTGTCTACCAAGTTTGATGGTTTGTTATTAGCGAAGGCACCTCGTTTTAGCGAAAATTAAAGTTGGCATCGAGATATCAAAAAAAAAAAACTATGATTTCGCTATTTTCCCAAACGCCTGCCTGCCCGCCTGCCTGTGTGGCGGTGTTTATTTTCCCATTGAAAAGTGACTAATTTGCAGAAGAAAAAGTTTTCGTTTTACGTTGTTTTTGTTTTTATTTCTTCAATTTTATTTTCATTTTCAGCATCAGCATCATTCATCGAATAACAGAGAGAGTTTATTTCCGCCAGCTATTGAATTTTTATAGGCTCTGGGGTCTAAAAATCAGAAATTGAAACGTTTCGAGCATAACAAAAATCTCTGACTCTTGAAAGTTTTTTTTTTGTGTGTGTAGAAAACTTCCTGCCATTGACTAACTACGAGGAGCAATAAATATACATATGTACATATGTATGTTGTGCCAGCAGTATACTTTTTTAAGTGGCAGCTCTTTTTCTCTATTATATACCTGCTGTTTGTTTTTGTTGTCAAAACAAAAAACGAGAGTGTGGCAAGATTTGTAGCTTATTTTATAGCCAGCCGCTAACGTGCCTTTTTTGTTTGGAGGCTTAGAAAGGCTATGCCTTATAGACAATGATTAGGAAACGTTTAGTAGCACGGCAAAGAAGGGCACACGAATATCTAACATGTTCCCGGCAAAACGAGGTCATGTACACACAGACAACTGAATTTATAATGTGAGAGGAACTTTTTTTTTTACCTCAATAGTAGCAGTCGTTGCACAGTGGTACAAAAGTATTAAAATGTGGTATACATATGTAATGTATTGATAATAATGTTTTCATTTATTTAATTGAAAAATGTTAGAATGAAACAAGGCAGCAAAATGAAAAACATTAAAGTATGATTAGCCAGCCAAGATTTAACCGAGTTTCCTTTAAGTAGCCGTTGTCTAGTAGGTAGTATGTTGGCTTATTTAGATGTGAGGTCGCGATTCAAACCCCAGATCAGAAATCTCTAAGAAAAAGAAATTTGAAAAAATATTTCTCTCGGCGACTTCCTCTCTGCAGATATCTGGCAAAAACTCGCGGGAAAGGCCATGAAAAGCTTCTCAAAAAAATCTGTTACTTGGAGTCGACTTTAAACTTTAACGCATACTCTACATACCTGGTGTGTGAAACTATGTGGTAATAGTGACTGAAGGGTTGTATGTGTCTTCCTCAGTTCAGCTTGAACTTGTCCTCTCTATGGTTGTTTCAGTCTGCGTGTTGGTTATCTTCTGGGTTTCAATTCAACTCTCATGTACGGACCAGTGCCCCAAAGTCGATTTTACAGTATTTTCAATCCCTTACAGAAGAGGCGAAGGAGTGGGATATCTAGATTCAATGCGACTATAGGGACAATCCACAATGGGACTTGTGTTTCTTTCTTTTATCGACACATCATTGGATTTTGCTGCAGCGAAATAAAGGGACTTGTCCAGAGGTTTATCAACCGTTAAAAGAGAGGGGAAGCTGATCATTAATGACGGTATTGTATTCAGCTTTATTGATTCGTGAGAGCACCACCAAAATGTGGCATGTGTTTCACGGTTCTTTCGCTACTACAACGGATTTTTCTCGAGTGATATTCCCGGCAATCATATTTTCGTACGTAACATTCGTTTTTTTCAGAGAGTTTGTGCGTTTGTGGTCGATTGGCCACTTAATCGCACACTGCATTACAGATAGAATTCGTTCTTTAGCTGGACTACACATATGTGGAAATCACTTCACGCTGAGCTTCTGTCACTTAGAATAAAAAGAGAATATAAAGAGATTCAATCCACAGCTCTTTTTCCCCTTTTCCTAATTCCAACACTATAGATGGCATGAGTAGGGCCCATTCGCTGAAATTTTTTTCTTTGGATTTTTTTGTTGGTTTTCTTCAGGGATTGATTACGCTTTTCGTATATGTTTTGTTGCGAACTTATGTTTGACCAAAGAATTCTGAAGATTCTGTTTACAGATGTCCGAATTCCGGTTAAAGTTCTAGCAGATGTATTCCATACTGCTATGTTTTTAACTTTTAAAAATGTTTAAAATATGAGCTCGTAGTTTGCAAATAAAATAAAAATAAATCTGTGTTTAGTTTTAATTAAAATTTCTTACTATTCGCACAATTCTGTGTGCCACTGTTCACAGCTTGATGTAAACAACAACAATTGCCTTTTTTTGTTATTCCTCTGTTTATACCCTTTGCATAAACAATAACAATTACTAGACAATTGTTCGACAGATCTTTGTAACGGAGATCTTCTAACCACGATTACTCTCTTCAAACACACCGCGTCTTCACTAAAGTCTGACTGAACTTTTACTCACTCAGTTGTATTTTTGTTTACATGTTTATCATTTTTTATATGGTGTTTGTTGTTATATTACGCAGTGCGATATTTTGCAAATAAGTTCACTGTTTTTGTAGCTTTTGTTTATACTTTTAATGTTAAACGATGTAAAAGCAAAACACCAGTATCTAGATATTTCCATTTTCGTAACAATATTTAGCATCCTTAAAGTGACACAAATTTCATGTAATCGAACCACTGTGTTGTTCATCAACATCTTCCATAACAAATAACACTTTAATGTCAGTTCTTTTGTTTTGTTTTTGTTCCTGTTTTTGTTTTCATTTTCGTTGTTTTTTTGTGTTACGCTTTCTTTCTCGTTCGCTTTTAATTTCCCCCTCGTTTTGTTGGCAAAGTTTTGTAAACAAATCACGTAAAAAATTTTAACGCAACGAATTTTTCTTCTTATTTCTATTTTTTTTTTCTTTTGACGTATCATACTAACAAATACACGCACATACACACACACTTATGCACGCATTTATACATACATACATCGACAAATAGAACAGTAAAGAAAATGAACAACAAAGTGCCAGGGTGTTATGATGAAAAACTGACTTGACTGACTTCAGTTTAAACATCATTTACTTGTATTTGAAAAATGTGCGAAAAACTGTTTTCTTTTGTTTAAATTCAAAAACCCCAACCCACTAGGATACCCCGACAGCCCACTAAAACTGTTTGAAGAGCCGTCTTTTATTTTCATTCACGGGGTTTTTTTTCGTTTGGTTTCCCCCTTCTGTTGGTTAAATCAATACAAAACACGACAACACCGACAACAACAACAAGAGTTGTTGGTTAATGTTAAAAAGTTGGTCTTTCATTAAGACTGACAAGAAAATAAGCCACGTTCGAACACCCGTAACTATGCTCTCCACACTCTCTCTCTCTCTCTTCATATTCAACCTTTTTTTGTTTTGTTTTTGAAGCCGAAAGTATTTAACTTTTTCAAAAAGGTATTGAGAAGTTTTTCTCTCTTTTTTTTATTTATTTTTTATTTCTTTCTCTTTAAAAGTGTAAAATTTCGATAAATAAATACGCGGTTGAACGACTTCACTCACAATAGTGATACAAATGATGATGTTGATGGTATGCTTGCGATGGAATGGAATGGGATAGGATGAATGGGCTGTTTTACTAACTGGCAAAAGGCTTACTTACTTACGTACGTAAATATTGGTAAACGTACGCTGTACATCAATCAAATAATTTGTAAAAGATTCTGGTTTTTTTCTAAATAAGTCAACCATGAAAAGCAGGCGTAGATTGTGTATTTATTTCTGAAGCTTAAAAAGAAATTCGGTTGCTCTGTAATTGGAAAAATAAATTTTGAAAGTTTTCTTTCTTTTAATATTAATTAATGATTTAATAAATTAAAGCAGCCATTAAGATTAATTGGAATAAAAAAAAACCTGTTCATAAGACTTTCTTTCGGTTCTCTGTCCCCAACGTACAATATTAAAAAAAAAAAATAAAAAAAAGCTACGTCCATCAGCTAATGCCTTAGATTTCCTTTGAGTTTTGAAATTTATTGCTTTGATGAATGTCATCATTTGACACAATTTTTATAATGGGTTGGGAACGTGATCTTTGCAGTTTCTTAGTCAGCCCAGCCATCCATCTGCTGAAGTGTGTATTAAGTTCTTATTTCGTCTATTATAGTAGGTCTTCATCATATGGTTTATGGATAGCATTCTATATATTTTTTTGTTGTAATTTGATATCAAATTGCTCGCGATTTGTTGTCAGATCGAGAACTGTTAATGCTTTATCTGAAGCGTATCAAAATTAGGCAAAATCTTCCTTCTTTATGTCCAACTTTTACGAAAAAGATAAGAATAGTCCGCAGACAACTGAAAAATTTTATGAAGTTTATGTAGACGATGTTCAATTGCTCTTTTCGATCTGATAGTTTTGATGTTAAACGTACACGTGCATTTGGTCGATTAATCACTGAGAAACTCGCTGTTATCATCGAAAAAACATATCACCGGCATATAATCACCAGCAGAGAAACACAGTAAATGTTGCAAGGGTACTACGGATTTATCACCAAATCTTCAAAAACCGGAGATAAAAACCTGTTTGATTGTGGACTGCCATGTAAAGTAGCAGAGAGAAAAAATTCAATGAAACGAATTTCCGTTCGCGAATTCACTTTTAAAACGGCATGAAATCAAACCATTTCTGAAGCTAATGATTACTGGCGATAACAGAAAATTCAAATCGATTGTCCATAAACACTACTCGCTCTGTCCTCCTTCCCATAACCTATTTTCCTAATTCCAACACAATGTACTGCATGAATAGGGGTCATTCCCTAGGAGTTCGTCTTATAAAAAATTACGTACGACAATTATGTGCAAAAACAATCATGAACGAAGCAAGGTGAAGCTCTGCAAATAGTGACAACGCCTGAACATCAACTACATCAACGAAATTAAACAGAAAAGGCGTTGTATTCTATCATGGCAGCGTTAGGCCACCCATGTCTTCGATGATAAAACTGAGAGAGTTTTCCTGGGAACTTTATCATCATAAAGTCGGATTTTCCATCATCAAAGTATTATTTGTTTCGATCTGTGCAGCACTCTTTTAAGGTGTAAATTTAAATTCCGTGAAGCTATGCAAAAGGCAATGACAACAGTTTTACAACAGTCTCTCAAGGGTGAGGGTAACGATGGCACAAATTTTTTCACCCAAAAAGGCAAATATTGGGTTTATAAAGCACGTTTCAGGCAGTGGGTGTTACCTTCTATGAAGCTAGTCGCTAATGTTATTCTGCCTGGAGAAGTAAGACTTCAGACGATATGTTCAGAATACTACATACTTAGTTGGTCATTACAACCCTTCAGACAGGATTAGGACCATTTTTCTCACATCACTTATATTGCGTGAGTTAATTTTATACATGAGTAACAGACCTACAGTTTAAAGTCGTCTGCGAACGACAGATTTTTAAGATACTTTTCGTGGCAAGTTTGTTTACTTACAGAGTTTTTGCTAGAAATCTGCTGGTATTAAGTCGCCAGAGAAATATAATGTTTTTCATATTTCGTTTTGTTGGAGACGTCCGACATGGGATATGAACCGTGGCCTCACGTATAATAAGCCAACACACTTCCTACTAGACTATATCGACTACATACCTGTCTATGGTGCTTGTTGTTAATGTTACTGAATTAGTGAATGAGTAAAAGTTCAGACGATATATTCAGAATACTGGCATGTCCAAATTTCCATGATTAATACTTCCAAGAAGCCCTTGCCAGAAGCACATGAAGAATGAAAACAAGTTATACTTGGAAAAATCTTTAAGATTCTGTGTAAATGAAATGAATATACCGAGTTTTAAGACTCTTATGTGATGCTACGAAATTCAAGAATGTGACACTCCTTTGCAGTAAGTAAAGGCAAAGTATAGGTTCAGAAATGTAGGCCAGTATTCTAAACGATTGTAAATCATACCACATTTTAGTTTAAGAAAATTGTAACTCACCTAAAGCAGCTCTTGAGCGATAAGAAGCAACTCGCTTGATCTTAAAATAAGTGCGTATCTGCCTAAGAAGGCTTATCAATGTCAGAAAAGTTTTTGGCATGCGCCTTATTTTATTAATAAATAATTTAATTTTGCTTTTTAATTGTACATACTTCTTACATTTCTATTGTACTTTTAAATGAAAGCTTGTCATTTGTCTATGCCAAATAATTAGAAACTTATTCTCTATTCCTGGGTAAACCAAATCAAGAAAACATCGGACTTTTCTAATTAATTGTTAAAACTTTCTTAGAAAAAATGCTTCAACATGATTTAATTGAAAACAAAAGAAAACCGAAACAAAACAAAAGAAATAAATTAGTTTGAATGTTACCAGGAATTTACGACACGAGTCAATTGGTTAATTTAAGGTAGACATTCTATGCTGGCTGTCTCCAAACAATTCAATGCCAATTCAATATACAATACACGCCCCAGACAATGTCACTTACAATGAACAATTCGAAGAGCAAAAGAAAAAAGTGAATAAGAAATAAAAAGCCTTCTCAAATTGAGACTTAAGGGATCAATTTATTAAAATTTCATTAAAAAGAAGTACTCCGTACAGTTGAATAGGTTACCCCACCCAACAGTTGAGCAAACGTCTCAAGGTTAATAACGGCTGAATGACTATGAACGACAAGTTTTGTGAGCAGCAGCAGCATCAAAATCAGCAATCAAATCATGCCTCTCTCGTTGAAATATTTCAGAGAGGAAAAACAGTTAATTTCGGTATCATTTAAGAGTTTTTCTCTCTCTTTGAAATGTTTTTTGGTATTTAAATGCCATAAATCAAGTCATTTAAGGATTTGACTTAATTTTTCTCTTTCATCACAGGGTGAGTGAGTGAGTGCGTTCCAGTGTTGTATTGGTTGTTATTAGAAATCCATGGGAAATGAAGCGATAACACACATGCAGTGTAAGCATACCGTATTGAGAGTAAAACATTCATCGGTAAGCATTGACTTTCGTTTCCCATTCTAAATATATGATCATGAGTTTTAAAGGAGAGTGTTCTTTAAGACAAAAAAAACAAAAATTAACAAAATGTTGTACGATTGCAAGTGCGAGAGCATTTCAATGGTATAAGCACCAGAGATCAGCAATGAATCGTTTTTTCGCTACTCATAAGTACTCATGAAATTTTAAATATAAGTGAGTCAAGAGTATTGAAATTCAACTACTCTGATTCATTCGTACTCGCTACAACATTGATATATAAGTACAAGTTGCAATGAGTATGAGTACAACGTTGACATCAAACCCATAACATTCGAAATATGTTTGATTCATACGCCTACTCATAAATGATTCGAGTGATTCGAATCATTCAGCAAAATTTTCAGTCTTAGTTGTTGTTGCATTTACAAACAAAGAAGAAAGAAAATACAAAGACAGCAAGCAAAGCAAACACACAACCTTCTTGTGAGTATTGTGGTGTTCGTACTCGAATCATACTTGTTTTGTGCTTCGTGTATACGTTGAGTCATGGAGAGTCGAAATCAACAACATCATGCGTATTGTTAAGTATGAGCACGATGAGTACTTCAAACTTTGAATATGAGTATTATGAGTATGATATTAAAATAAGTATGAATGCGTATAAGTATCTGAAATTATAAGTATAACTCGAATCTACTCATCGTTTTGAATACTCATTGCTGTTCTCTGATAAGCACCATATTGTGCAGAAATGGCAGGCAGTTGAATGTCAGAAATGTAACTCCTTCTGTACGTTATGATGACATCCTAAACTAAATGAAAACCATAACAGAGAGACACAAATATTTCTCATGTTTTTTCATAGGAAATGATGAACTCACATGTCAAGTCTTCTTAGATAAATTTCTTTCAAACTCAGTCAACTATTTGTTTCCTTCTCTCTTAGCATTTACTGCACAGTTGTATTATTTCGTATATTCGAGATTAATCTGGTTTTGCTTTTTTTTTTCTCAAGAATTGAAAATCTCTAAGCATAACATATCTTCCATTAAGCGGTCCCCATATTTAAATTTAAATTAAAGAAAGTGCGTGTAAGATATGATCGAAATTTTTTTATTTTCTTCTTTCGTTTAAATGTCCACAACAGCTTTTCTGGATAGAGTATGAACAAAATATTAATCTTTCCCTAACTCTGGCGCATACATTAGTCTGAATTTGAGCTATTAAAAGGGTTACGTTTGAGCTTTATTCGCGACTACATCTGGGGTTTAATAAGCCACTGTAAGAAAAAATTTAACGCCAGCTCTTATCAACTCCACATGAGATAACCCTGCTCTCAGATTACTCGTACAGAATATACAACGTGACATGAGCTGTGTGGCACGTAGCATCGTCCTGTAGAAACCACGTGTCCTTAGTGTCCAGATAACCGAGCTCAGACCAAAAAGGTTGATAGTCATCGGCCTATAATGCTCAGCGTTAACCAGGCCAACGTCGTTCTCACAGAAATATGCAGAGCTGAAGTTGTCAGCCTGAAATCCACATCAAAAAGTTACATTTTCGTTATCCATTGGACGCATTTGGATTTCATGTTGATTAATGTGGTCCCAAATTCGATAATTTTGTTTAATCTCGTACACATTTATTCAGAAACGGGCTTCATTACTAAAGATGTTTTTCGTTGAAAATTAGGTTCAATTCTGAACTGCTCTAGAGCCCATTCAATCAACACATACATACATAATTGGTTATTATAACGCTTTAGCGAGGATTACAATCTAGTTTTTCACATCACTAATGTTGTGTGTGTTCATTTTATACATGAGTGGCGGGACCTACGGTTTAAAGTCGATACCGAACCACAGCTTTTTGAGAAACTTTTCATGGCAATTTTATTTACTCTCAGAGCTTTTGCCAGAAATCTGCTGAGAAGAAGTCGCCGAAGATATATTTTTTCACATTTCGTTTAGTTGGAGATGCCTGAATTGGGGGTTTGAACCTAGACCTCACGCCAAATAAGTCAACACACTGCCTACCTACTAGACCACGGCGACTTCAACCAACACAAGTCGCTGAAATTTTCGTCCTAGTTCTTGAAACTCTGGGTAATGACAGAGAAGATATTCAGTTGCCAATACAGTTTCTGCAGAAGAGGTCAGTTTTTATTTATGTACTTATGTACTCTAGATGGGCTTAATTTCAACAAAATGTGTGTATCTCTTTTTGCAATATATGTACCCTATAAGTGGATAAGTTAAGCGGATGCCTTAATAGCCCCTATTTCAGCCTGAATTATGTCATCATAAGGGCCAATCAAAGATTCAAATCTCGAAAAAATTTCACAACCCAACTTGTCGTGTGGTCTTGCCCCTTCAGTACTAAGTATTCTCTGGGAAATCTAGGCTAATGTCACATGGTACTCCAGTACTTTTATTATGAAACCGTAATAGAAAGCAGGTCTAAAATATCGTGTGGTAAAGAGGCAGATCCACGTCGATTTTGGTACAGTCCTAGCTGAGGGCTTATGTTTTAGTGCTGTCGGTATGACGATTTGAGATTCGTCAACACTTCACTTATAGTCCATAAATGTTCACACATCTTATTTTTTTGTGAAAATATGACAAACTCTTCTTCTAAACTAAGGCCTTTACAGCTCTGCTAAGGTGGACGCAATAACGTTTCAAATGTTTTATTTCACTTGTTTTGCTTTTTTTTTAATTTTATTGCGGACTTCTTCAGGAATTGGTTCGTTGCTGTTTTTAGTACTTTCACCCTCTGGCTACTTTCAGGAAAAAAACTTAAACATCAGCAAAATAATGTAGAAAAACAAAAACAATAATAAAACGAATGAATTTATGTGAACAGTTTTAGTTATTTGCCGTACAACAGTACAACATTTCATTTGTCAGAAGGTTAGCAGTTCTAAGGACATTGAGTATTACGGTGGAAATGAAAGTCAAAATTTTAGTGAATTAAACCTTCTAGAATTGGTTTCAACAGATTGGTGCTACCCTATTTACAACAATGTATCCTTTACCAAATAACTTTTATGTATGGTATGTAAGTGTGCATGTATGTATATGTATGTCTATGTGTGCGTGTGTATTGGTATGATTTTATCGCAATCGAAAAGTCATCATTGTTTATTGATGCAACATTAAATTGAACTTAAAAGGAATAAAAGATGTATGTACGCTTCTCCATTTAACCAGTGTGAAGATTATTCCGTTTACGTTGTGCAAGACAAACATTTCAAGGATACAAACACTCTTTGTTCTTCTGCTGAATTAAAGTCCATTAAATAACGGATAAAATCAAATTATCAAAGCAGTTTTTGGCACATAAAAAAACTGCTTACTGCTTTATGCGAGTTAAAGAAAACTTAAAAAAAAGATTTTAATGAAATATTTTTCAAACGTAAAACTTTCATTCATAAAATCATCATGTTTTTCATTCATGAACCATTAGAGGGAGATATTATGGGCTTCCTGTTATTTTTACATTCGCACCTCTTAAGTCTTTGTCTTTGTAAGAAATGCTTTTGTTTTTACGCCGCCTTTCTTGTGCAAACGTTTCGTAATGAACGTTTAATAGCACTTGTACCCAAACGGATACGGATTTAAGACGAAAACAAAAGAAATGAAAGGATATTTAAAACCCAACGATACGCTATTTGGACTATTTAAGCCTTTTTCAAAGAGCCAGAAGCAGATTAACAAAGAAATCAGATGACAAAAGATACAACGATTTTCGGCAGAAATTTTCATTTCCTTTTTCTTCTTTTATTTAAATTTTAATTTTTGGCAACAAACAACAATTAACAACAATTAACTATTGCGACTTCAACAGCCCATAAAAGAAATTCATCTTCTATTCTTTCATTTTCTTTTTATAAGCAGATCTTGTTATTGAATATACATATATAAAGTGTATTACCAGCTCTTTAAATACGAATTCTATGAGAGTGATTACATAGGAAACGCCATTTATATTCTATATGTATTCGCATTTTCAATGTAAATAAAAACTCTTGTCGAGTTGTCGATGTAAAACGATCTGCGTTTTACTTTGTGTTTTTAAATCAGACATCCTCTCATATGTAATTCCAAGTGCCTGTTGTCCTATTGTGACTTAGTTTTCTGTGTTAACTGGAAGTCTAAGTCCTTGGGTTCGCGCTCACAGCGCTCATTTCATCGTGAAGTTGATTTTCCCTCTTTCACTATTTGATATTTATTTATTGGTTCACAGATCGTCAGAATCAATTCTATTTTCATCTGTGAGCAAAGTCTGTTACAGAACGTTCGAGTTGTAATATACTGTACATAGCCTTTTACTATGTCTTGAACTTCCTGATATTGATATCGATTTCGATATAATATTCGCAATTATTTGTGCCTTTTGAAAAAAAGACAGTCGGCAATATCAATGTTTTCAAAGACCACGAAGAGGGAACTGCTACGAATCTAAGTTTCATGTGTTTGTTCCTCAGTTATGAAGACAATGTTCTGCTGTGGTCTCCAGTAAGAGTTTGTTTCTTCTTATGGCTGCTATTCCATATATTTCCCATTAGTTATCCACGCGGGTTGCCGGATTGCCTTATATAATACAGATTTGTATCACCTCTGTCCACTTTTATATCCTAGATAGAAATGCTCAAATATTTCCATTTTTTCTCCTCTGTTTATACCCATTGCATAAACAATAACAATTACTAGACAATTGTTCGACTGATCTTTGTAATGGAGATCTTAAAACCACGATTGCTTTCTTCACCGCGTCTTCACACAAGACTGACTGAACTTCACTAACTCAGTCGCTTGCTTTGCCTTGCCTTTTATATGGCAGAATAAACGGTCTGATGAATGTTCTTGAAGGCGAACATTCATAACTTCGCCTTCTCGAAATCTATATAAATGTAAACATCGTTGCTTATATTTATTATTGTAGTGTTGTTGGTATATTTCTGTTTACTTGTTTACCATTCTTTTATGTTGGTGTTTGTTGTTATATTAAGCAGTGCGATAATTTGTAAACAAGTTCATTGTTTTGTTTTTGTAGATTTTGTTTATAATTTTAATGTTAAACGATGTAAAAGAAAAACACCAGTATCTAGATTTTTTCATTTTCGTAACAATATTTTTAATTTAAAATTAATTTTTTCAAGCTGTCAGAGTTGAGGTTTATATTTTGAATCGTCAAGCGAACACACTATTTACTAGATAACGACTACCACCAACTAAGGCAGTAGAAACTTCAGCAATCCATATATGCTAGCCTCTGCTAGGAGTATTCTGGTTTAGGTTCATCTGTAAAACCAGTTTAAACATTAAATGCAAGAGAAACGTAAACATAAAACGAAAAATAATGAATGCAGCTTCACTTAAAATAAATTCTCTTCAAACACTCAATTTAATGGCAGTCATTATAAAAAACAAGAGAAAACAAATTTTATCTTCCTTTTAAAATGAAACACAGGTGCTCAGTTTTAATACAATAAATGAAATTTTGAGGTTATGAAAACAATATCCTACACGCACACCCACACCATCTCACCCATACTCCCCATCTGACCGCTTAAACAGAGAGTGAGTGGCACTTGTACTTGTACACAGACAACAATGAAAAGAAGATAATCAAGCAGCACAGAATGCACAAGATGTTCATTTCTCAGGCTTAAGATAAACTCGGTATTCGGCACTCGGTACTAATACTCAGTGAGAAGCAGTATTAAAATACAAGCAAAAACTACAGCGAAAAATTCCATTTTTTGTTTTTTTTTTAATCTCCAGTGATGTATTACAAGCAATTCATAAGCGTTGAAGTGTTAAAATAATGCAGTATCTCTGTGACACTCACACACACAATGCCAGCACATTCATAAGCAAAAGCACAATGAAATGGCGATGGGCTACAATGCTACCGCGAGAGAGAGATAAGGAACAAGAACAGATCTGCACTGAACTGTACTCAATACAATGGTTCAACTACAAGTTCCGCTGGGTTCTTAATGCGATACACAAATGAAGCAGCCATTTATAGGACAGGATAGGACAGGATAAGGCAAGACATGACAAGCGTGATGGATCAAAACTCTACATAAATGCCACAATAATGGTTGGCATCATTTGTCACTAAGAGTTATGGATGGGAATAAGAGAGAGAGAGAGAGCGAGAGAACATGAGTAGTTATTATTATTTTATTTCTTTCAAAATAAAAATTTATTAAAGAAAGTGGGATAAAGAGGAAGAAAGGAAGAGATGCAGCGAAATGAATTATAAATTCGTAATTTAATGAATATGATGAGGCGACAGGATACAGACACATTTGTATTAAAATATTATGCGAGTGCATTAGTAAGAGAAATGCAGTACAGTGAACGTAAGATACAGTTCACAATATTAACGCATCAAATAATAAAAATTGTAGGCCATAAAAATATAAATTTTTTGTGTGGAATATTGTTGTTTACGTAAAATCATACACTTCATGTCATAGCCAGGCAGGTCATAGCCAATAGGGCACTTAAGGCGGCTATCCGGTTCAGACCTGATATGTTCGCTGAGGTGTTCCACAAGTGCTTCGTCGAGGGTGTTTTTCCACGTAGGTGGAAGAGGCAGAAATTGGTTCTCATTCCAAAACCTGGTAAACCACCAGGGGAACCATCGTCGTATCGGCCCATTTGTTTACTCGACACAATGGGAAAAATACTGGAGAGGATAATTTACAATCGACTACTGACGCGTGCCGAGGCAGGAGGAGCTCTCTCGGACCTGCAGTACGGATTTAGGAAATTACGGTCCACTGTTGATGCGATAAGGAGAGTAGCCGACATTGCAAGAGATGCAATAGAGGGCGAAAGATGGAGATTTGCCACCAAGGAATACTGCGCGGTTGTCACACTTGACGTTAGAAACGCGTTCAACTCAGCGAACTCTTTAACATGGCTACGCCGCCATACTTAATGGAGATTCTGAACAATTACTTTCAGTACAGGAAGGTAATATACCTAACTAAGGAGAGCAGGAATACGTAGTGACGGCGGGTGTCCCGCAGGGCTCTGTACTTGGCCCACTACTATGGAACATTGTGTACGATGGAGTCCTTCGACTGCGATTGCCAAACGGGACTACAATTGTGGGCTTTGCAGATGACATTGCCATAGTCTCGGTAGCTAAGACGGTAAAAGAGATAGAGGAGAAAACTAACACAGCGATTCGAAATGTTGGAGCATGGCTGGATGAGGCAGGTTTGATACTTGCTGCACATAAAACGGAAGCCGTCTTGATAAGTGGCCGGAAGATAGTGGAGAAGATGAAAGTCACCGTTGGAGGCACAGAGATCGAATCAAAGAGGGCGATAAAATACCTGGGAGTGATTATAGACGACAGGTTGAATTTCAAGGAGCACGTAAAGTACATCGGCGAAAAGGCATCTGTAACGCAGGGAGCACTGGCGAGGATGATGACAAATATTGGAGGACCAGGTCCATTCAAGAGGAGGATAATTTCAGCGGTAGTAACGTCGATAATGCTGTATGCTTGCCCCATATGGTCGGAGGCACTCTCCGTGGGGACGACAAGGAGAATACTGTCCTCGGTGTATCGTCTAAGCGCGATTAGACGGATAAGTGGCTTCAGGACAGTATCTGATGAAGCGGTATTGGTATTGGCAAAGACAATACATAGACATATTGGCGGATGAGGCGGATATACTTTCGCCGTCTCGAGTATCCAGGACGGACAGCGGCTATAAAAGCGGAGGAAAGAAGGACTTCCATGCACAAATGGCAGTCACGATGGGAGAGCAGTTTAAAGGGAAGATGGATATTTCACCTTGTCCCTTCTATAATCCCTTGGATGGAAAGCAAACATTGCGAGCTGAAATACTATGTGACCCAGTTCCTAACTGGTCATGGATGTTTTAGGAAGTACCTGCACAGATTTGGACATGATACTTCCCCTATATGCCCAAACTGTGTAGATGAAGAGGAGGATGCGGAACATATCCTAACATGCTGCCCCAGATTTAGATGGCCCGGAGAAACTAGAATAAGACCAAACCGGCTCATGGAGGAGCTGTTGAATTCTAGGACGCTATGGAGCCAATACAGCCAGAAAATGGCTGAAGTAATGCTAGAACTCTGAAGACTGGAGGAACGTAGGCGAAATTTGACATAATGTGATAAAGCTTTCGAGCTAACCAGCCCTCCGCGAAGTAATACCTTACGGCAGTCCCGCGGAGGGAGAGTGGTTGAAGTGTGTAGGGGGTGGGTTTAGTACGTAGGCACCAGTAATGATGAATCGTGCATGCTTTTGTTGGAACAAAAGTATCTTTCGAAGATTACCACCTCCGACTCAAGACCAAAAAAAAAAAAAATAGCCAGGCAGACGTGAATAGAACTGATTGAAATGAGTTTCGGTGTCATAATGCCTTTAACAGGAGACTCTTTACGATAGTCGAACAAGTCATCATCATCCACAATTCTTAGAGAATGACTTAGGACAGATCATTATTGCCAACAGGGAGCCCTATAGGTCGATGGTTATCAATTTATTTTAACCTTTTTTTTTTTTGGCGTGTGAGGTAGGGTTCAAAATGCTTTCGCACTTACAGTGACCGTCGTCAACTGCGTCGAGTGGTGCTTCCACTAAAACAATCCCTCCTCCTCTTCTGGGGATATTCCCTTCCCGGGACGGCTATATGCATTACTTCGGGAAGGGCCCAGAACGACGTCCCTTTGGGGACCGTTGTCTACTCTCCCACTTCTGGGTACGCCATATTTGAAGCCAGCTTCATGCTATTGGCTCGTCTTCTCATGTATCATTTCGTTGTATTGTGTCAAGGTCGACCTTCTTCCTGCGGAGTACACATTCAACGTATCTTATTACAGCGCTCCATTTCGTCTCGCTTTCGAGCATTGCGTCCACAATGTTGTCGGGTGTAAATTCGGCAATTTGCTCTATCAACATGTTCTTCTCGTCTTGCCATTTGATGCAATGAAAGAATGTGTGTTCAGCGTCGTCATTCATTTCCTGGCAATAAATGCAGCCAGGATCAATCACCTTGCCCATGCGGTATAGATATTTTCGGAAATAACCATGACCCGAAAGAAACTGGGTCAGAAAATAGTTAATTTCCCCAAAATTTCGCCGTATCCATGTCTCTATTGACGGAATAAGTCTATAAGTCCATCTTCCGCTTGTTTCCTCGCTCCATCTACTTTGCCATCGCCGTAGTGTTTGAGATCTGAGATCTGCGCTACTAATGGCGAGATTTTCTCTCCTTGTTTTCCACGATCTTCTTCGCTCAAATGCTAGTTGGTCAATAGGTATCTCACCGACGATCACGAGGACCGTGGCGCCCGATACGGTGCGGTAGGCCGATGCAACTCTTAGTGCTGCTGTTCGTTGCACTGCTGCTAGTACTTTCCGCTTAGATTTAATCTCCAGCGCTTCTCCCCATATCTCGCTTCCATACAGCATTATCGAGTTTGTCGCCGCCATAATCACTTTTCGTTTGGCCTGTGTTGGTCCGCCAATATTTGCCATCAGTCTGCTTAACATGCCCGTTAGTTTCGCTGCCTTGGTAGCTGCATGCTGTATTTGGGCCCAATAATTAAGTCTACAGTCGAGTCTCAGGCCCAAATATCTGACTGCTCTTTTTGTAACTAGTGACACATCACCTATCTGCATACTTATCTCGAGTGGAATACGAGCCATTGTCATCAGTATGACCTCAGTCTTGTTTTTTGCGAGCTCTAGACCGTGGTCCTCAAGCCATATCTGAGTCCTTATCATAACCTGGTTCAGTTTTCTCCTTGCATCCTCAATGTCGCGCGCTGAAATGACCGACACTATATCATCCGCGTATCCCACGAGGTGTGTGTCCTCTGGCATATCTATACCTAAGATATCGTCGTAGCTCAGGTTCCAGAGATCAGGACCGAGAATGGATCCCTGAGCTACACCAGACGTAATCTCTACGGTTTTTCGGCCATCGGGTGTATCGCAGAGAAGCTTGCGATCCTTCAAATAGCTGCGTAATATTCTCAGAAGGTATGGAGGAATACGAAATCTTTTACGTAGTGCCTTAATGATATCCTCCCATCGTAGGCTGTTGAAAGCATTCCGCACGTCGAGCGTGGCAAGGACAACAATGCGCTTCGGATAGTAACGTCTAAGTCTTGTCCGTTCAACGCATTCTACTACGTCCGCTATGGCACCAAGCGTTGACCTACCTGGTCGGAAGCCGTACTGCCTATCCGATAATCCACCAGCTGTCTCAATGGCCGCTGCCAGTCTGAGCTGGAGGAGATTCTCCAATAATTTACCGGCACTATCCAGCATACAAAGAGGGCGATGGATGTGTCGGATCTCGTTTTTCTTTGCTGATCAGAGTTAATTTCTGTAGCTTCCATTGGTTAGGGAAGACACCTTGGGCAATGCAGGCATTGTACACTTCAAGAAGTGCATTTGGTCGATTTTCAGCAACTAATTTAAGTACTTCGGCCGGTACTCCGTCTGGTCCAGGAGCCTTGTTTCCTTTGAGACTTTTCGCCGCTGTTGTCAATTCTTCCTCCGTGAAGGGTATTGGTGTGTCAGCTGTCGGAGGTTCACGTTCCTCACGCAGTGGTGGGTGCACGGGGAACAAGTTCCTCACTATATTGTCGACGGCTTCGCCGTCAAGATGCGGCACGGCAGAGTTAGCGCCCAACTTTCTGGTCACAATTTTATAAGCGAGACCCCAGGGGTTCGTGTTCAATTCATTACGGAGCTCCTCCCATTTCGCCTTTTTGGCGGCTATGATTGCCTGTTTCAGTGCCCTTCGGGCCCGTTTGAAATCTTCAGCCTCATGTACTACATGACCATCTCTTCTAGCTCTAGTGTATCTTCTTCTGCGCTGGAGGCAGGTTCGTCTGAGTTCAGCAATTTCAGGTGTCCACCAGTATACAGATTGCCTTCTGGGATGTTGCGATACGCGAGACATTGAAGCGTTGCAACTACGAATTATGCGCTGCATAGTTTCGTTAGCCAGAGTGATAGCATCACTGCCGGTTCGTGAAAGTGAGGTCTCATCGAATCTCTCCAAGAAAGCCGCGCTATTTAGACTTGCGACGTTCCATTTTCGCGTTCCCCTGGTCCTGGCTGTTGGGATAAGATTCGCTCGTTCCGCGACTCGAAAACTAATGTAGTGGTGGTCACTTCCATTGTAGTCTTCAAGAACTTTCCATTCCGCTATTTTTCTGGCCAGATTTTCAGTTACCAAAGTGATATCCGGCGTGGTATACTCGCATCCTGGCCGCCTAAAAGTTGTGCTGCCAGTATTCATCACTATAAGACCCAACCTTGCCGCCATATCCAGAATGCACCTTCCTCGAGTGTTCGTTGTCCGATCGCCCCATTCAATGGCCTTAGCGTTAAAATCTCCGGCCACTATGAACGGTCCACCAATTGCGAGTACTCTATCCTCAATAAAGCCGACCTTCATCTTGAATTGCTCTATATCATCATTAGGAGTGAGGTAACAGCTCATTATGGTCAGGAGCCCGGTTCGAAGATATTGTTACGAAAATGGAAATGGTGTTGTTAAAATAATAAGCAAAAGCTCCAAAAACAACACAATGGACTTGATCACGCATAAACAAAAGCTCCAAAAACAAAACAATGCAGTTGTTCACGTGATCAACGAATGAGTAAGCATATGGCAACAAAAACAACAGGGCTCGTTTACAAGATTGATGAATAAACAAATATAGCAACAACGACTGCGTATAAAAAAAATATAGCAGAAAGACAAACAAACAGAACAACAACAACTCTGCCTGGACGAAAGTAAATAAGATAGACGAACAACAAAAATGGAAACAATTGTTTACATTTTTGGATTGTTCCCGAAGGTCGTCATCATCCTTCAAGGGCATTCATCACACTGTTGATCGAGTGATATAAAAGGCAAGATAAAGCGAGCAACGATGATTCAGTTAGAATTCAGTCAGTCGTGTATGAAGACACGTTATTCTCGGAGTTCGAGTTAAGTTAGTCGTGTGACGACGTCGCGTTGAATTGAGTGCGAATTCAACCACTGGTGTGTGAAGATACGAGATCGAGTTATAATCCAGTCAGACTTGTATGCAGACAAGTTGCGTGAAGAAAACAGTTGTTAGTGTGGTGCTTACAAAAAAGGTTGTGAGCAAAGAAGAATAATTAACAAGTGTTGTTGTTGCTTATAAAAAAGGTTATAAGCAGAGAAATATCGCGAACAAGCACATATTGTGGAAATTATCATTGTATGCGTAGAATAAGTTCGAACAGTGGCACGAAAGTTGTGCAGAAAATAAAGAATTGAATTAAAATTAAACACAGATTTATTTTTATTTTATTTGCAATCTACGAGCTCATATTTTTAACGTTTTTAAAAGGTAAAAACGTAACAATTGGTGTCAGAAGTGGGATTGCAAAATTTAAAAATAAAAATAAATCAAGATGAAACTCGCCGAGTTAAGAGTGGAGCGGCTCAAACAAGAATTGGCTAAATTAGCACTACCAACAGCGGGCACGAAGAATGAACTCCAAAGGCGGTTAAGGGAAGAGCTGCTGCATCAGGGCATTGATGTAGACACTTACGACTTCGAAGACGAAGAGGAACGTGAGTTACAGGCTCCTGCAACCCCCAGCGGTCTTGACATGAGTTCGGTGCTAGCTGCACTAATGGGACAAATGAAAGTAATGCGCGAAGAGAACAAAAAGCTATTTGAAGATTCTAGAGCCGAAAATCAGAAAATACTGGAAGAGTCTCTGTTAAAAATTGAAGACAAACTAGATGCGTACACAGAAACGCTAGATGAAATAATTGACGCATTCGACGGAAGAGTTACAAGTGTCGCCGAAGAGGTGTCAAGTTTAGAAGACGCCGTTGACACGGAAGTAAGTAACTTGGAAAAGTCCGTGGAGGGCAAACTGGTCATGATGGAGGAGAAGAGCCAGCAACCGGAAGGAGTACAAGCCGAATCAGCAGTAGCTGACAAAAATGGATGGGACGATGAAGAGAAGGCTTTGGAACTTAATTTGGTGTTAAAAGGTGCCGCCGCTGAGGCTCTAGAAAACATGCCAGCTAGCTGCAGAAACGACAACAACGAATTAATGATGGCGCTACAGCGTGGATTCGGCGATAAGCATGACAGAGATCTGTACCCTATGGAGTTAAGGTGCCGTTCGGGAAAGGCTAATGATTCATTTCAAGCCTTTGCAATAAAGGACGAGGGATTAGTGCAGCTCACATACCCGGGAGAAAATGGTATACGCGCCGATGATGTCAAACTAGCGGTACGTTCTGTACAAAAGACAGTCCTCGAAAAGACAGTGACCATCGTACTAGCCCAGGAAACCGCTTGCATGATTTCTACAGCACAAGCGGGAAAAGTGCGAGGAATAAAAGTCGCAGAGGGAAAAGGACGCCTTTTGGATAAATGTAAAAAGTTGTTAAGGCAAGCTGTGGCAGAAGCCGGACGAAAGGTCAAGCTGAGGCGTCTCAACTGTGAAAGGAGCGGACACGTCCCGAAGAAACTGGAACGCGCCACGAGGAAGGTCAAGATCCGATTCACCATCAAACGGGCGGGAGACCAGCCATCATCATCATCAGCAGGGCAAGTGCTGGTTTCCGAGAAGCGAGGTCCCCAGTAAAGCGAAGTCGAGGTCAGCTGCACAATATAAGTCAGACGCACTTTTGGAGCGGGTAACAACAGCAGGTCCTTTGTATTGCCGGAAACCGATATGTTCTCGTCAAGACGGATTACTTCAGCTAATGGCCAGAAGTGTATGCCATACCCAATCAAGAGGCGAACACGGTAGAAAAGGTTTTTGTGAGCCACTGGGAATGCTGCTACTAGGTGCCAATAGAGCTACACTCCGAGGTAGAAGTTCGAGCCAGCCGTATCCGAGGGAATGTGAGAGGTGTATGGAATGGTAGAACAATTTGGTCGAAGCCTGGAGGAATACTTGAGAAACGTAGTGAACGAGCAGCAAAAGGATTGCGGTGAACACATTCCAAGGTTTCTACTGGCGTATCCATCTGCGATGCATGATCCCACAGCTAGATCAACCGTCAAGGTTATTTACGGGAGAGGAGATAATGAGCCTATTCAGGACGAACAGGCTTAAGTGGGCGGCAGTGTTACGAAAATGGAAATGGTGTTGTTAAAATAATAAGCAAAAGCTCCAAAAACAACACAATGGACTTGATCACGCATAAACAAAAGCTCCAAAAACAAAACAATGCAGTTGTTCACGTGATCAACGAATGAGTAAGCATATAGCAACAAAAACAACAGGGCTCGTTTACAAGATCGATGAATAAACAAATATAGCAACAACGACTGCGTATAAAAAAAATATAGCAGAAAGACAAACAAACAGAACAACAACAACTCTGCCTGGACGAAAGTAAATAAGATACACGAACAACAAAAATGGAAACAATTGTTTACATTTTTGGATTGTTCCCGAAGGTCGTCATCATCCTTCAAGGGCATTCATCACACTGTTGATCGAGTGATATAAAAGGCAAGATAAAGCGAGCAACGATGATTCAGTTAGAATTCAGTCAGTCGTGTATGAAGACACGTTATTCTCGGAGTTCGAGTTAAGTTAGTCGTGTGACGACGTCGCGTTGAATTGAGTGCGAATTCAACCACTGGTGTGTGAAGATACGAGATCGAGTTATAATCCAGTCAGACTTGTATGCAGACAAGTTGCGTGAAGAAAACAGTTGTTAGTGTGGTGCTTACAAAAAAGGTTGTGAGCAAAGAAGAATAACTAACAAGTGTTGTTGTTGCTTATAAAAAAGGTTATAAGCAGAGAAATATCGCGAACAAGCACATATTGTGGAAATTATCATTGTATGCGTAGAATAAGTTCGAACAGTGGCACGAAAGTTGTGCAGAAAATAAAGAATTGAATTAAAATTAAACACAGATTTATTTTTATTTTATTTGCAATCTACGAGCTCATATTTTTAAAGTTTTTAAAAGGTAAAAACGTAACAATATGTATATCCAGAGCCGGCTCCGTGGTCCGTAACTGCAAACCTACCGCTGCGAGGTATCCAAAGTGCAGCCGTGCCTGTTTCGTCCTCAAACCAGGAACCCCTGGCAATCCGACCATATTGCTCGCTGATGATGACTGCATCTATTCCCTTTTCGACAGCTATCTGCCCCAGTAAAGCATCCGCTGTCCGGCTTCTATGCAAATTCGCCTGTAACAATCTCATGATCGTCTAGCCAGCGGACATTTCTTCGATCCTGGTAAGTGATCGGTTCTGTCCCGTTTAGCATCCGTGCAGAGGGCGCACTTTGGGGCCAATCTGCATTCTTTCATCTTATGTCCTGCCTCCCCGCATCTAATGCACATGTCCCTTCTGTCAGGACCAGAGCAGTTTGCCTGAGAGTGACCTGTTTCGAGGCATCGATAACATCTTCTAATATCCTCACAGATTCGCATCTTCGCCCGTATCCATCCGACCTTAACATGTCCGACCTTGATAAGTCTCGCCGCACTTTCAGCCGATAACGTGACAAAAGCTCGAACTTGCTCCCGCACATTTGGCACAGTAATTCGCGTTTGCAATTGCTCGTTGGGGTCTGCAATCAGTTTCCGAATTGCCGTTTCCACTTCATCTCTGACTGTGAAGGAATCCAAGTCGCGTATCTCGATTGTAGCCTTCTGCTTCAATTCCGCGATTGAGGCTGTTTCCTGTACTGTACTTTTTAGTTGTTGAACAAAATTTGGTTTGACTTTTTCACCTCTGCTGAACTCCAAGAGTATGGCACCAGTCAACGTTCGCCGCACTGCTTTTATCTTGTCAGAGTCTTCGGTCGTTATGTTGCTGCGTAAGTTCTTCAAAACATCCGAGTAAGTGTGACCTTCCGCGGGCTTAATTACCAGCGCATCTGGTTTTGTTCGTCCCAGTTGAGGGCTATCCGACTTCCCGGCTTTAGTTGAAATTCTCCTTGGTTTTTTCTGAGTACGCTTTTTAGTTACTGTTACCCAGTTTTCCTCCTTCTTTTTGGGGGTCTGCTTCTCCTCCTCGCTAGGTTCCTTTGCCCTGGCTTTCTTACTGCTTTCTGCAGCAGCAGGGCTGGTAGCAGCTCGTGTTGAGTTCGCTGTCGTAGGTGTTGGGGCATCTGCTAACTGCTGGGTGGCGGTCTTTTTTCGGGAGTTTGAAATGATCCTCTCTTCTTCAGCCGCCTTCCAGGTACGTCTGTAACTCAACATAACATCCAAAAGTTCAGCCATCTTGGATATTCCGTTCCTAACGTCCGTGCTTGCGTTCTTCTGACGACGAATAACTCGCTGCATCATGTCCAAAGTCTCCCTACACTGGGACATAGCATCCTCCTCCATTTTCCTCATTTTATCGATCAGCTCCAATCTAGGAGAGCTTACCGCTGTTGATGTACAGGATGTGCCTATTTGTTCTAGGCCAAAGCATCCATCATTCGGCGTTCCGCTAACATGTGGCGTAACATTACCACCATCATCACCTTTATTCAGACCACCCTCTTTCCGTAGGACGGTAGCAACTGGTCGTGTAGCCTGCGGTTGCGAGGTGTCCGATTCTTTCGGTGTATTATCACTCTTTTGTAACTGGATCGTCTATGTCTTTGTCACAGGCGATCGCCTTATACGTGGGCTGCTCATAAAAGCAACCTCTCCTTGCATCATCTCATCTACTTCGTTTATTCTTTTATTCATTTCATCTGGGTTCCATCTTCAAGTCGCTATCTCATATCGATTATGCAGTTGTCCTTTAAGACCCCGAGGGTGCCTGTGGTAATCAGTGGGGTCCTCGCGAGGGTTGACGCAAAACCTTATGGGAGTTTGCGTTCAGAGCCAGTTCGGACACTAATTAGGAGTCATCTCAACTAAACCTGCATCACCAACCAAATGGCGACGATAATCGAACGTACTTGAAGCCCTGCCAAGGATTTAACAGAACGGAGGCGTCTGCAACATTAGCCTGAAAGCCATTTCCACCGGATTTCACTCGGAGTACTCAGGTAACAGAATGCTGCAGAACGTCAGCCCGCATGCGTCGTTTTCAAATCGAAGCTCCAATCGTAGTCAAGGTCATGCCAAATCGTCAATCTCGCCTTCTCACATTAGCAAGTACCCAGCGGATGCTGAGTACCAGTACCCGGGGAGCGCCTGATCTAAGATACGGAGGCTGTGAGCTGCTTGGCATGTACTTGCAAGGATGCACTGGGCTTTACCAAGCTAAAACCTAACAGTGGCGTTGCCTTGCAGTTGCATACCCGCTTAACCTGGATTGCACGATTAGGACACCAGTGGCATGCTTTTTCATCAGAGCAGAGCTATGTGCTTTACAACTCAAGCCACATTGGATATTCTGCACAAGCGATTTGAGAGCACGGTCATCTCTCCTTGAGGTCAGTGAGAGCATGCGATTTGACCTCCTTAGACATTTTGTCTTAAGTTGCAGGTGTAAGAGAATAAGCCACGAATTACATTAGTCCTCAAAGTCAATATAACCCATGTCATCGGACAAATTTAGACTGATTTATGGGCTATAGTAATGTAAAATTTGAAATATTGGATACACTGTACCCAGAGAATACCCAACCGCATCTTACCAACGTTGAATTTCGAAATTTCTAAACTTACGATACAATATAAAATACTTGCTTAATAAAGGGTGGGCCATTTAAAAGTTTAAATTTAAAAATGCAATCAAACAAAAGCGGTTTGAAATTTTGCCTAATTTATTGTTTTGTTGTGAAGTACAATTATTCCGGTTAGAAATGGAATATTATTTCATTCATATGGTTGTCGGCCTCACAGTACTTCATTCGATCCGATCAATTTTCATGCACATTTTCGAGCGTATGCGGCCGTATATTGGCAATGGTATCACGAATGTTGGCCTCATAATGCTCAATTGTCTTTGGTTTGTCGGCATAACACTTTTCTTTGGCGACGTCCCACGGAAAATAGTGAAATGGTGTCAAATCGCAACTTCTTGGCGGCCAATTGATATCATCATTTTGTCTAATTAAACTTTCATCAAACGTTTGATGAAATAAGTCGATTGTTCACATTCAATATCAATACCATGAAGAGCGAGTACAAAAAAATCGGTGCGACAAGTGTCAAAGAAATATATGCAAATTATGCCTCCGCTCCACAAGCAGCACCAAACAGTCCCTCGTAAATGTTACATTAGCTTCTGTAAGATCAAGTGTAGGTTTTCTGAGCCCCAAATACGGCAATTTTCCTTATAAACGTACCCACCAAGATAAAAATGATTTCTTTCGAAAAGATGATTTTTTCTTGGTAAAATCAACATCATTGTACAGTTTCTCGTGGGTCCATTTAATCCTAACGTTGCTCAAGCGTAAATTGATTCATTACGTTCAGTGGAGATAATATACAGAATTTAGTGACAGAATAGCATGACATATTGTCAGATTTTAAATAACCGATGGTTCAAATTTAAACCGATAGATGCGCCAACCTACTTCAACTTCAACCAGATATGTCGTGGTGGACATTTGCACGCATCATCCGCCAGTACCACTTTTACGAACTCCTACTCCTTATGTCTTAGACAATCGAAATTGGATTTGGAAAAACTAATGAATTTATACAATAGAATTATTGTGTTTTTTTTCTTTCAACAGTTCTGTAGAACAAAAATAATTTATTGCGTTTGGAGCAATGCAATAGAAATTAAAGTTTCAGTTTTTAATTTCCTTTTTATTTTTCTAACACCCTCTACAACACAGCAGTGCTGCTGTTTAATTACAAAATAACGTAAAAAAAAATTTCCAACCACAATTGAGTCGACAGTTCACAAACCGCCAGCAAATTGAGAGAATTTTAGAGAATAAAGAAATTCGACTACAATTAACCGCAGCTGCCTGTGCACTAGTCGTCGCTTGGCTTAAAACTGTTTGCATTGAAACTACAATTTACAGTGTAGTTGGTCGGTCGGGTCAGTTGTAATCGAAACGGACTTTGTTTATTTATTTACACTGCATTGAAGGCAGCAACAGCAAGCAATAGGACAATGGTTTTGTGGTTGTTGTTGTTGTTGCTATTGTTATTGCAATGAACCAGAGAGAGAGAGAGCGAGAGAGAGAGAAGAATACAAGTAAAATCAAAACACATACACACACAGGCAAGAACAGAATATAAATGAGAGAAACTTGTTTTGCTTGTTAATGTTAAATGTGTAAGTATTATTATGATTATTATTGTAGTGGTAGTTGTAGTTGTTGAATCTACAACTAAACAAACAACAACAACAATAACGCTGAAAACAATAATAATAATAATAATGATGATATTATGGAGATGACCTAGTTTAACATTTTGTTGTTGTTTTTGTTGCTATTAAAGTATTGCATGCACTAGCTGTAACAACAACAAAGATCTTAAACAATAAAATTATTTTTATGCAAATTATTGGTAAAACAAAATAACAAAAACAAGAAGAAACAACAAAAAAAAAAAAGATGAATTGAAAATCATAAACAATACAGTTGCACAGAACACAACAAAACAATAACAAAATTTTGTAAACGAGGTAAACCATATAAACACAAGAGAGACAAAGAGAGAGAGAGGGAAGGGATGCAAAGGGAAAACAAAAGTAAACAAAGTGTAACACCAGTGGTCATTCAATTGCAAGCGAATAAAACAACAAAAGGTAGTCACACACACCCAAAGAGAAAGATAGCGTTGCAACCTTAATATCCTCGTTAATACCAGCAATACAACGGGATATGAAAATGTAAACGAAAATAGTAAAACAAAAAACAACGAAGGTCTGAGCATGAATGCAAGTGATTGCAAATGACGATGGCAATTGAGCTGAGTCGAGTCGAATCAAGTTGAGTTCAACACAAATTTTTTTTTTGCTTTTCCACTTGAATATTTAAAATTCGTTCGCTTAAGCATTGAAACAACAAGATTTTCTTTTTTGTTTTGGCGGCTCTAAATTGGGTCATGTCTGTGGACATTATTGTCATTGTCCGCTGCCCGTTGCCTAAGTGGGTTGACATTACAGATGACAGTTTTTCAAAAGCGTTTAATGACAAAGAAAAATCATGAAAAACAAAAATTTCAAATCCAATCCAAACTGGCATGGCTATTTTTCCTTTATCATGTGCTTGATAACGAGCAAAGGGGAAGTATTTACAATGATTCTGCTTAAATGCTAGTGTTATTGGCAAACTGTGGCATGTGGCATGATAGGGAGTGATATTTCAATAATGATAATGAAATTTAATATGGAGTTAGGGCAATTGGAATGGGATTTAATTCGTATTAAATTTGGAAAAATTGATTTTGTTTCTTTAGGAATTCATACATGGCCATGAAAAACAAAAAAAAAAAAAATGTGAAAAGTATACGTAGCCTTTCGGGGACATAAATCCTCCACCACGCTATTTCCATTTCCACTTTCATTTCATATTCAATATTAAAACTCAAACATAAGCGAATTCTGTTTTTTGGTTCATTTATGATGTTCAAAAGAACATTTTCATGAAAATTGTTCTGCAATTCTTTTGCAATAATACCATGAGTTACTGTTCATCGGGCCTCATGCACTCCAATGCATGCCAATCAAAAGTTTAAATGAAGCTTTTTATAGCATTAATATGGTATAGTGGCCTATAAATTTCACTATCTGTTGTATGACACAACAATTTATGTTACCACACAGCATGGGAGTTTTGTTTTCTGACGCAATTCAATTGTCCTTCACAAAACGAGTGAAACAAATGCCATTTCCGTGCACAGTAAAAATACAATTTCGAAATGGTTATTGGTTGGTAATAAATTACGTTACCACGATTAAACAACGTATAAAAACTAAATGACAAATATGTTACACTCTCTCTCAACGAAACGAACTACAATATTAAAGGAATTTTTTATTTTTCTTTTTTAAATTTTGACAGGCTCTTAACTCATAAAATTTAAGATCTCAACAGATGTTGTGTTTTGCTAAACGGTCTTTACGATTTCCTCTTTCCATTGCTTAAAAACTATAAAAAGAATCAAAAAAAGAAAAACGTTCACAATGCAATTGAAAACATGAGTACAGGCATAGCGTTGCTGCAAATGTCAAATTGAAAATCAATGGAAAACGTTTATCAAATCACTAATACGGCACACGTACATACACGACGAGCACATTATACATGAACTGTCAATTGTTATTACTGCCTATGGTCTATGAGGGTTAGAAAAATAGTGGTTGCAACACCATGCATGCTTAGTTTTCCATGGGACCACATTTACTAAATTTGGAAGTTCCTATTGTTTATACGAGGGTTGTAGTGAACTGAAAATTAAAAACTTAATTTTGATTTTAAAGCCAATTTTTTTATTTTCGGTTTACTGTTGATGCAATAAGTGTGGTAGTGGACATTGAAAGAGGTGCAATAGAAGGCGAAAGATGTAGCTTTGAAACCAAGGAATACTAAGCGGTCACACTTGATATTAAAAACGTATATAATTCCGCAAAGTCGAGGAAGATTACACAGGTGCTTTTCAATATCGCCATGTTGCCGTACTTAATGGAAATTCTACACGATTCAACGAATTATGGGGAGAAACAATATGTAGTGTGAACGGGCATCTCGCAAGGCTCCATGCTTGGGCCAATACTACGGAATATTATAAACTATGAAGTGCTTCGCTACAATTTCCGAATTGGACTAGAATTGTACGTTTGCAGACGACATTGTTATAGTCTCAGCCACTAACACGCTATAGCATATGAGGAGACGATGAACATGGCAGTAAAAATGGTTGGAGCTTGGTTCGATAAGGCTGGATTGGCACTTGCTGTACATAAGATAGAGGCCGCCTTCAGAAGTAGCCGAAAAATAGTGGAAAAGATGGAAGTGAGCGTTGGAAGGCCATAAAATATTTGGGGGTGAATAGCGATTACATGGTGAACTTCTAGGACCACGTAAAATTCGTCAGTGTTAAGGCATTTGCGCTTCAGGAAGCACTGACGAGAATGATACCATATATGTAGTTGAGGACCAAATCGATTGAAAGGTAGGACAATGTCGAGGATCATGATATGCTTTGTTAATCAATATGTTTAGGAGTACTTTCCGTGTGAACAACAAGGGAAAATACCCTCGGTTTTTTCGCCTAAGCACGGTTAGACGGATAAGTGGTTTGTCAAAACAATACCGATAGACATATGGGCAAATGAAATGAAGCGTTTTCAAAGACCCAGGACAAACGGCGGCTAAAAAAGCGAAGGAACGACGGATTCAAATGCGCTAAAGGTAGTCACTATGGGAGGACAGAGTAAAGAGAAGGTAGACATTTTAACGTATCCCTAATATAATTCCTTCGTTGTGGAACAAACTCTGTGAACTGAAATTCTATGTAACGAAGTTCATGACTGGGCAAGGTTTCCTAACAAAAAAAAAAAAAAAAAGAAAAAAACCTGCACAGATTTTGACATTATAGGTTTCCTACAAGCCCAAAACTCTGTGTAAGAGAGTAACGATACGCAGCTGTTATGTTCGAGAAGTTAAATCCTACAGTTCTGTGACACCAGTACAGTCAGTATATGGCTGAAGTTACACTGGAACTCAGACGGTCGGAGATTGAGAGGAGGACCTTGATATGAAAAAATTCCAAAGCTAACCAGCCTTCCGCGAAGTAATACCCGCAATGGGAGAGTGGTTGAAGGATATGTGTGGTATATATGGAACATCAGTGTCTTTGGAAGAGTTACACAATCAGGTTGCAGTGAACAAAACACCCATTTTGATAAAACAATTCTATTATTTGCAGGTATTATTAAATGCTATATCGGTGATTTAGCAAAACAAACTGAAGAAATGATAACTAATTTGACAGATGAAGCTTCTAGAAGATGGGCATTATCAATGGCAAAATTCGGAAGTCAATTTCCAAAAACCATCTTTTGGTGAATTAATGGGTGCATGTAACGTATGAGTGATATGAAATTTTATTAATAACGTATACAACAAAATTAAACTCATATTTTATTGCATACTTTTCAGAGTCATTATGGCAGTATCAAGTTAGAATGGGTGCGTATAAGTAATATGCTTTAAATTGAATTCAATAAAAATTATACGTATGAGTGATATTAGATTCTATTAATTCGGTGGTATACGAGACTACATTAAAGTCTTATTTTATTGCATACTTTTCAGAGCAATTCTTTCAGAAACAGTTGGTATGGGTGCGTATAAGTAATATATTTCAAAATTGAATTCAATATAAAGCATACACTGTTAATATGAAGTAACTAATACCAAATGCAGTAGATTTTTTTTGGTACTTTTTAATGTCAATGATACTTCAAGAAAATTTGAAAGTCACCCTAGTTTCGTAACAAACCTCGTATACAAAGTTAAAGTCTTTTTGGTTTCACAATCACCATCATTATAATGATATCAGAAAAGCAACAACAAAACATTTCATCAACGAAAATATAATTTTTTTTTTTTTTGTTGGGACAAACGAATGTTGTTACACTATAAAACTAATAATAGTCGTTGGCTTAGTGGTCCAGATATTTTTTCTTCCTCTTTTATTATAGCACACCATAAAACGAATAACTACCACCAGCAACAATAACAAAACAAAAACAAGGAATGTAAAACCAACAAAAGCAACGAACGTAAAACAATTTCATAAAATGCCTCCACATAAATACAACATGTGTACTTTACGGATTTCAATCATTTTAAAACACACACACATACACATCTATATGCGTATGTGAGAGAGAAAATATTCTCTCCTATGATGGTTGCAACTCTGTTTGATGTTTTGAAAAATATGCCAACAAAACCATTTCCATGAGGAGAAGATGAATGTGCACAAACGAAAGGAAACGGAACGGAAAGGAACGGCAAGGAACATCTATGCTGACTTTGGACAATTCAAAATTGTTAATATTTTATAACATTTATTGATGTGGCCATTTCTCTACAACAATAACAACAACCCAAAAAATATGCATAAATTATGCGTGTTAACCCAACGTTAACATTTCTCTTTTTTATTTTTTTTTTTATGTTTTTTGGGTAACAAACCACAAAATGTGCTGGATATTGGATGAATGACTGGCTAGATGGATGCCTGAATGGTTAGTTAGCTGCTGCTACCTATATGCTCAACGTTTACATGTTGAGATTCTGAATACATTTTTGGAACATTAAAATTTTATAATGCCACATACATACATTAGACGCAAATGGGTAAAGATATGGAGAGAAAGAGAGAGAGGGATAACATCAAATATGTATGGGGGAATATAAAATGTCTTTTAATGGCACATTTTTGTAAATTAATAACCCACACTAACTGACCATTATCCAAATTTTATGTGCGGATTTATGCGAAAAAATAGAGAAAGAAAATTGATTTATGTATTCTCCCCTTTACTTTTAGCCTTAATAAAGAGGAATAAAGGCTTGGTTTAGTTTAGTTTTTCAAATATGCTGTCTACAGCATACGGCTTAAATTTATGACAGATTTTCATAAAGCATTTCCATGAGATTGAATTTCTGATAAAATCGATACAAGATTATCAATAAAGCACCATGAAATGTTTGCATTTTGTTAGTGGTTAAATCATGACATTTTCTTCTGGAAAATATGAGATCAGATCAAAAGTTTATAGACACCATATACCAATAACGGATGTTTAACTCCCCTATGAAGATAACATAATTCGAAGGTAAAGCAATTACTACTCTTGGGACTGAACTGGCAAAGCTACTCACAATTAGGCACATCGTAGGAACAGAATACATTTTCAAAGACCAATCAGTTGTCCAATCGTCTGCCTCGCTTGAAAGCTACTGAAACTGAGATAAAGCAATAACAAAACTAGAAAGTGAAAGATATGTTTTGTATCAGTCTTTTGTTTAGGAAGCAAAGGTCCCCTACCACTACGCTCAATACATGTTTGAAGAGGACACAGTTAATAGACAATGAAAAATGACACTCTTACCTTCCTACAACCTGCTACAATAGTTGAAAATGCTTGATTAATAAAATTGAATCAAAAGAAGGCAAAATATGCTTTGTAAGCCTCGTATGTACTTGAAAAGGAACAAGGGATGAGTGTTTACCCTGTGCCTATGGAAGGGTATGCATTTAGCTATATTCCTCTAGAGACTTTGAAAAGACTCCTGCTCTCTCAAGATACTAGAGGATGATAAAAACCAAAAAAAACTCGTTGATCCCATTAGTCAAGATTATAACCTTTGTCCTCATACAAGCTTATTCTGGCAAAAACTCTAAGAATAAAATAAAACTTTCTACGAAAAGTTTCTCAAATCAGTCGCTCGGAGTTGACGTTAAACTGTAGGTCACGCCGCTTTGGATAAAATTAACATACACAACTTAGGACGTAGTCCTAACTGAAGGGTTGTAATGACTAATTATTTATGCATTGTATGATTACTACTTCCCTTGGTTTGAATTGGATATTATAAATTCCAACAATATATGATTTCAACAGGAGAATGCTGCGTGCCATACAGCTTATGTCACATTGAATATTCTGCACGAGCGTTTTAAAAGACATGGAGGTGATGTCATCTGGCTATCTATAATGAAATTTTTACGCAGTTATTTAATGCCAGAACTGACTTCCGGGATAGCGTTATCGTATTTTTTTAGAATTTTTATATTTCCTTTTTAATTTTGCAATTTTAACTTTCCGCATTATATTGTAAAAAAATTTTTTTTAAACTTTTTATAGAAAACCGTTAAGAATTTATCTAAAAAAAATCAAATTAAAATCGTTTTTATTTATGGTTTCCAGTTTGTTTTTAAATTTTTTTTCTTTTGTTTTTTTTTTTAACGAAATATATTTTCTGTCTCTGGTTTTTATATTTTTTAATTTCATAAAAACAATTTATTATACTTGTGACCTGATTTAAAGTTCAAATAAAAAAACAAAAACACTATAATTGTAATCTTTTTCTTTATTTTTTGTTGGTTTGTCTTTTTAAAAACAAAAAACATTTATTCCCTTTCACCAACACACACACACATACTCACATAGATTCGCATACAATCACAAACGTACAATAATCATATCTTATATGAATTCCCATCAATAATCGGAGTTGTTTTCGTTGTCGTTCAGCAGTACGTGACGAGTTGCTGGTAAATGCGAGTTTAAGAGTGCAAGTATTGATCAGGGATGGTAACAATGAATTGTTTTTGCTTTTAAAAGCTAAGTTGATCTAAAATTTTTAATAAAATCGTTTTACGATTTAAATATTAAATGTTAATAGAATACAGATCATTACTTGGGCAGGAAATAATAAGGATTTAAAGGAGTTTTTTTTTTAATTTTGGGAATCGATTTTTTGCTCTTATGCACAAAATAATTGCAATTTTTTTTATTATAGTTTATCATTGAAAGAATTATTTTAATCATATCACATTGATTAGAAAATAGAAATAAATTTATTTTTAAGCCTTAAATCTAAAAAAAAAGAATTATTTTTGAATCCTTCATCCATTCAAAAAGCAAGGCAAGCCAATAAGCCATTAAATATCTTTCGCTACAAGTCCTACTCAAAAAATCTGTCGTTCGGAGTCGACTTTAAGTTGTAGGTCCCGCCACTCATATATAAAATGAAGACACACAACATAGGTGGTGTGAGAAGCTAAGTTGTAATCCTGACTATGGGATTGCAATGACCAATTATGTACGTAAGTATGTCTGTTATATCAATTTTCCACAAAATATGTTTCGATGTTTTTTGTGAAGCGATTGATTTTAATTGTAGAACGTACTAATTATTGCGCAGAGGTAGTGGAGTACCATGACCGGCCATTTTTTGTACTGCCCACATCCTACATGTCTCCCGCAGCCTCTTTAGGATGCTGTACGTTGTCAGTACAGCGTGTTAAACTCCCAGGTGTTGCTTTCTGCTATGTAATTAAGTCCTACAGAACCCAATTATGTGTTCGGTGATTCGTTCTTCTCATCAGGAATGCCGATTGAACTCCTCAGACTACTTGTCGATATTCTGATACGTAACTCAAACCAAGTATTGTAGTCGCCCAACATAAATTAAGATTGTCTCAAATCCGCTCGAGTGTCTGTCACTTTGTATCTTCCCTTTCGCCGTGCATACCCTCCAAACACCACTTCTTACTTCACAGAAGAAAGTTTCAGGCGTCAATAACGGCGTGAAAAATAGCATTCCCGCAAGCTAATCTTCTTGCGCGGTGGTGTAAATACCTACGTCACTAGGAATCCTGCTCAGTTAATTTAGCTATCCATTCCAATCTCTAATCAAATTCCGCAAATTTCTCGTCATTTGGGGATCCTGCCCAGTTGTTTTAGGATTTTATTCCAATTTCTAGTCAACCTCACAGCAGCTGAATGAGCGGAGGACGACCAAACTGTTGAATATATCCTGTTCAATACCCTGTCCAATTTGAATTGAACAAATCATTCTTTGGTGTAAACTTTCGCAAATCGAAAATTTCCTGATGTGTTCTAAATATTTTACTTAGGGACTGTTCCTGTTCACACGAGTGAACAAACTCATACCTTCCAATCTAACAACACAAACATCTCTAACAAATAATAACAATAACATCACCAACACACATCAACATTCATAGCACACACCAACATACATACATTCATCAACATCTTCAACGCATTAATATATTACAGCGAGATCTCTCTCGCTCTTTCTCTTAAAAGAGTATGTAGCAGTCGAATTTTTTTTTCTTTTTTGACTCTAATTACCCAATCTCGTTGGAAAGCATTTCTCAAAATATTAAGGGACAGCAAAGGAAGGAACTGTCAGTTATTCGATTTGTAAGATCACAATGCCTCCTGATTAATATTGCGTTAATTACCTAACTATAGTCTCGCCATTTACCTAACTATAGTCTCCAAGGCTCAGGGCCTCACTACTTATGTAATGTGCTTAAATCCAACAAAGTCAACAGCGTCGTTAAAGGCAAAGGCGTTTGCCGCGGTTATACAAACGGTAGCTTGTCTCTGTAACTTATCTGAGAATATTACTTAAGGCTTGCACATATAATTCGTCATTACAACCCTTAAGTCAGGATTACAACCTAGTTTCTTAGACCACTTATGTTGTATGAGTTAATTTTATACATGAGTGGCGGGACCTAAAGTTCAAAGTCGACTCCGAACAACAAATTTTTTTTTGAGAAATTTTTCAAGGCGATTTTTAATTTCTCTCAGAGTCTTGCCAGAAATCTGTTGAGATGAGGTCGCCGAAGAAATACTTTTTCTGACTTGGGATTATAACCGTGGCCTCACGTCTAATAAGCCAACACACTACCTACTAGGCTATGGCAACTTCAACTTAAGGCCTGCAAGTATTTGCAATTTCCAAGCCTGAGCTTGTTTATATTCGCATAAAATCATTTTAATGGTTCTTGACACTCACATTCTATAAGTTCCAGACTCACAAACACACACGCATATATTAAAAGAGAGAACAACAAAAACAAAAAAATTCTACACAAGTTTATGGGTTTCTTTGAATGAGTCTGTCTGTTCATATTTGATTATAAATGCAAATACGTATGTATGGATGTGTGACTATGCTACTGAATCAGAGAAAGAGAGAGAGAGAGAAAGAATGGTAGCAAAAAGTCTGTGTTGATTTATATGTCAGTTATGCTTCCGTGCTTGTGTACGTGACTCGTAGTCACAGTTTTATGAAGTTTCATATTTTATGATGACATGATGGTATGGCTGCCATTGCTACCACTACTACCACCACTACCATTACAAATAAATAGTTTTGTTACTTTCCTATTTCTTACTGGCTTTCCTTAGGATATTTCTCTTGCTCACTCTCTCTCTCTCTCTTTGTGTTTGTATATTAGTGTTGATGTTGGTTTATTTTTGTTAAGCCAGCTTGAAAGAGAAACAGTAAAAACGAAATTGTTTTTATTTTTACTCCCAAATGTATGATAGAGACACACAGAGAGAGAAAGAGTTCAGTGTCGGTGCCAGAGTCGAATTTGCACAAAATAAAAACTATAAAAACAATAACAGCAACAACACAACAACATCAAGAATCATATTTTAATGAAACTGAACGAAAGAGAGTAATTTGTTGATGATTTTTTTTCTTTTCTTTCGAAGAGATACGACAAGGTTTAGTGGGTCGTTATTATTATTATGTTGCTGCACATGTATAAGTTATAAAGTTATTTACTTATTATTGTTGTTCTTGTTGTTGTTTTTTCAATTATTATTTTATGTTTTTCTGTAGCAATGTATTGTAGATGTATTTGTGCTTAACTTAAAATAAAATGATGATAATGAGCACGAGGGCAAGTGCACATAATAGGCGAAAATTAAAATGAGAATTAAAATTCATATGATAAGGAAATCTACAATAAAAAAACGCAATAAAATTATAATATTTGTTTAATTTTGTTAATGTTAATCGTCTTATTTATTTATTCTTATCATAATATTTAAATCTGTATTCATTAAATCGTGTACAATTATTTTAATTTCATTCAATTGAGAATCTTTTTTTGTTAGCAAAAACATCACATTGTCGGTGATTTTTGGCATCCATTGGAGAGAGGAAAAATTTAATTTTCATGTGCTAATAATCAGTTTGACTAGTTTAATGTCAAGAGATTAAAGAATGATTTTCAGAAGAATTAAAAATTCAAATTAAATTTGAAAACTTCTGATAAGAAATTTGTGATTAAGAAATTTGCACTCAAAGCGTTTTTATTACAAAAAGAGTTGATGAGAAAGAGTGTGTCTTAAGAAATAATTTGAATTAATAAGGATGATAATACATATCGGGTGGAGCATCTATCGGTTTAAATTTGAACCATCGGTTATATCGAATCTGGCAATACTTATGTCATTCTATTCTGTCACAAAACTCAGTATATTACTTTCACTGAACGTAATTAATCGAGTTTCGCCTGAGAAACGTTCGGATTTATTGGAAATTTAAACAAAAACGGAAATTGCATGAAAATGTAGTATAAAATTTTGTCGCAGAACAGGACCAACGGTGCCTGGTATACGGATGTTTATAGCTAAAGTTCGTGAAACTGATTTCATTGTTGATGCACCAAGACGTGAGAGTGTTTGTACAATGCGTACTCATCCATCAACATCAAGTCGTCATTGTTCTCAAGAATTGAACATTTCATGCACCAGTTTGCGACGAATTTTGTGAAAACGCTAGATGAGCCAACGATAAACTGCATGATCATGTCAAATGTGCCAAAAGAAATCATCTATTCGGACGAAGTTTATTTTTATCTTGGTGGGTAGGTTAATAAGCAAAATTGCCGTATTTGGGACTCAAAAACCTACACCTGGTCTTACAGAAGACAATGCACCCATTACGAGTGACTCTTTAGTGCTGCTTGTGCGCGTTTTCATTGAAAATGGAGACGGCGCAATTGTTACGGTCAGTGGAGATACCTAAACCATGACAACCTATTTTCATCTTGCTGGATACGTTTATAATCAAAATTGCCGTATTTGGGGCTCAGAAAACCAACACGTGGTCTTACAGAAGCCAATGCACTCATTACGAGTGACTGTTTGGTGCGGCTTGAGAGCGGAGGCACCATTTGCTCATATTTCTTTGAAAATGAGGACGGTTCTGCCGTTACCATAATTTTTTTGTACCCGCTTTATGGTATTGATATGAACGATATTTGGTTTCAATTGGATGGTGCAATTTGCAATACATCTCATGCCACAAACGATTTATTGCATCAAACGTTTGATGCGCATTGAATTAGCCGAAGTGGTAATCTCAATTGGCCACGAATAAGCTGCGTTTTGATACCGTTGGACTATTTTCTGTGGGGTGCCGTTAAAAAAAATTATTACGCCGACAAACCAGAGACAATTGAGCATTTTTTGCCATTGCCGATATACACTTGAAAAGTGCACGAAAATTGGTACGCTCGAAAGAGGTACTGTGAGACCAGCCATATGTATGAAATAATATTCCATTTTTAACCTAAGCAATTGTACTTCACAACAAAAAAATAAATTTGGCAAAATTTTAAACCGTTTTTGTTTTATTGCAGTTTTGTATTTGTATTTAAACTTTTAAATGCCCCACCCTTTACGGATATGAATGCATACATAAGTGGTGTAAGGATGGTGGATTTAAAAAAGAATAAATATAGCAGATTTTTTAGAGCTCAAGTTGAGAGCTCTGTATGCTTTATTCAATTTCTTTTGATGTGGGAATAATTTCCTCTTTTATACAATATTTTAGCTGATTCGACAATTACGAATCAACTCCCTTAATTCTATATAATTCTTAACTTATTACATATGTTCTAGTGACTTATATTATATCGATTAATAATATATGGGTTTGTGTGTATGCAACGTGATCCAAGCCTTCAGTCCAACACCAGTAATGCAAGCAAAGCATAATTGCCGCGCTAGCCAGCGGAGAATATACAACAACAAAAACATGCATTGACGGCTTGAGCACGCATCAAAAGCAGCGAGAGTCAATGCCCCAGAATTATGTTAGTGACACAATCACTTATGTTATTTGATATTCATTTGTTTATATATGTTGTGTCGTTAATGATCATTAGCTATACAGAACATTGTGTTGGCATAAACGGCAGTAGGGTCGTGCTACAGTGGTCATTAAAAGCCTTCAGTCAGGATTACGACGTTGCTTCTCACATCACTTATGCTGTGTGTGTTAATTTCATACATGAGTGGCAGGGCCTACAGCTTAAAGTTGATTACAAACTATAAATTTTTTGGGAAACTCTTTCGTGGCAACTTTATTTACTCTCAGAATTTTTGCTAAAGATTTGCTGAGAGGCAGTCGCCGAAGGAATATTTTTTCATATTTCGTTTTGTTCCTGATGCCTTAGTTAGGATTAGAACCATGGATTCGTGTCTAATACTCTATCTCACTGCCTACTAGACTACGGCATTAGTTTAGTTAGCTTCTAGGAATTAAAAATTAAGAAAATTGTTTTATTGTTGTGATTGATATTTGATAGATGTATATCTATTCTGACAACAAAGTACTTCACCAAAAATTCTTTCCTTTATTTTAATTTAATTTTCTAATAATCACATGCTTTTAATTAAATTAACACAAATCTAAACAAATACCCAACCATTCATTTAGAGCCTAAGGCCAGATAAAAAAGTTTTTCTTCTTGGCCTTTGCCACAAGAAAAGCTTAAAAAGGCCGAAAACTGAAAGAAAACAAATCAAAAAAAATATTCTGTGATTAAACCCTTATTTCTATGGGATTAACATGGAAACATTTAAACAATTTCATTTATTACATGCCAAAAAAAAAAAAAAAACATTTTGTATACGAGTACAATATTTAAATTGAATGGATTTTTATTAAACAGTGACGTTGTTTAATATTTTTTTAATTCTAAACAGAAACAAAAAAAAAAAAGAAAAAAATCTTGGCATTCAAATTCCGAAAAAGATAGCATTGGGGCTGTGCAAACAAACCTTTTTCGAAAAACAAAATCTTAAGTGGGGAAGGGGATTAAAAAGACCAAACCAAAACAATAATAAAGAATAGAGAAGAAAAGAAACAACAAAAAAAGTGGCGTTTAATTAAATATTTACCATCTCATAAGTAGCAATAAATGGTTATTTAAATCCATCTAAAGGCTATGCTTTGGCAAATACTTTGTCTTAATGTTTTGGTTGGACTTGATTTGAATAAGTCTCTAGTCAAACTAATAAAAGTAGGCATAATTTTTCGTTCTGCTATCCCTTGGTGACCCTGCCTTTAGAACTTTGCATGAATGTTTAGATTTATAAACGTAGAGGTTAGAAGTAAGCATTGGAAAAATGTTTCCAATCAGTCGAAGCTTTTCTCTTTTGTTCTTCTTTTTCTTCCTTTTATTATAAATTTTATTGTTTAAATGCTTCTTGTTTTTTGATTTTCTTTGTTTAAAAAAAATAACTTTCTCTAGCCACATTTGGGTTATTTTTTGTTCTTTTTTCTCCCAATTTTTTCTGTCTTTCTTTGTGTCCGTTTACAGAGTGTTATCACTAAAGTGACCTTTTTTTCTGGCCAACTTTTTGTATGTTATTCTGTGTGTATTTTATTTTTGTGATACGATATTCATTGAAAACATCAATAACTACAAAAACAACAACCAAATGAAACAAAATAAAATACCATGAATTGTTAAATGGAACACTTCTACCACGTTTGTCCAGATCTCTTGGCATTTTATTTTAAAGTTTGCTTAGCATCATTTTACACGAGTTTAGTGTGGATAAAAACCGTTTCATGTTTTTGTATGTGTGTGTGTTTGTGTGAATTTGTTATTGAAAAGCCACATTTAAACCGAATTGAAGAGATGCAGTAGCAAAACCATATCAAATCATATCAAAATTGTAGAGATTAACAGAAAAACTGGAACAAAAACTAGAAATACAAAGCAATACTGAACAATAAGATCAAATGGATAGAGGCTTTTTGAATCTACTAACAGTAGTGTAAGGAATTGTAGCAGAAAAGTTAAAAACATTAACAGGTTTTTTTTCTTCTCGTGCGATTTCACCCCGTTAGAGTATTTCTTGTGCGTTTTTCGTAAGCTACAGGTGTATGCCATTAAGCCACACACAAGCCACATGGACATGGAATGCTTCACTTTGGGATCAATAACTAATTATTCTGGCTCCAGATTTATTCTTTATGCCGCTACAAAATGGTCCATCCTTTAAAAGAGTATTTAGCCGTAGTCTAGTAGGTAGTGTGTTGGCTTTCTAGACGTAAGGCCACGGTTCAAACGCAAGGTCTGGCGTTTTCAACAAAACAAAAAAATTAAAAAATATTTCTTAGGCGACATCCTGAGAGAAAATAGGAAATGCCATCAAAAGTTTCCCGAAAATCTGTCGTTCGGAGCCGACTTTAAACAGTGGGTCGCGTCACTCATGTGTAAAATTGTGTAAACACACACAACATAAGTGGTGTGAGAAGCAAATTCGTAGTCCTGGCTGAAGGGTTGTAATGACCAAGTGTGTATGCATGTATGTATTTAACCTCCAGGTTACTCCATTCGCTTTTGTTACTAGGTCTAGTTGCGAAGTCTACTGGTTGTATCCACAGTTAGACAGTGAAAGAGCGAGCTGTCAGCCTCCCAACTCATTAGATTATAAGTTCCCTAATTAATCTCGTTTCCTAACCATAGGCCGCAAAGTTCTGTTTTTCACTATCATGTGCAAGAGAATATAGGTTTTCATTTCCCTTAGTATACCAATACACTTTATTGAGCCGCTGTCTTTAGAAAAATTCCTTTAAGATTTGTTTTGTCTACCCAGTCAGTGGCGTCAGAGGTCACTATTGGGTTGACCATAAACCAAGCCTTCTATCATTCTATCATTAAGCCAGGTCTGACCTTACTTGGAGTGTCATAAGGGATGCCAATAATATTGCAAGTCGCCGTAGTTGAGTAGGTAGTGTATTGGCTTATTAGACTTGATGCCGACGTTCAAACTCCAGGTCAGACATCACGAAACAGTATTCTGGCAAAATCCCTGGGAGTAAATAAAATTTCCAGAAGTCACCGTAGTCTAGTCGGTAGTGTGTTGACTTATTAGACATGAGGCCTCAGGTCAAACCCCAGGTCAGACATCTCAAACAAAACGACATATGAAGGAAATATTTCTCTGGCGACTGCAGATTTCCGGAAAAATATCTGAGAGTAAATGAAATTACCATGAAAAAGTTTCTTAAAATCTATCGTTCGGAGTTGAATTTAAACTGTAGGTCCCGTCACTCATGTATAAAATTAACACACTTAACCTAAGTGGTGTGAAAAGCTAAGTCGTAATCCGGACTGAAGACTTGTAATGACTAAATAAGCAATTTTGCCGGATGTTTTACTTAAAGTCTTCGTGAGTTGCATATTTTTCCAGTTGGGAAGATTTTTACTTCTTGTAATGGACACTATCGACTTTTTATTTAATCAGGGTCGGAACTATTAAAACAACAAACTTTTTTGTTTACAAATCTATGACTATTTCTACTTAAATTTTGTACGAATACATTTTGACCGACACTGTGTGTGCACAAAACATGATTACTATGTTTCTATATGAAGTCCGCCTGCTTGTCTCACTCTCTTTCTGATTGTCAATGGAATACAAACAAAAGTTTTTTGGAAAAAAAAGAGAAAAAAGAAGAAACTTTTATTTGACTTTGTGAACTCTGCTGGACATTAAAGTAAATATTTAATATGACTCTCCCTGTCTCTCTCTCTCTCTCTCTCTCTCTGCCTCTTATGCTCTGTGTTCATGGATGGTCAGGACAAATACATGTACAAACAGAGAAATCCTTTATATTTGACCATTTGCCTTCAAAACACACTCTTGGGTACAATGGCACCCCTTGCCACAGCCTCATCAAACTATGAAACTGAATGGCATCGACAATAAAAGCAACAATAACAAGTAAAAGAAGGAAATTAACACAAAAGGATTATTTGCTTGAAAACTTGTGTAAAAATTACATTATAATTAAATTTTTAGTAAAACAACAACAACAACATAAAAATAGAAAAACAAAAAGCAGAGAAAATAAACTCAAACTCGTACTGAAACTCAAACTGAAACTAAAACTCAAACATCACCGCACAGACACCGACAAAACTGAAAATCAGTCAGGAAGAACAGGAGCAAAACAAAGACAAAAAAAAAAGACAAAAACAAAGTTCAACAAAAAAGGGCAAAACTAAGTGAAATCCGAAATGAAAAATGAAACTGTAATGTTAAGTTTTCCGTACACACACACACACTCACACAGACATGTAGTGCATATTTTATTGTAAAATTTCAATTACCACCACAACAATACAATCTAAAAAGGGGCCGAAAAAGGAGAAGGAGGAAGAGAAATGTAGCCGAAGAACATCTGGATCTTTTCCCAATGGTGTAGACAGAAGTGTTAGAAAAAAAAAAGAAACAAGAAACCAAATAAAATGAGAAAAGGACACGTAATTAAACAGCGTAACGACGGTCAAAGGCAATTATGACTTCCTTTTTAGGTTTTCTTTATATTTTATTTTTCCTTTCGCATTTCAAAAAGTTTAAATCGAAAAGCATTAAATTTTTAATGTGTCTTCAAACTGTCGAAATATAAAATACTTTGCTTTTGATATGCCACTCTACATGCCATGCAGACGAAGGCAATCATAGTGAGCTTAAAGGCCGTGTCCTTTTGTAGAATTTCTTAGTCAGTTAGGAAAAAAATGTGTGGAAATATTTTTCTTTATCCCATTAAAAGCTTTTCAAAATGGTGTTTAGATTTGTGTTTTATTTTAATATCTTTATTTGTTTCTTTGATAACGCTAAGCTAAGGTCTCCCTTTTTGTTTTTTTGGATACAGGAAATAGCCGTTTAAATAATATCTTTGTGCAGCTAATGGCACAATATCTACCTGCGTAAAATCTACTCTCCGTTTTGTTGTTGGTGAAAATAAATTCAATTAACTGGAGAATGATTTATTTTAAAGAAATGCAACACTTATGTCTAAACAATTTTATTAAAATCCAATAATTTTGCAAAATTTTGAAGGCTATCCAGCCCATTTTATTTTATTTTCTTCACAGAAGAATTAATTTCTTTGAAGGAATTAATAATGTATTGTTACGTTTTTACCTTTTAAAAACGTTTAAAATATGAGCTCGTGGTTTGATTGAAATAAAAATAAATTTGTGTTTAGTTTTAATGAAAATTCTTTATTATTCGCACAATTCTGTGTGCTACTGTTCACAACTTGATGGAAACAACAACAATAGCCTTGTTTTGTTATTCTTCTATTTATACTTTTTGCATAAACAATAATAATTACTAGACAATTATTTGACAGATTTTTTCTTTTTCTCGAAATCTCTATATATGTAAGTTTTGTTTGTGTATTTCGTTTACATTTATTCTTGTAGTGTTGTTGTTGTATTTTTGTTTACCTTATTTTTATGCTGGTGTTTGTTATTCTATTAAGCAGTACGATAATTTGTAAACAAGTTTGTTTACTGCATTGTTTTGTTTTTGTAGCTTTTGTTTATAATTTTAATGTTGAGCGATGAAAATGCAAAATACCAGTAACTAGTTTTTTTCATTTTCGTAACAGTATTCTTATTAAGAGGATTAAAGTTCCACTTAAGCCAGAGTTTAGGCACATTATAGATTAGTACCCATCCTGGTGATCAAACAATACTTATAGGAAACCAAGAGCAAAATTTATTTTGAACTCCCCCAGATATTGATGAAGTTATTTGACAATTCTATTGGAATGCGATCCCGTGTCACTGGTAACGGAGTGTGTTGTTCTAGAACAAAAGGCAAACAGTCTTCTTTTGAAGGAAACCAGTTCAGCGTGTCTAACAGTATTGCTTATACTTTCCTGGCGCAAATTAAATCGAGCATCTTCGTTAAACGACTGAGGCAACCGGAATATATAAGCTTTAAAACAAGCTGAATATTGCGAGTTTCGTTCCAGAACTGGATGGTTCAGCAGCAACACAATTTCCGACATCACTATTGTTCACGTTTTGAAGTTTTTTAAAGTTACCTCTGAAAACGTATACGGTTCGTGCAATGCATACATACAGACATACATACATAATTGGTCACATTCTCACACCACTTATATTGTGTGTGTTAATTTTGCACATTAGTGCCGGAATCTACAATTAAAAGACGATTCCGATCGACAGACTTTTCATGGGAATTTTGATATTACTCTCAGAGTTTTTGTTAGAAAGTTGCTGAGAGGCAGTCACCGCAGAATATATTTTATCATATTTCGTTTGGTTGGAGATGTCTGACCTGGAATGAATGAATCCATAATAAATTCAAATGCCAACGTTTAAAGGATTCGTTCCTGTGCTCGGTTTATGGTATGTTGCATATTAGCCTATGCGGTGACTTGATGTTTAGTCGCTCACTGCACTAAGAAGTTCGGTTGTGATCCTGTTTTTTTCATTTTTGTAATTAGTTAGTGTTATGGCGCTATCCTTTATTATGAATTCGATTTCCAAATGCAGGAAGAAATAAAAACTTAGCAAAACTAAAGATGTCTCTACACCAACCCAAAAAAAAAAAAAAAAAATAAATTAAAAATTAATTAGATTAACTAGGTTTAAAATATGGTTTTGTGTTGATTGGTTTCATGGCAATTGAATACAACTAACACTCAGCATTAATTTGTAATGCTAATAATAATTATCCTTCAATAATAAAATCCATGATAATACAGTTCACTAAGCCCTTCGTTCATTAGTTATAGTTTCGCTCAGTAAATAGAAACACAATATTTTCCAATTAAAATCGAATTTTTATTGCCATGGCAACTACACAATTTCGTTATAAGTATTCTGTTGAGTTTCATACATTGACTCCGGTGGTAGTGAAATAGTGTCTGTTTTTGTCACTTGAAAATAAGAATGAAAAAAAAAAAACAAAGAAATAAAGGAACTGCTAAGTAAATTGAATTTAATTAATGAAATTATTAGCACATCTAACTTAAAGAAAAGCTGTATAAATATTAAATGAATACGGAATACTTAAAAGTTTTTTTTTTCGTTTTATTTCATTAAAAACCTTAAGAAACTTATTTTCAACTCGGCAAAGGCGTTTGTTACATGGCAAATATTCAGACGCTCACCGTTACTTGGTATCGTAACGTAATAGTTTCTCTTGCAACTTTTGCTAAATGTGAGGCTGTTTTCTGCTGTTGTTTCCCCTTCTGTTGACAGGGTTTTTTTTTTCTTATTTTTCCCTGACTTTCTCTCTCTGTCTGTTTATCTATTTATGTTTCCTTTGCCGGTTTTTTTCTTCGTTGCTCGCTTTTCATTTTGTGTGTCTTTTAACTTTTGCAACTCCCACGTTTATGTGTTGTTTCCGGTTAAACATAATTCCTTGCTGAGCACTTCCGCTTTTTGTGTGCCAAAAAAGGATGTGAAGATATTGTTCACAACTACAAGTCAATGAACACATATACACACACTCGCATACAAAAACTCGTATCCACAAAAGCTTAAAAATAAAGGAGGCAAAAAGTGTTTTGCGGGAATGCCTCAACTATGGTAAAAGAACTATAATCTGTGGCACACTCATACAAAGTGTTACAAAATAAGTTAAAGTTACTGCCAGAGACTGGTTGCTTAGGGATCTGCAAGTGAAAATGAGACTGCATGAGTGAATGACTGAGTGACTGTATGTGTTGACGACTGCTTGCCAAATGCAAACAATAAAATATTAATTAAGTTTTCTGCTCTTCTGTTAGTCGTGCGTTAATCGTTATTTATCTTTACATTTTGTTCTCTTCCCCAGTTTATTCTCTCCCTTTTTTTAATGTTCTTAAATTGTCTACTACATATGGCTCTAGTAATTCATTTTCCCCTTTTAGCTATGCTTCTAAGCTTATCTTGTTTTTTCTGTTCATAAACATTTTTTTTTGTGAAAATAAAGTTGTTGATGATATTTCTGCAATTTGTTAATAATGAACACATCATATTGCACTGACATCCTCCCTCCCCGCCATGCTTCGGATGTCATCACTTAAAGGCAATGTGGCATTACAAAAGATTATTAGATTTCGAAATGAAATTCAAAAGCTGATGAACTCGTAAGCATTGTGCCAAATGAAATGCGAACATTTTTAAAGGGCGGTATCCGTATCAATATTTTCTTTTAAACTTTGCAACAGATGGCGCATCATCGTGTGTGTCTTTAATGACTTAAATGGCTATTTATTTAGAAAATTAAAGAAGAGTGCAGAGAAATCTCATTAAAAGCTCATTGAAGGTTATACTTAATATGTTCCATCGATTTTAATATACTGTTACGAAAATGAAAAATCTAGATACTGGTGTTTTGCTTTTACATTGCTTAACATTAAAATTATAAACAAAAGCTACAAAAAGAAAACAATGTTTACAAATTATTGTACTGTTTAATATAACAACAAAAGAGGTAAACAAGTAAACAAAAATACAACAACAAACACTACATGAACAAATGAAAAAAAAAATACTCAAATAGCAATAATAAACGTAAACAACAATGTTTATATTTATAGAGATTTCGAGAAGGCGAAGCCACGAACATTCGCCTTCAAGAACATTCATTAGACTGTTTACTCTGCCATATAAAAGACAAAAAAGGCAAAGCAGGCGAGTCAGTTAGTAGAAGTTCAGTAAGTCTTGTGTGAAGACGTGGTGTGTTTGAAGAGAGTAACCGTGGTTTAAAGATCTTCGTTAAAAAGATCAGTCGAACAATTGCCTAATAATTGTTATTGTTTATGTACTCGTAAAGGGTGTAAACAGAAGGAATAACAAACAAAGCAATTGTTGTTATTTAAATAAAGTTGTGAACAGTGGCACACAGAATAATGCGAATAATAAAGAATTTTAATTTAAACTAAACACAGATATAAAAAGTATTCTTTTCTGCGACTACCGATTAGTAGGCTTCATGGCTCATTGCAATGAAAGTGCATCTTAAATCCATATTCGGATTTAACATTAAACTGTATGTGTCGTAGCTCCTAAATTAAATTTACGTAAAAAACTGTTAGTAGTTAAACCTCAATCCTGACTATATAGGGCTGTATTGGCCACTGATGTAGGTTTAGGTTCGAGGCCATTGAGATAAGTACAGTACTCTGAGGTCAAGTTGATCCATTGTACTACGTCCTAAAGGAGAGGGAATAATTGAAGAGATAAGAAAAAGCAGAGGAAGTAGGAAAGGAGAAGGCCACTGATGTAGCTGTTAATTGGTTTTGTGAATGCGTTAATGAAAGACAATTTTCCATATCATGCTTGAACGTTAGAATATTAAGACATTTTTGTAACGAATTATTAATGTTTTGAAGCTCCTGAAATCGTATTAAAAGCCTGATCAACTTGTTTTATAACAAAGGTAAATATCTATGTCATCAAGATGTAATGCTTTGTACTTAGTAAAGTAGAAGGGCGCCGTCTTTTTAACTTGATCCGACTGAAGTGTTGTTGAGGCTACATCGGTCAAATTAGTTGTCATTTATTCAATCTGTTTTAGCAAAAAAACCGTGGACGGATAAAGCATTGAATAACATGAGCACATAATGAAAGCGTTTCATCGAAATGAATGTTCTGTTCGCGCAATGTATCAATCACTTCGTCCATTTTGTGATCGTCATAATCCTCCTACCAATAAGACTATTCGAAATATGATGGACAAGTTCAAGTCTACTGATTCAGTAACAGATCGATTACAACGTGTATCAACAAAACATAAAATCTGCCGGAGGCATTGCCGCTATCCATGATAGTATACAGGCAAATTCACGTTGCTCGGAAGTACTCGACCTTTCGCAGACCAAAACTTGACGAATTTTACGGCGTTGCACTCGTAAAAAATTAAGCAAACCATTGAACTGAAGGTAAATGACCGTAGACACCAATGTGTCTTCGCTAAAAGAGCTGTGGAAATATTAAATCCTGAACAACCCATATTGTCAATTCGACAAGACTAATTCACATGAGATTCAAAAGCATTGAGATGCAATGCATTGATCCCGAAAGACTCACTGTTTCTGGTAGACTTTAGACTAGAGGCGTTAAAGGTTCATATTTCTTTGAAAACGAATGACGTCGGCTAGGCCATCACCGTCAATGATGACCACTATGTATAGGCAGATGAATACAAAATTCTTTTAGACTCAATTTGATAATATAGACACAAAAGACATGTTGTTTCAATTGAACGGCGCTGCATGCCACATAGCTTAAGCAGATGATGTGAACTGTTCAACGATATCGTGCGATTACACTTTTTCTTTGCTGGATTTTCTTAAGTCGCTAGTATATGCGAATAAGTCATAAATCAAAGCGATTCTCAAAACCAACATAACTCATGCCAGCAGTTAAATTCAGCCTGATTTATGTGCCAGAGTTATAAAAAATTGAACATTTCGCATGCGTTTAACCCAGACAAGAAGTTGTGGATACTTAAAGGCATCAATTGCTGTTTCAAGCGAATTTCAAGATAGAAAGCACATAATGAATGAGCCGATATTATTGTAATGACATTGAGGCTTTTCATTTTCGAACTGCTACCACAGTTGCTTCTGATATACATGCTGCTCAGATTTAATTTGCGAAATCAGAATATTTTGTTGTATCCATTTTATGACTACGCCCTTAAAAAAATTATGTCTTTATGTTTCCGTAATAAAATACCTTGAAAACAGTTGTAGACTAGTAGTTGTAATACAACTTTGCTGGGTATTCAAAAAGGAAATCAATTTTCAATAGAATGCTTTAAAGGCTTCATTTTTAATTAAGTTTTTAGAAACTTAATTACAATTTGAAAAAAAAAAGAAAACAGAACATAATCTTAGAATAGTAATGCAATGTAGAACTAACATATGAAGAAAAGTGTACTAAAATCTCTTTATTCCATTTTTTTTTTTTTAGTTTTCTTTTGTTTCCCTTCTTAGTTAATCAAAAATGCAAGAAAATATTAATTTTTGGCTTCACATTGAGAAATCCAAACCGCAGGCATTTAATTTTCCAGTTTTTGTTTAAAGAAATTTCTTTTCTGCCTACATTGTGTGTGTATGTGTGTATGGCCTTAAGTGCAATCTCTTTGTGTATTTCTTACATTCACTTAATAAATGTACAAATCCATAATGATTCTTGAAAGGCATTAAATGCACTGTATGCTGCATTGTATGTGCTGGCCAAGAAATACCAAAAAAGTTGCAGCAGCAGCAGCATCAGAAGCAGTTCATGTTCAAAATTCATTATCTTATTGTGAAATGCAAATACAAAACGAGCAACGAACCACACATACTCCAAAACACGAACAGCATAGAACAGCAACAACAAAATGTTAACAATTTTGAGAAAATGTTATCCAATCAGTTGCCAGCCAACAAAGCCAACATCATCATCATCATCAATATGTGTGTGCGTGTGTGTGTGTGGGCAATAGAGTGTTCATGAAAATTCCAATTATTTTGGCCAACATTTTGGTTCGCAGAAATTCTGTACGCTTTTACGAACAAAGCAATTTGGGAAATTGCGATCATTTTGTGGCTTTACCGGCTCATGGGGCTAAATAGAAATTTTTTTTGAGGCAATTTTGTTGCAAAGTTCTAGAATTTTAAATGGCCTGTGTTTTCTTGATGAGTGTACAGCATATTGGATCAATATGTTATGTTCGCCTAAATTATTATCTGCGGTGTAATGAATTTTGTTGGTTATTTGACTGTGACTATCAGTAAAACCTACAATAGTTCAAACCTACCAATTCATATAGATCAAAAGTATACAAACTCTGTCTTCATCATATGATTTAGAAATTGATTTTAGATTCACCGTTTTAATATATTATTTCACCAGATGGATGGAGTAAGCGGCATTTAAAATGTATCTCCATTCTACGTGGATTGCTGCTATTATTTTTGGGTATAGCCTCGTTTTTTAATGGGCCTTTAATTCTTTTCATGGTCGTCCTAACGTTCTTCAATATCCTTTTATACATAGAAGGTGTGAGAAACTAGGGTTGTAATGATCAATTATGTTATGTATTGTTACGAAAATGAAAAACTTAAATACTGATGTTTTGCTTTTACATGGCTTAACATTAAAATTATAAACAAAAGCTACAAAAACAAAACAATGCAGTAAACAAACCTGTTTACAAATTATCGTACTGCTTAATAAAACAACAAACGCCAGCATAAAAAAATATAAAACAAAAAAAATACAAAAAAAAGTAAACAAAAATCCACAAACAACACTACAAGAATAAATGTAAACAAAAAACACTACAATAATAAATGTAAACATCGTTGTTTACTTTTATAGATATTTCGATAAGGCGAAGTCACGAACATTAGCCTTCAAGAACATTCATCAGACTGTTAGCCCTGCCATATAAAAGGCAAAGCAAAGCAGGCTAGTGATTTAGTGAAATTCAGAAAGTCTTGTGTGAAGATGCGGTTAGTTTGAACAGAGTAATCCTGGTTTGAAGATCTCCGTTACAAAGATAAGTCGAACAATTGTTTAGTAATTGTTATTGCTTATGCAAAGAGTGTAAACAGAAGAATAAAAAACAAAGCAATTGCTGTTGTTTACATCAAATTGTGAACAGTGACACTCAGAATTGTGCGAATAATAAAGAATTTTCATTAAAACTAAACATAATTATATTTTTATTTTATTTGCAAACCACGAGCTCATATTTTAAACGTTTTTAAAAGTTAAACACGTAACAATATGTAGACTGATGTAGGCTGTGATGCCTCTGTTGAGTGGAACTGAGAGTTCTGAATTCTTGTAGCTGACTCAATTTGTTTCCTTGGATACGTCTTTTGTTCTTAATGTTTACCGTATTGTAGCCTGTAAGGTATTCAAGGGTAAAGGATATCATTTCTACAAAATCATAAATCGGGTTCTGTACTCTTGCAATGGATGTGTATATAATATTGGAGTTTGTGCAGCGCTTAAAATTCATATGCCGGACACCCTAATAATTCCCCAATAAAGAGTTGCCAGAAATTGAGCAGAAATATTTGACATTTTAACCAAAGAAATTTAAGTGAATTTCGTTTAATGACACTCGCTCATATACGATAATGATAATGATGATTGAGCATAATGATGATAATGATGTTGGTTTAAAGTATATTATTTTATAAAATATTCGTGTAGAATGCATTAAATTTTAAGCAGAACATGATAACGTTTGTTAAAGCTGACAGGTACATAAAATTCTACTGGATAGTCTTTGTTGAGAAATGAGTAAAGTGAAGTAGGTTGTAAATCAAACCCAAGGCAATAGCAGACAAATATAAACTAGAGTCTATGGAATGAAAGAATGAAAGAAAGAACGAACGATGGTACGATAGAAAACAACCATTATTTGTGTACCCAAATGATATGCTGCTACTTTGCTATTCTTTATCCTTTTTGTTGTTGTTGTATTTTATCCTATATTTTAAATTTGTATTACAGTTGGTGTTGTTGTTGGTATTGCTATTGCTGTTGTAGCTCTTGTTGTTCTGTTTGCTTTAGGGAATGTTTAAAAAGTTTCACCTGCAACATCCGTTTTAGATTTCCTACAAATTTTTTTTCTACGTGTTTTTTTTCTTTTCTGCCAGCATATTATGGAAAAGTAAAGAAAATGAAATCCAAAATAGACCAACAATAATAACAAAAAGAGAAGAAGAGAAAATGGGGAAAAAAAAAATCAGAAAAGGAAGCTTGTACTTACAAAAGTTAACATGGGTTAGTTAGCCGGGTTAGAAAGTTCATGCTGCAGCCATTATATATTGTACGTATGGTTACCAACATATGCAACATATACATACGTATGTATGTACATACTTACACAAGTAATGATTACTAGCATTACAACCAGCTATTACCATAGCTATTGCCATCACTACGGGGTTGTTGGTTGGTTGCTGTACTACAACACTCTTCATCTCTATTAAGGAGTGAAGCTGTTAGAATGTAACCAACATTAAATTCCCATTAAAAACTTAAAGGTTTTCGGTTTCTTATTTGCTTTTCTTTTCATTTTTCATTCTCTTTGCTTTTTTTTTGCTAGCATTTTCCTCTTCTTTTTGGTTGCATTTTCCGAACAAATAAACATGGAAAGTTTTTTAAATGCACCAAAAGATGTGGTTGCAGCTGGGAGGGTCTTGTTAAAAACGGAAACTGATGTTTGTTAACCAAGTTCTGTAGAGCCAACTAACGAGTGCTTTGCAATTCACATACACACTTACATACACACCCATACACTTACTTATACTTATTCAAATACTTTTCAGCCAAAATAATAAAGTTTTTCGTTTAGACAGGTTATGTTTATGCTTCCATTCATTGTTGTTGCTGTTGCTGTTGTTATTGCTTATAATGCATATTGAAAATTTCAACAAATATTTGTCAGAGATTGAAAATTTTGAAAGCGAGGAAATTTTTTTCCAGTTTTTTTTTCGTGAATATCGTTTCTGTGCAACTAACGTTTATTACTTTTGGTTTTCAACGCTGATGTAGAGTTCACTAAAAAAATTCTGTTTTTTCCAATTTCTTTTAGTTGGCCATAATATGTCGAAAAGTTTTTAAATATTTTAATGGATTTTATTGCCGTGGTTTATAAAAAGGAAAGGAAATTGAAAATATTATTTGCCAAGAAAATTAAAAACATAAATTAGTTGATCAACTCAAAAGTTTCAAATTATTTGTTTTTTTGGTATGAATTTTTAGCAAAACACTGTCATGCCTGTATATTGTTTAATAGAGTTGATAATATTATTACTCTAATGGAAACAATTTTGCAAATTAAATGGCTTTGGAAAAAAACAAAACAAATATGATGTTTCACCTTTACTTGACGTTGGAGTTGAAATTTCATTGAATTTAATGGAAGTAAACACAACCTTGCATGAAGTGCTGGTTATTAAGGTAGTTTGAAAGAAATAACATCAATTGTGGGAGCATATTGTTACGTTTTTACCTTTTAAAAATGTTTAAAATATGAGCTCGTGGATTGCAAATAAAATAAAAATAAATCTGTGTTTAGTTTTAATTGAATTCGCACAATTCTGTGTGCCACTGTCCACAACTTGATATAAGCAACAAGAATTCCGTTTTTTGTCATTCCTCTGTTTACACTCTTTGCATAAACAATAACAATAACCAGTCAAATGTTCGTCAGATCTTTGTAACGGAGATCATCAAACCACGATTTCTCTCCTCAAACGCACTGCGTCTTCACACAAGACTGACTGAACTTCACTAACTAAGTCGCCTGCTTTGCCTTGCATTTTATATGTCAAGGTAAACAGTCTGATGAATGTTCTTGAAGGCGAATGTGCGTGGCTTCGGCTTCTCGAAATCTCTATAAATGTAAACATATGTGTTTCATTATTGTTGTTTGTGTATATTGTTTACATTTATTCTTGTAGTGTTTGTTGTTGTATTTTTGTTTACTTGTTTACCATTTTTTTATGCTGATGTTTGTCATTGAATTTTTGTTTATAATTTTAATGTTGAAGCACTGACGCAATGTAACTTAAGTTTCACTATTCTAGGGGTACTATAACTGATTTTAAGTGGGAGAAATAAATGGACTTGTTCCCGAAATTCATACATTCTGACTTAGTACTCCTCTTTCTAGCATAGCATATGCGTTTGTGGTCGATTGGCCAGGGAAGGAATTGGAAGGCTTTGACTTCACAAGTTTCAACTGTCACTTATGATGGAGGTATATTTAAATCTAAAGTTCATAAACACCATTCTCTCTTTCCTTCCTTCATCAATCTATTTTCCTAAATCACACACATAGTAGGGGCTATTCCCAGAGTGTTGGTTGCTATAAAAAATTTTTTTGAGTATAATTCTCGTGATACTATCACGCTTTCTGCTGGTGATTAGGCAGAATGACGTTCTCATTAACTTAGATTAAGAGACCTGTGATGGTGATGATGATGTTGCTGAAGTTCTGTATTTGACTCTGAAGTGGTTAATAAAAAATATGCAAATTTTGTTCGTTGACGAAGACATCGCTTAAATTGAACACTTTTTAGATCATGGCTCAGCATTCCTAAGCTCGGAATACCAATACAGTGAAAGCTCCCTTTGCGGACAGCTCTTACAAGCGGACATCTCTATTAAACGGACAAAACTTAAATCTCTAGAACCGTTTGCATAAATCCAAACGAATTACATTCCCTATAACGGACGCTCCCATGACCGTACGCGGACAGAAAAAAAATACTTTCTTTGAAAAAAAAGTTGTAATAAACGGACATTAAAAAAAATTTAAGTTAAATTAAATATAATTTTTAACATAATTTTGTGTAAATTTGATAGGGGAAAAAGAAAAATTATTGGTAATTGGAAAAGCGGCTCGACCTAGAGCATTTCAAAATATGAAAATTAAAGATTTATCATCATTCTGGAAGCATAACAAGAAGGCTTGGATGACTGGTGATATTATGGCTGAATGGCTCATGCAGTTTGACAGAAAAATATTAAGAGAAAAAAGAAATATTTTGCTGTTTTTGGACAATGCTGCTTCCCACCCTAAAGACATAATCTTAAAAAATATTAAAATTGTTTTTTTTTTGCCTCCCAATACCACTTCAGTTTGCCAACCATTAGGTCAGGGTGTTATTCAAAACTTTAAGGTGCACTATAGAACTGCTATCATACAAAATTCACTGCCAGGCATTGAGTTTAATGATTCTACAAAAACTTTAAAAGGGACAATTAACGTTTTGGATGCTTTGTACTTTATTAAACAATCATGATAGGTAACACCCGAAACCATAAAAAACTGTTTTGGGAAAGTAGGATTTATACAAAATTTTAATTCTGTAGAATTAGATGCAGAGGATGACATACCTTTGTCTATTCTTTCAAGGTTGGCAAGAAAAAATTTAGAATGTGTTGAACTATTGATGAAAATCTTTTAACAGAATCTGATGATGTAGAAGTTTTCGTTGAAGTGAATGTAAGTTCACCAGAAAATGACATAAGCACCGTAGAAGAACATCCAAACAAAATATCCTCTTTTAAAGAAGCATATGAACACTTAAAGTATTTAGAATGCTATTATGGGGAGCAAATTATGAAAGAAAATAAAGTAAAGTTAAAACAAAAAAATATTCTGGATTTTTTTTCTACCATTTAAAATGTATTGTTTTAAAAAACATAAGCCAATAAATATCAAATAAAACTAAAATATTTTCTTTTTTATTTCTCTCCAACAAGCGGACATCTCCACTTGGCGGACAAAATAGTCGCCGACGGAAGGTGTCCGTTTAGTAGAGCTTTCACTGTATTTTGGTAATGATATCAGATATTACATATGTAGTTGCCGTAGTCTAGTAGGTGTGTTGGCTTATTAGACGTAAAGCCCGGGTTCGTATCCAAGGTCAGACATCAAAACGAAATATGAAAAAAAAATATTTCTTCGGCGACTGCCTCTCAGCAAATATAAAATATAAATAAAATTGCTATGAAGAGCTTCTCAAAAATCTGTCGTTCGGAGTCGACTTTAAACTGTAGATCCCGCCACTCATATATAAAATTAACGCACACAACATAAGTGTGAGAAGCTAGGTCGTAATCCTGATTGAAGCGCTGTAATGAGCTTTTAAGTTGGTACTCTCTCTCTGACTTCTCTGGTCATTATGCAGATATTGGTAAATTTCTGTTTGTAGAGTCAACAATTAAGAGATTTTGCGATTAAAATAAATCGGCCAAAATCTTCCTTAAAGAAAGGGTATCAAGAATGCTTGACAACGCGAGACTGCACACATTTTTTAATTCCTGGCAAAAACTAATAGAACTTGATTGTGATTGAGTGCTTGATTGTGATTGAGTGCTTGATGGTGAGCTTGATTGTGATTGAGAGCTTGATTCTGATTAAGCCCTTGATTGTGATTGTGAACTTAATTGTGTGATTCACCTTGACTTTCTTGCAATTTCATACTATTTGTTTCGACTTCTGTAGAATTCTCTGAAAACTCCGAAAATTTTATGATTTCCGTAGAATTTCTAGGCTGATGGAATATAATGGCTTTAGACCGAAAATCCTAAAATATTTCCGATTAAAATGCTACATATTCTGTTTAAAAAAGCCCAGTGGAAATACAAAAAAATAAAAAAATGAACAGTTTTAGCTTAAAAAATATATTAAAACGGCCTCCTTTCGTTATGCCTAAAAAACATTTGATTCTTTTAGTTTTTTTAAAACGTTTTTAAATATTTTCATAATGCTGAACAACGAAGCAATAAATAGTTAGAAAAGTTCACAGCTGCGTATGAGTAACACACACACATTCATTTTCACTTACCATATAAATTACTCATACGTCAGAGTGAATTGTTTTTTTGTTTGGGAAGATATTCTACGAAAATTTATGAAATTTGCACGTGTAGAGAAAATATTTTTGGGGAAGTGAAAAAAAATATGGAATTTATTTTAATATTAACTGAACATGAGTGAGGCAGAAATAGACATTTTAAATTTTATAAAAAAAATTATGTCGCGACAATATATTTTTTGTTGAACATTTTTTTTTTAAACCAGTAATCGGAAGACTGAAAGAAATTTGTTTGAAAAAAACTTGATTTTTCTTTTAATTTTTCTTAAATGAAAAAACTTTGGTGGTACAGTAAGACCCAACGTTCCAATAAGTTGCAGCGCTAAACGAAAAAGATACATAGTATACACCGTCGCTATATAGTGCACCGCTTTTGGTTGGTGCATGGCCGTTTCATTTGCACACATACACAACAGGTATCAATACAGTATGCGATTTAGGGGAATCCCAATACTACCGCGTAATACTGAAACAGCGTTAAGCGGAGCAGCGTTAAGCGGGGTCTTACTGCATTATGCCACAGCAAAATTTGGAAAAAGATAGTAAAATTAATTATAAAATATGGAAAACTCTTATCATTAATTTGATATCATATTGCCAAGTATTTGAGAATACATTTCAACAAAAAATAAGAAAAAAAATTTGAATTTAATATGGAAAATTAAATACTGTTTGTGTTATGATTTCATATGATTTAAAAATCTGCAATAAAAGTAACGATTTTAATTGTTAAATATTTTTTTTTTTTAAAGAATATGAATTATTAAGCCTTGCTGGTTACACATTTAACACTCTTTTATATTGTGTTTCTGGCTTTTTCGTTGTTGTTGTTGTTATTATTCTTTGAATAAAATCTGAACACTCTCTGTGTAGTTTTTTTAATTGTTATTTTGTGCGAATAACACTTTAAAACAACAGAAAATAAATAAAAGAAATACAAAAGAAAATTTAATTTATTTAACACTCATTGAGAATAAAACAATGAAATCATAAAACAACAACAACAGCCAACAACAATGAAAACAGTTTTAAAACACAATTCCGCCCACATACTCTTTTATGGTGGTGTAAAAAGCATTGGTTTTATTCCTTTGTTGTTTTTTGTGTTGTTGTTGTTGTTGTTTTTATACAATATTTACAGAGTTATTTAAATCGAGTTATGTAAAGTCCATGTATTATTATTAAATGGGATGCAAAATAAAGTTTTATTCATGTAGACAATATAAGGCAATACAAGGCGATATAAGGCGATACAAGGAAATACAAGGCAATACAAGGCGATACAAGGTAATATAAGGCGATATAAGGCGATACAAAACAATATAAGGCAATCTGAGGCAATAAGAGGCAATAAGGCGCTACAAGACGATACAAGGCAATACAAGGGAATATAAGGAGTTACATGGCTATCAAAGACATACAAGGGAATATAAGGCGTTACAAGGCGATACAAACCAATACAAGGCAATTCAAGGCAATATAAGGCGTTACAAGGCAATACAAGGGAATATAAGGCGTTACAAGGCAATATCAGGCGTTACAAGGCAAAGTCGTCGTAGTCTAGTAGGTAGAGTGTTGGTATTAAACGTGAGGCCACGGTTCAAACTCCAGGTCTGACATCGCCAACAACGAAAACTGAAGAAATATTTCGTCGGCGACTTCCTCTCAGCATATTTCTGGCAAAAACTCTGAGAGCAAATAAATTTGCCATGAAAAGTTTCTCGAAAATCTGTCGTTCCGAGACGACTTTAAACTGTAGGTCCAAAAGTGGTGTGGGAGGCTAGGTCGTAATCTTGACTAAAGGATTGTGATGACCAATTATGTATGTATGTATGTATGTATGAATATGCCTCTTCTTTTGGTTAAGGAAACAGTCCACAGAATCTTTTTCATCTCTTAAAAATGTAATCAGATTATAAAATTCTTTTAAATTTTCCATCTTTAGAAATATATCCTAAAAGTTTCCCAATGGAATTAATTTTTGTTTTCTTTTTTTCTTAAGAGTCAACGCATTATTTTCAAATTGTCATTACATTTGGCCCATCTTGTAAATTTATATGCTCCAATATTGGCATTTTTATATCATTTTAAATTCTTTTCTCCTTCTCTTTTCTCTTTTCCTATTTCTTTTTCTTCTGTTTTCCTTGTTATTGCCATACTTACAAACCTGTGATCGCTTTTATGTAACGCATTTATTTACACACATACACACACAATACTATCACACAATTGATAATATGATTGCATAAGGAACGTAGAAGAGAACATCAACAGCAGATATTGATATAAAAAGAGTCCATTAAGAGAGCTCGGTTGGTTCCTGATTGTAACAATGGCAGCAAGCAAGCAACTGAAGGAAATGTACAAATAAACAGAAAGAATATCTGCTGAGCAATGACTTTGAGTGACAATAAAACCATTGACAATGTAACAAAACGATGTTAAAGACATAGAAGAAAAGAGTACAATTACATGAGTTTGTGTTTGAAAATATGCTATCATGTATGTGTGTGTGTGTATTTGTATATATTTTGTGGTACAATATTTGGTGGGAGCAAAAGTAATTTGGAGTTTTTTTAATGATTGAACATATAGAGTTTTCCAACAGGGACTTCCGAACTTTGAAAGTTGATAACGGCCATCTGTCGAATTACATACATACATACATAATTGCTAAATTCAGTCCTTCAGTCAAGATTACGACATAAATTCCCACACCATTTAATTGTTAATGTTAATTTTATACATGAGTGCCGGAACAGTTTAAAGTCAACTCCAAACGACAGATTTTTAAGAAACTTTTCATAGCAATTTTATTTACTCTCAGAGTTGTTACCACAAATCTGCTGAGAGGAAGTAGCCGAAGAAATATTTGTTTTCATACTTTTGGAGCCAATATACTTTCTGCTAGACTACAGCGATTCTAGACTACAGCGACTCTAAACTACAGCAGTTCTAGGCTACAACGACTCCATTTGTTCATGTCATAGTTGTCATTTATTTAATCTATTTTGCCAAACCACCATCAAAACGATTTTAGTGTCCGAGCAACATACATCGCGTTTCGTCTATAATCGTTCTACCGCGAGGACTTATACACGATGATGCCCATTCCTAGATGAAAGCGTACGTGAATAAAACAATTGTCGAATTTGGTAAGATAGCTATCCAGCTGATACCTAAAAACCATACCATTTTCTTAGCACTCTTTAAGTGTGATGTGAGTAAATGTGATGTCTCATAGACCCTCCATGTTTACGGGCAATGACTTTCACTTATTGGAACATTTACGCACGCATAGAAGGTCCTACGTGATCAGATCTGTCAAAGAAGATTTGAAGAATTCAGCGAAATTCTCTCCGTAAACAAAATGGAGATGAATGGCTCGTAGTTGAAGTATTAAAAGGACTTGGACTTGGTACTTTCAAACACTATACCGGACAATAGTTGACTACAGCTTTGAACAAAAATACGATGAACGAATGCAAACGTTTTTTTTTTGGTGAAGCACGCTAATAACTTGCATAGAAAAATTTAGTTTGATGGCGAAAAATTTCATACAGGAAACAAATTTGGAAGCAAATTCATTCAAAGATGAATCAGAATTGATTACTTGGGTCAAAAAGCATTATCAATCTGATTTAGTCGTGGTTTAGTGGGCTATCCCTGCGAATAAAGGATTAAAACATCGGTCCAAGTTTAATAAAAACGAATTTGGCCTAAAAGCTGTTTGTAAAACCCTTTAACCGTTTAAAGTTCATAAAGGCAAGAATTTTCCAGCTAGATTCTAACATAAACTATGCTCCGAAACCTTCTCTAAAGAATGGCACCCCAGCAGTCCTGATTTCAACCCGCTGGACTAAAAATTGAGGACAGTTTAAATGGTTTGCCGTAAGAGATAGTCCAACATTGATTCTCTTAAGATAGATATGTGTGACAGTATTTATGTCCCTACCAAGTAAAACAAAATCTTGGAAAAAAGTTATTCTATTCGTTTACAAAAGTTATTATATTCGTTTACTTACCCTTACCCAATAGCTGGTATTTAGAAAAAGACAATAAAGAAGACGAGCAAAGAAAAAACCTTTAATTTGTATAAAAGGAACCCCAATGTAACCATTTGTCATTCATTCGCACTTCATTCATGCTGACCATGCATGCATGTGTGTGTGTGTTGGTGTGGGTCTGTGTGTGAGTAAATATTATTACAAGTTTAAAGAATACCAGGAATAACTAAAACCAACAAATATGTGTGTAGATGTATATGTGTGTGTACTAAAGTTTTCAAGTGTGTATTAAGATAAATAAGTGAGTGTGTGTGCATTTTATAGCGAACTTGCAAAGTGTACATGTATGTTTATGTGTATGTATGTCTGTATTTAACACTTGTTGACTTTGTTTTACATTGTTGAGAAGCGAGAGAGTGTGAGAGAGGGAGAGAGTATTTGAAAAAAAGAGAAGTAACGGATAACCACAATAAATGCACAAACACTTACGAGCACAACAAACAAATACTAACACACTCACACATACACACTTAAAAAATTGTTGAAAAAATATACGAGTTTAACAACACGAACTCAATAACCTCTTTCTTCCTTGTTTTTTTTTTTTTTTTTGTTTCCACTTTGTAGTTGTTTTTGTTGTATGCTTGAAAAGTGTATGTCAGCTAAGAAAATAAAAAAATGACAACAAGAACAACAACATATGAAAATAAATATAAATACACACAATAGTGCAATTTTTATATGAGAGGGTCATCAACATTGTTTGTTTTTTCGTTTTCACTTAATTTTTGCTTCTGTTGTTGTTGGCCTCATGCTGTTGTTATCAACACTTTTTCTAACAATACAACACAATAGAAAGTAAATCACACAAAACAATCATTATCTGACACCATAGAATGGAAAGACCAACAAATCTTATGCTTTTCTTTTTTTCTCGTTGCTTTTGTAATCAAAAGATCTCAAGTAATCATATGGGTTGACTTTTATAAATAAAAAATGAAAAAAATTGGAAAAAATATTAAAAAAAAAACCTTTCGTTTTTTCTGTTTCGTTGTGTTTGTCAAACACAAAATCTTAATTAAAATCAAAAATCCTTACAACAGTCCTTCAAACGAAAGATAATCTTTCAAGGCTTGACAACCTGCACCTTTTGGTTGTCGTTCTTAACCCTATTTTTGCTTTGTTTTCTCTTAAAAAAATCATTGTAAAGGATATGGTGTATGAGATTTCCTTTTTAAAGAAACTTTTGAAAATTAAAGACCCGCTTGAACTTAAAATGTGAATGTAAAGTGCTGTTAACTATTTTTTCGGCTGTTTAATTTTCGATCGTCTACTATCTATATTTATCGCTTTGAAGATTCTATCATCACTCTCATACGCGAAGTGCATGCTTTAACTGTATTTATATGCCTATGCGCCCGATTTGCAAACGTGTGTGAGTAGCAGAAACCTCTCTCGTATGGCAAAACTAATACACTTCATGTCGCTGATACTAACGGTGCTTCCTTATGGCGCAGAACTATGGACGCTTTAAGCACCGATCTAGCAGCAGATGCAAGTCGCTGTAGTCCAGCCCTTGCGCTGACCAACTTCTCCCTCCTTAGTTCGGAGGAACTTGGTCAGTACAGAGACTGCGTTCACCTGTGGCGTCACAACGGGCCGCTATGCGTGCTCAAGTGAGCTTTTGGTATAAAGCTACCACACTAACCTAACCTAACCTAGTGGATAGTGTGTTGTCTTATTAGAAGTGAGGCCACGGTTCAAGCCCCCGGTAAGACCAATGTGAAAGAATATTTCTTCAACAACTTTATCGCAGCTGATTTCTGGTAAAAACTCTGAGAATAAATAAAATTGCCATGCAAAGTTTCTCAAAAATCTATCGTTCAGAATCGACTTTAAACTGTAGGTCCCACCGCTCATGTATAAAATTAACACACACAGCATAAGTGGTATGGGAAACTAGATCGTATTCCTGATTTAATAATTGTAATGCCCAACTATGTATGCATGTATGTATGTATGTGTGAATGTATGTATGTACCAGCCTTGAGAGTATTAGAGAGAAGAGTCCAACGTCAGAACTTTGGTCCAGTCCGAGGACCAGTGCGATGATTTCCGCATCCGATCCTATAATCAGTTGTATGAACTCCTCAATAACATGTACAGTAGCCAGTGCATTAACATCCAGCGGCTGCGTTGGCTCGACATGACTGTTCCGATGTAAGAAGATACTCCGTTAAGACGTATATTTCTTGCCGAAATTACCGAAAATAGAAAAACCATGTCTGCATTAAAAAAACCAATCGGTAGTGTAACCAAATGACGAAGGCACACAAGAATCAGAGGCACTTGAAAGTATGTGTTAAGGCAGACCGAAAACCTTTAACCGAGTTGTTGATGGCCCATTAAGTAAGTAAGTCGGTAAAGAGTATGAAGCTTAGGTTATGTCGACCAGAGATCAGAAATTAACTACAAGAAAAAAACACCATTAGGTAGTGCGTTGCCTTAATAGACGTAAGGTCACGATTCAAACCCCAGGTCAAATAGCTTAAACAAAATAAATAAAAAAATATATTGCTTCGGCGACTTCCTCTCAGTAGATTTCTGGCAGAAACTCTGGGAGTTAAATAAAATTGCTATGAAAAGTTTCTTCAAAATCTGTCGTTTAGAGTCGATTTTAAACTATAGATTGCGCCACTTGTGTATAAAATTAACACACATAACACAAGTGGTAGTAGAAGCTAGGTTGTAATCCTGACTAAAGGGTTTTAATGGTCAATTAAGTAAGTAAGTAAATGAAGGAATTGTTAGATGTAGTATGAGATGTGATTATCTAAATAATACAGATTTTTTATATAATTACGTAAAGAAACCTCTTCATAGATAATCCCCCTGTTTATACATTTCCTACTCGAAATAAAAGCTTCAATGTTTGTATAGAAATTAAAACGAATAAATAAAGCATACCATTGGTACAGCACACTAACTATACTAACCTTTTCTTTGGCCAGTAATAACACAAATGCAGGAAGTAAGAACGGAATTTATCATTTGATGAATAAATCCTTAAGATTGACATAAAGTTGACTTAAAGCCTCATCAGCACAATAATAGGACAGACAATGAAAAGAAAAAAACAAAAAAAAAAAAATAATAAAAAAACGAACGAAAATATATTTCCAGAAAAAGAAACATACAACGAATAAATGAAAGCAATTACCGTTGAATTTATGTCTCGTGTAGCGAAAAATCTCAAGTGCTGTTATCATTCTCTCATTCAGTCGCTCATTCTGTAAAAGAAAACAAAAACAAATTGTTGCTCGTCATCATCATCTCCATTATTATTCTCATCGACATTATTTGTTCAAATTTCTGTGTTTTTTGCCTCATAAAGCGAGACACATTGATCATCATTATGTATCAGCGTATAAGCATTGAGATTTGAAGTACGAGAATAACGTCAAGAACTGTAGCGTATACATAGGAAAATGCAATTAAAAAAGAAAGAAAAAAAAACTGTAAAAACCATCGAAATAATTGCTTTCTTTTCTTCATACAAAAAATTACAATTTTTTTCCACTGTTTTTGTGAAATTTTTAACTTTTTCCGTAATTGTTGTTGATTTCGTTATTCTTTAAAATTTTTTTTCAAACTTTTTGCTGTTTTTGGTTTGGTTGTGACTGGTATTTAATATGCTCATATGCTCTCTATTTTTTTAGTTTTATTTAAAATTTCTGTTAACATTCACCCCTTAATGATGGTTATGTTTTAATGGTTATAATTTTAACGAAACTAACAAACCATGAAAAAGAGCCACAAATGGAATGAAAAGGGTGGGTTTGAAGAGAGTAATCGTGGTTTGAAGATCTTCGTTACAAAGATCTGTCAAACAATTCTTTAGTGCTTGTTATTGTTTATGCAAACGGTGTAAACAGAGGAATAAAAAACAAAGCAATTGTTGTTGTTACATTAAGTTGTGAACAGTGGCACACAGAATTGTGCTAATAATAAAGAATTTTAATTAAAACTAAACAAAAATTAATTTTTATAATTAAGCAATAGATTGGGCTTTGATTCCCACACTCTTTATTGAAGGTGCAATTAGGCTTTAAAATTTATGATAAAATGATAGAAAACGGAAATGATACTTTGCACTAAGCATTACCGGAGACATGTGTGCAATTTGTCGATTACAAATTGAGTTTAACTGTGCTTGCTTCAGTTAAAAGTAACAGCGGATTATTTTGAACTCTAAAATCTCTCTTCATAATGGAGAGAAAAAGGCAGCAACCATAGCTCCTTACACCTATAAAAAAGTCGCGGGAAAAATTTTGTATTTAGACCTGCCATCGCATACTAGCTCTATCGGTCTACCGTTGAGTTATTCTTGCTTTACGGTGTGTTCACATTTTATGTGCAAACAAAAATGTCATTGCACCTGTTATCATGGTCATAATCGCCTCAATGGCATGGTTTCTTGTAATCTTCTCGGTATGAGATTTGATTTTAGCATCCTAATGTGACTTCTGATATGTTCGTACTGAAGTTACTGTTTGATGGCGTTGCATATCCATGGCTCCCAACTCTTAGATTGAGTAAACTGTGGTGTAAAAATTAGGGGTCCTGACATTAGACTTTCGTATTGACGTGGTGCTGTGTTCTTCAGGCAAATGTGAAGTTCATACTGAATGCGCCATAATGTTTTATGAATGGTGAGATTTTCCTTAAGGCAGTGACCCTATCATATATACAGGGACATGACTGTCAGGCATTTTGCGAATCATTCCAAGATAGCTATTATATTGGTGCTAAGACATAAGGGTACCGTCGGAAATTTCATTCCTTATGAACTGGCCAGGGCTGATAAGGAGTTTACAACCTCCGAAATGTTACATTTCCTAGTTGTGTTCGATTGTGTCAGCTGAACTGTGTAATATTTAATCATATTACAGGGAGACTCAACTTCGTAGTTAGCAACAGTGTACGTGCAAAATTTCTTGGCTCTTATTGACTGATATTGCAATGTCATATCATAATATGAAGTGGATTGATTGTCTCCTTTTTTAATTCCATGGTCATCCATTGTACTCTCACAGTTGTCAAATTTGGTGTCATCCAGAAACTTTACTTACAGGTAACAGATATGCTTCTTAAAATCCTACTGAACACAAAAAAAAAATTCAATACAGCGCTCTATTAAATGGCCGAACATTCTGATTGTCTAGAGGTTAAGCTTACAGGTACTCAGCTGTACGAACTAAATTAAACTGATTAACGAAACCAAAAAGCATATCATCTATCAGTTTAAGATCATATTCAGTGTAAGGATTTTCTTCTTTACATAATTGGCCATTGCAACATTTTGTCAGGATTACAAACTACTTTCTCACACCACCCACGTTGTGTAATTTAATTTTATCCACAAGTGGTGGGGTCTACGGTTTAATGCCGACTTCGAACAACAAGTTTGAGAAACTATTCATGGTAATTTTATTTACTCTCTGAGTATTTTATCTGGAAGTTGAATTACATGGCATCATCATTCATCCCACTTAATTCTCCAAATATGTAACCATATTCAGATCATAGCAGATTGTCTTTTCTATACATATGTATTTCATTAGTTCTTCGTGTTATTCCCTGATACGTTCTTCGTGTAAATTATTTCCGACCTGCCTGTACAATACATTTGTTTAGTTTGAAATCTAAGGTTCTCGAAAATATTGTTAAGTTTTTATCTTTTAAAAAGGTTTAAAATATGAGCTCGTAGATTGCAAACAAACTGGAAATAAATCTGTGTTTAGTTTTAATTAAAATTCTTTACTATTCGCACAATTCTATGTGCCACTGTTCACAACTTGATGTAAACAACAACAATTGTTTTTTTTGTTGTTCTTCTGTTTATACCCTTTGCATAAACAATTACTAGGCAATTATTCTTCAAATCTTTGTAACGGAGATCTTCAAACCACGATTATTTTCTTCAAACGCACCGCGTCTTCACACAAGACTGACTGGACTTCATTAACTCCATCGCCTGCTTTTCCTTGCCTTTTATATGTCAAAATATACAGTGTGATGAATGTTCTTAAAGGCGAATGTTCATGGCTTCGCCTTCTCGAAATCTCTATAAATGTATACATCGTTATTTAGGTTTATTCTGGTAGCGTTTGTTGTTGTATTTTTGTTTACTTGTTAACCATTTTTTAAGCTGGTGTTTGTTGTTGTATTTAACAGTACGGTAATTTGTAAACAGGTTTGTTTACCGCATTGTTTTGTTTTTGTAGCTTTTGATTAGATATAATTTTAATGTTAAACGATGTAAAAGCAAAATACCACTATCTAGATTTTTCATTTTCGTAACAATATTTGAATTACCTAAGTTAACTTAAGCCTTTCCTTTGCTTATATTTTATTTTACAATTCAGCAATTATTAAGCAGTGTGGTATGTATACAAGTTTGTTTCAACAAAATCCTGTGAATAAACTTCAGTTGCCAGAGTGTCATTAATTTTTCTACAATCAGTGTTTAGTTTGTAAGAAAGAAAAAAAATTTTTCTGTTCAAAGCAACGATAATAAAACTTTAACAATCTTTCTAATGATTTTCCCAAAAAATGTTTTTCTTCTCTTATGTCTCCTTCTTTTTTCTTCTTGATTTTCCAATGAATTTTCCACGTTGTTGATGTTTTTTTTTTAATGTTTCAATTATTAAAAAGATGAATATTGAATGCATGTTAGCGGTTGTTTAAAATGAAAACTTAAACTTACTTCGGATGTTGTTCACCAAAAAGGGACACGTAGAAAAAAATTGAAGGAAATTAGAAGGACCAGATATGGTTTGCGAGAAAAAAAAATTCAGAAATTTTTTAAAAACATTCACTTGTAATCTAATATTGTTGCATTAGGAGATATGAGCCTTTTATCTTTGCAAACAGTCGACGTTTCTTTACAATTTCTTGGAATTATTTTATGTGGTCACCTTATTGGTTTTCGAATTTAAACTTTCTTCTGGAAAGTTTGTTTTTGCGGCGGGTGGTAAAACTTTTCAACAACTTTGTTTCTATTGCCATCTACATGAGTATGTATTTATGTGTTATTGTACTATACACACATACATACATACATAGATACACATGTATATGAATGTATGTATTTAGGTGTTTCCAAATGGAATCGTACATACACATACTAATTCTTCTTGTGTATGTATTGTATTACAGAAAATAAGATCTTGGCAATACTAAATGTGGGAGTGTGGTTGATATCCCAGCAAACAATTTGTTTTCAAAGTCTATGCAATTGACTTCAAATAAAGTTTAAGTGGATATGGTTAAATATGATTGAATTTAACAACCGCTTGAAAGAATAACTTCTCATATACGTACACCATATAAAGAGATAATTGGAAATCTAAGCCATAATCTCTTCTAAGTTCTTGGGAAATATGCATCAACATCACGAAGTCGAATGGAAAGATGAGATGTGGTGTGTGTATAGATAACCTGGTTTCAAGAATCTCGTGTAGTCTCCCAAACCATGTAACTGTCTTCTAAACAGTAGTTGTGGCTGTCCTCACGGCATTTAAATGACTGCCCAGAAACAAAGTATTTCTTGAGAGTATGCTGATATACACCGACAGCCCGATTATGAAAATGTCTCTTTCGAAAGCTTGTCCATACTGCTTATTTCTCTGGGAAATGGCTAAGGTCTAAAGTGTCCCTTACTTGAATTTCTTGAATATGAACACGTCAGGATAATATGCTCAGAACTCTCTGACTGGCAGGGATACCATACTGGAAGGGATACCATATGCGGTCAAGGCATACGGTTTCTCTTGGCGCCGTGATTATTCTGAAAATAAGGGTAAAATTTCCACAAGTTTTCTAATGCTTCTAGATAGAAGAGAGAAACTACCCGAAAGGTTAGTTAATAATGCACGTCTGCCATGCATCCCATGCGCCATTCTACGGTAGTTGCTACTAGGGTTACCGGGAGCCTATTTATCACTAAGTCACAAGCCAGCATTCGCACAAACCTGCGCTTAGGTACCAATTTTTGACATTCCATACGTAATCGTCTGATTTTGTCTGCACGGTTTAAAAATCAGTCTGAGCGGCTTCGGCTTATTGGTATCACAGTAGGCCTAATGGCTGGTCTAAGTGGAAACCGCACATAGTATATATGTGGGATTGCAATCCAGTGACAAACGTCAACATAAATATATAGAGTCTTACAACAGGTACTTCCGAATTTTAATAGTTGATAACGGTCATCTTGTTTGCAAACCACCATGGACGACCGTAGGTAACGAAGTGTGTTCGCTGAATGAAAACTAATTTTCATCGAAAAATCATCTTCAGTGATGAGGATGATGAATACCAATACATGAGATCCAGGATCATTCAAGGCATCTTGACAAAATTCCTGGGATTTTGGCTTGGTGATATCAAGGGTCCAAATTCCTTTGGAAACGGTTTTGGCCAGTCCATCACAGCTAGCACCATAAGACCATGATTAAAAGCTCTTTTTTGCCTATGCAAAATTTTCTGACGCAATATCACTGTAACCAATATGATTTCGTTTTACTACACCTTCTATTAAAAGTCTTTAAAGTGCAATTAAATTTTCTTTTAAATTTGTTAATTGGGTACCTCTTAAGAGAGGGGGCAACTTGAATAAAGCATGTGGGTTGTTAGTTTGCATAAGAATCAGTTTAAAGTTATGAATCAACACAATCAAGGCAATCTACAAAACGAGGCAGCAGAACGAACTCCATAAAAACGAAATGAAAGGAAAGGAAAGAAAATTCAGAAAACTTTTAGTTTCTTGTCGACATGTTTTTTTTTTAACCAAAGCAATACTTTACCTATTGAAGGATGCAAACATACGCACAGAACTTTCAGCAATTTCAACACGGGCACATACTTTATGCTAAATAGTTGAATCATACACGTTTATAGCTTTGATAAACTAAATAGAATGGAAGAAGAGAGTTATACAAACTAATCTTCTTATGATAGCTTATTAGAGGGAGCACGTGGAGAGCATACCCCTACTCAGACAAATCGAACAAAACCGAAATTTGAAAGAAGATTTCTCTCAGCGAGACATCCTTTCCTTTCAGCAGTCTCCTGACAAATATGGTGTTCGAAGTTGACATTAAACTTTATATACTACCTGTCATGTCCATTTTACTAATTAATGGCCGGCAACTGTTGTTGAAAACCTCTGGTTAAATTTCGTTTATAAAAGATTTAATAATGGAAGCAGGAGTTGCAAATGTTGTTATTGCTTGCTGCTGTTACTGTTATTGTAGGAGGTAAACCGAAAAGTTTTTATTGCAGGGAAACAAAATAATTGCACTTGATTATATTCTTTCTCTCCTCCATATACATGGGCGTCAGAGGTCTCTCTCTATCCCTTCCTCCATCTGTCTATATTGCTAAGGAAACCATGTGTGTGCATAGGGGCAATGCATGTGATAACTGGGTGGTTTGCTTAAGTAAATGTTTGTTTGGAAATAAAGTTGGGCACTTGGAAGAGATGGTTTTCCAGAGGTTTAGATATTTTACCTACACACGATCAAATTAATTTGCTGTAATGGAAACTTTAGACTAATAGTGGAGTTTTTTCCGGTTTTTTTTAATTCCTGAAAACACAGGAAAACAAAACCTTAAAGACAATTAAATATTTAAAAGGTAGTTGTAGTTGTATTAGAAATTTATTAAAAAAAAAAGTAAAGTGCAGTTATTTGTATGCAGCAATAAATCGTATTAATTTGATGGAAATTGAAAAATTATACTCTCCTTGGAATATATAACAATGATAGTCATATTCCGGGCACTTAAGATGCCTCCGTATAATTTCATTATATTCCCAGTATAACGGGACATACTAAGGAATGCCTACAATAGCTTATTAGTACGTATTTCCTTCTCAGCGTCCATAGACTTGAAGATTGTAGCCAACACGGTGTTAATGTCATAATGTTGCATTTTCAAGCTGAATTTCCTCTTCGATAGTGCACTGTTAAGCTAAGCAATGGATTTGAAAATTTATGACAGTCATTAACAGCACAGCAGCCACTTGTTAAGTAACGCGCCAGTGTCCTATTCTCTACCGTTTTCTCCTGGCTTGTTAGCATTTTATTCTGTTTTTTTGTTGTTTCTTTCATTGTAAAATAAAAAAAGGGACATACACCGTTGCCTAGACTATATTTTTTTATTACTTTTTATGGCATTTCAAGCATTCAGTGTGAACATGTTCGATAGCTTTGCCATGTAGTATGTGTTGTTAGCCCATCGGCAAGCACTTAAACAGCCTGACAAAGTTTCCCTTTGGTCTGCCAGTCGCATTTTACATGTCGAAACGTTCGACATGATATTTTTCCCAGCTTTTGTTTTAAATGTTCTCCTACTCTCTCAGCTTCTCTCTCTCTCTCTCTTTTTCTGTCACTCCCTTCCTCTTTAAATCGTTTTACAGCTACTAACCCACAATAACTGCCATAACAAAAATAAAAAAGAAAACTCCCTGCAGTTGTATGTGTAGGTAAGGAAGTAAATGCGTGTTTGTTGCCGGCGCTAGTATGTTGGCGATATGAAGTGAAATCGTTTTAAATAAATTGCATTCGATGGGTCTTCCATGCCGTCCATGCCGTAGATGTAATATAAACGGGTAATAGTCAACGGAAATGGCTTGATAGCAGGTCATGTCCTTTTTGCAGTCATTATAATATTTTGTTGTTGTTGTTGTCCTATTTATTTTAAATGCTTTGCAAAGTCATTGAGAAAATTCAAAAATCTTTGTAGGTTCGAACATAAAAAGGATTTTGATAGGCTTAGACTACTTAAGGATGACTTAACATTTGAATTTCGGCAATTAGAATTTAAATTTCAAACAAATGTCCAAAACACTTCCAAATGGCAAGCGATTAAGCATTAGGATTAATTTTTTTTTATCGATTTGTTTAACTGCTATTTAGTCGCCGTTGTCTAGTATGTAGTGTGTTGGCTTATTAGATGTGAGGCCATGGTTCTGACCCCAACAAAACGAAATCTGAACAAATATTTCTCTGCCGATTGCCTATCAGCAGATTTCTAGAAAAAATTCTGAGAGTAAAAATAAAATTGCCATGAAAAGTTTCTCAAAAATCTGTCGTTCGGAGTCGACTATAAACTGTAGGTCACGCCACCAAAATTAACACACAACATAGGTGGTGTGGGAAACTAGGTCTTAATCCTGTATCATCAAATATGTCTCTATGGGGACCATATATCGAGCGTACAGTGATAAATTTCCTTTATAATTTTATCCATTCTCGTAGTCTCAGTGGTGTCATAGTCTCGTGTCTCGTGTCTTTATGGTATATCACTCCCACTAGCATAGCTAAAGGCTGTCTACGAATAATCTATGAATGTAACACCATATTCCTCTACATTTTTATTCTTCATTTCTCTTTTCATTCCTGATTAGAATGCATTTTCCTTCGCATTAACATGAGTTCATGGATGTTATTTTGTTGTAACTTTATTTTATGTTGTTGTTGTTGCTGTTGTTGTTGGCATTGTTCTCATAGTTGTAGCCATAGTAGTTGTATGTACACGGCCTGTCGTAATACATTAAAATTGTCTTGGCTTGAAACGACTTTGAAGTAAAACACGTAGCATCGTTTGTTAGAGTGTTAATTGAATAAATTTTCTCTCATTTTTGCAACTAAAACTGCACTTTATTTCACTTTTGTACGTTTATTTTATGCACTCACTCTTCTGTTTCACACTTTCTCTCTCTCTCTCTTTTGCTGATTTTCCATCTCATTTTCATGTTACAATTGCTTTTTAAAATTTATAACCTTCCCCTTTCTACACTTCCTTTTGTATTACAATTGCCTTGACTCTCAAGATTTTCTGCCTTAACACCTATTTGGACCATTCTCTATCACTCTCTCTCTATCGCTCTCTCTTTCTCCTTCTCTGTCGAATAGGATTGTCGGCAATATTTTGAAGGGGTAAGCAGCAAACAGTTTGAAAATTTGAATCTTACTAGACATGTCTTGACTTAAAATGTCTTTAATATTCTCATTCTCATTTTCTTGTCCTTTTTTCTCCCCCTTTTCCCTTTTTTTGAAAGGGATTTAGTGAACGGGCAAGTTGGCAAACTTAACTGTGCTCTGCCAATTCTTTACATACTCACTCACTCATACTTACTTGCAGAGTAAAACAGTATGAATGCTGAACGAGTGACGATGTCGAATAGTGTTAACAAAATGTATGAGAAACGGTCAGACAGAGTGTGTGTGTGAGAGACATAAGTATGAATGAATGTAGGAATAAATTATTCATTTGTCTATGATAGGACTTTGATATGCAACAGTGACTTAAACACACGAAAGATATTAAATGTTACTGGGGGGATCACTGGGTGGCTGTGATAAGCGGTGTGGAAAATGTGTGAAGAGCTGCTAGCAATCAGAATTGCTGCTCTGCAGCCAACAGAATTCAAACAAATATTCGCTACAATAGAGAGAGAGAGGTAGAGATTTCAACAGTGCAATATTGCAATATTACAACAGTTATGCTGGATTGCTTGACATTTAAAGCTTTAAATCCTTACTCATATAGTCGTCATCGTTTCCGTTGCCGCCGTCATCATCATCGCCGTCTCCATTGCTTCCCTTGTATGTAGTTGCAGTTGTAGATTGTCAAGTGTTTTTCCAGAGTAGAATTGCATTTAATTAGCATAAATTAGTGCCAACGACAAATTTCAAATGACACACAACACAGCACAATAAAACGACAATAAAAAATTTAGTTTCAAAATAAACTTTCTTTTTTCCTAATTTAATAAGAGTTTTAAGTTGTTTTAAGTAAATCCCTTACGACTTATGGCCAATAATGGAAAGTTCATTTCAAATGATTTATGTGAGTTATCTAAATGGTGGGGGGAGGGGGTTTACTATGAATTAATTATTGATGACGGTCTGAAATGCAAATGTAATCAAAAGGTTTTTTGTATGATGTGTAATTGAAATATGATTTAATGCATAATTAGTTTAATTAAGAAAAATTAAAAGCTTTGATTTAATAAAAGTATTAAAATTAATGACATTATATTACTTTGCTTACACTAACATCTACACAATTATTTGATGCATATTCGATTTCAAGTCTAGGCAAAATAGCTTTTCATTAAAACAACCCGCAACAAAGGAATTGACGTACACTATACTCTCACATGAGTTTAACAGTTATTGCACTCCAGGATAAATTAACGAAACCAAACAAGATAGCAATCGAGCGTTTAATACTTGCAAATAATGAAAACCAATTGCTGTAAGCCTTCTAGTTATCAGGCATAGAAATCATCAGCCAATAAATTAACTTTGAAAATTCGTGCACAAAGGATGCCATTATTGAAGAATTCGTTTCATGTGCATGCATATGAAGAGGTAATATTTTACAATTCATTTATTAGTTGTAATGCTTTTCAGTGCAAAGGCAATAGTTTGTTCATAGTAAAAAGCGAATACAAGTAGCAGAGTTGCATTGAAGCTTTTTTAGGTTAGGGGGCTCAACATTATCTCTACTAATGGCAACAGCTCAATGTCTATTTTGTACACTTACAGACTTAACTTTCATCAAGAGATTCGTTCCTTTTTGGTCATATGGTCATTTAGTCAGGATTACGACCAAGCATCTCACGCCACTTATGTTTGGGTGTGTTAATTTTATACATGAGTGGCGGGACCTACAGTTTACAGTCGACTCCGAATGACAGATTTTTGAAAGACTTTTCATGGGAATTTTTATTTACTCTCAGAGTTTTTGCCAGAAATTTGCTGAGAGGAAGTCGCCTAAGAAATATTTTTTTCATATTTTCGTTTTGATGTCTTACCTGGCTTTTGAAACAGGGCCGTACGTCTAATAAGCCAACAAACACATTACCAACTAGACTACGACGACTTCCTCCTCAAGAGATTATAAATAAGAATACCCACTGAGATGCGAAATAAAAAAAATATATTTTAATCATGGTTTTCGCGTTTTAAAATTGAAAAATTTACTTCCAGGATTTTCCCTGTGGGCCTAAAGCGGCTAGCAGTTACAACAACAACACAGGAGACAGACGCCGTCACCTCGTCACATATTCAATAAGCGAAATTGTTCACTTCACATTGACCACTAGAACGACCAAATGGCCGATGCCTCCAGTTTAAAGTCGATTCCGAACGGCAGATTTTATTTCCTCTCAGATTTTTTGCCAGAAATCTGCTGAGAGGCAGACGCCAAAGTGGTATTTGGCTTTACTTTTTTGAGATGTCTGACCTCGAATGAATGAATGCATAATGAATCCAAGCCAGCGACTGAAGGATTCGTTCCTGTGCTTGGGTAAAAAATAAAAATGAATCGAATCTAAGTATGAAATAACTGAAGAGCAGGTCACAATACCAGAGGTATAGTTCACAGCTTAAATTTTTATCAGATTTGGAATTATTCCTCGGGTATGATTGCTTGTGAAAATCATTAGGGAATTTGTCGATGTTATTGCCTATGAAATACCTAAAGTAATGGGGTTCTCACTGAGGCCTATTAACCTAGATATGGAAAGGCTAAGGTAAAAAAAGCTGGTAATTATAAGCCAATAATAATGACAGCACATTAAACCCCAGCATTTAATTTTGGCCCACAGCAGAAGTCAAACAATTCTTGATCATGGTTGTCTCGCAACGTAAAAAAAAAAATTGTTTCCCCATTTAGGTAATCCATTCAGCAGTTCCTTAACCTTCCAGAGAAGATAATATAACCAAAGGTTGGTGACATAAAGCCAACTTTTGGGTAAAGTTCTCCGCTAATACAAGCAATACAACAACACAATACATTTTTACAGAAGCAGCTATTTCTAGGCAACAAAATATTCAAGCATCTGCTGGAAATGTAAATAGCTGCTGAATTGAATAAGAGGATGGTGGCGAGATGCCTTATTGCAAACCAATTGCCACTAATGGAATAAAGGAATAGAACCTAAAACAAGAAAGAAAACCTATAATTTAGCAATATAATGATTAACCATGGTCGCCATAGTCTAGTAGATGGCGAGATGGCTTATTAAACGAGAGCTCGTGGTTCAAATGATGTATGACGCATAATTGAAATATGATTTGATGCATAATTAGTTTAATTAAGAAAAATTAAAACCTTTGATTTAATAAATGTATTAAAATTAATGACATTATATTACTTTGCTTACACTCACATCTACACAATTATTTAATGCATATTCGATTTCAAGTCAAGGCAAAATAGCTTTTCATTAAAACAATCCGATACAAAGGGATCAGACATATCGAACAAAGCGAAATGTGAAAAAAATATCCTTTTCTTATTACTTCCTGTGGATTCTGCCACTCATGGATAAAATTAATACACACGACATGGGTGATGTGAACAGCTGGGTGGTAATGACCAATACAGAAAGTAAGTATATTAAGCTTGAAATAAGATGGAGGAACTGATCTCTCCCATAATAAATCTAAATTGAAGATATAACCAAATGGAATTGAAATAAATCGTTTAGGATAAATACTTCTACCATCTGATGATTTCTAACGAGTGCAACAAGTTAACGAAAGCAGTTTACTAGGCCCTTTGCATAGCACAGGGCATAGCCGTAAGGCTAAAATGGTATACAAGCCAAACCAATTGAAAATTTAAAAATTTAATTTGTGGATCTACCAACCCACTGTGCATTGTTAAAAAACTATTTCAATATTCTGTCAAGTGTTGCCATTCCATTATTTTAAGTCTTTATAAGAATTTGTCATAAATTTTACAAAAAGGTAGTAAATTTATGACATCATATTAAAAATAACTTTTCAAATTCCAATTCCCCAGTGCCGCAGACAATAAAAATTTTTGATAACCCCGAAGCTCTATTGTAGTGTAGTTAAGCATATGGGAGATGATGGTTAAACGTTAAACGACAAAGATAACAAAACAAAAAAACAAAGAAAACAATGGCTAAGAAAGTTTTATGTTTTCCTCTAAAAAGTCTGGCATGTTAAAAAGCAAATAAATTGTGTGTGAAACAAAAATAAAATTGTTGAAACTCATTATTAACACTATTTTAGTGTTATTATTATTCTTATTTATTTATTTACGCCATTTTGTTTTGCTATTTTACCGTTTTTTTTTTGTTTTATTTACTCTCCTGTTTAATATTCCTTTTCGCTATTCATTGAGTTCTTGGCTAAAACTTTAGTCTGGCTGTCTAACTGGCTGGGTGGCTTCGTGGCTGTATGGCTGGCTGACAGAAGTCAGTGTAGTCGTAGTCCCAAATGTAAATATTCTCTCGCTCTCTTTTGTTTAATGAAATTTCAACGAGTAATTGGTGGTAAATTCTTTAAATCGTACTGAAACAAAAGTCGTAGAAGTGACTCGTAAAAGTGGTGAATGGCAGTGGCAGTCAATGGTATTGCCAGCTCTAGTGGAAGTAGTTCTGGTGGTTATGGTTGTGGTGGCCGTGTATTTAAATGGCTGAAGTAGTTAACAAACATAGACAACATGAAAATACTTGATGCACTCCTGTTTATTTAAGTGTGATAAAAAACAAAAAAAAACAAAAAAAACTCTGACGACCATAAAAATTATTCTCTTCAAAATATATACCCCCATAGACAAAGGCATGGGAAAGGAGGGGGTAGATATGGAAAGGGAACCAACGGATGAATAATTAGAACAATTGTAAAATTTTATGACTGTTTTGTTTACCATGTACCCTACATAGTTGCTACTGCTGCTGTAATTCTAGTTGGTGCGTGTTTTAGGGCGTGTTAGGCAAAATTTATTAGACAAAGTCTTCTTATTTTTTTTTTCTTTTTTTATTTTCCTTCTTTTTTAACGAGATAATTCAACATTAAAATGGACTGAAATTATTTTATAGCGGCGGTGTGGAGGGGCATTAAAATTAAATATGCTATGCCTTGTTATACACTTCCTTTATGATGTTTTTACGCTACTTAAAGCGGAAGCATATTTAAACAGACATTAAATCAGAATTGAATCCATTTAAGTAGGCCGTAAACTTGTGAAAAAAACACACACATTAATTGAGCAGAATTTGATGAGTTTTAATAATTCAATTAAAAAGCATTAAAATCTAGAAGGTAGATTTAGTTTGTTAAGACACAAAAAGCAGGAAAAAAGATAATCAATTAAAAAGCTTGTTTAACAATAAATTTTTTAATGCCTTAGAACTGATTCTTGAGCCATAATATATAAGAGGCCTAAAGCAGATCCAGTGCCAACTCCAATTATAAAGGAGGAATAGTAACACTCCGGAGACAAAATCCACAACTCCCTTTGTGATTCTTTGACATGGTAGCTTAGCCTCTACATTTGTATGGATCCGTCAAATGGTGTAGTCGTCGTAGTTTATAGGGAGTGTGTTGACTTATTAGACATAAGGCCACGGTTCAAACCCCAGGTTAGACATCTCTAAAAATCTGTTGTTCGGAATCGACTTTAAACTGTAGTCATTGGCCATTTGGTCGTTTGTTTCACTTATTGAATGTGTGACGATGTGACGACGTCTGAATCTCCTGTGTTGTTGTTGTAACTGCTAGCCGCTTTAGGGCCACAGGGAAAATCCTGGATGTAAATTTTTCAATTTTTAAAACACGAAAACCATGATGAAAATATATTTTTTCGCATCTCAGTGAGTATTCTTATTCATAATCTCTTGAGGAGGAAGTCGTCGTAGTCTAGCTGGTAATGTCTTGGCTTATTAGACGTACGGCCCCGATTCAAAAGCCAGGTCAGACATCAAAATGAAAATATGAAACAAATATTTCTTCGGCGGCTTCCCCTCAACAGATTTCTGGAAAAAACTCTGAGAGTAAATAAAAATTGCTATGAAAAGTTTCTGAAAAATCCGTCATTTGAGGTCGATTTTATACTGTAGATCCCGCCACTCATGGATAAATTTAACACACACAACATAAGTAGTGTGATAAGCTAGATCGTAATCCTGACTGAAGAGTTGTGATGACCAATTACAACGCCAAGGCGAGTCTATTCTTTGGGTGTACAGCATAACTGAGTTTGAAGCCAATACAAATACCATAAACAATTCGGTAAATAATTACTGATAGTTAGCTTCTTATAAAAAAAAAATCAAACCATAGCCAGAGGCTTCAAGATGAATTTCTTTATAATTGTACATGAAATCCATGTACGTCTAATGAAATTCACACAATAACTGAGAAATTTTACACGTACTCCAAGAAAACTAACACAATTAATAAAAAACATTTTCTAAAAGAAAACAAAAACAAAAACACAAAACAAAATCAAGATGGAAATTATAAATCCCTTAAGAGTTTTATTATTTATTTGTCTATTCACTCATTAATTCAGTCATTCATTCATTCATGCGTTTTGCTTATTTATTTAGGTTTTCATGAGTGAACTAATGACTTGCCTAAGTAGAGTGGCATTAAATATGCGTTGAAGCTTTAAGGAAATTTTGAATATTCCATCATTAGTTCCCCTTCTAATTAGAGTGGCTCTCAATCATTCTCTTCTCCTCTTAACTTTAATTATAATTCCCAAAAGACATCTGCGAACATAAACGTAATTAATTACGCATTTTTTTCTATATTTTATATTGGCATAAAATAAAACTATAATAGAGAATAGAGAAGAAGAATATAAAGCTGACCCCTCCTCCACCCACCCACGGCTTGGCTTGCTTGTTTCCAACAAAAATCATAATTTTAATGACTTCCCTTTTGAGGTGTCCCCATACTCGTGCATCATCATGGTAATCATTATTAATGCCGTTATAAAAGATTTAAAGCCTAATTAATGATTTCAATGTCGTCATCTAATGCTTGCTCTGTGTATATAGAAACGGTTGCCACGTTTCATCGTTTAGGCATTTAGAAATTCATCATTACAAGGTGTGTAGTATCTGTCACTTGTATCTTGTAACACCAAAAAAAAAATAAGAAAAAGTCCTCTTCCTTGTACAGATTACGTGGTAAATAATTAAACGAATTTATCATGAGTAAGCAAAAGTTGAAGCAAACAAAAGTTGTTTTCTAAAATATTTCACTTTCAATTGTTTCGTACGTACACTTTTAAGAAGCTTCCAAATACTTATTTGGAAATCGTGCTGGCGTAAAGAATTTTAAAAAATTAAAAAGAAAAAACACAAAAGAAAATTTAAAATACGGAAGAAGATGGATTACGACAGTTAATCCATGTACATGGAAATTTTGAAAAAAAAAAAAAATAATTTTTTTTGATAAATTGCAACAGTGGAGTAAAAGGCAGCAAACAAATTTTAAAAAATTTTAAGCAGTTCTCAATAAAAACTGAGTAGAGAGTACAGATTGCTAGCGAATAGTGTTCATTAATAATTGTCGTTCGTTATAGATTTTCTGGTCTTAAAGTGGTTTGCGTAGAATATTTTATACTATTTTGCCTTCATTTGTTTAATCAATTGCATTAAATAAGGACCATGATTGATAAACTGAAGATTTCTCTTCATCTTTCATCTTTCAGACCATGTAGGTCATGGAGAACATGATTGTCGTTCGTTCTAATTTCGTTTTAATTTTATATGCTTTTAAGACCTCTTATGCCTAACACACTTGATATTGAACTCGTCCTTTAGAAATTTTTCAAAGATTTCTACGTAGAAATCTGTTATTAAATAATCCCAAGAGACTTAAAATTTCGAAACTGCCAGATTAACGATACAATTGAATTAAAACGATTTTAAATTAAGATATACTGTACTGTTCACGTCTATATATGGCATGCCTATAATGTCTCTCTCACTCTCTCTCTCTCTCACTCTTCCTCTCTCTCGCTCTCTCTCAAATAAAATCCAAATGCTAACCTACTGCATGTTCAATGTCTCTTGAATTTCTTCTAATAAATCTGTCCTTATATGCGTGTTTTGTAGGATGTTTATGTCTGACGATCTATGATTCCTACCTCTGGCGACATAAACAGGATTGGCATCGACTTGTTCGCAATTTGGCAAGAGAGGGCGCTGCAGTGTTTAATAAAGCTTTTTTATATTTTGATATTAATATTGTTTTTGACATTTAATTTTTGTTTTGTTTTATTAATTTTTTTCCATCTTTCTTGTAACATCCAAAGGGATGCATCTAATTTACCTTGTGACAAATTATGAAACTGAATGTAACACTTTGTGATAATTTTGTGTGCACAAACAAAATATATTAAAATTTATAAATAAAAATGACGTGAAGAATTCGAATTTATTAGACATTACTAAACTCAAAAGTTTGATGCTATATTGATGATATATGTAATTTAAATGTATTAAATATAAATTATAATAAAATCAATCAATGATAATCTTGTTAAATTATATCGTGTTAAATTGAATACTTTTCAAAGACTTTTCAAAGAAATTAATTGCAAGATCTATTGTGTACATACATAAACAAAACAGACAACAAAAAAAGGAAAGTATTGTGTGTGTAAACTATCGTGTTAGAACTATTTTGCTGGTATTTTTTTTTTTGGTTCCCTTTTTTGTAGTGTCCGAAACAACAGCCTTTTTTTGTGTGTTATTATCCCCCCATATACAGTCCACGAAATTAACATAGGATGCAGTGGAACCCTGGACCAATATCTTGTTGGAGGTGTCCCATAAAGCACCTCCCAAAAGCAATCCTTAGTTTCCTATTGCACTTTGTAAGCTTCTTCTCCCTTCTCTTACTGTACATGTTTCTCACATTTTGCTCTATTCTCATTTGTATGGGGTTCGATTCTGAGTACAGAAAGGTAGCAGTTTAATTATTTTGTATCTCGCCCTTGTTTCCTCGGTATAACTATAATTCAAGGCATTTAGTATTGCCCCATTCAATTGAGTTACGTTAAGTTCCAATTCATACTGATTTGCTGCATTGTTTTCTTTATGACTTAATCTGTAATTAATTATTTTCCAGCCTCGTTGGTGCACTACTGTGTTGGATTCATTTTTTTTTTTTTTCAATTATTTTTGTTTTCGTGGGAAATTTTTAATATTTTCTCAATAAAATTCTTACACTTCTTTAGTTATCGCAATACAATGTTTTATTATTCATTATTCTTACTTATACATACGACTAAGGAGTATGGCAGTGTATGAGTATGTAGACGTATAGAATATGTCCTCAAAGATGGAAAAGAATTTTGAAGTGTATAAAGAAAACAGAGAGAGAGAGAGAGATAGAGCACAGAGTTTGAATGATTAAAATGTTTTAATTCACAAAATTGAATTTGTAAACAAACAATGGCACTCTAAACAATGAGAAAACAAATGTCGAATACACACACACACACAATCATGAAAAATTAAGTGATACAAATGAGATAGTAAGAGACAGAGAGAGAGAGAGAGAGAGGAAGAAAATACAATACAATATTTCTTTTTGTTAATATTTGAATAAAAGTTTCCTTTCTTTTTGGGAAATTCTTTGTGCTGCTGCTGCTGCTTGTTTATACATATTTTAGTAGATGCACGTGTATTGGTATACCATGTATGTGAATGTATGTAAGTGAGCTAGTGTTTGTATATGATTTGAAAATCATACAATTTGTTACACGTTTTATTTGCACTCTCACACATACCTAGACATACATGCATATACACTGTAAGTGAAATATTGATTCTGACATACAATAAGACTTATAAAGCAGACACACACACACACAGACACACACTCTATAACACACTTGAAGACAAATATAAGCTGATGTTGATATAAAAAAAAAAAAAAAAAAATAAACTGAGTGAATGCCAAAATGTCTGTGTTTGCAACAGTCTGTCGTTCTGTCTGTTTGTCTTCTCAGCTGTCTACGTATTATTATTATTGTATTCTCTCTTATAAGTACATGTGGCGAAATGTAGGTTTGTTTTATAGCTATACGAGCTATGGCGAAATGTAGGTGTGTGTATATGCCTGTGTGTAGTTGTATTGGTGTTTACAAATGTATGACATGCATGTCGCCAACATTTGTTTTCTTACCATTTATAACACACAATTTTATTGTGTTTGTATTTCGCCTGTCACAGACCGTAAAAATATGTCATTCTCAATTCAATTCATATATACGAGTGTAACTACCTACCTACCGTACCTACGTACGTTAGTTATTTCTTTTCTTTTTAAATGTTGTTGCTTTTTGTTTACATTGTTGTTGCTATTGTTGTGTTATACTTTAGTTTAAGCATTTGTCAATTTATCAAAAAGTGTCACAAATGTCGAAATCGCAATCTAAATTGTATTCTTTCGGTAACAATAATGCAACAAGCAAGGAAGCAAGGAAGAATCTACACATGTCAACCAATACTATTCAATAAAACATACATACACGCGCAAGCATACATGCATACTTGTTTTATAATATTTATTTTTGGTAGCCATATTTGAAGTAACGAAATTTTATTTATTGTTGTTTTAAGTTTTTCGAATTTTTTTCGTTTTTTCTTAATTTTACAAAAATTTTTTTTATTGAAATATTTAAAAGCCATGGATGGGATAACTAAAACAATTTTGATAGTTTCATATAAGTACGCTAAGACGTTAAGAGAACCCATTAAGACTTAAAACTGAAGAACCTTTAAGATAAGACCATTAAGACTGAAGAAAATATTGATCCTAACATAGAAGCTCAGTTTTGTATTGAGAAACTCTACGAGAAGTAGTCGTGATATGCTCAATTTATGTTAAATTTTAAGCACTCTCTAAAACGATTGCAAAATTGAAGAAAAAAATTTAAATCAACTTGATTTTCCACACTAAAGGTGTCAGGAGGAATCACTGTAATCGTTTACTATCATTATGACAACTGTTTGGCTACTGCATCAGAATCTTCTTCAGTTTCAGGTATAGGAACAGCCAATTTCACAGTCATAATCTGCCGTAGCCTAGGAGGTAGTTTGTTGGTTTATTAGACATGAGGCCATGGTTCAAATCCCAGGGCAGACACATCCCACACAACGAAACACGAAAAAATATTTATTCTCGCAGCAGATTTCTGCGAAAAATTCTGAGAGTATACAAAATCGCCATAAAAAGTTTCTCGATAATCTGTCGTTCGGAGTCGACTGTAGGTTCCGCCACTCATGTGCAATATTAACACACACAATATAAGTGATTTAGCTAGATTTTGATCAGAATCTTCTTCAGTTTCAGGTAAAGGGACTGCCTATTTCACACACATAATCTCCATAAAATTAAAATGTTTTTTAATGGATTTGCCAAGTAATAAGGATCGGACCTAAGGCAGCACTAAAGGACTTATGGAATGTAAGCCTATATTGAAAACAAAAGCTGTGGCGACTATTATTCATTCTCTATTTTAAAGTTGTAAAATTCTTTTCAACGAGATAAAGAATTACAAGGGATTGGAACAATTTGGAATCTGTTTACCCTGTTAAGAGAGAAACAATTTTCTTTCTGTAGAGTAGGTTTATTTCGATTAGGTCGAAGTGGTAGCTTTGATTACCAAATGTCACTTGACAACACATAGCGACCCGTTGTGACGCCACAGATAAGCGCACTGATAAACTAAGAAAATATAACATGGCAGGAAGATCAGTCAGTGCTTTCACCTAGTGGGAAAAAGAGGTAGGAATGAACAGTCATTAAGATTCTCCACCACTACACCAAATACTTTTAGGGCGTTGTTTCTAATCATCTGGTTAGCTGGAACAGCAAAAAATTAGATAAAAAAACGAAAATAAGGCAAAAATGCTTTTTGGAAGTTATATGATTCCAAGAGAGGTACTGCAAAAAAAAAATCGATTAAAGGCGGGTAGTTAATCGTAACGGCAGTAGCTGATTTCAGAGTGAAATACTCGGAAGTTTATGTCATTAAACTTATGTCATTATCACTACCGTAGTCTAGTAGGTAGTGTGTTGGCTTATTAGACGTAAAGCCAGGGTTCGAGCTCCAGGCCAGACATCAAAACAAAATACAAAAAGTATTTCTTCGGCGCTTTCCTCTCAGCAAATTTCTGGCAAAAACTCTGAGAGTAAATAAACTTGCCATGAAAAGTTTCTCAAAAAATCTGTCGTTCGGAGTTGACTTTAAACTGTAGGTCCCGCCACTTATGTATAAAATTAACACACACAACATAAGTGGTGTGAGAAACTGAGTCAATAATCTTGACTGAAGGGTTGTAATGACCAATTATGTATGTACTATGTTATGTCATTAAAATGTATTTGGCATACAACTTCTTGAATAGAAAATTCTACGTACGGGTAATAGTAATACCATCTGACAGTCAGGGTGCCATATTGCGTCTCTCTAGGGGCTGAATAAGTTATGCATAGGAAATATGGTCACCCCTCGTTGGGCAATGAGCAGGAAGGGGAGCTTTCGTTCCGCTGATGTGGTCAGCACCTTTCTATGAAGTGAGAAGAACAAATTGAGGGAGCCAATTGTATTAAATCTATGCAAGTTGATTACAGTACGACGAGATATGATTTTTGCATCAGTTTGATCAAAAATGATCTGAAAACCGTATATCTGCACTTTGTTACCCCAAAGAATATTTCTTTATAATATTTATCGCTACAAATCCGAAATTTGCAGAACATATAAAGGGTGGACCATATAAAAGTATAAATTTAAAAATCCAATCAAACAAAAACGGTTTGAAATTGTGGCAAATTTATTTTTTTGGTCGTAAAGTACATTTGTTCCGTTTTGAAATGGAATATTATTTCAGTCATATGGCTACCGCGGCTGGCTTCACAGCACCTCATTCGATCGGATCAATTTTCATGCTTTTCTTCGAGTACGTGGGGTCGTATCTCGGCATTGGCTTCACGAATGTTGGCCTGTAAATATTCAATTGTCTCCGGTTTGTCGGCTAATTAAACGACTATCAAACACTTGAGGCAATAAATCGATTGTGGCATGAGATGTGTGCAAAGTTGCATCATCGAGTTGAAACCAAACATCGTTCACATCAGTATCATAAAGATACAAAAGGTACAACAAAATCGGTAATCATGTTGGGATAGGTGTGTCCATTGAACGTAACGGTTGTGTTAAAGTGTTCGCAAAGTAAGAACTTGAATATTTACCAAGTACTGAGCCGTCAATTATCCACACTCATCGAACAGCTTACCACGGTTTGTCTGAGCAGCAAGGTTAGGGGAGACATTGGAAGGCAACCTTGTCGAGACAGTATAATAGAAGAACGTCTAGCATTTCCTGCTAACGCTGTTTTAAAATAATTGCGTACACATTCGAAGGTTGTTTAACAATTTTATTTCATATTGTTACATTTTTACCTTTTAAAAACGTTTAAAGTATGAGCTCGTAGATTGCAAATAAAATAAAAATATATTTGTGTTTAGTTTTAATTAAAATTCTTTATTATTCGCACAATTTTGTATGCCACTGTTCACAACTTGATGTAAACAATAGCAATTGCTTTTCATTGTTATTCCTCTGTTTATACTCTTTGCATAAACAATAACAAACACTAAACAATTGTTCGACAGATCTTTGTAACGGAGATCTTCAACTTCGATTACTCTCTTCAAACGCACCGCGTCATCACATAAGACTGACTGAACTTCACTAACTCACCCGCCTGCTTTGCCTTGCCTTTTATATGGCAGGGTAAACAGTCTGAAGAATGTTCTTGAAGGCGAATGTTCGTGGCCTCGCCTTCTCGAAATCTCTATAAATGTAAATATCGTTGTTTCATTATTGTTGTTTGTGTATTTTGTTTACGTTTATTCTTGTAGTGCTTAATTTGTCGTTTGGTTTACCACTTTTTTATGCTGCTGTTTGTTGTTGTATTTTTGTTTACCTGTTTACCATTTTTTGGGCTGGTGTTTGTTATTGTATTTCTTTGTCTATATTTTTAACGTTAGGCGATGTAAAAGCAAAACGCCAGTATCTAGATTCTTCATTTTCGTAACAATATGTTAAGAGAAAATACCAACACATTGTCATACATTTTCATTTAGGCACTCGTTGAGGTACTCGTGTATTTTCAATTCAATACATTCAGTTCATATGGCATTCTTTACATGCTTTACATACAAAATAAAAATGTAAACAATGCTTTGCTGCAGGTATTAACATTGAAATCAAACACGCTTTCCGCATTCCAATGAAACAAACGAAAAGCTCTTAAAGGGAAGTAGGAAAGGCGGATTTATAAGGGGTACATACAAGTAAATTCTTATCGATACACGAAAAGAAATTCTCAAAATTTCTGTGTAAAACTAAAGAAATTCAAAGAAATTTCAAGAGCACTTTTGTTCAAAATCTTATAGTTTGCGTTGCTTTAAAAAACAAATTAATTTTTTAAATAATAAAGTATCAAATCTCTTGTGTTACTTGCATAATTTGTAAGAATTTCAATTCAAGAAGAAATTAATTCTGAAGGCATCGGTTATGAAATTAATTGCCAAAAATTTGATTAAATTGTGCGAAATTGCACATATTAAGGTTTTATTTTTTGTTATTGTTGTTATCTTCAATAATTAAGAATACTTTTCTGATTGACTCCTTCAGTAAAGTGCCATAAAAATTCTTTTCAGCTGCCATTTAACTTATTCTGTCAGATGGCACTACAAAAATATCTTTTCATACAATGAAATGGCAAATCATCAGCATCATCATCATCATCCGCATCAGCATCATCATCAGCGTCATCGTAATCAAATTAAAATGAAAACATTTCTGATTAAAACGTTTCCAATTGAAGAATGACATGCTCATTCTTGCTGATTGAGATTCTAAAGTAAAAGTGGAAATTAATTCCTATTTAACAGTGTGTATGTGTGCCAGTCATTGGTTAATCGTGCTGATGGTTAAGCTGTAATTTACAAAATGTATTCATGCATAAATGCATGAATGAATCAGCGCATGTACATATGTATGTATGTATGATTAAATGTATACCAAGAAATTTGTTAAAAATTTAATTTATTTTACAGGCATAGGTAGCTTTTAATAAACTAAATGCCCGAATGCACAACGAAAAAATTGCATTTCCATGACTAATATCAACAGAACGAATTATTTTCTTTGTTTTGAATGCAGCAACAATTCCCAATATGTTTGCGTCAAACAGTTTAGTTTCCAACAAGGATTTTCAAATGTTGACAGTTAAAAACGGCCATCTTGTTTGACGCTTCATTTGTCAAATTAGTTGTCATTTCTTCAGTTTGTTCAAATTATCATGGATATCTACAGACAGAAGTCGCCGTAGTCTAGTAGGTAGTGTGTTGGCTTATTAGACTGAAGGCCCGAGTTCAAACCCCAGGTCAGACATCAAAAGGAAAATATGAAAATATTTTTTCGGCGACTTCCTCTCAGCAGATTTCTGGCAAAAACTCTGAGAGTAAATAAAATTGCCATGAAAAGCTTCTCAAAAATCTGGTTCAAACCCCCCAGGTCGGACATCTTCAACAAAATGAAAGATGAAAAAATATTTTTTCTGCGACTTCCTCTCAGCAGATTTCTGGCATAAACTCTGAGAGTAAATAAAATTGCCATGAAAAGCATCTCAAAAATTTGTCGTTCGGAGTCGACTTTAAACTGCAGGTCCCGCCACTCATGTATAAAATTAACGCACACAACATAAGTGGTGTGAGAAGCTAGGTCGTAATCCTGACTGAAGGGTTGTAATGACCAATTATGTATGTATCTACAGACAACGAACATGTATTCACTGAATGAGATTTTAAAGAGTTAAATCATCGTTAATTTATCTTCAGAAATGAGAAGCATTTCTGGATGAAACAAACAAAATTGTCGAATGTGGGACGATACCAATCCACATGATTTTAGGCAGGTAGTGTCATCGGTCCATATTTCTTTGAGGACGATATTCACCAGACTATCATTGTAAAAGGCAAGCACTATAGATCGACTTTAGACTTCTTTTGGACCGAATTGCATGATTTCTATATCAACGATATGTGCACAGAAAAAACTGAAATTCAAAATCAAACAAAAAATTCACAAAGTCAAGTATTTTTTTAACTAAAATAGGACCTATCACGAAATTCGTAAAATCAAGTACTCAAATTTGTAAATAGTTTATTGAAAAAATTTTTAAATTTTTCTTATTAAAATAATATACTATTTACTAAAAATTGTGTTAAAAATTTACAAAAAATTTTAACAACATATTTGTTAAAAACTAAGAACAAAAGTAATTGATTTTATTTTCATATTCAAACATATTGTTTTTTGAGTCAGACAAATCGTTGTTTGTAAATTAATCGTAATTTTAATCAAATTGTTTTATAAAATCAAATAATAAAATTACAGAGCTTGATAAATATAACTTATAAAAATAGTGTTTGGAAATCTACACAAATTTCCAAACCATCACATTGCCACCCCCATTCTTTATTGTGGTTTTTGAGTACCGAGAATGTAGCCGCTTTCCTTTTGGTCTTCTCACGTGGCAAACTTCATCTAAATTTAGTAAGTTAAATTTAGATTCATCACTAAACAAAACAGTTCTCCATTTGGATATAGTCCAATCCATATGTGCTCTAGCAAAATCCAACCTAAAACAAACAAAAAGTTGGGAAAATCTGAGACTACGTTGCAATCAATCAGACAAACCTTTTTTTTAAATGCTTCTTAGTCAGCATAGGCTTCTTAGATGGCATGAAGCTTCTTAAGGGGTGGCAATGTGATGGTTTGGAGTTGTTTTTCGGCCAGTGGAGTTGGTCCCTTTGTAGAAATTCAAACAAAAATGTACCGTTTTGTTTACAGAGACATTTTAGCCACTCAGATGCTTAACTATGCTGAGTGGGAAATACCACTTCGATGGGTGTTTCAACATGACAATGACCCAAAACACTCATCGAAGTTAGTCAAGGATTGGTTATCGGCTAATGGGGTTTAAGTCTTGGATTGCCACCTCAATCGCCAGACTTGAATCCCATAGAGAACCACTTCGGCATTCTAAAGCGGAGAGTTGGAACTCGACGTTTTAAAAATACACAGGAGTAGATGAACTGTCTAAAATCAGAGTGGGAAGCTATACCAACATCTATTCTATCAAATCTTATTGAATCTATGCCCAAAAGATGCACTGAGGTCGTAAGAAACAAAGGATATCATACCAAATATTAAAAGTTGCTTAGGTTTACACTCACCAGCTGAAATCCGGAAGGTTTAATATATTCCGGCCAAAGATTAAATATTTCTGATATTTCTCTTTTTCTTTTTCAATAAAAAAACAACAACAATTACTTAAATGAAAAAGTCAAGGCAATCTTTGTTATTTTATTTTTTTTTCTTTATTCTGCTTTCAGAACAAATTTACAAAAACAAATACAGTCAAACTCGTTTATAACGAATTCTTGGTTATTACGTACATATTTTCAAGTTGCAATGTTTTAATAACAATTTTCATACAAAAAACATCGTTTATTACGAACTCGTTTATAACGAATTCTCGGTTAAAGGGAACTACTTTAAATGGTCCCAGTAATTAAATTTCATACATTTTGCCTTTTTTTAACGAACCCTCAGAAATAACTTTGAAGTGTGGCAATAGTCTTTACTTTTATTTAATATGGCAGCATTAAATTATAACTCAACATCTTTAATCAGCTGATAGATAAAAAGAATTAAAACATAGTTTTGATTTTTAATACAAAAAATATTTTTTGTTTTTAATACATGAAAAAAAAACTTGTATTTCATATTTTCTTCTATGACTTCACCCCGTTTATTACGAACTTTGCCTATAACGAACTATTTTTGCTGGTCCCACGGAGTTCGTTATAACCGAGTTTGACTGTACATATGTTTTTGTTAATACAGATAGAGTAAAATGTAGAAATGTCAAAATCAAACAAATATATTTATAAAACCAAATAAAATTGTTTTTAAAATTAGATTTTAATTTTAAACAAATGATTGTTAGGAAAAAAATTGTTCATATTTTTTTCTGTGTGGTTTCACGATACGACGGTATAAGCCATACAGCTCATGAAATATTGAATATTCATCTCATGTGGATGTGATGTGAACTGGCCACCAAGATCATGCGATTTGACCACGTAAGATTTTTTTGTGGAGTTTACTTAAGTCGCAGGTGTATGCAAATAAGCCACAAATCACAGCGGTCTTTAACGTTAAGATAAACCGTGTCATCTGTCCAATTCAGTTTGATTTATGAGCCAGGGTCATGGAAGATTGGACATTCTAGATGCGCTCCATCCAGAGAAACTGTGGCGGTTAGTTAAACGATGTTGTATTCTATACATGATGGCGCCAATAGGTGCAAAAAAAAAAAAACGATGATATCACACACACACACACATAATTGAACATTACAAACCTTTTAGTCAGGATTACGACCTAGCTTCTCACACCACTTATGTTGTGTGTGTTAATTTTATACATGATTGTTGGGATATACAATTTAAAGTCGACTCCGAAACGGATAAACTTTTTTTGGAAATTTTATTTACACTCAGAGTTTTTGGCAGAAATCTGATGAGAGGAAATCACCGAAAAAATATTTTTTCATATTTCGTTCTATTGGAGAAGTCTGACCTGGAGTTTGAACCGAGGCTTCATGTCTAATAAGGCAACACACTATGTATTAGATTACGGCGACTTCACACACACTTTAATTAAAGACCCGAAAGTTTTCGATTTTAGGGGACAACAAACAATCCATCCATCCATGATTCATGCCTCGCAAAAGTAGAACAACGTCAGCAGCTAATATCATGGGAAGGTCTCGAGACATATAGTGGAGGACAATGTACTACCTGTACAATGTACTTCTACTATTAAACAAAATACATATCATGACAGGTATTGTTTCTAGCCAACGAAGGATGAGAATACAATTATTGTAGAACATGGTATAGTTGATCAATCAACAGCTTATCTGGAAAACTTTGATTATTAAACCTGAGATTAAGAAAACCAATAGAAAATTAATAGGAACGATCATTTGCTGCTAATGAAGTCAAGGCAACACTGATTGGCTATATTTTAGGTATGAAACCTGTGTCGGAAAAGCTTTATTTTTTTTTTCGTTTTTTTCCGCTTTAAACCTTACCTGAGGCGTTACAACGGCCCACTATGCGTGCTTATGTGTGCTTTGGTTGTAAAAGCTACCACTTCGACCTAACCTAACCTGCTTTAAACAGGGCATCTATCAAGTGTAAGTATATTTTTGGCTTTAAAACTTTGTACATAGACAGCCAAGACTAAGGAATAATGTGTGAAGACTATGTAATTTGATTAAATTCCAATAATTACATCCGCAATGTTTGCTCTAATTGCCAGTCATAATGGTAATGGTGTACGTAGAAGTTATGCTTGGTTTCAAATGCTTCAAACGTTCAATTAGCGAATGAATTAAAAATATAACAAATACATGTGAGTTACGGCTATTGACCCATATTACTTTACTTCAAAAGATTAAATTCCAAAGTTTAAGTGAAATCATCAAATGCTTGCAATTAGGATGAACATTTTCTTGCACAATACTCTACACATGAAACTGAAAAGAAAGGATAAAGAGGAGTAATTAGAGAAGCTGTTATAAAATTGATAGCCAAAGAAACAAATACAATGTATATGTAGAAGAAAGGGAGTTTTAAAATTAACTCATATTCGCAAATACAATTTCATTCTCTCCTCAGTGTTTTAAATATAATATTTATACACAGATTAGTGAAAAAAAAAAATAAAGATGAAAATGCCATTAATTTTTGAAAAGAAGAAAAAAAGAATTGGCCTTTAATGCTAATTTGTGCATTAAAGTTTAAACGCACACAAGCAGAACCAAACATAGACAACCGGCATGGGAAGTTATAAATTTTAAAAAGTCTTAAGAAACACAACGCAAGTTATGGTCGGTCTAGGTCGATCATATTGTACTCCACATTGAAATTGATTCCTTGGAATAATATGTGAGCTGTGGCGTATAAGTGACATACATAATTGGTCATAACAACCCTTCAGTCAGGATTACGAACGCTTATGTTGTGTGTGTTAATTTTATACATGAGTGACGGGACCTACAGTTTAAAGCCGATTCTGAACGATAGAGTTTTGAGAAACATTTCATGGCAATTTTATTTACTCTCAAAGTTTTTGCCAGAAATCTGCTGAGAGGAAGCCGCCGAAGAAATATTTTTTTTCATTCGTTTTGTTGGTGATGTGTGACCTGGAGTTTCAACCGAGAGCTCATGTCTAATAAGCCAAGTTATTCGTTATAAGTTCCTTCCTTCTTTCTCGGAATTTAGATTTTTATTGGAAATTTGTAAATTACCCTGGTTGTGTCATGGACTGATTTCAAAACTGATTAATTTCTATACAGTAAAATATGGAACCCTCTGACGTAAAAAAAGGATTTTGAAAAATACCGGCACTGAACCCATAAACTTTCAGTGCCCTATAGTACTCTTATAAATTATCAGCTGTAATTTGAACAGTTCTGGTCCTTCATTAAACGCTTCGTTTTCTTTAAATTTAAATGAAGCAAAACTTCCCCGAATATTTTCATTCCTTTAAAAGACCATGCATGTGTTTAATACAATATCGTTTAAATGATCGCTACGGTTTCTCAATTTCCCTAGATTCAGGCGCATAAAACAGGCTGAATTTGACAGCTGTTCTGGGCATATTGGCTTTAAGGGTCGATGTGATTCGTAGCTCATTCGTATACCTCTGCGACTTAAGAAAACTGCAAAGGAAAGAAAGTCTAACGGGGTCAAATCGATAGATTTTGATACACAGTACACATCACATCTAAATGAAATGAATACACAATATGAAATGAGCTGTGTGGCTTATACCGCCATTCTTTTGAAACCACATTTCGTTGATTTCCAAATAATTCAATTCAGGCTAAAAGAATATCCAATGTGGGCTGAGCTGAGAGGCACGTGGATTCGTCCTGTTGAAACCACATTTCTTTAGTGTCCAGATAGATCATCCAATTCAGACTAAAAGAATATCCAATGTGGACCGTCCTGTTGAAACCACATGTCGTTGGTGTCCAGATCATCCAATTCAGGTCCCAAAAAAAGTTGGTCGAGGGATAGTACCCACCGTTATCAGTGTTAGCTAACGACGTTTTTACAGAAATATGCAGCGATGATGCCCTTAGCTGTAAATCCACACAAAACAGTGAGCTTTTCGGTATATTTTTAACATTCTGTGATCTCATGTGCAGCCCTTGCGCTGACCAACTTCTTCCTTTTCCCTGATTGTGGTGGAACTTGGTCAGTACAGGGACTGCGTTCACCCGTGGCATCACAACGGGCCGCTATGCGTGCTCAAGTGAGCTTTGTGACATCAGAGCTACCACTCCGACCTAACCTAACCTGATCTCATGAGGATCGTGTATGGTCTCACATTCGATAATTTAGTTTTTTTCACGTACCCATTCATCCAGAAATATTCCTCATTGCTGAAAATGATTTTAAGGTGAAAATTAGGGTCAGTTGCCAAACACATCCTTTAGTATGGTCGTCCATGATGATTTGGCAAAATATGCTGAATAAATGGCAACGAATTTTACAAGTTTTGCTTCAACAAGATTGCCACTATAAACCGTCAATTTTCGGAAGTTCCTGGTGCTACACTCTATATAACTAAGCTGATGTAAATGTTTGTAGTCGATTATGGGGCAGTAGGGTATTTAAAAAAGAATAATTCAAGTGAAATAATATTAAACAAGAGAACAAACACACATACACATACACATATATATATATATACACCCATAGACACCGAAATGCACAGTTTTAATCTGCTTAAGGCTGTTGAAATTAATTGCCGTCATTAGAAATTGAGAAACGACAAACCATTTCGGATTTCATTTGCGCTTTTCTTTTCTTTTTTCGCATTCGTAGAGATTAAAATTCAAACTTAATTTTTGCCATTAATGAATGAACGAATGAATGAATGAATGTTGCTACGCTATCTATGCGAGACGCAACGATAAAAAACAAAACGAAACGCCATAATAATTCTAATTATTAGCAATAATGGTGGAAAAGTTGCACAAAAAAAAAAACGAAACGAAATTTATTTCTGTGAACTTTATTTGCTTCTTCTATTTTTCTTCTTTAGCAACAGCAACAGCAACAACAGCAACAATTAAAGCGACCAAAAATTGTAGACGACGTATAATTATTTGTATGCCGTGTTGCGATGGAAGTCAAAAGAATACATTTTTTATCTCTCGAATGTTTTCGAATGGTGGATTAATTTTATTGCTTTTGCTTGTATTAAACTACGGATAGAAATGCAGATAAAAAACTTTAAAGAGATCTTAACGGATTGCTTAAAGAAATGGAAATTTTATGTTCAATAGTTTTACAACAACATTCATACAATACGAACTCAAGCAATGCTTTTTATTAGGGATAGAGAAAGTTTTCCCCCTAATTGAGTTGAACTTTGGATATCAAATTTACACAGTAAAAGGCGAATAAGATTTCTGTTAGAAACTACAATAATTTCTCGTTGTAATGCCACAAAAAGAAATTTTGGTTTATGGAAGAAAGAGAGATAAAGTTTCTGAGTATCATATCGCCTTAGTTCATTAGGCCATATTCCATTGCATTATCGGTACAACAGTAGTATGTGCTGTATAATGATCAATTTTTCAATATTAAGGGAAAGACTTTTACTGATACCAATAGAAAATGTTGGATTATTATTTCCTGAGACCACCTGCGCTTTCATCTGCAGCATCACACTCTGCCGAACTGCTGCACAATAAATTCTGTGGCTGATCTCACTTAGTCGCTATTTCCCATACAGGATGTGCTACTTTATTGGAAGTACGGATTTCATTTACACGTGACAGTTCTTAGTTTGACAATTTTAATGAACTTCTCCGCAGCGTTACACGTTATATCACACACGTTAGTCTCTGCGGCTTGTCTTTTTCAATTTGTACTGCTTTTTGATTTGTTCTGCCTACCAACATGGGATACAGAGTATAATATTTGTTCTACTTACCAAAATAATGGCTCCGTAGGCCACTATTGGTCTGACCAACATGGCATACAGAGTATAATCCTTGGGTTATATTCCCAAAGTTTCCCTGCAAGCCTTCTGCGTATATCTATGGGCTATCTGGTCTTTCTTGAAGCGGTCTCTAAGCTTTCGCATGCCAATTTGAGTTCCAATGATATTCTTAGACATTTTAGCTCCAATTTCTGTGATATTTTCTCATCTAGGATACAAATATTGTTCCGTTTAGGAAGTTTTCTAAATGGTGTTAATGTGGTCTTGCCCGGGTTTATAGTTAAACTCACTGACATTCTTCTCAGATCAATACCTCTTTGAATGATGTCACAAAGTGTCTCATCAAATTTTCCATTAGCTATAAGGAATGTAAATCCAGAGATTGTCATGAGATTCTCCACAGCCAAGATTCATATTAGCGGTAAAACAGCCTCTTCCTTAGGCCAACCTCTGGTTGTGTCGATCCCTTTTATATTGTATCCTGTAAATTTTTATGCCACACATTTGGTAATTATAGAATCTATACGTCTTCAATTTAAGGCCCTATCTATCCGTCATAACAAGAAAAGTGCAGATAGTCTACTCCTTCTACAAGAACCGCCTTAATCCCAACTTAATATTTCACATGTTTTTGAATTGTCCTCTGCCTATCAGTTGTTTTCAACTTGAAAGGAATGAGGCTAATAGCTTTGAAATATTTTGTACACGTATACGGTATGGCAGTAGTTCTCATATATCTTTTTAGACGGCCAGGAAAAACGTCATCCTATCTTGAAGCTTTGTTTAGTAGTAATGTGCTTTAAGCACCTTTAATCTATCCCATCGCCTACCAGTTTCTGTTCGAAGTACATATAGATATTTGCTGCATTAGACCGCCCTCTTTCACCCTGCATCTAGTTTGATTGCATATAGCATTGTCCCCATTAGAGTCGCCGTAATCTAGTAAATAAGAGTGTTGGGTTATTAGATGTGAGCCCATGGTTCGAACCTCACTTCAGACATCGGGAACAAAACGGAATTAAAAAAAATATTTCTTCGGCTACAACCTATCATCAATCTTCTGGCAAAAACTCCAGATGTAAAATAATTGCCATGAAACGTTTTTCAAAAATCTGCCATCCAGCCAAACCAGTTAGAAAAGTTGGCCTATCCCCTACATTCACAATTTTTCAATTGAGAGCTTTTTTAGAATTCAAGAAGTGCTCACCTCTATTATAAGTGTCTGTGCTGGAAGTCGCCGTAGTCGAGTAGGCAGTGTGTTGTCTTATTAAACGAGAGACCACAGTTTAAGCCCCAGATCAAATATCTCCAATAAAGCGAAAATTCAAAAAATATTTCTTAGATGACTTCTGTCAATAGCTCTGAGGGTAGAATAAAATTACCATGAAATGTTTCTCAAAAAATCTATCGTTCGGAGTCGACTTTACAGCCACTCATGTATAAAATTAACACACACAACATAAGTGGTATAAGAAGCTAGGTCGTAATCTTGGCTAAAGGGTTGTAATGATCAATTATGTATGTGTGATGCTTTCTCGGGATTGAACCGAGTAGTTTAACTATGCCACAAACCACAATTCGTTTCCACGCTTATAAATTCACTCAGAAAGTCGATATTTGATGGCTCGAAAACAACGTGTTGTTACGAAAATGGAAAAATCTATATACTGGTGTTTTGCTTTTACATCGCTTAACATTAAATTATACAAACCTGTTTACAAATTATCGTACTGCTTAATATAACAACAAACACCAGCACAAGAGAAAGAATGGTAAACAAGTAAACAAAAATTCACAAACAACACTACAATAATAAATGTAAACAACGATGTTTACATTTATAGAGATTTCGAAAAGGCGAACTTATGAACATTTGCTTTCAAGAACATTCATCAGGCTGTTTACCATGCCATATAAAAAGCAAGGCAAAGCAGGCAACTGCAATAGGCCAATAGGGAAGTTCAGTCAGTCTTCTGTGAAGACGCTGAGTGTTTGAAGAGAGTAATCGTAAAGATCTCCATTACAAAGATCTATCGAATAATTGTCTAGTAATTGTTATTATTTACGCAAAGGGTATAAACAGAGAGATAACAAAGAAAAGCAATTGTTGTTGTTTACATCAAGTTGTGAACAGTGGCACACAGAATTGTGCGAATAATAAAGAATTTTTTATACAAATACAAATTTATTTTATTGGCAATCTACGAGCTCATATTTTAAACGTTTTTAAAAGATAAAAACGTAACAATATGTTTTATAAAGTCTCCTCTTTTCAACTTTTTATCAAACTATTGCTGCGCACTATAAGTTTATTATGGGAATTTTGGATTTCGATTAATGATGTTAAAATATTCCTGAACATAATTCTATCATTTGTATGAATAACAAGCACCCTGCGAAAATAATTGTAAATCCAAGGAAATAAAAGAGAATTTTATATTACAGCAACATTGTAAGAAACTTGTTCCAAAAATTATAAAAGAAATCCAGGCTTTATTTTTATGATTGCGTTCATGGTGAATTTAAAAATAAAACGGAAACGGAAATGAAAAGAAACACCCTCAACATTAGAAATAATAAAATTTGCAAAGAAAATAATTTTGTTTAGCAAAAGGAAAGCAAAATGAAATTTATTTTCATATTTTATGGCTGTTATTCACACACACACACAGCATACAGCATTTGCTTTTTATTCTGCATGTTTAGTGTTGTTGTTTAAAAAGATTTACAACTGCTGGCAACACCCAACATTAAATCAAAAAAAAAAACAACGACAAAATGAAAAGCAAAAAAAAAAGTTTAAATTTATATTTTTAAATTGTTGTTGTTGTTGTTGGTGTTTTGCAAAAATAATAAATGTTGTCTGTTAGACGTTTCAGCCTTATTAGCATTTTATTGTCTTTTGTTTTTGTTGTTGTTTTTGAGGTTGTTATTCTGTTCTGTCTTTTTTCATTTTCAAGGTGGCATAAAGGCAAACGAAAATGACTATGGTGGCTATAGTGGTAGCAAGCAGCACTTCAGGTGGTACTCCTAAGAACCACAAATACTAGTGCAAATGAGAAAAAAAGGGATACTGAACCAACACCAACACAAAGTGAAAGACGAAAAGCGAAATAAAAAAAGGCAGGAAAGACATCTTTTTAACACGCTGGCAATGACATGACCACAGCAATAACATTAACAAGTCTCTGTGCTTGGGCCTTTTATTTCAATTGTTTGTTGGTATATTTTTTTATTGTTGTTCTCGTTATTGTTGTTGTTGTTTTTTATTTCTTACATTTTAAGGTGTGCTAATAGTTCCACAAATAAGGCTGCTAAAAAATGTAAATTACCTCTGTTTGACATTTAAATATATACACCGAAACCCTATAAAAGTGTACAATAAACCCACCAAATGAATGTATGACTGAATGAAATTCACAAAACAAATGAAAACAAGACAAGCCGGTAATAAAAAGAATCAACGCAAAAAAACAGATGAAACCTTTGGAATTACAATACAAGGTGGCAGGGCAACAGGAGAAGAAGTGTTTGTGAAAAACGCGAAATCCTTACACAAACACATAAACAAAAAAAAAAAAAAAAAAAAACATTCCACCAAAGGAATTCAACATAAATAATGAGTTGATATGTTGCCAGGTTGCCAGTTTGCCAGCTTACCTGGTTGATTGTACGCTTGGCTGCTTAAATTGACCGGCAACGTTTATAAAAATTTAATTTAAAAAACAAAATGTTTTTTAATTTTTAATTTTGTATTCTTTTTCTGCTTGGGATTTTTATGCTAACAAAGAAAGGATAAGTGGCCAATTTGTTTTTTGTGTTATAAAACAAAAAGAAGGCAAAAGAATTTAATTAGCAAATGAAGTGTAATCACAGACTCACAAATGCAAAGAATTTTGGGTTACATGAAAAGGCAAAACAAAAATTAAATAAACTACAGGACTACAAAGTATAAAAAATTAATGTGTCCTCTTTGTCCCCTGAATGATTTTTGATTTTTGAAAGCTTTGGTTTTACAATTAGCCTGGCAGCAAGGGTTGTATGCAAATGCATTCACAAAAAATTACAGACAATAAATTATTAAAAAAAATCTTTCGCTACACACGTTATCATTTATACTGATGAAAAACCTTAAAGCGGCTGGAATGGTAAAGCTAACTTTCGTAATCCAAAAGCAAACTTCTGTAATAACTGACCAACTGAACGAAAGTAAGAGAAGCGAAAGAATGCTGCAATTCGCTCGCCATTCACTTCACTCCAGAAGTCAGCAAAGTATGTCACGAGATCCTATTGAGCCCAATTAATTAGAGACTCCATAGATTAGCTCCATAGATTAGCTATAAAGAAAAATTCAAACTGGGTTTTGGTCTAACAGATACCGTATCTGGAGCCTCAGACCAATTTTAGAAGGCTCTTGATTCGACATGGAGAAAGGTTACGTAATAAAAATGGTACTTTATGATCATACGCTGAAGGTGAGTAAGATAGGGTGTTTCAACAGAAACTTCTGAACTTTAACAGTTGATAATGACCGTTTTGTTAAAGCTACATCAGTCACATTAGTTGTCATCTATTCAGTCTGTTTTGACAAATCACCATGGACGACCATAGGCAACGACATACATATGTATATTCGTTGAACGGACTCTAGAGCAGTTGGCAACTGGCTCTAATTTTCATTGAAAAATTATCTCCAGCGATGAGGTTAACGAATTCGGGATGATATCAATCCAGATGAAATCTAATTCATTCTAAAAAATCACTGATTGTTGTTAACTATCGTCATTCGTCCATATTTCTTTCATTGTTAACGATAAGCACTAAGGTGGATGATTACCAACTTCTTTCTTTCTCCCATCACTTGTGTTGTGTGTGTTAATTTTATACCTGAATGGCAAGACCTACAGTTTAAAGTCGACACTGAACAAATGACTCAAGAAACTTTTAATATTAAAATTATTTTACTCCCAGAGTTTTCCCGGAAGCTGTGGGGAAAACATAGCCGAAAGAAATATTTCGTTTTGTTCGTGATGTCTGAGCCAGAGCTTGAACAACGGGCTCTCTATCACTACCTACTACACACTACCTCCTATGCAAAGGTTACTTATTAGCTTATTTTATTTAAATTAAAAGATCACAGTTCTTAACGATAGACCCGATAGCTGTGCAACATTTAAGTATTTTGATATTTATTTTGCGTCAATTCGATTCTATTTAAACGACCAGCGGACTGAATTGCAAAAAATGTTTCCAAGGAATGTGGTGAAAGAAGTGATGAATTCAAGAACTATCTTCCGCAAAAATAGAATCTAAAGAGAAATTCGTTTGGTTGGCTAGAACCTGTCTTTTATTATTTACATCAATTATTTCTGTCTGAAAATGGAATGCAACTCTCATGTATAGGGCGATAACTCAAAGTATTTTTTTAAGTTTTTCGTCGTCATATAGGAACTATGAAGGAGTTTATAAATGATTTATTACATCCTCATTGCTGAATGGCTTGAGTTTCCCCATACTATCCATATGTAAAGCTCTGTTCTAAAAGAAGTGTTTACCTCTTTATCTATCTAATCCATCCCTTAACTTACTTTGCGAGATCCATTACAATGCACTTCATGAGAAGGAGTCATCTCCTGAGAATTGAATGTAAACAGAAAAAGATCATCCACTTCATGTAGTTTGTCCTGTAGACTGTCTAATGGTGAAGGTATAGCACTGGCCATTTTATAGTCACCTAGCAGCAACTCGTTTCCTTGCCGTTCGCATCTTCCCCCTTTCCACCTTTCCTAAAAAACCTGCACAATGCACTGCATGAGTAGGGGCCATCCCCTGAGTGCTGGTTTCATAAAAAAAAAAAAAAAAGAATACTTCAACTAAAAAAGGAACCAAATTTAATTTTTTTTAATTACGATTATTTTTTTGTTTAAATTAAAACGTTTTCATTTCCATTATAATACTTAACAGATTAATATGTTTGGTAAACGAATTGCATTACTCTTTACCTTGAATTCTTTTAAAAATGCATACGAAATAAAATTGAAACTTTAACTCATTAAATGAAAATAAACGTTTTCAAGTTGTTGTTATTTTTTTATATTTTTGATTTCCATTAATTACAGAAAAAGAAAAAAAATTAACAAAAAAAAAAAAAATCAAATGAATATTTCTCATGATTGTCTTCTTAATGTCCTCGTTGTAGCTGTAATTACCAGCAAATAAATATGAAGTCCTTTCTCTCGTTTTGTTTTTTGCTGTTTAAAGAACATTTTAATAAAAATTATGCCACAATATGGAAAGAGAAACAGAAACGGAAAAAAAGAATGAAAACAAAAAATAATGTGGAAACTGCAACAAGGAAAATGAGATACAAAGAAGGAAAAACTGAAAAGAAATTATATCATCAAAGACAACACAGAATAAAATCCCCAATAAATATAAATAAAAATGTAATTATTTAAGGAAAAATAAGCAGAAAAAAAGGTAATGATAAAAAATAAAGAAATTATTTGTAACAAGACATACTTAAATAAATAAATAAATAAACATACAAATAAATAAAAGTTAAATGAAGCGCACTTAATTAAGAGGGGAGATTTCCAATAAGGATGCCAGCCACCATAATGCCATCTCCAATGCCAATGCCAGCTAAAGTGTAAATAAATTAAGCGGCGCCATTTCAAAGAAACACAAATTAATAAATAATTAAAATGGAAAAGGATTCTGTACAAAAAAAAAATAAATAAAAACAATGGAAATGCGTAAAAATATTATTTTTGATATAGGAAAGAGGTCATTAGACTTTTCATAAATTAAAGAAAAGACGAGAATTTTTTAATTAATTTAAGGGCATGCAGTTTATCATTTATTGGAGTTGTATTGTAACCAATGCCATAGAGATATCCTTACAGATTATTTGACGGTGTTTCATTCCAATTTAGTTGATCTTCTGCGATGATTCTTATCTATGGATGAGGCATAGTTCCACCATTTCACACATAAAAACTCAAAGCAATGGACTGCCGTATGTACAGTCATAGCATTATTCGAACGTCCCCGGCCTCACACTAACCCACCCTCACCCGACCGCGGAGTGCTCGTCCCCATTATGTAGGGACACGTACACACTACAGTCCGGACTGCAAAATAATAATGTAAAAAGAGTTAGAGACAAGTACTCTACACTACTAGAACAACTAAGCACCAGGCAGGGACCATATCTCAACCTTAAATGCCAAACGTTGATCACAAGGTAAGGCCTCAATTAATTCTTTCTTTTACAGAAAAAAATTTATGAACGCTTGAAGTGGGAATTGCAGTAAAGTATCATCGTTAAACTCCCAAAGAAAGAGCATTTATCGGATTATGGAACCTAGAGAGTAATAAATTTTCTAAGTTTGGTGTATAAATTTTGTTTTGCAAATGCACTTCAGAGAATATCTTTTCACTTTTGGTGGAACTACACATGGGAGCCATAGGCAGAGTATTACATGAAAATCAACTAACCGGGTAAATAACCGATTTTGTGTAATCTTGTCCTAGACATTATAGTAGAAACTGAGACTAACAAGTCTCTGACATCTGTCTGCTATTGTCCAGCATGTCAACGAACATCAAAGAATTTAAAGAAGCAGCATTAAATGCGAATTAAAGGATTAATAATTCAAAGTCGCCGCAGTTAGTTAGCAGAGTATTTGGCTTATTTGACGGGAGCCCGTGCTTTAAACTACAGCTCAAATATTTACAACAAAACGAAATATTTCTTTCGGCAACTTCCTTTCAGCAGTTTTCTTGGGAGGTACAGAAAAACGTTAATCTTTTCCCTATAACAGCCTTCTTCGCGGAGATCTTACCACTTCGTCATTACAACCCTTTAGTGAGGATTACAACCTACCTTCTCACACCATCCATGTTATATGTACACATTAACTTCATCCATAGCGGCATGATCGTTAACATGTCACCAAAAATGGTTGCTGTTCGATGTTGTTTGAAAAATATTTATAACAACTCTACGGGTGATAATTTAAATCAAACTTCTATTTAATTCACTGATTCCCTCTGAGTCTTTTATACTGTTACGATTTTTACCTTTTAAAAACGTTTAAAATATGAGCTCGTAGATTGAAAATAAAATAAAATGTAAATTTGTGTATAGTTTTAATTAAAATTCTTTATTATTCGCACAATAATACTGTTCATAACTTGATGTAAACAACAACAATTGCTGTTTTTTATTATTCCTCTGTTACACCCCTAGCATAAACAATCACAATATACGACAGATCTTTGCAACGGAGATCTTCAAACCACGATTAATTTCTTCAAAGGCACAGCGTCTTCACACAAGACTGATTGAACTTCACTAACTCACTCGCCTGCTTTACTTTGCCTTTTATATGGCAGCGTAAACAGTCTGATGAATGTTCATGACTTCGCCTTTTCGAAACCTCTATGGATGTGAACATTGTTGTTTACGTTTATTATTGTAGTGTTGTTGGTATATTTTAGTTTACTTGTTTACCATTTTTTATGCTGGTGTTTGATGTTATATTAAGCAGTACGATAATTTGTAAACAGGATTGTTTACTTCCTTTGTTGAGTTTTTGTTTGGAATTTTAATGTTAAGCGATGTAATAGCAAAACACCAGTATCTAAATTTTTCATTTTCGCAACAATATATTTTAATTGAACGCAATACAACTGTGACTCTTTTTAATGCTTGTTTTCTCAATTAAATATTCAAAAAGTTCAAGGATTTCGATTTTAAATGTCAACATTATTACAAATGAAAGTAAATCAAAGCACCATGGCATACTTAAGCTCATCCTGATATATTTTTAATACAAAATTAATAATTAATCACAGATTAATAAACAATTTCCAGATCAAATGGATTACCAACACTAGGCACATACACAGGGCACAACGTAGCCCAGAGAAAGTATTGCATTATTCAAAGATTTCTATTGAATACTGTCGAATGAAAGTAAATACATTTGGAATATGAATACTTTTTACATACACTTGTTGTTGTTGTTGTTTATCAGTATTACCTTGAATAATATTTAACCGGAATCCATAATTTGTTTTCGTTTTCCTTTACGTTTGCAGTAACAGCAACACTGTTTGAAAAATTGTTGAGTGGTTCTTATCACACGCTTTATTGCGTTTTCCATTAATTACTGTGAGATGTTATGAATCATTCATACAAATTTAAAATTTTTTTTGTTCTTTACAAATCGTTCAGATACACGCATACATGCCTCGTAAACAACATTGCTGTGTCATATGAAGTTGCTGTTAATCTGCTTAATACAGATACACAGTCAGATGCAGGCATACGGGTATGAATGCAGAAAACATAACCCAGCAAACATTAAGCAGGCCGAATCTATTAGCTGAGATAAAGCAAACATTTATTAGGTGAGTTTAAATTATTGATAGTTTCTGCTAGGATTTCTGTTTACTGGGTATTATACAAGTCGATTCAACATATTTATTTGCCCTGTTATGGTTGTTGGCATGTACATTTTCATTCTTGTCGTTGTACAAGTTAAAATAAATAAAAATGTCATGACAATAAAAACATTGCCAGAAAGAGTTGGAGAAATGAATATGATACCTTTGAGTACAACACCATGACCAAAAATATTTCTAAAGTATTCAACTGTCAGTGTGTCACAAGGTAACTAACAATTGTACACCACCGGCATCAACAAATAAATAAAACGAATATCCCTGGTTTTGTGAAAGAAACAAAGGAAAAAATAATTTCAAGTTTTTCTTACTTTGAAAGAGAAAATAATGCACAAAAGTGTTATGGCACATGCTATTATCAATGCTCGAAATTGTATAGTAAATAGAATGGAATAGATAGTGGCGAGTGCTATGACAACATGAGAGCATATGAAAGGCAATGTATTTATATTATTAACTACTGCTAGAAACCTCATTGAATTTAGAGCTGGGAATAGAGTTCATATTGTTACTTGTTCACCTTTTTAAAAACGTTGAAAATATGAATTCGTAGATTGCAAATAAAATAAAAATAAATTTGTGTTTAATTTTAAATCAATTCTTTATTATTCGCGCGATTCCGTGTGCCACCTTTATCGATTTGACTTAACCAACAACAATTTACTTTAATTGTTATTATTCTTTACACACTCGTTCGTTAGAACTTCAAACCACGATTTTCTTCCGCGTAAGCAATAACAATTGTTCGTTATTCTCTCTCTGCTTGCAACCTTTTTGTAAGCACTATACGGAGATCTTCAAACCACAATTATTCTTCACACGCAACGCAACGTGTCTTCACACACGACTGACCGAATTCTTACTGAATCTCACTGAATCACCGTTGCTTGCTCTGTCTTGCCTTTTATATCACAAGGGTCAGCAGTCAGATGAATGCAGGAGAATGTCTTCGAGAAATATCAAAAAATGTAAACAAGCTGTTCTCATAATTGTTGTTTGTGTATCTGGTTTACGTTCGTCCAGTCAGAGCTGTTGTTACTTATTTATTTGTCTATCCGCTATTTTTTTATACACTGACGTTGTTGCTATATTTTTGTTTATTCATCGATCTTGTAAACAAGTCCATTGTTTTTGTTGCTATATTTTTACTTACTCGTTGATCACGTGAACAAGTCCATTATTTTGTTTTTAGAGGTTTTTTTTATCATTTTATACATGATCAAGTCCATTGTATTGTTTTTGGAGCTTTTGTTTATTATTTTAATGACACCATTTCCATTTTCGTAAAAAATTTAGATACTGGTGTTTTTCTTTTAAGCGATAATTATTATCGTACTGCTTAATATAACAACAAACACCAGCATAAAAAAATGGTAAACAAGCAAACAAAATTTAACAAACAACGCTACAAGAATAAATGTAAACAACGATGTTTGCTTTTATAGAGATTTCGAGAAGGCGAAGTCATGTATATTCGCCTTCAAGAACATTCATCAGACTGTTTATTCTGCCATATAAAATGCAAGTCAAAGCAGGCGACTGAGTCAGTAAAAGTTCAGTCAGTCTTGTGTGAAGACGCGGTGTGTTTGAAGACCTCCGTTACAAAGATCAGTGAAACAATTGTCTAGTATTGTTATTGTTTATGCTAAAAGTATAAACAGAGGAATAACAAACAAAGCAATTTTTGTTGTTTACATCAAGTTGTGAACAGTGGCACACAGAATTGTGCGAGTAATAAAGAATTTTAATTAAAACTAAATACAGATTTATTTTTATTTTATTTTCAATATACGAGCTCATATTTGACACGTTTTTAAAAGTAAAAAACGTAACAGTATTTAGATTATAAGCTACTGGTTGAAGCCTCATTGAATTTAGAGCTTGGAATAGAGTTCATATTATTATAATCGACAGGATTGGACTGCGTTTCTTAACTACCGTCCAAATAGACCAACGTTAAGGCTCCAAAAAGCAGAAAAATTGTGTGGTAGAACCTTTAAATCGCATTAAAAAAAGTTTTCTGATAACATTTGCATCTTCGAGCTATAAGGCTTTGGTTGTGGCAGTGTCAATGGCAATGTGGTTAAATTTGTAGAGGGACTTTTGACCAGAAGAGCCATTACTGCCTCCATTGGGGAGGTGTATATAACAAGAGAAATGTATAGAGGCTTCAAGAGTAAGATGAACTTTTCTTGCTTCTGCTATGAAATATTATCTTGGAGCATGTGTTGAAGAAGCACAGCGATATAGTTTTAAGGTCTGGGGTTTATAGAGTAGTTTGGGCGCCAATGCTCACACAACAGGTGTATCATTCTCACCAAGTGATGCAAGATCCTCTACGGACTCCAACTGTACTTATAGAAGAGTGTAAAGTAGTTAAGGAATATTTTGGAGCCCAAACTTCATTATAAAGAAAACTACTGTCGCCCTATTGGAAGGCATGCCAATAGAGGAACATGAAACAATTTTTTCTCTCATGTGACTGTGCTCTTTTTGACTGAACTCTCCAAAATAAATGTCACTTCAATATTTTTTGCGAAGACGGCATTGTTTATTTTCGCTACCTGGGTTGGATATTGGCTTGTGATACCATTGTAGGTTTAATCTCCGGCCTAAGACAGAAACGTAGGTTAATTGTCATATTAAAAGAAAGTTTTCGTTTTACGAAAGCTTTCGATACCATCGGATAAACTGTCAAGAAAATAATTTGATCATCAGAGCTAGAGAATGTAAAACTTTCAGTTCTCCACAATTTTTACTTGATTTGAAAATAAAATTTTCAAAAGAAATTTTACATTAAAAACTTATACTCGCTTATCGTATAAATTATTGCAACACTGTTATTGGATACAAAAAGAGAGATAGAGAGAGAGAAATAGAGCGAGAGAGAGAGAGAAGTTTCACAATACATTACCACATTAAGCTGTGAAATTTGGGAACGTTTCAATCTTGAATTCTGTTTATTAATAAATTTTGTGGTAGTGTTTCATAGGAATGCTACAAAATGTGTCGTATTTTGTAAGTGCCACAGTTATTCTGATCTCCATTATGAAATTCCTTTTTTCATAAAATATTTCAACCAAAAAAATTCATATCCAGTAAATGTGAACACGTGAACACAAACACACATGCATACATTTTCAGTTGCAATCACAGATACACATGGATACACGTGCATATAAAATATTCTGTTGTGTTATGTTATCATAACCAATGTAACTAAACACATGCTTAGGGTTTTGTAACAGGGACTTTTAAACTCTTACAGTTGATAACTGACTTCTTCAAGCTACGTCTTTGATGTTAGTTTTTATTTATTCAGTCTGTTTTGCCAAATCACCATGGATGACCATAGATTACGACCTATGCTCACGGACTCTGGACTCTGGAGTAGTCCATCCACAGCGATGGAGGCCATTTCTGGATGATGAATTTGGAATACCAATCCACATGAGATCCAAGAACATCCAGTGTATGCTGTAAAAGCCACTGATTGGTGTAAATTTTGGTATGACCTCGTTTCACTGTTCACTGAATGCGGTTGGGAAGAGTTGGCAATTGAGCATAATTATCATCGAAAAGTGATCTTCATCCATGATGATCATTTCTGTATGACACAAACAAAATTATCGAATGTTTGACGTTACCAATTCACATGATATCCCAAAAAACTAACGTTTTATGTCGATTTTGTGCAGGCGGTGTTATCGGTTCACATTTTTTGGGAAAGACATTGGCCAAGTTATCACTGTTAACGGCAAGCACTATGGAGCTGCAAACCATAGGGGTCTTCAAAGTCAAGATTAACCATGTTATCCATGTGGAATTCAGCTTGATTTAGACATTTTTTGTAGATTTTTTTTAAGTAGCAGCTGCACGCGAATAAGCCATAAACCACAGAGATCCTCAAAGCCAATATAAATCATACCGTCAGTCAAATTCAGTTTGATTTAGGTGCCAGAGTCATGGACATTTCGAATGTGCTCTAACCAGGAGAAACCGTGGTGGACATTAAAACGATTTTAGGCTTTTCAAATGAATGAAAAATTTCAATGGTATCCCTTACACACTTTGTTTTATTTTCCAATTTGCAGATAGAAAGCGCTGTATAACAGACCCTAAACATACATATGAATGCAAATGTATTTGTTATTCTTATAGAATAGTTATGCACTGTAGGTGATGTATTTTTTTTCTTTTTGATGATTTGAATTTCAAATTTTTGGTTTTTCTATGGTTTTAGTTGTTGTTATAGTTGATGTGGTTGTTGTTGTTGCAGTTATTGGTTTATTTATCGTTATAAAATGCATTTAAAATTTTATTTTTGTTTGTACCTGTGCATACACAACAGTTTACATAATCGAATTGCATAAGTTTATGTACGAGAATTGTAATCGATTTAATTGGAATTACAAATTACAAGAAATACATGAACGAAATACTGGAAATAAAAAAAATCAATGTACATACATATATCTAAACAAATATAGAAATCTTGTAACATATACATGTGTAAGAATGGATGGCCACATACCAATACACAAACAGATATTTTGTAAATTTTGCCAAACATTTTTGATTTGTGCTAAGATATGGTGTGGCATTAACTTCTCTTGAGTCATATACAATTTCATTTACATCCATACATACATAAATACATACTCGTATCAATGCAATTCCAAATTTATAAACAAAAAATGATTATTTTTTTTTATTTTTGAATATAAAATACGTCAGGATAAGTGCTGATACGATTAAATATTGTTTACGTAAGATTGCAAGTTGTTTAAAAAATAAATATTCAAGTCGAAGTTTAGCTTTAAATACGACTAAAATTATTAATGCTACGTTGGAAAATGGTTTAAGTGTAGATTTATTACGAAATTTTCTGCATTTTTTATTCCTTTTCGTAGTCCTTAGACAGATGGCAGCAGATTTCTAACAAAAAACTCTGAGAGTAAATAAATTGTCATGAAAAGATTCTGAAAAAAAAAATTTGTCATTCGGAGTCGAATTTAAACTGTATGTTTAAAGGCTCATGTCTAAAATTAACACATACATCGTAAGTGTGATGTACAAAGCTAGGTTGTAATCCCGACTGAAGGGTTGTAATGCTCAAGTATGTATGTTTGTATGTAAAAATGGCTCAAATACTAGGCTTTTTTGCTACCCCCTTTCATTTACGCCGCCACCAGGGTTATAAATAAACAACTAATTTTGTTTACTTTATTTAGGCAGACTTTTGGCATCTGCATTACTTACTTACTTATGTACTTAATTGGTCATTAGCATTACTGCTTAATCAGCATTACGACCTAGCTTCTCACATCTCCAAAGACAGATTTTTAAGTAACTTTATATTATAATTTGTGGGTTTTTTTTTCATTTATTGTTTTGCTCACTATGTCTGAGCCAGGGCTTGTAATATCACGGGCTCTTTCGTCTAATAAAACAAAACACTACCTACAAGAATACAGCGTTTTACTCGATATCTGAATATCTTAAAAAATTCAAAAAATATTAAAATGATTTAAACAAAAGCTGTAGTGGCACAGAATTTTATGCATAATATTCTGGCTAAACAGTATCATTAGCAACATTAATCTCTGGAACATAAACAATGATAAGAAACTCATGAATATGTATTCATGGACTATGGAATATGCTTACATGGACATAGTTGGTCATTATAACCCTTCAGTTAGGATTACGATCTACCTTCTCACATAACTTATGTTGTGTATGTCATTTTTATTCATGAGCGGTGGACCTACAGTTTACTGTCTACTCCGAACGACAGATTTTTTTTAGAAACTCTTTCATGTTAAATTTATTTTACTCTTAGAATTTTTGCTAGAAATCTGCTGCGAAAAAGTAGTCGAAGGAATATTTTTTCGTATTTCGTTTTGCTGGAGACGTCTGACCCGAGGTTTGGACCGTGGCCTCACGTCTAATATGTAAGTCAACGCACCAACTACTAGACTACAGTGACTTCTTACTTTATTGAATTGAATTGTTTAATTGATTTTTTTCTTGTATAATTTTTTCTTATATAATATTGCCGTGGTCTAGTAGGTAGTGTGTTGGCTTATTAGACGTGAGGTCAGGTTTAAACCCCAGGTCAGACAGCAAAACGAAAATAAAAAAAAATATTTCTTCGGCGGCTTCCTCTCAGCAGATTTCTGGCAAAAACTCTGAAAGTAAATAAAATTGCCATGAAAAGTTTCTCAAAAATTTGATGTTCGGAATCGACTCTAAACTGTTGGTCCCGCCACTCATATATGAAATTAACAAACACAACATCAGTGTGTGAGAAACTAGGTCGTAATCCTGAATAAAGTGTTGCTATGTATGTATCTATAGGTTTTTACTCTCAAATTAACGATTTTTGTATTCAAATTAAATTTTTTTAAAGTCAAACACAACTTTTTGCAACACAAATTCAATTTTTTTCATTTCAAATTAAATTATTTTTATTTCAAATTAAATTATTTTTTTTTTTTTAATTTAATTTAAACTTCGAATTCAATTTTTTGTTTATTTCACTAAAAATTTACAAAATAAAATAAAAATAAACTTATTGCAACATATCTCCAGATGCAGCTAATGACAAATTATGGTCATATCGAGATAATAATTGTTACAATCTGAATGTGTTACCGTTTCGACTGATTGTTTAATAATTGTTACCGGGTCCAAATTAATGTCCGGATCAGCCAATAAAATTCGGGCATGTAGCTTTGTTTTAGAAAAAACCTTTTCTATTGGATTAAGCATAGGTGAGTAAGGAGGAAGAAACATTAAAATATGCTCGGACTCTGCAACCTTACTTCTTGAGTTTTATGTATCTTTGCATTAAAAGCATCCTGTTTTTATAAAACTTAAACTTTTCACAAAACTTAAAGCTTCGTTTATATTTGATCGTATTATTATAAAATTAATTTTTAAATATTTAGCCAAATAAACAAAAAAAATTAATTCGAAGTTAAATAAATTTAATTTGAAATAAAAATAATTTAATTTGAAATGAAAATGATTTAATTAGAAATGAAAAAAATTGAATTTGTGTTGCAAAAAATTGTATTTGACTTTTAAAAAATTGAATTTGAATACAAAAAACGTTAATTTGAGAGTAAAAACCAATATATTATTTCCGGTTGCATATCCATAATTCAAAATTTAATGAAACAAGAACGGAAAAAATCCTGCCATTAAGTTTTTCTTTTTCAAATGAAATGAAAAGCGTTTCAAAATAAAATACATCATCGTATTTACTATGGAGTTGAAACTATTTTAAACTTTATTTATATGAAAATAATCAATTTGTATGCCATTAAATATTCATCAATAGATCTGCAAATATAAAAATTAAAATAATTTTTAACAGATTTGCTTGCATGTATATGTGTATACACGCCTAATTAAAAATGTATCCATGGAAATCAATTTATAAGAAATATTTAAATTAGAAAAATAAACTGAAATTAATTATTAAAAATTATTATTATTTATAGACAATAAACAGAATACACAATGACTATACATAGAGAACAATATCTCTGAAATAAAAGAAAATAAATCCACATTATTTGTAAATACGGCTCTTTTATAATATTTTTCATTGTAATTCTAGAAAAAAAAAATATTTTTCTATTGCAATACACAATTAATATTGTATAGAAACTAAAAATAATTTGTGAAAAAAAGAAAAAAAATTCGAATTAAATGCCCATAATACGTGCCATCGGCTAAATGCTTGAATTGAATTGAATTCTATTACATGGTACTGGTTTTCTTGCTTTCGAAAATTTCAGTTTGATTGCCTCATTGATTTGAATTTCATTTAATGGTTATGAATTGGCAAAAAAAACAGGCTAAAAACGAAAGGCCCAAAAAGGCAAAAAAAAAACACAAAAAGTGTGAACCAAAAAGACGTTGTGAGAATTCCAAGAAAAAAATTTAAACGTGATTTGTCTTTGACTTGATTTTATAAATTTGGGTCACAAGATTGTTTTTAGTACACGTCCCGGTGTATATGGGATGGAGGTAAGTATACAGTTTAGAAGTATAAGGGATTGTTGAAGGGATAAAAAAGGGAAATTGATATTTTCTACAACAAAAACCAGATAAATAATTAAAATTTAGGAAAAAAAAAATGTTTTTTACGGTACAAAAATGTAACCCATGCGATTATATCTCTAAATATTATCAATCTGATGGATAGATGAAGCCAGCAAAAAAATAAAAAAACAAAGGAAGGAGAGTAACCATAGGGTTCAAGCACTCATGTCTATCGCCATATGGTGTTCGCTACTTATTACCACCATACTATACTTTCTTTCTGAAGTCCCTGTGTATTAATTTTAAACGTGAACGGCGTGACTTACAGTTTAGAGACGATTTTGAACGACAGTTTTTTTTTTTGGGAAACTTTTCAAAGCAATTTTATTTATTCTCAAAGTTTTTGACAAAAGACCGCTGGCCGAAAGTCTGACTTCTATGGCTAGGTTTCTCCAAGTATTTCAGTCGTCGAATAAAAGCGGTCTTGTTCCCAGATATGACCAATTCTTAAGCAAAAACTCATGCCTTTACTTAACTCAATAAAAAATAGAAATTCTGTTGCTTTGCATTGCATTTAAAGTGAGTAGTTGAAGAATAGGTATGAAAACGGCAGCGTTATCAAGAAAAAAATATGGCCACCAACGCAATATAGCAATGTCAATGGAAGTATGGAATGCCATGTCCAATAAGAACAGAGACGTTAAGGGAATGTGTGCCTCGTAGAAATAATCATAAGTACTGTGGATAAGACGAAGACTAATCGACTTGTAGCTCAGTAAGCTATTTTAAAGGTTCAGGTTTCAGCTGTTTAGTTAGCGCTGTATTAAGGAAGGAAATCTGAAAACAAATGAAGAGAAGCAAGGTAAAATGATAGAACGTTTCGCTTACACTTGTAAGTACTGTACTGTGTAGAAAATTTTCTTTGCTTGACCTTCGGAGTCCATTTGTTTAGTCTATGAGATTGAAGATGTAGTCGCACTCTAGTAGATAGTATGTTGGCTTATTAGGCGTAAAGCTACGGTTCAAATCCCTAGTCAGACATCTCCAGCAAAACGAAATGTAAAAAGATTTTTTCTGGCAAAAACTCTGAGAATAAATAAAATTGCCATGAAAAAGTTTCTCAAAAATCTGACATCATTCAGAGTTGATTTTAAACTGTAGGTTCCGACACTCATATAAGAAATTAATTTACAGAACATAAGTGTGAGAAGCTAGGTTGTAATCCTGACTGAAGGGTTGTAATGACCAATTATGTTTGTATGTATGTTTGCATGAAGTTAGAGCCATCGAAGAATAGAGTATTCTTCTTCAATTCCTTGCATATTGGAACTGATATTGCTTGTGTTTGAAGCTTTCAAATATTCCATGTTTCGAAATATATCTTTGAAGGAAAGTTGCACAACAATTTCCGGTGATGAGGACATTTTGTGTTGTTTATCAATAATTCAAAAATTGATTGATACAATGCCACTACAATCCAGTGAATGCATATTGGAGTCCTTAAAAATTGGTTTTTTAGAAGGGTCTCGTTGTTTCAAGATCATTTATAACTGCGACTATACCGTTCCCAGATATTTCTACTGAGGCTTCCACTACTTAATAGTACTCACCCACACATTACGAAACTTTTACACACCACAAATCGAAACGAATACATATGTATGTAGTTTGGAACAAAACATGGGTCAAAAACTACTATTTATAGGCTATACCAACATACAGTGAGCATCAAAAGAAACTGTACACTAAGGATAAAATTCTAACAGTCACCAAACTAAACTTTTACCACTTAAGGAGAGTGCCCGAAAAAATTTAACAATATTTCGAAATTTTTTGTAATTTTTTTATTGTTTCAATTTTAAACACTGGCAATGAAACTATTTTAAAATAAAAATAACGGTAATTTATTAATGCATATTTTTTAATGTACAGATTCTTTTGACGCTCACTGTATGTATGCCGTATTTCGCTTTCAGTTTCACTTGAATTATAAAGTCATAACAGGCTTATTGAACAAGTCATGCAACCTCTAAAAGAGTTCCCCATTTCGATGTTTCCTTTTAGCTTCAGCTTCAGGTCAGGTGACAAGACCCTTTTTCGTATTTACATACTGATTTAAGCTAAAGATTCTGGCCTGCATAATAAGTTCACTTTCAGTTTTTCTTTTTTTTTTAATAAAATTATTCTTTTTTTCCCCAATTTACGGATTGACCATAATAATAAAATAAAAATAAAATTTCTGCCCTTACTGTGATACGTTGGGTTTGAATTTGTTCTGGAGAACAAAAATACTTTTCTAAATTGCCGTATATTTCTACTAGAAACTAAAAATAAATGTTTCCCTTAAAGATACAAAAAAAAAATTCCAACAATTTTTTTTTGCCATTCTTTTTACCAACAATATAGCCCAGTTAAGAACTTTTCCCTTTTTTCCTCTTTTTTTCTTATTGTCAAGTCACTTCTAGTATCCATTAAAACAAACAAACAAAACTTTTTAAGGGTGATTGGAACACAACAGAACAGAACAGAGCAGAACGGTAAGAACAAATGCGTTCCGAAAATGAAATAAAAATGTTTGAAAAATAATTTTTTTATCGGTTTTTCTATGTGCATACGCATAAATGACTTTTGATTTCAGGAAATTATTCTGCCATTGATGGCAGAAAAACTATGACAATAATAACAAAAGCAGCAATAACAATAGTAACGACAAAAAACAAAAATAAAATATTAAAAATGTTTAGTTGACCATGGTTTAGAATAATATTGAACAATAAGAAGCAAAAAAAAAAAACAACAAAAAATACTTTGAATTTTATTTGTTCAACGACCAAGTAAAAGTTTATCAGGGATAATGTGGTTAAGAAGATCAGAGGGCCCTAACAAAAGATAGGGAGAAGCAATTATGTGTGCTAATTTTTATCGGAGATTGGCGGGACCTACAGGTATATCTATCATAGATTTATGCGTTTAAAAACGTTAAGGCCGCGCAATTTTTTAAAATCGTTTCGTTATTCCTCTGTTTGCACCCTTTGCATAAACAATAACAATTACTAGACAATTGTTCGACAGATCTTTGTAACGGAGATCTTCAAACCGCGATAACTCTATTTAAACACACCGCTTCTTCACATAAGACTGACTGAACTTCACTAACTGCTGTCGCCTGCTTTGCCTTGCCTTTTATATGGCAGGGTAAACGGCCTGATGAATGTTCTTGAAGGCAAATGTTCATGAGTTCGCCTTCTATAATATAAACACAATTGTTGTGTTTTTTGTGTATTTTTGTTTACTTGTTTACCATTTCTTATGCTGGTCTTTGTTGTTGTATTTTTGTTTACTTGTTTACCATTTTTTTATGCTGGTGTTTGTCGTTATATTAAGCAGCACGATAAATTGTAAACAAGTTTGTTTACTGCATTGCTTTGTTTTGTAGCTTTTGTTTGTAATTTTAATGTTAAGCGATGTAAAAGCAAAACACCAATATCTAGATTTTTTTTAATAGTTTTGCTTTTTTTGCTTCCTTTGGAGTTTGAATTTGGAGTTGGAACTGGCGTTTGTATTCGATTTGTATTTCATCATCACCAAGCTACTTATTGTTACTGTGCATAGAGGGAAAGGAAAAGACCGAAGAACTGGCATGCATGAGATCAGAGATGTCTGATGTCTGAGACGATAGAGAGGATAGCCCCTACAAGAATTCTTTTTCAAATTGGAAAAAACAGCATAGAATTCAATAAACCGTGGGTGGTCCAACATACCTGGTTGCCGAATTTCTAATATGCTGTGTCCAACTGTGGGTATAGCGAGAGAACCAGGGAACAACTTGAGTTCGACCAGAGAACGATTCGCATTCTATCAGATATTCTAACAATGCACTGCGCTATTGGCAGCTTCGCTGACAAGCTCGGTCTGTCCCACTAGTATTACTGCAGAAGCTAACATAATGTGGAGGGAACGAAACTGGTGCAACACCTTTTATGCGAGTGCCTTGCTCTGCAGAACAGGCGTCTTCGGTTTTTGGGTGACAGAACGTTTGAAGATCTGGGCATAGTGGCGAACGTGCCACTAAGGGAACTGGCCAGTCTTATCCGGCACTCGGGGTGTTTCAAACCCACCACTATCGGATCATGATAAGCGTAAGCCGCCTCAAAATGGGCCACCGAGTGAATTTCCCTGCGAACGGCAAGCTACCCGCTAATCTAACATAATTCTTTCCTTAAATCGAATGGTCCTTCATCGCAAAACTGCGATTCTCATGAATCACTGTCTTATTGGACACATTGCAATAGCCTTGACATTCTATCGAATAACATCGGCAAGAGCTGAGGTGAAGGACGAGCCTAGCTTTCACTTCAAGTGTAAAGAAGTGGACGTTCTTAAACTCTCATTTTGATGTATCCTATCGAATATAGCGATTGCTGCAATGGAAAGATTTCTGCTGAAGTCAGGTTTAAGGAATATTAATTGTGACATCAGAATGGACCTTCTCGCTGGGATACAATCAAAACTTTTATTGGAAAATTTCAATAAGACGAGATCTAAGTCATACACCAGACAAGTCAGCAATAACTTCAGTTTGGCAAACGATCTTTTGACAGGGCGTTGTCGACTCAGAGAACACTTATTCAGAATGATTGTTGTTTAGAGTCTAACTTGTAAATTCTATGACGATGAGAATAAATGATAGGAACACATATCATAATGGACCTTATTGCTGTGATAAAAATCAAAACTTTTGTTGAAAAATAAGAGAAGATTTTAGTTATGCGTTGGACTATGCCGCGATGCCTTTAGATTGGTAAGTCTTTTGACAGGGAGCAGTGGACTCAGAGTATCAGAGTACATTTATTTAGGATGTAGTTTATTTCGAGCCCAACATGTAGATGCTGAAGCGATGACAATGGATCATCGGAACATATGTTTGAAACCTGCGGGGCATTAATACATCAAAGATGGAAAAAAAACTGGGTGCATATCAAGAGCTTGGCAGAGAATTATCATTGTCAGTGACCGAGTACCTTGATAGTTGTCAGGTGAATAGGCTTGGAGGAGATATTATAGGAATAACCTATGAAGTCTAAAGGGAATTACCGCTGGCACCGTCTAGCATCTTGAAGTTAGTTAGGACAATAGGCTTGGGAGAGACATTGTACCCTATACTGTTGGAGAGGAGCACAATAGATCGTATGGTCATAGTACTAAGGCAACTCCTCACTGCAACACTCATGATAATACCAAGAGGGTCTTTGGGTTTTAAAATCGGATCCAACAACCCTTTTTTGCCATTAAATTTGGATGTTGCTTAGGTGAAGAAAAGGAATTTTTCATAAATAACCATGAAGTGTACGCCTTGTTCTAAAATTTAGGCCTTCCTATAGGCCTGTTGCATTTCTTTACTATACCCTCCATGTATCAATAAAGATAACAATGATAACAAATTCAACAAATAATGGCAAAAATAATAAAAAAAATCACAAAAATTCTCTATGGAGACAGTAATAAAAGCAATAAAGTTTTAATGCACATCGCATAAAATATAAATTTCCATAAAAATGTTGCTTCCAAATGAAAATCAATAAATGAGTTTCACATTTTCATTTCCATTTTTTGTTTTTCAATTTATTCCTCTTCCTCTTTTGAACTGTTTTACGTACTGTATGTGTGGTGAGTCCATGGATTTATGGTAACAAGTTTAAATGGAGATTTTATGATTGAAACTTTAATCAAATTATTGACGATTGATTTGAATTGATACAACCATCCCTGCCGTCCAACCAGGCATTCGTTGAAACGTTTAATGTTTATACGGAGATGGACCACAGGCTACACATGCTGTGTCGTGGAAATTTATGGAGAAAATAAGAAAAATTTTCTTGTATACTGAACACAACGTAGAATTTCTTAATTTCTAAAGTATATTTTTTATTAAAATGCGATTCAAATCAAATAGTTTGTAAGATTCTCTCTCCCCCTGTCTTTCTCTCTCTCTTTACAAATGCAATTGAGATTAAAATTAAACCAACTTTGGTTTGTTATTCCATATCGTTTGATTTATTTTCTACATTATCTAACGGATATTGGTTTTCCATCCTAAAAGTAAAAGAAAAATCACATTTACAACCAACAACGGAAATAGAGAGTAACTGTAACTGAAACTTAGTTTTCTTCTTATTTTACTTTAATTCCTTTCTTTTCTGTTATTTTTAGTTTTAAATTGAAATACACGTGTACACGTAAATATAAGAACAAAAAATTTTAAAATGAATTCCATGATAACGTTAACGTTGCTCATTTAAATATGCCGGATTAATACGGCAAACTTGAGAATATAATGACTGGAGAGCTTCATAAAGAATATTAAGTTTGTATTTTATTTCGCCATAATAATGCTGTACCAGGTTAATTTGTTAAGTACGGTTATCGTCTTGTGTTCTCTACAAAAATACTTGCAATTTTAGTTTCTCTTTTCAGGCAATTCTTTTTAGTTCCAAAGGCTACACAAAACTATGATAAAAAGTTGACTTTAATACTCCATGCCAACCTACAAGTGAACGAGTGAGATTGTGACCAAGGAAACACACACAAAAAAACAAGAAAAAAATCGTTAAGAGTGTTTTAACTAAAGTACAGTGGGCATATGGTATGCAAAAAGAGAGCATAAAAAAAATAAAAGTTTATTTAATCTATTGTGGTCTCGAATGGCTTTTTGGCAATGAGAACCACTGAAAGCTCTCTTGGTTTGAAGTCCGTTGCCCTTCAGAGATTGGAATGATAATCAAAATTTATAAGGGTATTTCGTGACTCACGAAGTCGATTGATTCACAGTAACCTTCTTCACTATCCCCAGAAAAAAAAACCAGTAGACTCTATGGTTTTTGGGAAGTGGTTCGCAATGAAACTTTGTAACAAAAATGGATCGTGTAATTTGATAGCAGAATATGCTTTTGTGGCTCAAGAACGAATTTTGGAATAGGAGTTTCTTTTGGTCCCAGAATGAAATTTTTCGATTTCCTGGGATAACCTACGAGTATCTTTTCCTTATGTCATCGAAAAATGTGTTCAATTCTATTTGTATAGGAGTTACAAAAAACAGAACATAGTAATACTATGTCATTTAAGCAATCGGCTATCATGAGCTTGAATTGAAGTTAGAATAGACCTATCTGGGGAAGTAGTGTATCCTAATATTCAGGAAGTTGCCGTAGTCTAGTAGGTAGTGTGTTAGATAAATAGACGAAAGGAACCGGTTTAAACCCCAGGTCGGCGACTTTCCTTCAGCGGATTTCTGGCAAAAACTCTGAGAGTAAATAAAATTGCCATGAAAGCTTTCTCTCACAAATCTGTCGATCGGAGTCAACTTTAAACTGTAGGTCACACCACTCATGTACAAAATTCACACACACAACATAAGTGGTATAAGAAACTAGGTCGTAATCCTATCTAAAGTGTTGTAATGACCAATTATGTATCCTGCAACCGCATGTCTTCTAACAGGGCACTGTAGAGTCAGAAAACACATATTCAGAATGGGGATTGTTTCGAGTCCAACAAGTAAATTGTGTGACGACAAGAATGAACCACGGATCAAACTTTTGGAAACTGTAAGGCGTTAATACATCGCAGAAGGAAACAAGGGGGTGCATATCAGGCGCTAATGAGGGAATTGTCATTGTTGACGTCATGCAGTACCCCGAAGTGTGTCAAACCAATTTGAGGAGAAATTAAAGCGATACTCTATAAGGCTGCATCGAGGTACAATGTATCGTATGGACACATACTGAGTTACTTCTTCAAGTGGAATGCGAGAAAAAACGAAAATCTTCATGGTGTTCCAATTTTCAAAGAAGGTTTCTAAACATCTCGGGCATGTCAGTCAACTCGACATCTTGAGGAAGATTAGAAAGGATAGGCCAAAATTCTTCATCATTACACCCAACAAAGAGGGCATTACTTAGACACTACAACATACCAACCAACTGCATCGAAGATAGAGCTTGTTTAGTGATACCGAAGTCGTTAAGGAGGATATTTTTAAGAATGGTGAACCAATTTACCAAGCTATTACAGTTTCATTAGAAATGCTAAGAATAGGGTTTCCAAAAATTCTCCACTACTTTGCGCAAGTGCTGTACTTTAATGCATTGCATTGCATTGCAAGACGGTGTATTTTGTCTGTCTGTTGAAATGTCTTCCCTTTAGTCAGAGCTTTTTAAGAATAGAGCCCATGTAATATATATATCCATTCAACTACGGAAGAATTGAAAGCTGTTTCGTTTTCCTTGTGTTAAGATTCGTTCAGCTCGATCTAGCAGCCGGACAAGCCTTTTCTTCCTTCTACCCAGGAAACGTTGGCCATGAATTGGAATTTATACCTATTGTCTAGCCTAAACATGTCCAAAATGATCCCAATGAGCGAATCGTTATTTAGTCCAGTACTCGTTCTAGCCAATTCATCTAAATATTTACGGGTAATTCCTTAAGTCAAAGAACCCAAATAAAGAAGACAGTGAAAAATAAAAATCGGCATTGAACTGTGTTTTTACGCACTATAAACGCCTAATGAAATATTTACAGCTACAGCTGTGCAAATTAAATACTTAACTCCCACTATGCCCACTGTGCTCCAAACACCAATTGTTTCAAACTAAGACAAATGGCTTGAGTGCAAAAACTATTTTTTTACCTTTTCGTTGTTTTTGTTTTCTGAATTCTACGAAGTGAGAGACTCTATTTTCAAACTGAATTTAATAGCGTTACTTGCAACAGTATCTGTGGCTCTGTTGTTTCAACAACAACAAGCAAAAGCAACAAAGCAGTTAGTTATTCACGTTGTTGCAACAATTTCTTTTAGTAGGTTGCAAGCAACGTTTTCAGACGACATAACAGTTGAATGAAAATCGTGATTTGCTGCTTCCACAGAATGGTTTTAAGAATGATAAGCAGAAGACTAACAATATTTTACACAGAAATTGCTGAAAAATTAAAAACAAACTGTATTACGGAGTAACAAAAGCCAAACAACCAACTTTAGAGACGACATAATGAAAAAGACAAACATAGCAACTTGCTGCAGATATCCCACTATACACAAATTGTAGCCTAAGGTGTCCCTAATAAAACGCAGTAACTCCTATCTCCCAAATAATTTTGGAACTTGAGATATCGGGCTTCAAATATTGCCTATGTTAACAGAGTCTGGTTGGGATGAGGGATGATGGATGAAGGTTGATGGATATTGTGGAAGAATGGGACTTGCTGCACATATCCCACTATACACAAATTGTAGCCTAAGGTGTCCCTAATAAAACGCAGTAACTCCTATCTCCCAAATAATTTTGGAACTTGAGATATCGGGCTTCAAATATTGCCTATGTTAACAGAGTCTGTTTGGGATGAGGGATGATGGATGAAGGTTGATGGATATTGTGGAAAAATGGGACTTGCTGCACATATCCGACTATACACAAATTGTAGCCTAAGCTGTCCCTAATAAAACGCAGTAAGTCCTATCTCCCAAATAATTTTGGAACTTGAGATATCGGGCTTCAAATATTGCCTATGTTAACAGAGTCTGGTTGGGATGAGGGATGATGGATGAAGGTTGATGGATATTGTGGAAAAATGGGACTTGCTGCACATATCCGACTATACACAAATTGTAGCCTAAGGTGTCCCTAATAAAACGCAGTAAGTCCTATCTCCCAAATAATTTTGGAACATGAGATATCGGGCTTCAAATATTGCCTACATTAACAGAGTTTGGTTGGGATGAGGGATGATGGATGAAGGTTGATGGATATTGTGGAAAAATGGGACTTGCTGCACATATCCCACTATACACAAATTGTAGCCTAAGGTGTCCCTAATAAAACGCAGTAAGCCCTATCTCCCAAATAATTTTGGAACTTGAGATATCGGGCTTCAAATATTGCCTATGTTAACAGAGTCTGTTTGGGATGAGGGATGATGGATGAAGGTTGATGGATATTGTGGAAAAATGGGACTTGCTGCACATATCCCACTATACACAAATTGTAGACTAAGGTGTCCCTAATAAAACGCAGTAACTCCTATCTCCCAAATAATTTTGGAACTTGAGATATCGGGCTTCAAATATTGCCTATGTTAACAGAGTCTGGTTGGATGAGGGATGATGGATGAAGGTTGATGGATATTGTGGAAAAATGGGACTTGCTGCACATATCCGACTATACACAAATTGTAGCCTAAGGTGTCCCTAATAAAACGCAGTAAGTCCTATCTCCCAAATAATTTTGGAACATGAGATATCGGGCTTCAAATATTGCCTACATTAACAGAGTTTGGTTGGGATGAGGGATGATGGATGAAGGTTGATGGATATTGTGGAAAAATGGGACTTGCTGCACATATCCCACTATACACAAATTGTAGACTAAGGTGTCCCTAATAAAACGCAGTAACTCCTATCTCCCAAATAATTTTGGAACTTGAGATATCGGGCTTCAAATATTGCCTATGTTAACAGAGTCTGGTTGGGATGAGGGATGATGGATGAAGGTTGATGGATATTGTGGAAAAATGGGACTTGCTGCAGATATCCGACTATACACAAATTGTAGCCTAAGGTGTCCCCTAATAAAACGCAGTAAGTCCTATCTCCAAATAATTTTGGAACATGAGATATCGGGCTTCAAATATTGCCTACATTAACAGAGTTTGGTTGGGATGAGGGATGATGGATGAAGGTTGATGGATATTGTGGAAAAATGGGACTTGCTGCACATATCCCACTATACACAAATTGTAGCCTAAGGTGCCCTAATAAAACGCAGTAAGCCCTATCTCCCAAATAATTTTGGAACTTGAGATATCGGGCTTCAAATATTGCCTATGTTAACAGAGTCTGTTTGGGATGAGGGATGATGGATGAAGGTTGATGGATATTGTGGAAAAATGGGACTTGCTGCACATATCCCACTATACACAAATTGTAGACTAAGGTGTCCCTAATAAAACGCAGTAACTCCTATCTCCCAAATAATTTTGGAACTTGAGATATCGGGCTTCAAATATTGCCTATGTTAACAGAGTCTGGTTGGGATGAGGGATGATGGATGAAGGTTGATGGATATTGTGGAAAAATGGGACTTGCTGCAGATATCCGACTATACACAAATTGTAGCCTAAGGTGTCCCTAATAAAACGCAGTAAGTCCTATCTCCCAAATAATTTTTGAACTTGAGATATCGGGCTTCAAATATTGCCTATGTTACAGAGTCTGGTTGGGATGAGGGATGATGGATGAAGGTTGATGGATATTGTGGAAAAATGGGACTTGCTGCAGATATCCCACTATACACAAATTGTAGCCTAAGGTGTCCCTAATAAAACGCAGTAACTCCTATCTCCCAAATAATTTTGGAACTTGAGATATCGCGCTTCAAATATTGCCTATGTTAACAGAGTCTGGTTGGGATGAGGGATGATGGATGAAGGTTGATGGATATTGTAGAAAAATGGGACTTGCTGCAGATATCCGACTATACACAAAATGTAGCCTAAGGTGTCCCTAATAAAACGCAGTAACTCCTATCTCCCAAATAATTTTGGAACTTGAGATATCGGGCTTCAAATATTGCCTATGTTAACAGAGTCTGGTTGGGATGAGGGATGATGGATGAAGGTTGATGGATATTGTGGAAAAAATGGGACTTGCTGCACATATCCGACTATACACAAATTGTAGCCTAAGGTGTCCCTAATAAAACGCAGTAACTCCTATCTCCCAAATTATTTTGGAACTTGAGATATCGCGCTTCAAATATTGCCTATATTAACAGAGTCTAGTTGGGATGAGGGATGATGGATGAAGGTTGATGGATATTGTGGAAAAATGGGACTTGCTGCAGATATCCCACTATACACAAATTGTAGCCTAAGGTGTCCCTAATAAAACGCAGTAACTCCTATCTCCCAAATAATTTTGGAACTTGAGATATCGGGCTTCAAATATTGCCTATGTTAACAGAGTCTGGTTGGGATTAGGGATGATGGATGAAGGTTGATGGATATTGTGGAAAAATGGGACTTGCTGCAGATATCCCACTATACACAAATTGTAGCCTAAGGTGTCCCTAATAAAACGCAGTAACTCCTATCTCCCAAATAATTTTGGAACTTGAGATATCGCGCTTCAAATATTGCCTATGTTAACAGAGTCTGGTTGGGATGAGGGATGATGGATGAAGGTTGATGGATATTGTGGAAAAATGGGACTTGCTGCAGATATCCGACTATACACAAATTGTAGCCTAAGGTGTCCCTAATAAAACGCAGTAAGTCCTATCTCCAAAATAATTTTGGAACTTGAGATATCGGGCTTCAAATATTGCCTATATTAACAGAGTCTGGTTGGGATGAGGGATGATGGATGAAGGTTGATGGATATTGTGGAAGAATGGGACTTGCTGCAGATATCCCACTATACACAAATTGTAGCCTAAGGTGTCCCTAATAAAACGCAGTAACTCCTATCTCCCAAATAATTTTGGAACTTGAGATATCGGGCTTCAAATATTGCCTATGTTAACAGAGTCTGGTTGGGATGAGGGATGATGGATGAAGGTTGATGGATATTGTGGAAAAATGGGACTTGCTGCACATATCCGACTATACACAAATTGTAGCCTAAGGTGTCCCTAATAAAACGCAGTAACTCCTATCTCCCAAATAATTTTGGAACTTGAGATATCGGGCTTCAAATATTGCCTATGTTAACAGAGTCTGGTTGGGATTAGGGATGATGGATGAAGGTTGATGGATATTGTGGAAGAATGGGACTTGCTGCACATATCCCACTATACACAAATTGTAGCCTAAGGTGTCCCTAATAAAACGCAGTAAGCCCTATCTCCCAAATAATTTTGGAACTTGAGATATCGGGCTTCAAATATTGCCTATGTTAACAGAGTCTGGTTGGGATTAGGGATGATGGATGAAGGTTGATGGATATTGTGGAAGAATGGGACTTGCTGCACATATCCCACTATACACAAATTGTAGCCTAAGGTGTCCCTAATAAAACGCAGTAACTCCTATCTCCCAAATAATTTTGGAACTTGAGATATCGCGCTTCAAATATTGCCTATGTTAACAGAGTCTGGTTGGGATGAGGGATGATGGATGAAGGTTGATGGATATTGTGGAAAAATGGGACTTGCTGCAGATATCCGACTATACACAAATTGTAGCCTAAGGTGTCCCTAATAAAACGCAGTAAGTCCTATCTCCAAAATAATTTTGGAACTTGAGATATCGGGCTTCAAATATTGCCTATATTAACAGAGTCTGGTTGGGATGAGGGATGATGGATGAAGGTTGATGGATATTGTGGAAGAATGGGACTTGCTGCAGATATCCCACTATACACAAATTGTAGCCTAAGGTGTCCCTAATAAAACGCAGTAACTCCTATCTCCCAAATAATTTTGGAACTTGAGATATCGGGCTTCAAATATTGCCTATGTTAACAGAGTCTGGTTGGGATGAGGGATGATGGATGAAGGTTGATGGATATTGTGGAAAAATGGGACTTGCTGCACATATCCGACTATACACAAATTGTAGCCTAAGGTGTCCCTAATAAAACGCAGTAACTCCTATCTCCCAAATAATTTTGGAACTTGAGATATCGGGCTTCAAATATTGCCTATGTTAACAGAGTCTGGTTGGGATTAGGGATGATGGATGAAGGTTGATGGATATTGTGGAAGAATGGGACTTGCTGCACATATCCCACTATACACAAATTGTAGCCTAAGGTGTCCCTAATAAAACGCAGTAACTCCTATCTCCCAAATAATTTTGGAACTTGAGATATCGGGCTTCAAATATTGCCTATGTTAACAGAGTCTGGTTGGGATTAGGGATGATGGATGAAGGTTGATGGATATTGTGGAAGAATGGGACTTGCTGCACATATCCCACTATACACAAATTGTAGCCTAAGGTGTCCCTAATAAAACGCAGTAACTCCTATCTCCCAAATAATTTTGGAACTTGAGATATCGCGCTTCAAATATTGCCTATGTTAACAGAGTCTGGTTGGGATGAGGGATGATGGATGAAGGTTGATGGATATTGTGGAAAAATGGGACTTGCTGCAGATATCCGACTATACACAAATTGTAGCCTAAGGTGTCCCTAATAAAACGCAGTAAGTCCTATCTCCAAAATAATTTTGGAACTTGAGATATCGGGCTTCAAATATTGCCTATATTAACAGAGTCTGGTTGGGATGAGGGATGATGGATGAAGGTTGATGGATATTGTGGAAGAATGGGACTTGCTGCAGATATCCCACTATACACAAATTGTAGCCTAAGGTGTCCCTAATAAAACGCAGTAACTCCTATCTCCCAAATAATTTTGGAACTTGAGATATCGGGCTTCAAATATTGCCTATGTTAACAGAGTCTGGTTGGGATGAGGGATGATGGATGAAGGTTGATGGATATTGTGGAAAAATGGGACTTGCTGCACATATCCGACTATACACAAATTGTAGCCTAAGGTGTCCCTAATAAAACGCAGTAACTCCTATCTCCCAAATAATTTTGGAACATGAGATATCGGGCTTCAAATATTGCCTACATTAACAGAGTCTGGTTGGGATGAGGGATGATGGATGAAGGTTGATGGATATTGTGGAAAAATGGGACTTGCTGCACATATCCCACTATACACAAATTGTAGCCTAAGGTGTCCCTAATAAAACGCAGTAAGCCCTATCTCCCAAATAATTTTGGAACTTGAGATATCGGGCTTCAAATATTGCCTACATTAACAGAGTCTGGTTGGGATGAGGGATGATGGATGAAGGTTGATGGATATTGTGGAAAAATGGGACTTGCTGCACATATCCCACTATACACAAATTGTAGACTAAGGTGTCCCTAATAAAACGCAGTAACTCCTATCTCCCAAATAATTTTGGAACTTGAGATATCGGGCTTCAAATATTGCCTATGTTAACAGAGTCTGGTTGGGATGAGGGATGATGGATGAAGGTTGATGGATATTGTGGAAAAATGGGACTTGCTGCAGATATCCGACTATACACAAATTGTAGCCTAAGTTGTCCCTAATAAAACGCAGTAAGTCCTATCTCCCAAATAATTTTTGAACTTGAGATATCGGGCTTCAAATATTGCCTATGTTAACAGAGTCTGGTTGGGATGAGGGATGATGGATGAAGGTTGATGGATATTGTGGAAAAATGGGACTTGCTGCAGATATCCCACTATACACAAATTGTAGCCTAAGGTGTCCCTAATAAAACGCAGTAACTCCTATCTCCCAAATAATTTTGGAACTTGAGATATCACGCTTCAAATATTGCCTATGTTAACAGAGTCTGGTTGGGATGAGGGATGATGGATGAAGGTTGATGGATATTGTAGAAAAATGGGACTTGCTGCAGATATCCGACTATACACAAAATGTAGCCTAAGGTGTCCCTAATAAAACGCAGTAACTCCTATCTCCCAAATAATTTTGGAACTTGAGATATCGGGCTTCAAATATTGCCTATGTTAACAGAGTCTGGTTGGGATGAGGGATGATGGATGAAGGTTGATGGATATTGTGGAAAAATGGGACTTGCTGCACATATCCGACTATACACAAATTGTAGCCTAAGGTGTCCCTAATAAAACGCAGTAACTCCTATCTCCCAAATAATTTTGGAACTTGAGATATCGCGCTTCAAATATTGCCTATATTAACAGAGTCTGGTTGGGATGAGGGATGATGGATGAAGGTTGATGGATATTGTGGAAAAATGGGACTTGCTGCAGATATCCCACTATACACAAATTGTAGCCTAAGGTGTCCCTAATAAAACGCAGTAACTCCTATCTCCCAAATAATTTTGGAACTTGAGATATCGGGCTTCAAATATTGCCCATGTTAACAGAGTCTGGTTGGGATTAGGGATGATGGATGAAGGTTGATGGATATTGTGGAAAAATGGGACTTGCTGCAGATATCCCACTATACACAAATTGTAGCCTAAGATGTCCCTAATAAAACGCAGTAACTCCTATCTCCCAAATAATTTTGGAACTTGAGATATCGCGCTTCAAATATTGCCTATGTTAACAGAGTCTGGTTGGGATGAGGGATGATGGATGAAGGTTGATGGATATTGTGGAAAAATGGGACTTGCTGCAGATATCCGACTATACACAAATTGTAGCCTAAGGTGTCCCTAATAAAACGCAGTAAGTCCTATCTCCCAAATAATTTTGGAACTTGAGATATCGGGCTTCAAATATTGCCTATGTTAACAGAGTCTGGTTGGGATGAGGGATGATGGATGAAGGTTGATGGATATTGTGGAAAAATGGGACTTGCTGCAGATATCCCACTATACACTAATTGTAGCCTAAGGTGTCCCTAATAAAACGCAGTAACTCCTATCTCCCAAATAATTTTGGAACTTGAGATATCGGGCTTCAAATATTGCCTATGTTAACAGAGTCTGGTTGGGATGAGGGATGATGGATGAAGGTTGATGGATATTGTGGAAAAATGGGATTTGCTACAGATATCCCACTATACACAAATTGTAGCCTAAGGTGTCCCTAATAAAACGCAGTAACTCCTAAATCCCAAATAATTTTGGAACTTGAGATATCGGGCTTCAAATATTGCCTATGTTAACAGAGTCTGGTTGGGATGAGGGATGATGGATGAAGGTTGATGGATATTGTGGAAAAATCGGACTTGCTGCACATATCCGACTATACACAAATTGTAGCCTAAGGTGTCCCTAATAAAACGCAGTAAGTCCTATCTCCAAAATAATTTTGGAACTTGAGATATCGGGCTTCAAATATTGCCTATATTAACAGAGTCTGGTTGGGATGAGGGATGATGGATGAAGGTTGATGGATATTGTGGAAGAATGGGACTTGCTGCAGATATCCCACTATACACAAATTGTAGCCTAAGGTGTCCCTAATAAAACGCAGTAACTCCTATCTCCCAAATAATTTTGGAACTTGAGATATCGGGCTTCAAATATTGCCTATGTTAACAGAGTCTGGTTGGGATGAGGGATGATGGATGAAGGTTGATGGATATTGTGGAAAAATGGGACTTGCTGCACATATCCGACTATACACAAATTGTAGCCTAAGGTGTCCCTAATAAAACGCAGTAAGTCCTATCTCCCAAATAATTTTGGAACTTGAGATATCGCGCTTCAAATATTGCCTATGTTAACAAGAGTCTGGTTGGGATGAGGGATGATGGATGAAGGTTGATGGATATTGTAGAAAAATGGGACTTGCTGCAGATATCCGACTATACACAAATTGTAGCCTAAGGTGTCCCTAATAAAACGCAGTAACTCCTATCTCCCAAATAATTTTGGAACTTGAGATATCGGGCTTCAAATATTGCCTATGTTAACAGAGTCTGGTTGGGATTAGGGATGATGGATGAAGGTTGATGGATATTGTGGAAAAATGGGACTTGCTGCAGATATCCCACTATACACAAATTGTAGCCTAAGGTGTCCCTAATAAAACGCAGTAACTCCTATCTCCCAAATAATTTTGGAACTTGAGATATCGCGCTTCAAATATTGCCTATGTTAACAGAGTCTGGTTGGGATGAGGGATGATGGATGAAGGTTGATGGATATTGTGGAAAAATGGGACTTGCTGAACATATCCCACTATACATAAAATGTAGCCTAAGGTGTCCCTAATAAAACGCAGTAACTCCTATCTCCCAAATAATTTTGGAACTTGAGATATCGGGCTTCAAATATTGCCTATGTTAACAGATTCTGGTTGGGATGAGGGATGATGGATGAAGGTTGATGGATATTGTGGAAAAATGGGACTTGCTGCACATATCCGACTATACACAAATTGTAGCCTAAGGTGTCCCTAATAAAACGCAGTAACTCCTATCTCCCAAATAATTTTGGAACTTGAGATATCGGGCTTCAAATATTGCCTATGTTAACAGAGTCTGGTTGGGATGAGGGATGATGGATGAAGGTTGATGGATATTGTGGAAAAATGGGACTTGCTGCACATATCCGACTATACACAAATTGTAGCCTAAGGTGTCCCTAATAAAACGCAGTAACTCCTATCTCCCAAATAATTTTGGAACTTGAGATATCGGGCTTCAAATATTGCCTATGTTAACAGAGTCTGGTTGGGATGAGGGATGATGGATGAAGGTTGATGGATATTGTGGAAAAATGGGATTTGCTACAGATATCCCACTATACACAAATTGTAGCCTAAGGTGTCCCTAATAAAACGCAGTAACTCCTAAATCCCAAATAATTTTGGAACTTGAGATATCGGGCTTCAAATATTGCCTATGTTAACAGAGTCTGGTTGGGATGAGGGATGATGGATGAAGGTTGATGGATATTGTGGAAAAATCGGACTTGCTGCACATATCCGACTATACACAAATTGTAGCCTAAGGTGTCCCTAATAAAACGCAGTAAGTCCTATCTCCCAAATAATTTTGGAACTTGAGATATCGGGCTTCAAATATTGCCTATGTTAACAGAGTCTGGTTGGGATGAGGGATGATGGATGAAGGTTGATGGATATTGTGGAAAAATGGGACTTGCTGCAGATATCCGACTATACACAAATTGTAGCCTAAGGTGTCCCTAATAAAACGCAGTAAGTCCTATCTCCCAAATAATTTTTGAACTTGAGATATCGGGCTTCAAATATTGCCTATGTTAACAGAGTCTGGTTGGGATGAGGGATGATGGATGAAGGTTGATGGATATTGTGGAAAAATGGGACTTGCTGCAGATATCCCACTATACACAAATTGTAGCCTAAGGTGTCCCTAATAAAACGCAGTAACTCCTATCTCCCAAATAATTTTGGAACTTGAGATATCGCGCTTCAAATATTGCCTATGTTAACAGAGTCTGGTTGGGATGAGGGATGATGGATGAAGGTTGATGGATATTGTAGAAAAATGGGACTTGCTGCAGATATCCGACTATACACAAAATGTAGCCTAAGGTGTCCCTAATAAAACGCAGTAACTCCTATCTCCCAAATAATTTTGGAACTTGAGATATCGGGCTTCAAATATTGCCTATGTTAACAGAGTCTGGTTGGGATGAGGGATGATGGATGAAGGTTGATGGATATTGTGGAAAAATGGGACTTGCTGCACATATCCGACTATACACAAATTGTAGCCTAAGGTGTCCCTAATAAAACGCAGTAACTCCTATCTCCCAAATAATTTTGGAACTTGAGATATCGGGCTTCAAATATTGCCTATGTTAACAGAGTCTGGTTGGGATGAGGGATGATGGATGAAGGTTGATGGATATTGTGGAAAAATGGGATTTGCTACAGATATCCCACTATACACAAATTGTAGCCTAAGGTGTCCCTAATAAAACGCAGTAACTCCTAAATCCCAAATAATTTTGGAACTTGAGATATCGGGCTTCAAATATTGCCTATGTTAACAGAGTCTGGTTGGGATGAGGGATGATGGATGAAGGTTGATGGATATTGTGGAAAAATGGGACTTGCTGCAGATATCCCACTATACACTAATTGTAGCCTAAGGTGTCCCTAATAAAACGCAGTAACTCCTACCTCCCAAATAATTTTGGAACTTGAGATATCGGGCTTCAAATATTGCCTATGTTAACAGAGTCTGGTTGGGATGAGGGATGATGGATGAAGGTTGATGGATATTGTGGAAAAATGGGACTTGCTGAACATATCCCACTATACACAAATTGTAGCCTAAGGTGTCCCTAATAAAACGCAGTAACTCCTATCTCTCAAATAATTTTGGAACTTGAGATATCGGGCTTCAAATATTGCCTATGTTAACAGATTCTGGTTGGGATGAGGGATGATGGATGAAGGTTGATGGATATTGTGGAAAAATGGGACTTGCTGCATATATCCGACTATACACAAATTGTAGCCTAAGGTGTCCCTAATAAAACGCAGTAACTCCTATCTCCCAAATAATTTTGGAACTTGAGATATCGGGCTTCAAATATTGCCTATGTTAACAGAGTCTGGTTGGGATGAGGGATGATGGATGAAGGTTGATGGATATTGTGGAAAAATGGGACTTGCTGCACATATCCGACTATACACAAATTGTAGCCTAAGGTGTCCCTAATAAAACGCAGTAACTCCTATCTCCCAAATAATTTTGGAACTTGAGATATCGGGCTTCAAATATTGCCTATGTTAACAGAGTCTGGTTGGGATGAGGGATGATGGATGAAGGTTGATGGATATTGTGGAAAAATGGGATTTGCTACAGATATCCCACTATACACAAATTGTAGCCTAAGTTGTCCCTAATAAAACGCAGTAACTCCTAAATCCCAAATAATTTTGGAACTTGAGATATCGGGCTTCAAATATTGCCTATGTTAACAGAGTCTGGTTGGGATGAGGGATGATGGATGAAGGTTGATGGATATTGTGGAAAAATCGGACTTGCTGCACATATCCGACTATACACAAATTGTAGCCTAAGGTGTCCCTAATAAAACGCAGTAAGTCCTATCTCCAAAATAATTTTGGAACTTGAGATATCGGGCTTCAAATATTGCCTATATTAACAGAGTCTGGTTGGGATGAGGGATGATGGATTAAGGTTGATGGATATTGTGGAAGAATGGGACTTGCTGCAGATATCCCACTATACACAAATTGTAGCCTAAGGTGTCCCTAATAAAACGCAGTAACTCCTATCTCCCAAATAATTTTGGAACTTGAGATATCGGGCTTCAAATATTGCCTATGTTAACAGAGTCTGGTTGGGATGAGGGATGATGGATGAAGGTTGATGGATATTGTGGAAAAATGGGACTTGCTGCACATATCCGACTATACACAAATTGTAGCCTAAGGTGTCCCTAATAAAACGCAGTAAGTCCTATCTCCCAAATAATTTTGGAACTTGAGATATCGCGCTTCAAATATTGCCTATGTTAACAGAGTCTGGTTGGGATGAGGGATGATGGATGAAGGTTGATGGATATTGTAGAAAAATGGGACTTGCTGCAGATATCCGACTATACACAAATTGTAGCCTAAGGTGTCCCTAATAAAACGCAGTAACTCCTATCTCCCAAATAATTTTGGAACTTGAGATATCGGGCTTCAAATATTGCCTATGTTAACAGAGTCTGGTTGGGATGAGGGATGATGGATGAAGGTTGATGGATATTGTGGAAAAATGGGACTTGCTGCACATATCCGACTATACACAAATTGTAGCCTAAGGTGTCCCTAATAAAACGCAGTAACTCCTATCTCCCAAATAATTTTGGAACTTGAGATATCGCGCTTCAAATATTGCCTATATTAACAGAGTCTGGTTGGGATGAGGGATGATGGATGAAGGTTGATGGATATTGTGGAAAAATGGGACTTGCTGCAGATATCACACTATACACAAATTGTAGCCTAAGGTGTCCCTAATAAAACGCAGTAACTCCTATCTCCCAAATAATTTTGGAACTTGAGATATCGGGCTTCAAATATTGCCTATGTTAACAGAGTCTGGTTGCGATTAGGGATGATGGATGAAGGTTGATGGATATTGTGGAAAAATGGGACTTGCTGCAGATATCCCACTATACACAAATTGTAGCCTAAGGTGTCCCTAATAAAACGCAGTAACTCCTATCTCCCAAATAATTTTGGAACTTGAGATATCGCGCTTCAAATATTGCCTATGTTAACAGAGTCTGGTTGGGATGAGGGATGATGGATGAATGTTGATGGATATTGTGGAAAAATGGGACTTGCTGCAGATATCCGACTATACACAAATTGTAGCCTAAGGTGTCCCTAATAAAACGCAGTAAGTCCTATCTCCCAAATAATTTTGGAACTTGAGATATCGGGCTTCAAATATTGCCTATGTTAACAGAGTCTGGTTGGGATGAGGGATGATGGATGAAGGTTGATGGATATTGTGGAAAAATGGGACTTGCTGCAGATATCCCACTATACACTAATTGTAGCCTAAGGTGTCCCTAATAAAACGCAGTAACTCCTATCTCCCAAATAATTTTGGAACTTGAGATATCGGGCTTCAAATATTGCCTATGTTAACAGAGTCTGGTTGGGATGAGGGATGATGGATGAAGGTTGATGGATATTGTGGAAAAATGGGACTTGCTGCAGATATCCCACTATACACTAATTGTAGCCTAAGGTGTCCCTAATAAAACGCAGTAACTCCTATCTCCCAAATAATTTTGGAACTTGAGATATCGGGCTTCAAATATTGCCTATGTTAACAGAGTCTGGTTGGGATGAGGGATGATGGATGAAGGTTGATGGATATTGTGGAAAAATGGGATTTGCTACAGATATCCCACTATACACAAACTGTAGCCTAAGGTGTCCCTAATAAAACGCAGTAACTCCTAAATCCCAAATAATTTTGGAACTTGAGATATCGGGCTTCAAATATTGCCTATGTTAACAGAGTCTGGTTGGGATGAGGGATGATGGATGAAGGTTGATGGATATTGTGGAAAAATCGGACTTGCTGCACATATCCGACTATACACAAATTGTAGCCTAAGGTGTCCCTAATAAAACGCAGTAAGTCCTATCTCCAAAATAATTTTGGAACTTGAGATATCGGGCTTCAAATATTGCCTATATTAACAGAGTCTGGTTGGGATGAGGGATGATGGATGAAGGTTGATGGATATTGTGGAAGAATGGGACTTGCTGCAGATATCCCACTATACACAAATTGTAGCCTAAGGTGTCCCTAATAAAACGCAGTAAGTCCTATCTCCCAAATAATTTTGGAACTTGAGATATCGGGCTTCAAATATTGCCTATGTTAACAGAGTCTGGTTGGGATGAGGGATGATGGATGAAGGTTGATGGATATTGTGGAAAAATGGGACTTGCTGCACATATCCGACTATACACAAATTGTAGCCTAAGGTGTCCCTAATAAAACGCAGTAAGTCCTATCTCCCAAATAATTTTGGAACTTGAGATATCGCGCTTCAAATATTGCCTATGTTAACAGAGTCTGGTTGGGATGAGGGATGATGGATGAAGGTTGATGGATATTGTAGAAAAATGGGACTTGCTGCAGATATCCGACTATACACAAATTGTAGCCTAAGGTGTCCCTAATAAAACGCAGTAACTCCTATCTCCCAAATAATTTTGGAACTTGAGATATCGGGCTTCAAATATTGCCTATGTTAACAGAGTCTGGTTGGGATGAGGGATGATGGATGAAGGTTGATGGATATTGTGGAAAAATGGGACTTGCTGCACATATCCGACTATACACAAATTGTAGCCTAAGGTGTCCCTAATAAAACGCAGTAACTCCTATCTCCCAAATAATTTTGGAACTTGAGATATCGCGCTTCAAATATTGCCTACATTAACAGAGTCTGGTTGGGATGAGGGATGATGGATGAAGGTTGATGGATATTGTGGAAAAATGGGACTTGCTGCAGATATCCCACTATACACAAATTGTAGCCTAAGGTGTCCCTAATAAAACGCAGTAACTCCTATCTCCCAAATAATTTTGGAACTTGAGATATCGGGCTTCAAATATTGCCTATGTTAACAGAGTCTGGTTGGGATTAGGGATGATGGATGAAGGTTGATGGATATTGTGGAAAAATGGGACTTGCTGCAGATATCCCACTATACACAAATTGTAGCCTAAGGTGTCCCTAATAAAACGCAGTAACTCCTATCTCCCAAATAATTTTGGAACTTGAGATATCGCGCTTCAAATATTGCCTATGTTAACAGAGTCTGGTTGGGATGAGGGATGATGGATGAAGGTTGATGGATATTGTGGAAAAATGGGACTTGCTGAACATATCCCACTATACATAAAATGTAGCCTAAGGTGTCCCTAATAAAACGCAGTAACTCCTATCTCCCAAATAATTTTGGAACTTGAGATATCGGGCTTCAAATATTGCCTATGTTAACAGATTCTGGTTGGGATGAGGGATGATGGATGAAGGTTGATGGATATTGTGGAAAAATGGGACTTGCTGCACATATCCGACTATACACAAATTGTAGCCTAAGGTGTCCCTAATAAAACGCAGTAACTCCTATCTCCCAAATAATTTTGGAACTTGAGATATCGGGCTTCAAATATTGCCTATGTTAACAGAGTCTGGTTGGGATGAGGGATGATGGATGAAGGTTGATGGATATTGTGGAAAAATGGGACTTGCTGCACATATCCGACTATACACAAATTGTAGCCTAAGGTGTCCCTAATAAAACGCAGTAACTCCTATCTCCCAAATAATTTTGGAACTTGAGATATCGGGCTTCAAATATTGCCTATGTTAACAGAGTCTGGTTGGGATGAGGGATGATGGATGAAGGTTGATGGATATTGTGGAAAAATGGGATTTGCTACAGATATCCCACTATACACAAATTGTAGCCTAAGGTGTCCCTAATAAAACGCAGTAACTCCTAAATCCCAAATAATTTTGGAACTTGAGATATCGGGCTTCAAATATTGCCTATGTTAACAGAGTCTGGTTGGGATGAGGGATGATGGATGAAGGTTGATGGATATTGTGGAAAAATCGGACTTGCTGCACATATCCGACTATACACAAATTGTAGCCTAAGGTGTCCCTAATAAAACGCAGTAAGTCCTATCTCCCAAATAATTTTGGAACTTGAGATATCGGGCTTAAAATATTGCCTATGTTAACAGAGTCTGGTTGGGATGAGGGATGATGGATGAATGTTGATGGATATTGTGGAAAAATGGGACTTGCTGCAGATATCCGACTATACACAAATTGTAGCCTAAGGTGTCCCTAATAAAACGCAGTAACTCCTATCTCCCAAATAATTTTGGAACTTGAGATATCGGGCTTCAAATATTGCCTATGTTAACAGAGTCTGGTTGGGATGAGGGATGATGGATGAAGGTTGATGGATATTGTGGAAAAATGGGACTTGCTGCAGATATCCCACTATACACTAATTGTAGCCTAAGGTGTCCCTAATAAAACGCAGTAACTCCTATCTCCCAAATAATTTTGGAACTTGAGATATCGGGCTTCAAATATTGCCTATGTTAACAGAGTCTGGTTGGGATGAGGGATGATGGATGAAGGTTGATGGATATTGTGGAAAAATGGGACTTGCTGCAGATATCCCACTATACACTAATTGTAGCCTAAGGTGTCCCTAATAAAACGCAGTAACTCCTATCTCCCAAATAATTTTGGAACTTGAGATATCGGGCTTCAAATATTGCCTATGTTAACAGAGTCTGGTTGGGATGAGGGATGATGGATGAAGGTTGATGGATATTGTGGAAAAATGGGATTTGCTACAGATATCCCACTATACACAAATTGTAGCCTAAGGTGTCCCTAATAAAACGCAGTAACTCCTAAATCCCAAATAATTTTGGAACTTGAGATATCGGGCTTCAAATATTGCCTATGTTAACAGAGTCTGGTTGGGATGAGGGATGATGGATGAAGGTTGATGGATATTGTGGAAAAATCGGACTTGCTGCACATATCCGACTATACACAAATTGTAGCCTAAGGTGTCCCTAATAAAACGCAGTAAGTCCTATCTCCAAAATAATTTTGGAACTTGAGATATCGGGCTTCAAATATTGCCTATATTAACAGAGTCTGGTTGGGATGAGGGATGATGGATGAAGTTTGATGGATATTGTGGAAGAATGGGACTTGCTGCAGATATCCCACTATACACAAATTGTAGCCTAAGGTGTCCCTAATAAAACGCAGTAACTCCTATCTCCCAAATAATTTTGGAACTTGAGATATCGGGCTTCAAATATTGCCTATGTTAACAGAGTCTGGTTGGGATGAGGGATGATGGATGAAGGTTGATGGATATTGTGGAAAAATGGGACTTGCTGCACATATCCGACTATACACAAATTGTAGCCTAAGGTGTCCCTAATAAAACGCAGTAAGTCCTATCTCCCAAATAATTTTGGAACTTGAGATATCGCGCTTCAAATATTGCCTAGGTTAACAGAGTCTGGTTGGGATGAGGGATGATGGATGAAGGTTGATGGATATTGTAGAAAAATGGGACTTGCTGCAGATATCCGACTATACACAAATTGTAGCCTAAGGTGTCCCTAATAAAACGCAGTAACTCCTATCTCCCAAATAATTTTGGAACTTGAGATATCGGGCTTCAAATATTGCCTATGTTAACAGAGTCTGGTTGGGATGAGGGATGATGGATGAAGGTTGATGGATATTGTGGAAAAATGGGACTTGCTGCACATATCCGACTATACACAAATTGTAGCCTAAGGTGTCCCTAATAAAACGCAGTAACTCCTATCTCCCAAATAATTTTGGAACTTGAGATATCGCGCTTCAAATATTGCCTACATTAACAGAGTCTGGTTGGGATGAGGGATGATGGATGAAGGTTGATGGATATTGTGGAAAAATGGGACTTGCTGCAGATATCCCACTATACACAAATTGTAGCCTAAGGTGTCCCTAATAAAACGCAGTAACTCCTATCTCCCAAATAATTTTGGAACTTGAGATATCGGGCTTCAAATATTGCCTATGTTAACAGAGTCTGGTTGGGATTAGGGATGATGGATGAAGGTTGATGGATATTGTGGAAAAATGGGACTTGCTGCAGATATCCCACTATACACAAATTGTAGCCTAAGGTGTCCCTAATAAAACGCAGTAACTCCTATCTCCCAAATAATTTTGGAACTTGAGATATCGCGCTTCAAATATTGCCTATGTTAACAGAGTCTGGTTGGGATGAGGGATGATGGATGAAGGTTGATGGATATTGTGGAAAAATGGGACTTGCTGAACATATCCCACTATACATAAAATGTAGCCTAAGGTGTCCCTAATAAAACGCAGTAACTCCTATCTCCCAAATAATTTTGGAACTTGAGATATCGGGCTTCAAATATTGCCTATGTTAACAGATTCTGGTTGGGATGAGGGATGATGGATGAAGGTTGATGGATATTGTGGAAAAATGGGACTTGCTGCACATATCCGACTATACACAAATTGTAGCCTAAGGTGTCCCTAATAAAACGCAGTAACTCCTATCTCCCAAATAATTTTGGAACTTGAAATATCGGGCTTCAAATATTGCCTATGTTAACAGAGTCTGGTTGGGATGAGGGATGATGGATGAAGGTTGATGGATATTGTGGAAAAATGGGACTTGCTGCACATATCCGACTATACACAAATTGTAGCCTAAGGTGTCCCTAATAAAACGCAGTAACTCCTATCTCCCAAATAATTTTGGAACTTGAGATATCGGGCTTCAAATATTGCCTATGTTAACAGAGTCTGGTTGGGATGAGGGATGATGGATGAAGGTTGATGGATATTGTGGAAAAATGGGATTTGCTACAGATATCCCACTATACACAAATTGTAGCCTAAGGTGTCCCTAATAAAACGCAGTAACTCCTAAATCCCAAATAATTTTGGAACTTGAGATATCGGGCTTCAAATATTGCCTATGTTAACAGAGTCTGGTTGGGATGAGGGATGATGGATGAAGGTTGATGGATATTGTGGAAAAATCGGACTTGCTGCACATATCCGACTATACACAAATTGTAGCCTAAGGTGTCCCTAATAAAACGCAGTAAGTCCTATCTCCCAAATAATTTTGGAACTTGAGATATCGGGCTTCAAATATTGCCTATGTTAACAGAGTCTGGTTGGGATGAGGGATGATGGATGAAGGTTGATGGATATTGTGGAAAAATGGGACTTGCTGCAGATATCCGACTATACACAAATTGTAGCCTAAGGTGTCCCTAATAAAACGCAGTAAGTCCTATCTCCCAAATAATTTTTGAACTTGAGATATCGGGCTTCAAATATTGCCTATGTTAACAGAGTCTGGTTGGGATGAGGGATGATGGATGAAGGTTGATGGATATTGTGGAAAAATGGGACTTGCTGCAGATATCCCACTATACACAAATTGTAGCCTAAGGTGTCCCTAATAAAACGCAGTAACTCCTATCTCCCAAATAATTTTGGAACTTGAGATATCGCGCTTCAAATATTGCCTATGTTAACAGAGTCTGGTTGGGATGAGGGATGATGGATGAAGGTTGATGGATATTGTAGAAAAATGGGACTTGCTGCAGATATCCGACTATACACAAAATGTAGCCTAAGGAGTCCCTAATAAAACGCAGTAACTCCTATCTCCCAAATAATTTTGGAACTTGAGATATCGGGCTTCAAATATTGCCTATGTTAACAGAGTCTGGTTGGGATGAGGGATGATGGATGAAGGTTGATGGATATTGTGGAAAAATGGGACTTGCTGCACATATCCGACTATACACAAATTGTAGCCTAAGGTGTCCCTAATAAAACGCAGTAACTCCTATCTCCCAAATAATTTTGGAACTTGAGATATCGGGCTTCAAATATTGCCTATGTTAACAGAGTCTGGTTGGGATGAGGGATGATGGATGAAGGTTGATGGATATTGTGGAAAAATGGGACTTGCTGCAGATATCCCACTATACACTAATTGTAGCCTAAGGTGTCCCTAATAAAACGCAGTAACTCCTACCTCCCAAATAATTTTGGAACTTGAGATATCGGGCTTCAAATATTGCCTATGTTAACAGAGTCTGGTTGGGATGAGGGATGATGGATGAAGGTTGATGGATATTGTGGAAAAATGGGACTTGCTGAACATATCCCACTATACACAAATTGTAGCCTAAGGTGTCCCTAATAAAACGCAGTAACTCCTATCTCCCAAATAATTTTGGAACTTGAGATATCGGGCTTCAAATATTGCCTATGTTAACAGATTCTGGTTGGGATGAGGGATGATGGATGAAGGTTGATGGATATTGTGGAAAAATTGGACTTGCTGCATATATCCGACTATACACAAATTGTAGCCTAAGGTGTCCCTAATAAAACGCAGTAACTCCTATCTCCCAAATAATTTTGGAACTTGAGATATCGGGCTTCAAATATTGCCTATGTTAACAGAGTCTGGTTGGGATGAGGGATGATGGATGAAGGTTGATGGATATTGTGGAAAAATGGGACTTGCTGCACATATCCGACTATACACAAATTGTAGCCTAAGGTGTCCCTAATAAAACGCAGTAACTCCTATCTCCCAAATAATTTTGGAACTTGAGATATCGGGCTTCAAATATTGCCTATGTTAACAGAGTCTGGTTGGGATGAGGGATGATGGATGAAGGTTGATGGATATTGTGGAAAAATGGGATTTGCTACAGATATCCCACTATACACAAATTGTAGCCTAAGTTGTCCCTAATAAAATGCAGTAACTCCTAAATCCCAAATAATTTTGGAACTTGAGATATCGGGCTTCAAATATTGCCTATGTTAACAGAGTCTGGTTGGGATGAGGGATGATGGATGAAGGTTGATGGATATTGTGGAAAAATCGGACTTGCTGCACATATCCGACTATACACAAATTGTAGCCTAAGGTGTCCCTAATAAAACGCAGTAAGTCCTATCTCCAAAATAATTTTGGAACTTGAGATATCGGGCTTCAAATATTGCCTATATTAACAGAGTCTGGTTGGGATGAGGGATGATGGATTAAGGTTGATGGATATTGTGGAAGAATGGGACTTGCTGCAGATATCCCACTATACACAAATTGTAGCCTAAGGTGTCCCTAATAAAACGCAGTAACTCCTATCTCCCAAATAATTTTGGAACTTGAGATATCGGGCTTCAAATATTGCCTATGTTAACAGAGTCTGGTTGGGATGAGGGATGATGGATGAAGGTTGATGGATATTGTGGAAAAATGGGACTTGCTGCACATATCCGACTATACACAAATTGTAGCCTAAGGTGTCCCTAATAAAACGCAGTAAGTCCTATCTCCCAAATAATTTTGGAACTTGAGATATCGCGCTTCAAATATTGCCTATGTTAACAGAGTCTGGTTGGGATGAGGGATGATGGATGAAGGTTGATGGATATTGTAGAAAAATGGGACTTGCTGCAGATATCCGACTATACACAAATTGTAGCCTAAGGTGTCCCTAATAAAACGCAGTAACTCCTATCTCCCAAATAATTTTGGAACTTGAGATATCGGGCTTCAAATATTGCCTATGTTAACAGAGTCTGGTTGGGATGAGGGATGATGGATGAAGGTTGATGGATATTGTGGAAAAATGGGACTTGCTGCACATATCCGACTATACACAAATTGTAGCCTAAGGTGTCCCTAATAAAACGCAGTAACTCCTATCTCCCAAATAATTTTGGAACTTGAGATATCGCGCTTCAAATATTGCCTATATTAACAGAGTCTGGTTGGGATGAGGGATGATGGATGAAGGTTGAAGGATATTGTGGAAAAATGGGACTTGCTGCAGATATCCCACTATACACAAATTGTAGCCTAAGGTGTCCCTAATAAAACGCAGTAACTCCTATCTCCCAAATAATTTTGGAACTTGAGATATCGGGCTTCAAATATTGCCTATGTTAACAGAGTCTGGTTGCGATTAGGGATGATGGATGAAGGTTGATGGATATTGTGGAAAAATGGGACTTGCTGCAGATATCCCACTATACACAAATTGTAGCCTAAGGTGTCCCTAATAAAACGCAGTAACTCCTATCTCCCAAATAATTTTGGAACTTGAGATATCGCGCTTCAAATATTGCCTATGTTAACAGAGTCTGGTTGGGATGAGGGATGATGGATGAATGTTGATGGATATTGTGGAAAAATGGGACTTGCTGCAGATATCCGACTATACACAAATTGTAGCCTAAGGTGTCCCTAATAAAACGCAGTAAGTCCTATCTCCCAAATAATTTTGGAACTTGAGATATCGGGCTTCAAATATTGCCTATGTTAACAGAGTCTGGTTGGGATGAGGGATGATGGATGAAGGTTGATGGATATTGTGGAAAAATGGGACTTGCTGCAGATATCCCACTATACACTAATTGTAGCCTAAGGTGTCCCTAATAAAACGCAGTAACTCCTATCTCCCAAATAATTTTGGAACTTGAGATATCGGGCTTCAAATATTGCCTATGTTAACAGAGTCTGGTTGGGATGAGGGATGATGGATGAAGGTTGATGGATATTGTGGAAAAATGGGATTTGCTACAGATATCCCACTATACACAAATTGTAGCCTAAGGTGTCCCTAATAAAACGCAGTAACTCCTAAATCCCAAATAATTTTGGAACTTGAGATATCGGGCTTCAAATATTGCCTATGTTAACAGAGTCTGGTTGGGATGAGGGATGATGGATGAAGGTTGATGGATATTGTGGAAAAATCGGACTTGCTGCACATATCCGACTATACACAAATTGTAGCCTAAGGTGTCCCTAATAAAACGCAGTAAGTCCTATCTCCCAAATAATTTTGGAACTTGAGATATCGGGCTTCAAATATTGCCTATGTTAACAGAGTCTGGTTGGGATGAGGGATGATGGATGAAGGTTGATGGATATTGTGGAAAAATGGGACTTGCTGCAGATATCCGACTATACACAAATTGTAGCCTAAGGTGTCCCTAATAAAACGCAGTAAGTCCTATCTCCCAAATAATTTTTGAACTTGAGATATCGGGCTTCAAATATTGCCTATGTTAACAGAGTCTGGTTGGGATGAGGGATGATGGATGAAGGTTGATGGATATTGTGGAAAAATGGGACTTGCTGCAGATATCCCACTATACACAAATTGTAGCCTAAGGTGTCCCTAATAAAACGCAGTAACTCCTATCTCCCAAATAATTTTGGAACTTGAGATATCGCGCTTCAAATATTGCCTATGTTAACAGAGTCTGGTTGGGATGAGGGATGATGGATGAAGGTTGATGGATATTGTAGAAAAATGGGACTTGCTGCAGATATCCGACTATACACAAAATGTAGCCTAAGGTGTCCCTAATAAAACGCAGTAACTCCTATCTCCCAAATAATTTTGGAACTTGAGATATCGGGCTTCAAATATTGCCTATGTTAACAGAGTCTGGTTGGGATGAGGGATGATGGATGAAGGTTGATGGATATTGTGGAAAAATGGGACTTGCTGCACATATCCGACTATACACAAATTGTAGCCTAAGGTGTCCCTAATAAAACGCAGTAACTCCTATCTCCCAAATAATTTTGGAACTTGAGATATCGGGCTTCAAATATTGCCTATGTTAACAGAGTCTGGTTGGGATGAGGGATGATGGATGAAGGTTGATGGATATTGTGGAAAAATGGGATTTGCTACAGATATCCCACTATACACAAATTGTAGCCTAAGGTGTCCCTAATAAAACGCAGTAACTCCTAAATCCCAAATAATTTTGGAACTTGAGATATCGGGCTTCAAATATTGCCTATGTTAACAGAGTCTGGTTGGGATGAGGGATGATGGATGAAGGTTGATGGATATTGTGGAAAAATGGGACTTGCTGCAGATATCCCACTATACACTAATTGTAGCCTAAGGTGTCCCTAATAAAACGCAGTAACTCCTACCTCCCAAATAATTTTGGAACTTGAAATATCGGTCTTCAAATATTGCCTATGTTAACAGAGTCTGGTTGGGATGAGGGATGATGGATGAAGGTTGATGGATATTGTGGAAAAATGGGACTTGCTGAACATATCCCACTATACACAAATTGTAGCCTAAGGTGTCCCTAATAAAACGCAGTAACTCCTATCTCCCAAATAATTTTGGAACTTGAGATATCGGGCTTCAAATATTGCCTATGTTAACAGATTCTGGTTGGGATGAGGGATGATGGATGAAGGTTGATGGATATTGTGGAAAAATGGGACTTGCTGCATATATCCGACTATACACAAATTGTAGCCTAAGGTGTCCCTAATAAAACGCAGTAACTCCTATCTCCCAAATAATTTTGGAACTTGAGATATCGGGCTTCAAATATTGCCTATGTTAACAGAGTCTGGTTGGGATGAGGGATGATGGATGAAGGTTGATGGATATTGTGGAAAAATGGGACTTGCTGCACATATCCGACTATACACAAATTGTAGCCTAAGGTGTCCCTAATAAAACGCAGTAACTCCTATCTCCCAAATAATTTTGGAACTTGAGATATCGGGCTTCAAATATTGCCTATGTTAACAGAGTCTGGTTGGGATGAGGGATGATGGATGAAGGTTGATGGATATTGTGGAAAAATGGGATTTGCTACAGATATCCCACTATACACAAATTGTAGCCTAAGGTGTCCCTAATAAAACGCAGTAACTCCTAAATCCCAAATAATTTTGGAACTTGAGATATCGGGCTTCAAATATTGCCTATGTTAACAGAGTCTGGTTGGGATGAGGGATGATGGATGAAGGTTGATGGATATTGTGGAAAAATCGGACTTGCTGCACATATCCGACTATACACAAATTGTAGCCTAAGGTGTCCCTAATAAAACGCAGTAAGTCCTATCTCCAAAATAATTTTGGAACTTGAGATATCGGGCTTCAAATATTGCCTATATTAACAGAGTCTGGTTGGGATGAGGGATGATGGATTAAGGTTGATGGATATTGTGGAAGAATGGGACTTGCTGCAGATATCCCACTATACACAAATTGTAGCCTAAGGTGTCCCTAATAAAACGCAGTAACTCCTATCTCCCAAATAATTTTGGAACTTGAGATATCGGGCTTCAAATATTGCCTATGTTAACAGAGTCTGGTTGGGATGAGGGATGATGGATGAAGGTTGATGGATATTGTGGAAAAATGGGACTTGCTGCACATATCCGACTATACACAAATTTTAGCCTAAGGTGTCCCTAATAAAACGCAGTAACTCCTATCTCCCAAATAATTTTGGAACTTGAGATATCGGGCTTCAAATATTGCCTATGTTAACAGAGTCTGGTTGGGATGAGGGATGATGGATGAAGGTTGATGGATATTGTGGAAAAATGGGACTTGCTGCAAATATCCGACTATACACAAATTGTAGCCTAAGGTGTCCCTAATAAAACGCAGTAACTCCTATCTCCCAAATAATTTTGGAACTTGAGATATCGCGCTTCAAATATTGCCTATATTAACAGAGTCTGGTTGGGATGAGGGATGATGGATGAAGGTTGATGGATATTGTGGAAAAATGGGACTTGCTGCAGATATCCCACTATACACAAATTGTAGCCTAAGGTGTCCCTAATAAAACGCAGTAACTCCAATCTCCCAAATAATTTTGGAACTTGAGATATCGGGCTTCAAATATTGCCTATGTTAACAGAGTCTGGTTGCGATTAGGGATGATGGATGAAGGTTGATGGATATTGTGGAAAAATGGGACTTGCTGCAGATATCCCACTATACACAAATTGTAGCCTAAGGTGTCCCTAATAAAACGCAGTAACTCCTATCTCCCAAATAATTTTGGAACTTGAGATATCGCGCTTCAAATATTGCCTATGTTAACAGAGTCTGGTTGGGATGAGGGATGATGGATGAATGTTGATGGATATTGTGGAAAAATGGGACTTGCTGCAGATATCCGACTATACACAAATTGTAGCCTAAGGTGTCCCTAATAAAACGCAGTAAGTCCTATCTCCCAAATAATTTTGGAACTTGAGATATCGGGCTTCAAATATTGCCTATGTTAACAGAGTCTGGTTGGGATGAGGGATGATGGATGAAGGTTGATGGATATTGTGGAAAAATGGGACTTGCTGCAGATATCCCACTATACACTAATTGTAGCCTAAGGTGTCCCTAATAAAACGCAGTAACTCCTATCTCCCAAATAATTTTGGAACTTGAGATATCGGGCTTCAAATATTGCCTATGTTAACAGAGTCTGGTTGGGATGAGGGATGATGGATGAAGGTTGATGGATATTGTGGAAAAATGGGACTTGCTGAACAAATCCCACTATACATAAAATGTAGCCTAAGGTGTCCCTAATAAAACGCAGTAACTCCTATCTCCCAAATAATTTTGGAACTTGAGATATCGGGCTTCAAATATTGCCTATGTTAACAGAGTCTGGTTGGGATGAGGGATGATGGATGAAGGTTGATGGATATTGTGGAAAAATCGGACTTGCTGCACATATCCGACTATACACAAATTGTAGCCTAAGGTGTCCCTAATAAAACGCAGTAAGTCCTATCTCCCAAATAATTTTGGAACTTGAGATATCGGGCTTCAAATATTGCCTATGTTAACAGAGTCTGGTTGGGATGAGGGATGATGGATGAAGGTTGATGGATATTGTGGAAAAATGGGATTTGCTACAGATATCCCACTATACACAAATTGTAGCCTAAGGTGTCCCTAATAAAACGCAGTAACTCCTAAATCCCAAATAATTTTGGAACTTGAGATATCGGGCTTCAAATATTGCCTATGTTAACAGAGTCTGGTTGGGATGAGGGATGATGGATGAAGGTTGATGGATATTGTGGAAAAATCGGACTTGCTGCACATATCCGACTATACACAAATTGTAGCCTAAGGTGTCCCTAATAAAACGCAGTAAGTCCTATCTCCAAAATAATTTTGGAACTTGAGATATCGGGCTTCAAATATTGCCTATATTAACAGAGTCTGGTTGGGATGAGGGATGATGGATTAAGGTTGATGGATATTGTGGAAGAATGGGACTTGCTGCAGATATCCCACTATACACAAATTGTAGCCTAAGGTGTCCCTAATAAAACGCAGTAACTCCTATCTCCCAAATAATTTTGGAACTTGAGATATCGGGCTTCAAATATTGCCTATGTTAACAGAGTCTGGTTGGGATGAGGGATGATGGATGAAGGTTGATGGATATTGTGGAAAAATGGGACTTGCTGCACATATCCGACTATACACAAATTGTAGCCTAAGGTGTCCCTAATAAAACGCAGTAACTCCTATCTCCCAAATAATTTTGGAACTTGAGATATCGGGCTTCAAATATTGCCTATGTTAACAGAGTCTGGTTGGGATGAGGGATGATGGATGAAGGTTGATGGATATTGTGGAAAAATGGGACTTGCTGCACATATCCGACTATACACAAATTGTAGCCTAAGGTGTCCCTAATAAAACGCAGTAACTCCTATCTCCCAAATAATTTTGGAACTTGAGATATCGCGCTTCAAATATTGCCTATATTAACAGAGTCTGGTTGGGATGAGGGATGATGGATGAAGGTTGATGGATATTGTGGAAAAATGGGACTTGCTGCAGATATCCCACTATACACAAATTGTAGCCTAAGGTGTCCCTAATAAAACGCAGTAACTCCTATCTCTCAAATAATTTTGGAACTTGAGATATCGGGCTTCAAATATTGCCTATGTTAACAGAGTCTGGTTGCGATTAGGGATGATGGATGAAGGTTGATGGATATTGTGGAAAAATGGGACTTGCTGCAGATATCCCACTATACACAAATTGTAGCCTAAGGTGTCCCTAATAAAACGCAGTAACTCCTATCTCCCAAATAATTTTGGAACTTGAGATATCGCGCTTCAAATATTGCCTATGTTAACAGAGTCTGGTTGGGATGAGGGATGATGGATGAATGTTGATGGATATTGTGGAAAAATGGGACTTGCTGCAGATATCCGACTATACACAAATTGTAGCCTAAGGTGTCCCTAATAAAACGCAGTAAGTCCTATCTCCCAAATAATTTTGGAACTTGAGATATCGTGCTTCAAATATTGCCTATGTTAACAGAGTCTGGTTGGGATGAGGGATGATGGATGAAGGTTGATGGATATTGTGGAAAAATGGGACTTGCTGCAGATATCCCACTATACACTAATTGTAGCCTAAGGTGTCCCTAATAAAACGCAGTAACTCCTATCTCCCAAATAATTTTGGAACTTGAGATATCGGGCTTCAAATATTGCCTATGTTAACAGAGTCTGGTTGGGATGAGGGATGATGGATGAAGGTTGATGGATATTGTGGAAAAATGGGACTTGCTGAACATATCCCACTATACATAAAATGTAGCCTAAGGTGTCCCTAATAAAACGCAGTAACTCCTATCTCCCAAATAATTTTGGAACTTGAGATATCGGGCTTCAAATATTGCCTATGTTAACAGAGTCTGGTTGGGATGAGGGATGATGGATGAAGGTTGATGGATATTGTGGAAAAATCGGACTTGCTGCACATATCCGACTATACACAAATTGTAGCCTAAGGTGTCCCTAATAAAACGCAGTAAGTCCTATCTCCCAAATAATTTTGGAACTTGAGATATCGGGCTTCAAATATTGCCTATGTTAACAGAGTCTGGTTGGGATGAGGGATGATGGATGAAGGTTGATGGATATTGTGGAAAAATGGGACTTGCTGCACATATCCGACTATACACAAATTGTAGCCTAAGGTGTCCCTAATAAAACGCAGTAAGTCCTATCTCCCAAATAATTTTGGAACTTGAGATATCGGGCTTCAAATATTGCCTATGTTAACAGAGTCTGGTTGGGATGAGGGATGATGGATGAAGGTTGATGGATATTGTGGAAAAATGGGACTTGCTGCACATATCCGACTATACACAAATTGTAGCCTAAGGTGTCCCTAATAAAACGCAGTAACTCCTAAATCCCAAATAATTTTGGAACTTGAGATATCGGGCTTCAAATATTGCCTATGTTAACAGAGTCTGGTTGGGATGAGGGATGATGGATGAAGGTTGATGGATATTGTGGAAAAATCGGACTTGCTGCACATATCCGACTATACACAAATTGTAGCCTAAGGTGTCCCTAATAAAACGCAGTAAGTCCTATCTCCAAAATAATTTTGGAACTTGAGATATCGGGCTTCAAATATTGCCTATATTAACAGAGTCTGGTTGGGATGAGGGATGATGGATGAAGGTTGATGGATATTGTGGAAGAATGGGACTTGCTGCAGATATCCCACTATACACAAATTGTAGCCTAAGGTGTCCCTAATAAAACGCAGTAACTCCTATCTCCCAAATAATTTTGGAACTTGAGATATCGGGCTTCAAATATTTCCTATGTTAACAGAGTCTGGTTGGGATGAGGGATGATGGATGAAGGTTGATGGATATTGTGGAAAAATGGGACTTGCTGCACATATCCGACTATACACAAATTGTAGCCTAAGGTGTCCCTAATAAAACGCAGTAAGTCCTATCTCCCAAATAATTTTGGAACTTGAGATATCGGGCTTCAAATAATGCCTATGTTAACAGAGTCTGGTTGGGATGAGGGATGATGGATGAAGGTTGATGGATATTGTGGAAAAATGGGACTTGCTGCACATATCCGACTATACACAAATTGTAGCCTAAGGTGTCCCTAATAAAACGCAGTAAGTCCTATCTCCCAAATAATTTTGGAACATGAGATATCGGGCTTCAAATATTGCCTACATTAACAGAGTCTGGTTGGGATGAGGGATGATGGATGAAGGTTGATGGATATTGTGGAAAAATGGGACTTGCTGCACATATCCCACTATACACAAATTGTAGCCTAAGGTGTCCCTAATAAAACGCAGTAAGCCCTATCTCCCAAATAATTTTGGAACTTGAGATATCGGGCTTCAAATATTGCCTATGTTAACAGAGTCTGTTTGGGATGAGTGATGATGGATGAAGGTTGATGGATATTGTGGAAAAATGGGACTTGCTGCACATATCCCACTATACACAAATTGTAGCCTAAGGTGTCCCTAATAAAACGCAGTAACTCCTATCTCCCAAATAATTTTGGAACTTGAGATATCGGGCTTCAAATATTGCCTATGTTAACAGAGTCTGGTTGGGATGAGGGATGATGGATGAAGGTTGATGGATATTGTGGAAAAATGGGACTTGCTGCAGATATCCGACTATACACAAATTGTAGCCTAAGGTGTCCCTAATAAAACGCAGTAAGTCCTATCTCCCAAATAATTTTGGAACTTGAGATATCGGGCTTCAAATATTGCCTATGTTAACAGTGTCTGGTTGGGATGAGGGATGATGGATGAAGGTTGATGGATATTGTGGAAAAATGGGACTTGCTGCAGATATCCCACTATACACAAATTGTAGCCTAAGGTGTCCCTAATAAAACGCAGTAACTCCTATCTCCCAAATAATTTTGGAACTTGAGATATCGCGCTTCAAATATTGCCTATGTTAACAGAGTCTGGTTGGGATGAGGGATGATGGTTGAAGGTTGATGGATATTGTAGAAAAATGGGACTTGCTGCAGATATCCGACTATACACAAATTGTAGCCTAAGGTGTCCCTAATAAAACGCAGTAACTCCTATCTCCCAAATAATTTTGGAACTTGAGATATCGGGCTTCAAATATTGCCTATGTTAACAGAGTCTGGTTGGGATGAGGGATGATGGATGAAGGTTGATGGATATTGTGGAAAAATGGGACTTGCTGCACATATCCGACTATACACAAATTGTAGCCTAAGGTGTCCCTAATAAAACGCAGTAACTCCTATCTCGCAAATAATTTTGGAACTTGAGATATCTGACTTCAAATATTGCCTATGTTAACAGAGTCTGGTTGGGATGAGGGATGATGGATGAAGGTTGATGGATATTGTGGAAAAATGGGACTTGCTGCACATATCCGACTATACACAAATTGTAGCCTAAGGTGTCCCTAATAAAACGCAGTAACTCCTATCTCCCAAATAATTTTGGAACTTGAGATATCGCGCTTCAAATATTACCTATATTAACAGAGTCTGGTTGGGATGAGGGATGATGGATGAAGGTTGATGGATATTGTGGAAAAATGGGACTTGCTGCAGATATCCCACTATACACAAATTGTAGCCTAAGGTGTCCCTAATAAAACGCAGTAACTCCTATCTCCCAAATAATTTTGGAACTTGAGATATCGGGCTTCAAATATTGCCTATGTTAACAGAGTCTGGTTGGGATGAGGGATGATGGATGAAGGTTGATGGATATTGTGGAAAAATGGGACTTGCTGCAGATATCCCACTATACACAAATTGTAGCCTAAGGTGTCCCTAATAAAACGCAGTAACCCCTATCTCCCAAATAATTTTGAAACTTGAGATATCGCGCTTCAAATATTGCCTATGTTAACAGAGTCTGGTTGGGATGAGGGATGATGGATGAAGGTTGATGGATATTGTGGAAAAATGGGACTTGCTGCAGATATCCGACTATACACAAATTGTAGCCTAAGGTGTCCCTAATAAAATGCAGTAAGTCCTATCTCCCAAATAATTTTGGAACTTGAGATATCGGGCTTCAAATATTGCCTACATTAACAGAGTCTGGTTGGGATGAGGGATGATGGATGAAGGTTGATGGATATTGTGGAAAAATGGGACTTGCTGCAGATATCCCACTATACACAAATTGTAGCCTAAGGTGTCCCTAATAAAACGCAGTAACTCCTATCTCCCAAATAATTTTGGAACTTGAGATATCGCGCTTCAAATATTGCCTATGTTAACAGAGTCTGGTTGGGATGAGGGATGATGGATGAAGGTTGATGGATATTGTGGAAAAATGGGACTTGCTACACATATCCGACTATACACAAATTGTAGCCTAAGGTGTCCCTAATAAAACGCAGTAAGTCCTATCTCCCAAATAATTTTGGAACTTGAGATATCGGGCTTCAAATATTGCCTATTTTAACAGAGTCTGGTTGGGATGAGGGATGATGGATGAAGGTTGATGGATATTGTGGAAAAATGGGACTTGCTGCACATATCCGACTATACACAAATTGTAGCCTAAGGTGTCCCTAATAAAACGCAGTAACTCCTATCTCCCAAATAATTTTGGAACTTGAGATATCGGGCTTCAAATATTGCCTATGTTAACAGAGTCTGGTTGGGATGAGGGATGATGGATGAAGGTTGATGGATATTGTGGAAAAATGGGACTTGCTGCACATATCCGACTATACACAAATTGTAGCCTAAGGTGTCCGTAATAAAACGCAGTAACTCCTATCTCCCAAATAATTTTGGAACTTGAGATATCGGGCTTCAAATATTGCCTATATTAACAGAGTCTGGTTGGGATGAGGGATGATGGATGAAGGTTGATGGATATTGTGGAAAAATGGGACTTGCTGCACATATCCCACTATACACAAATTGTAGCCTAAGGTGTCCCTAATAAAACGCAGTAACTCCTATCTCCCAAATAATTTTGGAACTTGAGATATCGGGCTTCAAATATTGCCTATATTAACAGAGTCTGGTTGGGATGAGGGATGATGGATGAAGGTTGATGGATATTGTGGAAAAATGGGACTTGCTGCACATATCCCACCATACACAAATTGTAGCCTAAGGTGTCCCTAATAAAACGCAGTAACTCCTATCTCCCAAATAATTTTGGAACTTGAGATATCGGGCTTCAAATATTGCCTATGTTAACAGAGTCTGGTTGGGATGAGGGATGATGGATGAAGGTTGATGGATATTGTGGAAAAATGGGACTTGCTGCACATATCCGACTATACACAAATTGTAGCCTAAGGTGTCCGTAATAAAACGCAGTAACTCCTATCTCCCAAATAATTTTGGAACTTGAGATATCGGGCTTCAAATATTGCCTATATTAACAGAGTCTGGTTGGGATGAGGGATGATGGATGAAGGTTGATGGATATTGTGGAAAAATGGGACTTGCTGCACATATCCCACTATACACAAATTGTAGCCTAAGGTGTCCCTAATAAAACGCAGTAACACCTATCTCCCAAATAATTTTGGAACTTGAGATATCGGGCTTCAAATATTGCCTATGTTAACAGAGTCTGGTTGGGATGATGGATGAAGGTTGATGGATATTGTGGAAAAATGGGACTTGCTGCACATATCCCACTATACACAAATTGTAGCCTAAGGTGTCCCTAATAAAACGCAGTAACTCCTATCTCCCAAATAACTTTGGAACTTGAGATATCGGGCTTCAAATATTGCCTATGTTAACAGAGTCTCGTTGGGATGAGGGATGATGGATGAAGTTTGATGGATATTGTGGAAAAATGGGACTTGCTGCACATATCCCACTATACACAAATTGTAGCCTAAGGTGTCCCTAATAAAACGCAGTAAGTTCTATCTCCCAAATAATTTTGGAACTTGAGATATCGGGCTTCAAATATTGCCTATGTTAACAGAGTCTGGTTGGGATGAGGGATGATGGATGAAGGTTGATGGATATTGTGGAAAAATGGGACTTGCTGCGGATATCCCACTATACACAAATTGTAGCCTAAGGTGTCCCTAATAAAACGCAGTAACTCCTATCTCCCAAATAATTTTGGAACTTGAGATATCGGGCTTCAAATATTGCCTATGTTAACAGAGTCTGGTTGGGATGAGGGATGATGGATGAAGGTTGATGGATATTGTGGAAAAATGGGTCTTGCTGCACATATCCCACTATACACAAATTGTAGCCTAAGGTGTCCCTAATAAAACGCAGTAACTCCTATCTCCCAAATAATTTTGGAACTTGAGATATCGCGCTTCAAATATTGCCTATATTAACAGAGTCTGGTTGGGATGAGGGATGATGGATGAAGGTTGATGGATATTGTGGAAAAATGGGACTTGCTGCACATATCCCACCATACACAAATTGTAGCCTAAGGTGTCCCTAATAAAACGCAGTAACTCCTATCTCCCAAATAATTTTGGAACTTGAGATATCGGGCTTCAAATATTGCCTATGTTAACAGAGTCTGGTTGGGATGAGGGATGATGGATGAAGGTTGATGGATATTGTGGAAAAATGGGACTTGCTGCACATATCCGACTATACACAAATTGTAGCCTAAGGTGTCCCTAATAAAACGCAGTAAGTCCTATCTCCCAAATAATTTTGGAACATGAGATATCGGGCTTCAAATATTGCCTACATTAACAGAGTCTGGTTGGGATGAGGGATGATGGATGAAGGTTGATGGATATTGTGGAAAAATGGGACTTGCTGCACATATCCCACTATACACAAATTGTAGCCTAAGGTGTCCCTAATAAAACGCAGTAAGCCCTATCTCCCAAATAATTTTGGAACTTGAGATATCGGGCTTCAAATATTGCCTATGTTAACAGAGTCTGTTTGGGATGAGTGATGATGGATGAAGGTTGATGGATATTGTGGAAAAATGGGACTTGCTGCACATATCCCACTATACACAAATTGTAGCCTAAGGTGTCCCTAATAAAACGCAGTAACTCCTATCTCCCAAATAATTTTGGAACTTGAGATATCGGGCTTCAAATATTGCCTATGTTAACAGAGTCTGGTTGGGATGAGGGATGATGGATGAAGGTTGATGGATATTGTGGAAAAATGGGACTTGCTGCAGATATCCGACTATACACAAATTGTAGCCTAAGGTGTCCCTAATAAAACGCAGTAAGTCCTATCTCCCAAATAATTTTGGAACTTGAGATATCGGGCTTCAAATATTGCCTATGTTAACAGTGTCTGGTTGGGATGAGGGATGATGGATGAAGGTTGATGGATATTGTGGAAAAATGGGACTTGCTGCAGATATCCCACTATACACAAATTGTAGCCTAAGGTGTCCCTAATAAAACGCAGTAACTCCTATCTCCCAAATAATTTTGGAACTTGAGATATCGCGCTTCAAATATTGCCTATGTTAACAGAGTCTGGTTGGGATGAGGGATGATGGATGAAGGTTGATGGATATTGTAGAAAAATGGGACTTGCTGCAGATATCCGACTATACACAAATTGTAGCCTAAGGTGTCCCTAATAAAACGCAGTAACTCCTATCTCCCAAATAATTTTGGAACTTGAGATATCGGGCTTCAAATATTGCCTATGTTAACAGAGTCTGGTTGGGATGAGGGATGATGGATGAAGGTTGATGGATATTGTGGAAAAATGGGACTTGCTGCACATATCCGACTATACACAAATTGTAGCCTAAGGTGTCCCTAATAAAACGCAGTAACTCCTATCTCGCAAATAATTTTGGAACTTGAGATATCTGACTTCAAATATTGCCTATGTTAACAGAGTCTGGTTGGGATGAGGGATGATGGATGAAGGTTGATGGATATTGTGGAAAAATGGGACTTGCTGCACATATCCGACTATACACAAATTGTAGCCTAAGGTGTCCCTAATAAAACGCAGTAACTCCTATCTCCCAAATAATTTTGGAACTTGAGATATCGCGCTTCAAATATTACCTATATTAACAGAGTCTGGTTGGGATGAGGGATGATGGATGAAGGTTGATGGATATTGTGGAAAAATGGGACTTGCTGCAGATATCCCACTATACACAAATTGTAGCCTAAGGTGTCCCTAATAAAACGCAGTAACTCCTATCTCCCAAATAATTTTGGAACTTGAGATATCGGGCTTCAAATATTGCCTATGTTAACAGAGTCTGGTTGGGATGAGGGATGATGGATGAAGGTTGATGGATATTGTGGAAAAATGGGACTTGCTGCAGATATCCCACTATACACAAATTGTAGCCTAAGGTGTCCCTAATAAAACGCAGTAACCCCTATCTCCCAAATAATTTTGAAACTTGAGATATCGCGCTTCAAATATTGCCTATGTTAACAGAGTCTGGTTGGGATGAGGGATGATGGATGAAGGTTGATGGATATTGTGGAAAAATGGGACTTGCTGCAGATATCCGACTATACACAAATTGTAGCCTAAGGTGTCCCTAATAAAACGCAGTAAGTCCTATCTCCCAAATAATTTTGGAACTTGAGATATCGGGCTTCAAATATTGCCTACATTAACAGAGTCTGGTTGGGATGAGGGATGATGGATGAAGGTTGATGGATATTGTGGAAAAATGGGACTTGCTGCAGATATCCCACTATACACAAATTGTAGCCTAAGGTGTCCCTAATAAAACGCAGTAACTCCTATCTCCCAAATAATTTTGGAACTTGAGATATCGCGCTTCAAATATTGCCTATGTTAACAGAGTCTGGTTGGGATGAGGGATGATGGATGAAGGTTGATGGATATTGTGGAAAAATGGGACTTGCTACACATATCCGACTATACACAAATTGTAGCCTAAGGTGTCCCTAATAAAACGCAGTAAGTCCTATCTCCCAAATAATTTTGGAACTTGAGATATCGGGCTTCAAATATTGCCTATTTTAACAGAGTCTGGTTGTGATGAGGGATGATGGATGAAGGTTGATGGATATTGTGGAAAAATGGGACTTGCTGCACATATCCGACTATACACAAATTGTAGCCTAAGGTGTCCCTAATAAAACGCAGTAACTCCTATCTCCCAAATAATTTTGGAACTTGAGATATCGGGCTTCAAATATTGCCTATGTTAACAGAGTCTGGTTGGGATGAGGGATGATGGATGAAGGTTGATGGATATTGTGGAAAAATGGGACTTGCTGCACATATCCGACTATACACAAATTGTAGCCTAAGGTGTCCGTAATAAAACGCAGTAACTCCTATCTCCCAAATAATTTTGGAACTTGAGATATCGGGCTTCAAATATTGCCTATATTAACAGAGTCTGGTTGGGATGAGGGATGATGGATGAAGGTTGATGGATATTGTGGAAAAATGGGACTTGCTGCACATATCCCACTATACACAAATTGTAGCCTAAGGTGTCCCTAATAAAACGCAGTAACTCCTATCTCCCAAATAATTTTGGAACTTGAGATATCGGGCTTCAAATATTGCCTATATTAACAGAGTCTGGTTGGGATGAGGGATGATGGATGAAGGTTGATGGATATTGTGGAAAAATGGGACTTGCTGCACATATCCCACCATACACAAATTGTAGCCTAAGGTGTCCCTAATAAAACGCAGTAACTCCTATCTCCCAAATAATTTTGGAACTTGAGATATCGGGCTTCAAATATTGCCTATGTTAACAGAGTCTGGTTGGGATGAGGGATGATGGATGAAGGTTGATGGATATTGTGGAAAAATGGGACTTGCTGCACATATCCGACTATACACAAATTGTAGCCTAAGGTGTCCGTAATAAAACGCAGTAACTCCTATCTCCCAAATAATTTTGGAACTTGAGATATCGGGCTTCAAATATTGCCTATATTAACAGAGTCTGGTTGGGATGAGGGATGATGGATGAAGGTTGATGGATATTGTGGAAAAATGGGACTTGCTGCACATATCCCACTATACACAAATTGTAGCCTAAGGTGTCCCTAATAAAACGCAGTAACACCTATCTCCCAAATAATTTTGGAACTTGAGATATCGGGCTTCAAATATTGCCTATGTTAACAGAGTCTGGTTGGGATGATGGATGAAGGTTGATGGATATTGTGGAAAAATGGGACTTGCTGCACATATCCCACTATACACAAATTGTAGCCTAAGGTGTCCCTAATAAAACGCAGTAACTCCTATCTCCCAAATAACTTTGGAACTTGAGATATCGGGCTTCAAATATTGCCTATGTTAACAGAGTCTCGTTGGGATGAGGGATGATGGATGAAGTTTGATGGATATTGTGGAAAAATGGGACTTGCTGCACATATCCAACTATACACAAATTGTAGCCTAAGGTGTCCCTAATAAAACGCAGTAAGTTCTATCTCCCAAATAATTTTGGAACTTGAGATATCGGGCTTCAAATATTGCCTATGTTAACAGAGTCTGGTTGGGATGAGGGATGATGGATGAAGGTTGATGGATATTGTGGAAAAATGGGACTTGCTGCGGATATCCCACTATACACAAATTGTAGCCTAAGGTGTCCCTAATAAAACGCAGTAACTCCTATCTCCCAAATAATTTTGGAACTTGAGATATCGGGCTTCAAATATTGCCTATGTTAACAGAGTCTGGTTGGGATGAGGGATGATGGATGAAGGTTGATGGATATTGTGGAAAAATGGGTCTTGCTGCACATATCCCACTATACACAAATTGTAGCCTAAGGTGTCCCTAATAAAACGCAGTAACTCCTATCTCCCAAATAATTTTGGAACTTGAGATATCGCGCTTCAAATATTGCCTATATTAACAGAGTCTGGTTGGGATGAGGGATGATGGATGAAGGTTGATGGATATTGTGGAAAAATGGGACTTGCTGCACATATCCCACCATACACAAATTGTAGCCTAAGGTGTCCCTAATAAAACGCAGTAACTCCTATCTCCCAAATAATTTTGGAACTTGAGATATCGGGCTTCAAATATTGCCTATGTTAACAGAGTCTGGTTGGGATGAGGGATGATGGATGAAGGTTGATGGATATTGTGGAAAAATGGGACTTGCTGCAGATATCCCACTATACACAAATTGTAGCCTAAGGTGTCCCTAATAAAACGCAGTAACCCCTATCTCCCAAATAATTTTGAAACTTGAGATATCGCGCTTCAAATATTGCCTATGTTAACAGAGTCTGGTTGGGATGAGGGATGATGGATGAAGGTTGATGGATATTGTGGAAAAATGGGACTTGCTGCAGATATCCGACTATACACAAATTGTAGCCTAAGGTGTCCCTAATAAAACGCAGTAAGTCCTATCTCCCAAATAATTTTGGAACTTGAGATATCGGGCTTCAAATATTGCCTACATTAACAGAGTCTGGTTGGGATGAGGGATGATGGATGAAGGTTGATGGATATTGTGGAAAAATGGGACTTGCTGCAGATATCCCACTATACACAAATTGTAGCCTAAGGTGTCCCTAATAAAACGCAGTAACTCCTATCTCCCAAATAATTTTGGAACTTGAGATATCGCGCTTCAAATATTGCCTATGTTAACAGAGTCTGGTTGGGATGAGGGATGATGGATGAAGGTTGATGGATATTGTGGAAAAATGGGACTTGCTACACATATCCGACTATACACAAATTGTAGCCTAAGGTGTCCCTAATAAAACGCAGTAAGTCCTATCTCCCAAATAATTTTGGAACTTGAGATATCGGGCTTCAAATATTGCCTATTTTAACAGAGTCTGGTTGGGATGAGGGATGATGGATGAAGGTTGATGGATATTGTGGAAAAATGGGACTTGCTGCACATATCCGACTATACACAAATTGTAGCCTAAGGTGTCCCTAATAAAACGCAGTAACTCCTATCTCCCAAATAATTTTGGAACTTGAGATATCGGGCTTCAAATATTGCCTATGTTAACAGAGTCTGGTTGGGATGAGGGATGATGGATGAAGGTTGATGGATATTGTGGAAAAATGGGACTTGCTGCACATATCCGACTATACACAAATTGTAGCCTAAGGTGTCCGTAATAAAACGCAGTAACTCCTATCTTCCAAATAATTTTGGAACTTGAGATATCGGGCTTCAAATATTGCCTATATTAACAGAGTCTGGTTGGGATGAGGGATGATGGATGAAGGTTGATGGATATTGTGGAAAAATGGGACTTGCTGCACATATCCCACTATACACAAATTGTAGCCTAAGGTGTCCCTAATAAAACGCAGTAACTCCTATCTCCCAAATAATTTTGGAACTTGAGATATCGGGCTTCAAATATTGCCTATATTAACAGAGTCTGGTTGGGATGAGGGATGATGGATGAAGGTTGATGGATATTGTGGAAAAATGGGACTTGCTGCACATATCCCACCATACACAAATTGTAGCCTAAGGTGTCCCTAATAAAACGCAGTAACTCCTATCTCCCAAATAATTTTGGAACTTGAGATATCGGGCTTCAAATATTGCCTATGTTAACAGAGTCTGGTTGGGATGAGGGATGATGGATGAAGGTTGATGGATATTGTGGAAAAATGGGACTTGCTGCACATATCCGACTATACACAAATTGTAGCCTAAGGTGTCCGTAATAAAACGCAGTAACTCCTATCTCCCAAATAATTTTGGAACTTGAGATATCGGGCTTCAAATATTGCCTATATTAACAGAGTCTGGTTGGGATGAGGGATGATGGATGAAGGTTGATGGATATTGTGGAAAAATGGGACTTGCTGCACATATCCCACTATACACAAATTGTAGCCTAAGGTGTCCCTAATAAAACGCAGTAACACCTATCTCCCAAATAATTTTGGAACTTGAGATATCGGGCTTCAAATATTGCCTATGTTAACAGAGTCTGGTTGGGATGATGGATGAAGGTTGATGGATATTGTGGAAAAATGGGACTTGCTGCACATATCCCACTATACACAAATTGTAGCCTAAGGTGTCCCTAATAAAACGCAGTAACTCCTATCTCCCAAATAACTTTGGAACTTGAGATATCGGGCTTCAAATATTGCCTATGTTAACAGAGTCTCGTTGGGATGAGGGATGATGGATGAAGTTTGATGGATATTGTGGAAAAATGGGACTTGCTGCACATATCCAACTATACACAAATTGTAGCCTAAGGTGTCCCTAATAAAACGCAGTAAGTTCTATCTCCCAAATAATTTTGGAACTTGAGATATCGGGCTTCAAATATTGCCTATGTTAACAGAGTCTGGTTGGGATGAGGGATGATGGATGAAGGTTGATGGATATTGTGGAAAAATGGGACTTGCTGCGGATATCCCACTATACACAAATTGTAGCCTAAGGTGTCCCTAATAAAACGCAGTAACTCCTATCTCCCAAATAATTTTGGAACTTGAGATATCGGGCTTCAAATATTGCCTATGTTAACAGAGTCTGGTTGGGATGAGGGATGATGGATGAAGGTTGATGGATATTGTGGAAAAATGGGTCTTGCTGCACATATCCCACTATACACAAATTGTAGCCTAAGGTGTCCCTAATAAAACGCAGTAACTCCTATCTCCCAAATAATTTTGGAACTTGAGATATCGCGCTTCAAATATTGCCTATATTAACAGAGTCTGGTTGGGATGAGGGATGATGGATGAAGGTTGATGGATATTGTGGAAAAATGGGACTTGCTGCACATATCCCACCATACACAAATTGTAGCCTAAGGTGTCCCTAATAAAACGCAGTAACTCCTATCTCCCAAATAATTTTGGAACTTGAGATATCGGGCTTCAAATATTGCCTATGTTAACAGAGTCTGGTTGGGATGAGGGATGATGGATGAAGGTTGATGGATATTGTGGAAAAATGGGACTTGCTGCACATATCCGACTATACACAAATTGTAGCCTAAGGTGTCCGTAATAAAACGCAGTAACTCCTATCTCCCAAATAATTTTGGAACTTGAGATATCGGGCTTCAAATATTGCCTATATTAACAGAGTCTGGTTGGGATGAGGGATGATGGATGAAGGTTGATGGATATTGTGGAAAAATGGGACTTGCTGCACATATCCCACTATACACAAATTGTAGCCTAAGGTGTCCCTAATAAAACGCAGTAACACCTATCTCCCAAATAATTTTGGAACTTGAGATATCGGGCTTCAAATATTGCCTATGTTAACAGAGTCTGGTTGGGATGATGGATGAAGGTTGATGGATATTGTGGAAAAATGGGACTTGCTGCACATATCCCACTATACACAAATTGTAGCCTAAGGTGTCCCTAATAAAACGCAGTAACTCCTATCTCCCAAATAACTTTGGAACTTGAGATATCGGGCTTCAAATATTGCCTATGTTAACAGAGTCTCGTTGGGATGAGGGATGATGGATGAAGTTTGATGGATATTGTGGAAAAATGGGACTTGCTGCACATATCCAACTATACACAAATTGTAGCCTAAGGTGTCCCTAATAAAACGCAGTAAGTTCTATCTCCCAAATAATTTTGGAACTTGAGATATCGGGCTTCAAATATTGCCTATGTTAACAGAGTCTGGTTGGGATGAGGGATGATGGATGAAGGTTGATGGATATTGTGGAAAAATGGGACTTGCTGCGGATATCCCACTATACACAAATTGTAGCCTAAGGTGTCCCTAATAAAACGCAGTAACTCCTATCTCCCAAATAATTTTGGAACTTGAGATATCGGGCTTCAAATATTGCCTATGTTAACAGAGTCTGGTTGGGATGAGGGATGATGGATGAAGGTTGATGGATATTGTGGAAAAATGGGACTTGCTGCACATATCCCACTATACACAAATTGTAGCCTAAGGTGTCCCTAATAAAACGCAGTAACTCCTATCTCCCAAATAATTTTGGAACTTGAGATATCGGGCTTCAAATATTGCCTATGTTAACAGAGTCTGGTTGGGATGAGGGATGATGGATGAAGGTTGATGGATATTGTGGAAAAATGGGACTTGCTGCAGATATCCGACTATACACAAATTGTAGCCTAAGGTGTCCCTAATAAAACGCAGTAAGTCCTATCTCCCAAATAATTTTGGAACTTGAGATATCGGGCTTCAAATATTGCCTATGTTAACAGTGTCTGGTTGGGATGAGGGATGATGGATGAAGGTTGATGGATATTGTGGAAAAATGGGACTTGCTGCAGATATCCCACTATACACAAATTGTAGCCTAAGGTGTCCCTAAAAAAACGCAGTAACTCCTATCTCCCAAATAATTTTGGAACTTGAGATATCGCGCTTCAAATATTGCCTATGTTAACAGAGTCTGGTTGGGATGAGGGATGATGGATGAAGGTTGATGGATATTGTAGAAAAATGGGACTTGCTGCAGATATCCGACTATACACAAATTGTAGCCTAAGGTGTCCCTAATAAAACGCAGTAACTCCTATCTCCCAAATAATTTTGGAACTTGAGATATCGGGCTTCAAATATTGCCTATGTTAACAGAGTCTGGTTGGGATGAGGGATGATGGATGAAGGTTGATGGATATTGTGGAAAAATGGGACTTGCTGCACATATCCGACTATACACAAATTGTAGCCTAAGGTGTCCCTAATAAAACGCAGTAACTCCTATCTCGCAAATAATTTTGGAACTTGAGATATCGGACTTCAAATATTGCCTATGTTAACAGAGTCTGGTTGGGATGAGGGATGATGGATGAAGGTTGATGGATATTGTGGAAAAATGGGACTTGCTACACACATATCCGACTATACACAAATTGTAGCCTAAGGTGTCCCTAATAAAACGCAGTAACTCCTATCTCCCAAATAATTTTGGAACTTGAGATATCGCGCTTCAAATATTACCTATATTAACAGAGTCTGGTTGGGATGAGGGATGATGGATGAAGGTTGATGGATATTGTGGAAAAATGGGACTTGCTGCAGATATCCCACTATACACAAATTGTAGCCTAAGGTGTCCCTAATAAAACGCAGTAACTCCTATCTCCCAAATAATTTTGGAACTTGAGATATCGCGCTTCAAATATTACCTATATTAACAGAGTCTGGTTGGGATGAGGGATGATGGATGAAGGTTGATGGATATTGTGGAAAAATGGGACTTGCTGCAGATATCCCACTATACACAAATTGTAGCCTAAGGTGTCCCTAATAAAACGCAGTAACTCCTATCTCCCAAATAATTTTGGAACTTGAGATATCGGGCTTCAAATATTGCCTATGTTAACAGAGTCTGGTTGGGATGAGGGATGATGGATGAAGGTTGATGGATATTGTGGAAAAATGGGACTTGCTGCAGATATCCCACTATACACAAATTGTAGCCTAAGGTGTCCCTAATAAAACGCAGTAACCCCTATCTCCCAAATAATTTTGAAACTTGAGATATCGCGCTTCAAATATTGCCTATGTTAACAGAGTCTGGTTGGGATGAGGGATGATGGATGAAGGTTGATGGATATTGTGGAAAAATGGGACTTGCTGCAGATATCCGACTATACACAAATTGTAGCCTAAGGTGTCCCTAATAAAACGCAGTAAGTCCTATCTCCCAAATAATTTTGGAACTTGAGATATCGGGCTTCAAATATTGCCTACATTAACAGAGTCTGGTTGGAATGAGGGATGATGGATGAAGGTTGATGGATATTGTGGAAAAATGGGACTTGCTGCAGATATCCCACTATACACAAATTGTAGCCTAAGGTGTCCCTAATAAAACGCAGTAACTCCTATCTCCCAAATAATTTTGGAACTTGAGATATCGCGCTTCAAATATTGCCTATATTAACAGAGTCTGGTTGGGATGAGGGATGATGGATGAAGGTTGATGGATATTGTGGAAAAATGGGACTTGCTGCACATATCCCACCATACACAAATTGTAGCCTAAGGTGTCCCTAATAAAACGCAGTAACTCCTATCTCCCAAATAATTTTGGAACTTGAGATATCGGGCTTCAAATATTGCCTATGTTAACAGAGTCTGGTTGGGATGAGGGATGATGGATGAAGGTTGATGGATATTGTGGAAAAATGGGACTTGCTGCACATATCCGACTATACACAAATTGTAGCCTAAGGTGTCCGTAATAAAACGCAGTAACTCCTATCTCCCAAATAATTTTGGAACTTGAGATATCGGGCTTCAAATATTGCCTATATTAACAGAGTCTGGTTGGGATGAGGGATGATGGATGAAGGTTGATGGATATTGTGGAAAAATGGGACTTGCTGCACATATCCCACTATACACAAATTGTAGCCTAAGGTGTCCCTAATAAAACGCAGTAACACCTATCTCCCAAATAATTTTGGAACTTGAGATATCGGGCTTCAAATATTGCCTATGTTAACAGAGTCTGGTTGGGATGATGGATGAAGGTTGATGGATATTGTGGAAAAATGGGACTTGCTGCACATATCCCACTATACACAAATTGTAGCCTAAGGTGTCCCTAATAAAACGCAGTAACTCCTATCTCCCAAATAACTTTGGAACTTGAGATATCGGGCTTCAAATATTGCCTATGTTAACAGAGTCTCGTTGGGATGAGGGATGATGGATGAAGTTTGATGGATATTGTGGAAAAATGGGACTTGCTGCACATATCCAACTATACACAAATTGTAGCCTAAGGTGTCCCTAATAAAACGCAGTAAGTTCTATCTCCCAAATAATTTTGGAACTTGAGATATCGGGCTTCAAATATTGCCTATGTTAACAGAGTCTGGTTGGGATGAGGGATGATGGATGAAGGTTGATGGATATTGTGGAAAAATGGGACTTGCTGCGGATATCCCACTATACACAAATTGTAGCCTAAGGTGTCCCTAATAAAACGCAGTAACTCCTATCTCCCAAATAATTTTGGAACTTGAGATATCGGGCTTCAAATATTGCCTATGTTAACAGAGTCTGGTTGGGATGAGGGATGATGGATGAAGGTTGATGGATATTGTGGAAAAATGGGACTTGCTGCACATATCCCACTATACACAAATTGTAGCCTAAGGTGTCCCTAATAAAACGCAGTAACTCCTATCTCCCAAATAATTTTGGAACTTGAGATATCGGGCTTCAAATATTGCCTATGTTAACAGAGTCTGGTTGGGATGAGGGATGATGGATGAAGGTTGATGGATATTGTGGAAAAATGGGACTTGCTGCAGATATCCGACTATACACAAATTGTAGCCTAAGGTGTCCCTAATAAAACGCAGTAAGTCCTATCTCCCAAATAATTTTGGAACTTGAGATATCGGGCTTCAAATATTGCCTATGTTAACAGTGTCTGGTTGGGATGAGGGATGATGGATGAAGGTTGATGGATATTGTGGAAAAATGGGACTTGCTGCAGATATCCCACTATACACAAATTGTAGCCTAAGGTGTCCCTAATAAAACGCAGTAACTCCTATCTCCCAAATAATTTTGGAACTTGAGATATCGCGCTTCAAATATTGCCTATGTTAACAGAGTCTGGTTGGGATGAGGGATGATGGATGAAGGTTGATGGATATTGTAGAAAAATGGGACTTGCTGCAGATATCCGACTATACACAAATTGTAGCCTAAGGTGTCCCTAATAAAACGCAGTAACTCCTATCTCCCAAATAATTTTGGAACTTGAGATATCGGGCTTCAAATATTGCCTATGTTAACAGAGTCTGGTTGGGATGAGGGATGATGGATGAAGGTTGATGGATATCGTGGAAAAATGGGACTTGCTGCACATATCCGACTATACACAAATTGTAGCCTAAGGTGTCCCTAATAAAACGCAGTAACTCCTATCTCGCAAATAATTTTGGAACTTGAGATATCGGACTTCAAATATTGCCTATGTTAACAGAGTCTGGTTGGGATGAGGGATGATGGATGAAGGTTGATGGATATTGTGGAAAAATGGGACTTGCTACACACATATCCGACTATACACAAATTGTAGCCTAAGGTGTCCCTAATAAAACGCAGTAACTCCTATCTCCCAAATAATTTTGGAACTTGAGATATCGCGCTTCAAATATTACCTATATTAACAGAGTCTGGTTGGGATGAGGGATGATGGATGAAGGTTGATGGATATTGTGGAAAAATGGGACTTGCTGCAGATATCCCACTATACACAAATTGTAGCCTAAGGTGTCCCTAATAAAACGCAGTAACTCCTATCTCCCAAATAATTTTGGAACTTGAGATATCGGGCTTCAAATATTGCCTATGTTAACAGAGTCTGGTTGGGATGAGGGATGATGGATGAAGGTTGATGGATATTGTGGAAAAATGGGACTTGCTGCAGATATCCCACTATACACAAATTGTAGCCTAAGGTGTCCCTAATAAAACGCAGTAACCCCTATCTCCCAAATAATTTTGAAACTTGAGATATCGCGCTCCAAATATTGCCTATGTTAACAGAGTCTGGTTGGGATGAGGGATGATGGATGAAGGTTGATGGATATTGTGGAAAAATGGGACTTGCTGCAGATATCCGACTATACACAAATTGTAGCCTAAGGTGTCCCTAATAAAACGCAGTAAGTCCTATCTCCCAAATAATTTTGGAACTTGAGATATCGGGCTTCAAATATTGCCTACATTAACAGAGTCTGGTTGGAATGAGGGATGATGGATGAAGGTTGATGGATATTGTGGAAAAATGGGACTTGCTGCAGATATCCCACTATACACAAATTGTAGCCTAAGGTGTCCCTAATAAAACGCAGTAACTCCTATCTCCCAAATAATTTTGGAACTTGAGATATCGCGCTTCAAATATTGCCTATGTTAACAGAGTCTGGTTGGGATGAGGGATGATGGATGAAGGTTGATGGATATTGTGGAAAAATGGGACTTGCTACACATATCCGACTATACACAAATTGTAGCCTAAGGTGTCCCTAATAAAACGCAGTAAGTCCTATCTCCCAAATAATTTTGGAACTTGAGATATCGGGCTTCAAATATTGCCTATTTTAACAGAGTCTGGTTGGGATGAGGGATGATGGATGAAGGTTGATGGATATTGTGGAAAAATGGGACTTGCTGCACATATCCGACTATACACAAATTGTAGCCTAAGGTGTCCCTAATAAAACGCAGTAACTCCTATCTCCCAAATAATTTTGGAACTTGAGATATCGGGCTTCAAATATTGCCTATGTTAACAGAGTCTGGTTGGGATGAGGGATGATGGATGAAGGTTGATGGATATTGTGGAAAAATGGGACTTGCTGCACATATCCGACTATACACAAATTGTAGCCTAAGGTGTCCGTAATAAAACGCAGTAACTCCTATCTCCCAAATAATTTTGGAACTTGAGATATCGGGCTTCAAATATTGCCTATATTAACAGAGTCTGGTTGGGATGAGGGATGATGGATGAAGGTTGATGGATATTGTGGAAAAATGGGACTTGCTGCACATATCCCACTATACACAAATTGTAGCCTAAGGTGTCCCTAATAAAACGCAGTAACTCCTATCTCCCAAATAATTTTGGAACTTGAGATATCGGGCTTCAAATATTGCCTATATTAACAGAGTCTGGTTGGGATGAGGGATGATGGATGAAGGTTGATGGATATTGTGGAAAAATGGGACTTGCTGCACATATCCCACCATACACAAATTGTAGCCTAAGGTGTCCCTAATAAAACGCAGTAACTCCTATCTCCCAAATAATTTTGGAACTTGAGATATCGGGCTTCAAATATTGCCTATGTTAACAGAGTCTGGTTGGGATGAGGGATGATGGATGAAGGTTGATGGATATTGTGGAAAAATGGGACTTGCTGCACATATCCGACTATACACAAATTGTAGCCTAAGGTGTCCGTAATAAAACGCAGTAACTCCTATCTCCCAAATAATTTTGGAACTTGAGATATCGGGCTTCAAATATTGCCTATATTAACAGAGTCTGGTTGGGATGAGGGATGATGGATGAAGGTTGATGGATATTGTGGAAAAATGGGACTTGCTGCACATATCCCACTATACACAAATTGTAGCCTAAGGTGTCCCTAATAAAACGCAGTAACACCTATCTCCCAAATAATTTTGGAACTTGAGATATCGGGCTTCAAATATTGCCTATGTTAACAGAGTCTGGTTGGGATGATGGATGAAGGTTGATGGATATTGTGGAAAAATGGGACTTGCTGCACATATCCCACTATACACAAATTGTAGCCTAAGGTGTCCCTAATAAAACGCAGTAACTCCTATCTCCCAAATAACTTTGGAACTTGAGATATCGGGCTTCAAATATTGCCTATGTTAACAGAGTCTCGTTGGGATGAGGGATGATGGATGAAGTTTGATGGATATTGTGGAAAAATGGGACTTGCTGCACATATCCAACTATACACAAATTGTAGCCTAAGGTGTCCCTAATAAAACGCAGTAAGTTCTATCTCCCAAATAATTTTGAAACTTGAGATATCGGGCTTCAAATATTGCCTATGTTAACAGAGTCTGGTTGGGATGAGGGATGATGGATGAAGGTTGATGGATATTGTGGAAAAATGGGACTTGCTGCGGATATCCCACTATACACAAATTGTAGCCTAAGGTGTCCCTAATAAAACGCAGTAACTCCTATCTCCCAAATAATTTTGGAACTTGAGATATCGGGCTTCAAATATTGCCTATGTTAACAGAGTCTGGTTGGGATGAGGGATGATGGATGAAGGTTGATGGATATTGTGGAAAAATGGGTCTTGCTGCACATATCCCACTATACACAAATTGTAGCCTAAGGTGTCCCTAATAAAACGCAGTAACTCCTATCTCCCAAATAATTTTGGAACTTGAGATATCGCGCTTCAAATATTGCCTATATTAACAGAGTCTGGTTGGGATGAGGGATGATGGATGAAGGTTGATGGATATTGTGGAAAAATGGGACTTGCTGCGGATATCCCACTATACACAAATTGTAGCCTAAGGTGTCCCTAATAAAACGCAGTAACTCCTATCTCCCAAATAATTTTGGAACTTGAGATATCGGGCTTCAAATATTGCCTATGTTAACAGAGTCTGGTTGGGATGAGGGATGATGGATGAAGGTTGATGGATATTGTGGAAAAATGGGACTTGCTGCACATATCCGACTATACACAAATTGTAGCCTAAGGTGTCCCTAATAAAACGCAGTAACTCCTATCTCCCAAATAATTTTGGAACTTGAGATATCGGGCTTCAAATATTGCCTATGTTAACAGAGTCTGGTTGGGATGAGGGATGATGGATGAAGGTTGATGGATATTGTGGAAAAATGGGACTTGCTGCACATATCCGACTATACACAAATTGTAGCCTAAGGTGTCCCTAATAAAACGCAGTAACTCCTATCTCCCAAATAATTTTGGAACTTGAGATATCGGGCTTCAAATATTGCCTATGTTAACAGAGTCTGGTTGGGATGACGGATGATGGATGAAGGTTGATGGATATTGTGGAAAAATGGGACTTGCTGCACATATCCGACTATACACAAATTGTAGCCTAAGGTGTCCCTAATAAAACGCAGTAACTCCTATCTCCCAAATAATTTTGGAACTTGAGATATCGGGCTTCAAATATTGCCTATGTTAACAGAGTCTGGTTGGGATGAGGGATGATGGATGAAGGTTGATGGATATTGTGGAAAAATGGGACTTGCTGCAGATATCCGACTATACACAAATTGTAGCCTAAGGTGTCCCTAATAAAACGCAGTAACTCCTATCTCCCAAATAATTTTGGAACTTGAGATATCGGGCTTCAAATATTGCCTATGTTAACAGAGTCTAGTTGGGATGAGGGATGATGGATGAAGGTTGATGGATATTGTGGAAAAATGGGACTTGCTGCACATATCCCACTATACACAAATTGTAGCCTAAGGTGTCCCTAATAAAACGCAGTAACTCCTATCTCCCAAATAATTTTGGAACTTGAGATATCGGGCTTCAAATATTGCCTATGTTAACAGAGTCTGGTTGGGATGAGGGATGATGGATGAAGGTTGATGGATATTGTGGAAAAATGGGACTTGCTGCACATATCCCACTATACACAAATTGTAGCCTAAGGTGTCCCTAATAAAACGCAGTAACTCCTATCTCCCAAACAATTTTGGAACTTGAGATATCGGGCTTCAAATATTGCCTATGTTAACAGAGTCTGGTTGGGATGAGGGATGATGGATGAAGGTTGATGGATATTGTGGAAAAATGGGACTTGCTGCACATATCCCACTATACACAAATTGTAGCCTAAGGTGTCCCTAATAAAACGCAGTAACTCCTATCTCCCAAATAATTTTGGAACTTGAGATATCGGGCTTCAAATATTGCCTATGTTAACAGAGTCTGGTTGGGATGAGGGATGATGGATGAAGGTTGATGGATATTGTGGAAAAATGGGACTTGCTGCACATATCCCACTATACACAAATTGTAGCCTAAGGTGTCCCTAATAAAACGCAGTAACTCCTAACTTCCAAATAATTTTGGAACTTGAGATATCGGGCTTCAAATATTGCCTATGTTAACAGAGTCTGGTTGGGATGAGGGATGATGGATGAAGGTTGATGGATATTGTGGAAAAATGGGACTTGCTGCACATATCCCACTATACACAAATTGTAGCCTAAGGTGTCCCTAATAAAACGCAGTAACTCCTATCTCCCAAATAATTTTGGAACTTGAGATATCGGGCTTCAAATATTGCCTATGTTAACAGAGTCTGGTTGGGATGAGGGATGATGGATGAAGGTTGATGGATATTGTGGAAAAATGGGACTTGCTGCAGATATCCCACTATACACAAATTGTAGCCTAAGGTGTCCCTAATAAAACGCAGTAACTCCTATCTCCCAAATAATTTTGGAACTTGAGATATCGGGCTTCAAATATTGCCTATGTTAACAGAGTCTGGTTGGGATGAGGGATGATGGATGAAGGTTGATGGATATTGTGGAAAAATGGGACTTGCTGCACATATCCCACTATACACAAATTGTAGCCTAAGGTGTCCCTAATAAAACGCAGTAACTCCTATCTCCCAAATAATTTTGGAACTTGAGATATCGCGCTTCAAATATTGCCTATGTTAACAGAGTCTGGTTGGGATGAGGGATGATGGATGAAGGTTGATGGATATTGTGGAAAAATGGGACTTGCTGCACATATCCGACTATACACAAATTGTAGCCTAAGGTGTCCCTAATAAAACGCAGTAACTCCTATCTCCCAAATAATTTTGGAACTTGAGATATCGGGCTTCAAATATTGCCTATGTTAACAGAGTCTGGTTGGGATGAGGGATGATGGATGAAGGTTGATGGATATTGTGGAAAAATGGGACTTGCTGCAGATATCCCACTATACACAAATTGTAGCCTAAGGTGTCCCTAATAAAACGCAGTAACTCCTATCTCCCAAATAATTTTGGAACTTTAGATATCGCGCTTCAAATATTGCCTATGTTAACAGAGTCTGGTTGGGATGAGGGATGATGGATGAAGGTTGATGGATATTGTGGAAAAATGGGACTTGCTGCACATATCCGACTATACACAAATTGTAGCCTAAGGTGTCCCTAATAAAACGCAGTAACTCCTATCTTCCAAATAATTTTGGAACTTGAGATATCGGGCTTCAAATATTGCCTATGTTAACAGAGTCTGGTTGGGATGAGGGATGATGGATGAAGGTTGATGGATATTGTGGAAAAATGGGACTTGCTGCACATATCCGACTATACACAAATTGTAGCCTAAGGTGTCCCTAATAAAACGCAGTAACTCCTATCTCCCAAATAATTTTGGAACTTGAGATATCGGGCTTCAAATATTGCCTATGTTAACAGAGTCTGGTTGGGATGAGGGATGATGGATGAAGGTTGATGGATATTGTGGAAAAATGGGACTTGCTGCAGATATCCGACTATACACAAATTGTAGCCTAAGGTGTCCCTAATAAAACGCAGTAACTCCTATCTCCCAAATAATTTTGGAACTTGAGATATCGGGCTTCAAATATTGCCTATGTTAACAGAGTCTGGTTGGGATGAGGGATGATGGATGAAGGTTGATGGATATTGTGGAAAAATGGGACTTGCTGCACATATCCCACTATACACAAATTGTAGCCTAAGGCGGCCCTAATAAAACGCAGTAACTCCTATCTCCCAAATAATTTTGGAACTTGAGATATCGGGCTTCAAATATTGCCTATGTTAACAGAGTCTGGTTGGGATGAGGGATGATGGATGAAGGTTGATGGATATTGTGGAAAAATGGGACTTGCTGCACATATCCCACTATACACAAATTGTAGCCTAAGGTGTCCCTAATAAAACGCAGTAACTCCTATCTCCCAAATAATTTTGGAACTTGAGATATCGGGCTTCAAATATTGCCTATGTTAACAGAGTCTGGTTGGGATGAGGGATGATGGATGAAGGTTGATGGATATTGTGGAAAAATGGGACTTGCTGCACATATCCCACTATACACAAATTGTAGCCTAAGGTGTCCCTAATAAAACGCAGTAACTCCTATCTCCCAAATAATTTTGGAACTTGAGATATCGGGCTTCAAATATTGCCTATGTTAACAGAGTCTGGTTGGGATGAGGGATGATGGATGAAGGTTGATGGATATTGTGGAAAAATGGGACTTGCTGCAGATATCCGACTATACACAAATTGTAGCCTAAGGTGTCCCTAATAAAACGCAGTAACTCCTATCTCCCAAATAATTTTGGAACTTGAGATATCGGGCTTCAAATATTGCCTATGTTAACAGAGTCTGGTTGGGATGAGGGATGATGGATGAAGGTTGATGGATATTGTGGAAAAATGGGACTTGCTGCACATATCCGACTATACACAAATTGTAGCCTAAGGTGTCCGTAATAAAACGCAGTAAGTCATATCTCCCAAATAATTTTGGAACTTGAGATATCGGGCTTCAAATATTGCCTATGTTAACAGAGTCTGGTTGGGATGAGGGATGATGGATGAAGGTTGATGGATATTGTGGAAAAATGGGACTTGCTGCACATATCCGACTATACACAAATTGTAGCCTAAGGTGTCCCTAATAAAACGCAGTAAGTCCTATCTCCCAAATAATTTTGGAACTTGAGATATCGGGCTTCAAATATTGCCTATGTTAACAGAGTCTGGTTGGGATGAGGGATGATGGATGAAGGTTGATGGATATTGTGGAAAAATGGGACTTGCTGCACATATCCCACTATACACAAATTGTAGCCTAAGGTGTCCCTAATAAAACGCAGTAACTCCTATCTCCCAAATAATTTTGGAACTTGAGATATCGGGCTTCAAATATTGCCTATGTTAACAGAGTCTGGTTGGGATGAGGGATGATGGATGAAGGTTGATGGGTATTGTGGCAAAATGGGACTTGCTGCACATATCCGACTATACACAAATTGTAGCCTAAGGTGTCCCTAATAAAACGCAGTAAGTCCTATCTCCCAAATAATTTTGGAACTTGAGATATCGCGGTTCAAATATTGCCTATATTAACAGAGTCTGGTTGGGATGAGGGATGATGGATGAAGGTTGATGGATATTGTGGAAAAATGGGACTTGCTGCAGATATCCCACTATACACAAATTGTAGCCTAAGGTGTCCCTAATAAAACGCAGTAACTCCTATCTCCCAAATAATTTTGGAACTTGAGATATCGCGGTTCAAATATTGCCTATATTAACAGAGTCTGGTTGGGATGAGGGATGATGGATGAAGGTTGATGGATATTGTGGAAAAATGGGACTTGCTGCAGATATCCCACTATACACAAATTGTAGCCTAAGGTGTCCCTAATAAAACGCAGTAACTCCTATCTCCCAAATAATTTTGGAACTTGAGATATCGGGCTTCAAATATTGCCTATATTAACAGAGTCTGGTTGGGATGAGGAATGATGGATGAAGGTTGATGGATATTGTGGAAAAATGGGACTTGCTGCAGATATCCCACTATACACAAAATGTAGCCTAAGGTGTCCCTAATAAAACGCAGTAACTCCTATCTCCCAAATAATTTTGGAACTTGAGATATCGGGCTTCAAATATTGCCTATGTTAACAGAGTCTGGTGGGATGAGGGATGATGGATGAAGGTTGATGGATATTGTGGAAAAATGGGACTTGCTGCAGATATCCCACTATACACAAAATGTAGCCTAAGGTGTCCCTAATAAAACGCAGTAACTCCTATCTCCCAAATAATTTTGGAACTTGAGATATCGGGCTTCAAATATTGCCTATATTAACAGAGTCTGGTTGGGATGAGGAATGATGGATGAAGGTTGATGGATATTGTGGAAAAATGGGACTTGCTGCAGATATCCCACTATACACAAAATGTAGCCTAAGGTGTCCCTAATAAAACGCAGTAACTCCTATCTCCCAAATAATTTTGGAACTTGAGATATCGGGCTTCAAATATTGCCTATGTTAACAGAGTCTGGTTGGGATGAGGGATGATGGATGAAGGTTGATGGATATTGTGGAAAAATGGGACTTGCTGCAGATATCCCACTATACACAAAATGTAGCCTAAGGTGTCCCTAATAAAACGCAGTAACTCCTATCTCCCAAATAATTTTGGAACTTGAGATATCGGGCTTCAAATATTGCCTATGTTAACAGAGTCTGGTGGGATGAGGGATGATGGATGAAGGTTGATGGATATTGTGGAAAAATGGGACTTGCTGCAGATATCCGACTATACACAAATTGTAGCCTAAGGTGTCCCTAATAAAACGCAGTAACTCCTATCTCCCAAATAATTTTGGAACTTGAGATATCGGGCTTCAAATATTGCCTATATTAACAGAGTCTGGTTGGGATGAGGAATGATGGATGAAGGTTGATGGATATTGTGGAAAAATGGGACTTGCTGCAGATATCCCACTATACACAAAATGTAGCCTAAGGTGTCCCTAATAAAACGCAGTAACTCCTATCTCCCAAATAATTTTGGAACTTGAGATATCGGGCTTCAAATATTGCCTATATTAACAGAGTCTGGTTGGGATGAGGAATGATGGATGAAGGTTGATGGATATTGTGGAAAAATGGGACTTGCTGCAGATATCCCACTATACACAAAATGTAGCCTAAGGTGTCCCTAATAAAACGCAGTAACTCCTATCTCCCAAATAATTTTGGAACTTGAGATATCGGGCTTCAAATATTGCCTATGTTAACAGAGTCTGGTTGGGATGAGGGATGATGGATGAAGGTTGATGGATATTGTGGAAAAATGGGACTTGCTGCAGATATCCCACTATACACAAAATGTAGCCTAAGGTGTCCCTAATAAAACGCAGTAACTCCTATCTCCCAAATAATTTTGGAACTTGAGATATCGGGCTTCAAATATTGCCTATGTTAACAGAGTCTGGTGGGATGAGGGATGATGGATGAAGGTTGATGGATATTGTGGAAAAATGGGACTTGCTGCAGATATCCGACTATACACAAATTGTAGCCTAAGGTGTCCCTAATAAAACGCAGTAACTCCTATCTCCCAAATAATTTTGGAACTTGAGATATCGGGCTTCAAATATTGCCTATATTAACAGAGTCTGGTTGGGATGAGGAATGATGGATGAAGGTTGATGGATATTGTGGAAAAATGGGACTTGCTGCAGATATCCCACTATACACAAAATGTAGCCTAAGGTGTCCCTAATAAAACGCAGTAACTCCTATCTCCCAAATAATTTTGGAACTTGAGATATCGGGCTTCAAATATTGCCTATGTTAACAGAGTCTGGTTGGGATGAGGGATGATGGATGAAGGTTGATGGATATTGTGGAAAAATGGGACTTGCTGCAGATATCCCACTATACACAAAATGTAGCCTAAGGTGTCCCTAATAAAACGCAGTAACTCCTATCTCCCAAATAATTTTGGAACTTGAGATATCGGGCTTCAAATATTGCCTATGTTAACAGAGTCTGGTGGGATGAGGGATGATGGATGAAGGTTGATGGATATTGTGGAAAAATGGGACTTGCTGCAGATATCCGACTATACACAAATTGTAGCCTAAGGTGTCCCTAATAAAACGCAGTAACTCCTATCTCCCAAATAATTTTGGAACTTGAGATATCGGGCTTCAAATATTGCCTATGTTAACAGAGTCTGGTTGGGATGAGGGATGATGGATGAAGGTTGATGGATATTGTGGAAAAATGGGACTTGCTGCACATATCCCACTATACACAAATTGTAGCCTAAGGTGTCCCTAATAAAACGCAGTAACTCCTATCTCCCAAATAATTTTGGAACTTGAGATATCGGGCTTCAAATATTGCCTATGTTAACAGAGTCTGGTTGGGATGAGGGATGATGGATGAAGGTTGATGGATATTGTGGAAAAATGGGACTTGCTGCACATATCCGACTATACACAAATTGTAGCCTAAGGTGTCCCTAATAAAACGCAGTGAGTCCTATCTCCCAAATAATTTTGGAACTTGAGATATCGGGCTTCAAATATTGCCTATGTTAACAGAGTCTGGTTGGGATGAGGGATGATGGATGAAGGTTGATGGATATTGTGAAAAAATGGGACTTGCTGCAGATATCCCACTATACACAAATTGTAGCCTAAGGTGTCCCTAATAAAACGCAGTAACTCCTATCTCTCAAATAATTTTGGAACTTGAGATATCGGGCTTCAAATATTGCCTATGTTAACAGAGTCTGGTTGGGATGAGGGATGATGGATGAAGGTTGATGGATATTGTGGAAAAATGGGACCTGCTGCACATATCCCACTATACACAAATTGTAGCCTAAGGTGTCCCTAATAAAACGCAGTAACTCCTATCTCCCAAATAATTTTGGAACTTGAGATATCGGGCTTCAAATATTGCCTATGTTAACAGAGTCTGGTTGGGATGAGGGATGATGGATGAAGGTTGATGGATATTGTGGAAAAATGGGAGTTGCTGCAGATATCCGACTATACACAAATTGTAGCCTAAGGTGTCCCTAATAAAACGCAGTAACTCCTATCTCCCAAATAATTTTGGAACTTGAGATATCGGGCTTCAAATATTGCCTATGTTAACAGAGTCTGGTTGGGATGAGGGATGATGGATGAAGGTTGATGGATATTGTGGAAAAATGGGACTTGCTGCACATATCCCACTATACACAAATTGTAGCCTAAGGCGTCCCTAATAAAACGCAGTAACTCCTATCTCCCAGATAATTTTGGAACTTGAGATATCGGGCTTCAAATATTGCCTATGTTAACAGAGTCTGGTTGGGATGAGGGATGATGGATGAAGGTTGATGGATATTGTGGAAAAATGGGACTTGCTGCACATATCCCACTATACACAAATTGTAGCCTAAGGTGTCCCTAATAAAACGCAGTAACTCCTATCTCCCAAATAATTTTGGAACTTGAGATATCGGGCTTCAAATATTGCCTATGTTAACAGAGTCTGGTTGGGATGAGGGATGATGGATGAAGGTTGATGGATATTGTGGAAAAATGGGACTTGCTGCACATATCCCACTATACACAAATTGTAGCCTAAGGTGTCCCTAATAAAACGCAGTAACTCCTATCTCCCAAATAATTTTGGAACTTGAGATATCGGGCTTCAAATATTGCCTATGTTAACAGAGTCTGGTTGGGATGAGGGATGATGGATGAAAGTTGATGGATATTGTGGAAAAATGGGACTTGCTGCACATATCCGACTATACAGAAATTGTAGCCTAAGGTGTCCCTAATAAAACGCAATAACTCCTATCTCCCAAATAATTTTGGAACTTGAGATATCGCGCTTCAAATATTGCCTATATTAACAGAGTCTGGTTGGGATGAGGGATGATGGATGTAGGTTGATGGATATTGTGGAACAATGGGACTTGCTGCAGATATCCCACTATACACAAATTGTAGCCTAAGGTGTCCCTAATAAAACGCAGTAACTCCTATCTCCCAAATAATTTTGGAACTTGAGATATCGCGCTTCAAATATTGCCTATGTTAACAGAGTCTGGTTGGGATGAGGGATGATGGATGAAGGTTGATGGATATTGTGGAAAAATGGGACTTGCTGCAGATATCCGACTATACACAAATTGTAGCCTAAGGTGTCCCTAATAAAACGCAGTAACTCCTATCTCCCAAATAATTTTGGAACTTGAGATATCGGGCTTCAAATATTGCCTATGTTAACAGAGTCTGGTTGGGATGAGGGATGATGGATGAAGGTTGATGGATATTGTGGAAAAATGGGACTTGCTGCAGATATCCCACTATACACAAATTGTAGCCTAAGGTGTCCCTAATAAAACGCAGTAACTCCTATCTCCCAAATAATTTTGGAACTTGAGATATCGGGCTTCAAATATTGCCTATGTTAACAGAGTCTGGTTGGGATGAGGGATGATGGATGAAGGTTGATGGATATTGTGGAAAAATGGGACTTGCTGCACATATCCGACTATACACAAATTGTAGCCTAAGGTGTCCCTAATAAAACGCAGTAACTCCTATCTCCCAAATAATTTTGGAACTTGAGATATCGGGCTTCAAATATTGCCTATGTTAACAGAGTCTGGTTGGGATGAGGGATGATGGATGAAGGTTGATGGATATTGTGGAAAAATAAGACTTGCTACAGATATCCCACTATACACAAATTGTAGCCTAAGGTGTCCCTAATAAAACGCAGTAACTCCTATCTCCCAAATAATTTTGGAACTTGAGATATCGCGCTTCAAATATTGCCTATGTTAACAGAGTCTGGTTGGGATGAGGGATGATGGATGAAGGTTGATGGATATTGTGGAAAAATGGGACTTGCTGCACATATCCCACTATACACAAATTGTAGCCTAAGGTGTCCCTAATAAAACGCAGTAACTCCTATCTCCCAAATAATTTTGGAACTTGAGATATCGGGCTTCAAATATTGCCTATGTTAACAGAGTCTGGTTGGGATGAGGGATGATGGATGAAAGTTGATGGATATTGTGGAAAAATGGGACTTGCTGCACATATCCGACTATACACAAATTGTAGCCTAAGGTGTCCCTAATAAAACGCAGTAACTCCTATCTCCCAAATAATTTTGGAACTTGAGATATCGGGCTTCAAATATTGCCTATGTTAACAGAGTCTGGTTGGGATGAGGGATGATGGATGAAGGTTGATGGATATTGTGGAAAAATGGGACTTGCTGCACATATCCGACTATACACAAATTGTAGCCTAAGGTGTCCGTAATAAAACGCAGTAAGTCATATCTCCCAAATAATTTTGGAACTTGAGATATCGGGCTTCAAATATTGCCTATGTTAACAGAGTCTGGTTGGGATGAGGGATGATGGATGAAGGTTGATGGATATTGTGGAAAAATGGGACTTGCTGCACATATCCGACTATACACAAATTGTAGCCTAAGGTGTCCCTAATAAAACGCAGTAAGTCCTATCTCCCAAATAATTTTGGAACTTGAGATATCGGGCTTCAAATATTGCCTATGTTAACAGAGTCTGGTTGGGATGAGGGATGATGGATGAAGGTTGATGGATATTGTGGAAAAATGGGACTTGCTGCACATATCCCACTATACACAAATTGTAGCCTAAGGTGTCCCTAATAAAACGCAGTAACTCCTATCTCCCAAATAATTTTGGAACTTGAGATATCGGGCTTCAAATATTGCCTATGTTAACAGAGTCTGGTTGGGATGAGGGATGATGGATGAAGGTTGATGGGTATTGTGGCAAAATGGGACTTGCTGCACATATCCGACTATACACAAATTGTAGCCTAAGGTGTCCCTAATAAAACGCAGTAAGTCCTATCTCCCAAATAATTTTGGAACTTGAGATATCGCGGTTCAAATATTGCCTATATTAACAGAGTCTGGTTGGGATGAGGGATGATGGATGAAGGTTGATGGATATTGTGGAAAAATGGGACTTGCTGCAGATATCCCACTATACACAAATTGTAGCCTAAGGTGTCCCTAATAAAACGCAGTAAGTCCTATCTCCCAAATAATTTTGGAACTTGAGATATCGGGCTTCAAATATTGCCTATGTTAACAGAGTCTGGTTGGGATGAGGGATGATGGATGAAGGTTGATGGATATTGTGGAAAAATGGGACTTGCTGCAGATATCCCACTATACACAAATTGTAGCCTAAGGTGTCCCTAATAAAACGCAGTAACTCCTATCTCCCAAATAATTTTGGAACTTGAGATATCGCGGTTCAAATATTGCCTATATTAACAGAGTCTGGTTGGGATGAGGGATGATGGATGAAGGTTGATGGATATTGTGGAAAAATGGGACTTGCTGCAGATATCCCACTATACACAAATTGTAGCCTAAGGTGTCCCTAATAAAACGCAGTAACTCCTATCTCCCAAATAATTTTGGAACTTGAGATATCGGGCTTCAAATATTGCCTATGTTAACAGAGTCTGGTGGGATGAGGGATGATGGATGAAGGTTGATGGATATTGTGGAAAAATGGGACTTGCTGCAGATATCCGACTATACACAAATTGTAGCCTAAGGTGTCCCTAATAAAACGCAGTAACTCCTATCTCCCAAATAATTTTGGAACTTGAGATATCGGGCTTCAAATATTGCCTATGTTAACAGAGTCTGGTTGGGATGAGGGATGATGGATGAAGGTTGATGGATATTGTGGAAAAATGGGACTTGCTGCAGATATCCCACTATACACAAATTGTAGCCTAAGGTGTCCCTAATAAAACGCAGTAACTCCTATCTCCCAAATAATTTTGGAACTTGAGATATCGCGGTTCAAATATTGCCTATATTAACAGAGTCTGGTTGGGATGAGGGATGATGGATGAAGGTTGATGGATATTGTGGAAAAATGGGACTTGCTGCAGATATCCCACTATACACAAATTGTAGCCTAAGGTGTCCCTAATAAAACGCAGTAACTCCTATCTCCCAAATAATTTTGGAACTTGAGATATCGGGCTTCAAATATTGCCTATGTTAACAGAGTCTGGTGGGATGAGGGATGATGGATGAAGGTTGATGGATATTGTGGAAAAATGGGACTTGCTGCAGATATCCGACTATACACAAATTGTAGCCTAAGGTGTCCCTAATAAAACGCAGTAACTCCTATCTCCCAAATAATTTTGGAACTTGAGATATCGGGCTTCAAATATTGCCTATGTTAACAGAGTCTGGTGGGATGAGGGATGATGGATGAAGGTTGATGGATATTGTGGAAAAATGGGACTTGCTGCAGATATCCGACTATACACAAATTGTAGCCTAAGGTGTCCCTAATAAAACGCAGTAACTCCTATCTCCCAAATAATTTTGGAACTTGAGATATCGGGCTTCAAATATTGCCTATGTTAACAGAGTCTGGTTGGGATGAGGGATGATGGATGAAGGTTGATGGATATTGTGGAAAAATGGGACTTGCTGCACATATCCCACTATACACAAATTGTAGCCTAAGGTGTCCCTAATAAAACGCAGTAACTCCTATCTCCCAAATAATTTTGGAACTTGAGATATCGGGCTTCAAATATTGCCTATGTTAACAGAGTCTGGTTGGGATGAGGGATGATGGATGGAGGTTGATGGATATTGTGGAAAAATGGGACTTGCTGCACATATCCGACTATACACAAATTGTAGCCTAAGGTGTCCCTAATAAAACGCAGTGAGTCCTATCTCCCAAATAATTTTGGAACTTGAGATATCGGGCTTCAAATATTGCCTATGTTAACAGAGTCTGGTTGGGATGAGGGATGATGAATGAAGGTTGATGGATATTGTGAAAAAATGGGACTTGCTGCAGATATCCCACTATACACAAATTGTAGCCTAAGGTGTCCCTAATAAAACGCAGTAACTCCTATCTCTCAAATAATTTTGGAACTTGAGATATCGGGCTTCAAATATTGCCTATGTTAACAGAGTCTGGTTGGGATGAGGGATGATGGATGAAGTTTGATGGATATTGTGGAAAAATGGGACCTGCTGCACATATCCCACTATACACAAATTGTAGCCTAAGGTGTCCCTAATAAAACGCAGTAACTCCTATCTCCCAAATAATTTTGGAACTTGAGATATCGGGCTTCAAATATTGCCTATGTTAACAGAGTCTGGTTGGGATGAGGGATGATGGATGAAGGTTGATGGATATTGTGGAAAAATGGGACTTGCTGCAGATATCCGACTATACACAAATTGTAGCCTAAGGTGTCCCTAATAAAACGCAGTAACTCCTATCTCCCAAATAATTTTGGAACTTGAGATATCGGGCTTCAAATATTGCCTATGTTAACAGAGTCTGGTTGGGATGAGGGATGATGGATGAAGGTTGATGGATATTGTGGAAAAATGGGACTTGCTGCACATATCCCACTATACACAAATTGTAGCCTAAGGCGTCCCTAATAAAACGCAGTAACTCCTATCTCCCAAATAATTTTGGAACTTGAGATATCGGGCTTCAAATATTGCCTATGTTAACAGAGTCTGGTTGGGATGAGGGATGATGGATGAAGGTTGATGGATATTGTGGAAAAATGGGACTTGCTGCACATATCCCACTATACACAAATTGTAGCCTAAGGTGTCCCTAATAAAACGCAGTAACTCCTATCTCTCAAATAATTTTGGAACTTGAGATATCGGGCTTCAAATATTGCCTATGTTAACAGAGTCTGGTTGGGATGAGGGATGATGGATGAAGGTTGATGGATATTGTGGAAAAATGGGACTTGCTGCACATATCCCACTATACACAAATTGTAGCCTAAGGTGTCCCTAATAAAACGCAGTAACTCCTATCTCCCAAATAATTTTGGAACTTGAGATATCGGGCTTCAAATATTGCCTATGTTAACAGAGTCTGGTTGGGATGAGGGATGATGGATGAAAGTTGATGGATATTGTGGAAAAATGGGACTTGCTGCACATATCCGACTATACACAAATTGTAGCCTAAGGTGTCCCTAATAAAACGCAATAACTCCTATCTCCCAAATAATTTTGGAACTTGAGATATCGCGCTTCAAATATTGCCTATATTAACAGAGTCTGGTTGGGATGAGGGATGATGGATGTAGGTTGATGGATATTGTGGAAAAATGGGACTTGCTGCAGATATCCCACTATACACAAATTGTAGCCTAAGGTGTCCCTAATAAAACGCAGTAACTCCTATCTCCCAAATAATTTTGGAACTTGAGATATCGCGCTTCAAATATTGCCTATGTTAACAGAGTCTGGTTGGGATGAGGGATGATGGATGAAGGTTGATGGATATTGTGGAAAAATGGGACTTGCTGCAGATATCCGACTATACACAAATTGTAGCCTAAGGTGTCCCTAATAAAACGCAGTAACTCCTATCTCCCAAATAATTTTGGAACTTGAGATATCGGGCTTCAAATATTGCCTATGTTAACAGAGTCTGGTTGGGATGAGGGATGATGGATGAAGGTTGATGGATATTGTGGAAAAATGGGACTTGCTGCAGATATACACAAATTGTAGCCTAAGGTGTCCCTAATAAAACGCAATAACTCCTATCTCCCAAATAATTTTGGAACTTGAGATATCGCGCTTCAAATATTGCCTATATTAACAGAGTCTGGTTGGGATGAGGGATGATGGATGTAGGTTGATGGATATTGTGGAAAAATGGGACTTGCTGCAGATATCCCACTATACACAAATTGTAGCCTAAGGTGTCCCTAATAAAACGCAGTAACTCCTATCTCCCAAATAATTTTGGAACTTGAGATATCGGGCTTCAAATATTGCCTATGTTAACAGAGTCTGGTTGGGATGAGGGATGATGGATGAAGGTTGATGGATATTGTGGAAAAATGGGACTTGCTGCACATATCCGACTATACACAAATTGTAGCCTAAGGTGTCCCTAATAAAACGCAGTAACTCCTATCTCCCAAATAATTTTGGAACTTGAGATATCGGGCTTCAAATATTGCCTATGTTAACAGAGTCTGGTTGGGATGAGGGATGATGGATGAAGGTTGATGGATATTGTGGAAAAATAAGACTTGCTACAGATATCCCACTATACACAAATTGTAGCCTAAGGTGTCCCTAATAAAACGCAGTAACTCCTATCTCCCAAATAATTTTGGAACTTGAGATATCGCGCTTCAAATATTGCCTATGTTAACAGAGTCTGGTTGGGATGAGGGATGATGGATGAAGGTTGATGGATATTGTGGAAAAATGGGACTTGCTGCACATATCCCACTATACACAAATTGTAGCCTAAGGTGTCCCTAATAAAACGCAGTAACTCCTATCTCCCAAATAATTTTGGAACTTGAGATATCGGGCTTCAAATATTGCCTATGTTAACAGAGTCTGGTTGGGATGAGGGATGATGGATGAAAGTTGATGGATATTGTGGAAAAATGGGACTTGCTGCACATATCCGACTATACACAAACTGTAGCCTAAGGTGTCCCTAATAAAACGCAATAACTCCTATCTCCCAAATAATTTTGGAACTTGAGATATCGCGCTTCAAATATTGCCTATATTAACAGAGTCTGGTTGGGATGAGGGATGATGGATGAAGGTTGATGGATATTGTGGAAAAATGGGACTTGCTGCAGATATCCCACTATACACAAATTGTAGCCTAAGGTGTCCCTAATAAAACGCAGTAACTCCTATCTCCCAAATAATTTTGGAACTTGAGATATCGCGCTTCAAATATTGCCTATGTTAACAGAGTCTTGTTGGGATGAGGGATGATGGATGAAGGTTGATGGATATTGTGGAAAAATGGGACTTGCTGCAGATATCCTACTATACACAAATTGTAGCCTAAGGTGTCCCTAATAAAACGCAGTAACTCCTATCTCCCAAATAATTTTGGAACTTGAGATATCGGGCTTAAAATATTGCCTATGTTAACAGAGTCTGGTTGGGATGAGGGATGATGGATGAAGGTTGATGGATATTGTGGAAAAATGGGACTTGCTGCAGATATCCCACTATACACAAATTGTAGCCTAAGGTGTCCCTAATAAAACGCAGTAACTCCTATCTCCCAAATAATTTTGGAACTTGAGATATCGGGCTTCAAATATTGCCTATGTTAACAGAGTCTGGTTGGGATGAGGGATGATGGATGAAGGTTGATGGATATTGTGGAAAAATGGGACTTGCTGCACATATCCGACTATACACAAATTGTAGCCTAAGGTGTCCCTAATAAAACGCAGTAACTCCTATCTCCCAAATAATTTTGGAACTTGAGATATCGGGCTTCAAATATTGCCTATGTTAACAGAGTCTGGTTGGGATGAGGGATGATGGATGAAGGTTGATGGATATTGTGGAAAAATAGGACTTGCTACAGATATCCCACTATACACAAATTGTAGCCTAAGGTGTCCCTAATAAAACGCAGTAACTCCTATCTCCCAAATAATTTTGGAACTTGAGATATCGGGCTTCAAATATTGCCTATGTTAACAGAGTCTGGTTGGGATGAGGGATGATGGATGAAGGTTGATGGATATTGTGGAAAAATGGGACTTGCTGCATATATCCCACTATACACAAATTGTAGCCTAAGGTGTCCCTAATAAAACGCAGTAACTCCTATCTCCCAAATAATTTTGGAACTTGAGATATCGGGCTTCAAATATTGCCTATGTTAACAGAGTCTGGTTGGGATGAGGGATGATGGATGAAGGTTGATGGATATAGTGGAAAAATGGGACTTGCTGCACATATCCCACTATACACAAATTGTAGCCTAAGGTCTCCCTAATAAAACGCAGTAAGCCCTATCTCCTAAATAATTTTGGAACTTGAGATATCGGGCTTCAAATATTGCCTATGTTAACAGAGTCTGGTTGGGATGAGGGATGATGGATGAAGGTTGATGGATATTGTGGAAAAATGGGACTTGCTGCAGATATCCGACTATACACAAATTGTAGGCTAAGGTGTCCCTAATAAAACGCAGTAACTCCTATTTCCCAAATAATTTTGGAACTTGAGATATCGGGCTTCAAATATTGCCTATGTTAACAGAGTCTGGTTGGGATGAGGGATGATGGATGAAGGTTGATGGATATTGTGGAAAAATGGGACTTGCTGCACATATCCCACTATACACAAATTGTAGCCTAAGGTGTCCCTAATAAAACGCAGTAACTCCTATCTCCCAAATAATTTTGGAACTTGAGATATCGGGCTTCAAATATTGCCTATGTTAACAGAGTCTGGTTGGGATGAGGGATGATGGATGAAGGTTGATGGATATTGTGGAAAAATGGGACTTGCTGCAGATATCCGACTATACACAAATTGTAGCCTAAGGTGTCCCTAATAAAACGCAGTAACTCCTATCTCCCAAATAATTTTGGAACTTGAGATATCGGGCTTCAAATATTGCCTATGTTAACAGAGTCTGGTTGGGATGAGGGATGATGGATGAAGGTTGATGGATATTGTGGAAAAATGGGACTTGCTGCACATATCCGACTATACACAAATTGTAGCCTAAGGTGTCCGTAATAAAACGCAGTAAGTCATATCTCCCAAATAATTTTGGAACTTGAGATATCGGGCTTCAAATATTGCCTATGTTAACAGAGTCTGGTTGGGATGAGGGATGATGGATGAAGGTTGATGGATATTGTGGAAAAATGGGACTTGCTGCACATATCCGACTATACAGAAATTGTAGCCTAAGGTGTCCTTAATAAAACGCAGTAAGTCCTATCTCCCAAATAATTTTGGAACTTGAGATATCGGGCTTCAAATATTGCCTATGTTAACAGAGTCTGGTTGGGATGAGGGATGATGGATGAAGGTTGATGGATATTGTGGAAAAATGGGACTTGCTGCACATATCCGACTATACACAAATTGTAGCCTAAGGTGTCCCTAATAAAACGCAGTAAGTCCTATCTCCCAAATAATTTTGGAACTTGAGATATCGGGCTTCAAATATTGCCTATGTTAACAGAGTCTGGTTGGGATGAGGGATGATGGATGAAGGTTGATGGATATTGTGGAAAAATGGGACTTGCTGCACATATCCCACTATACACAAATTGTAGCCTAAGGTGTCCCTAATAAAACGCAGTAACTCCTATCTCCCAAATAATTTTGGAACTTGAGATATCGGGCTTCAAATATTGCCTATGTTACCAGAGTCTGGTTGGGATGAGGGATGATGGATGAAGGTTGATGGATATTGTGGCAAAATGGGACTTGCTACACATATCCGACTATACACAAATTGTAGCCTAAGGTGTCCCTAATAAAACGCAGTAAGTCCTATCTCCCAAATAATTTTGGAACTTGAGATATCGGGCTTGAAATATTGCCTATGTTAACAGAGTCTGGTTGGGATGAGGGATGATGGATGAAGGTTAATGGATATTGTGGAAAAATGGGACTTGCTGCACATATCCCACTATACACAAATTGTAGCCTAAGGTGTCCCTAATAAAACGCAGTAAGTCCTATCTCCCAAATAATTTTGGAACTTGAGATATCGGGCTTGAAATATTGCCTATGTTAACAGAGTCTGGTTGGGATGAGGGATGATGGATGAAGGTTGATGGATATTGTGGAAAAATGGGACTTGCTGCACATATCCGACTATACACAAATTGTAGCCTAAGGTGTCCCTAATAAAACGCAGTAACTCCTATCTCCCAAATAATTTTGGAACTTGAGATATCGCGCTTCAAATATTGCCTATATTAACAGAGTCTGGTTGTGATGAGGGATGATGGATGAAGGTTGATGGATATTGTGGAAAAATAGGACTTGCTGCAGATATCCCACTATACACAAATTGTAGCCTAAGGTGTCCCTAATAAAACGCAGTAACTCCTATCTCCCAAATAATTTTGGAACTTGAGATATCGGGCTTCAAATATTGCCTATGTTAACAGAGTCTGGTTGGGATGAGGGACGATGGATGAAGGTTGATGGATATTGTGGAAAAATGGGACTTGCTGCAGATATCCCACTATACACAAATTGTAGCCTAAGGTGTCCCTAATAAAACGCAGTAAGTCCTATCTCCCAAATAATTTTGGAACTTGAGATATCGGGCTTCAAATATTGCCTATGTTAACTGAGTCTGGTTGGGATGAGGGATGATGGATGAAGGTTGATGGATATTGTGGAAAAATGGGACTTGCTGCAGATATCCCACTATACACAAATTGTAGCCTAAGGTGTCCCTAATAAAACGCAGTAACTCCTATCTCCCAAATAATTTTGGAACTTGAGATATCGGGCTGCAAATATTGCCTATGTTAACAGAGTCTGGTTGGGATGAGGGATGATGGATGAAGGTTGATGGATATTGTGGAAAAATGGGACTTGCGGCAGATATCCCACTATACACAAATTGTAGCCTAAGGTGTCCCTAATAAAACGCAGTAACTCCTATCTCCCAAATAATTTTGGAACTTGAGATATCGCGCTTCAAATATTGCCTATGTTAACAGAGTCTGGTTGGGATGAGGGATGATGGATGAAGGTTGATGGATATTGTGGAAAAATGGGACTTGCTGCAGATATCCGACTATACACAAATTGTAGCCTAAGGTCTCCCTAATAAAACGCAGTAAGCCCTATCTCCTAAATAATTTTGGAACTTGAGATATCGGGCTTCAAATATTGCCTATGTTAACAGAGTCTGGTTGGGATGAGGGATGATGGATGAAGGTTGATGGATATTGTGGAAAAATGGGACTTGCTGCAGATATCCGACTATACACAAATTGTAGGCTAAGGTGTCCCTAATAAAACGCAGTAACTCCTATTTCCCAAATAATTTTGGAACTTGAGATATCGCGCTTCAAATATTGCCTATGTTAACAGAGTCTGGTTGGGATGAGGGATGATGGATGAAGGTTGATGGATATTGTGGAAAAATGGGACTTGCTGCACATATCCCACTATACACAAATTGTAGCCTAAGGTGTCCCTAATAAAACGCAGTAACTCCTATCTCCCAAATAATTTTGGAACTTGAGATATCGGGCTTCAAATATTGCCTATGTTAACAGAGTCTGGTTGGGATGAGGGATGATGGATGAAGGTTGATGGATATTGTGGAAAAATGGGACTTGCTGCAGATATCCGACTATACACAAATTGTAGCCTAAGGTGTCCCTAATAAAACGCAGTAACTCCTATCTCCCAAATTATTTTGGAACTTGAGATATCGGGCTTCAAATATTGCCTATGTTAACAGAGTCTGGTTGGGATGAGGGATGATGGATGAAGGTTGATGGATATTGTGGAAAAATGGGACTTGCTGCACATATCCGACTATACACAAATTGTAGCCTAAGGTGTCCGTAATAAAACGCAGTAAGTCATATCTCCCAAATAATTTTGGAACTTGAGATATCGGGCTTCAAATATTGCCTATGTTAACAGAGTCTGGTTGGGATGAGGGATGATGGATGAAGGTTGATGGATATTGTGGAAAAATGGGACTTGCTGCACATATCCGACTATACACAAATTGTAGCCTAAGGTGTCCCTAATAAAACGCAGTAAGTCCTATCTCCCAAATAATTTTGGAACTTGAGATATCGGGCTTCAAATATTGCCTATGTTAACAGAGTCTGGTTGGGATGAGGGATGATGGATGAAGGTTGATGGATATTGTGGAAAAATGGGACTTGCTGCACATATCCCACTATACACAAATTGTAGCCTAAGGTGTCCCTAATAAAACGCAGTAACTCCTATCTCCCAAATAATTTTGGAACTTGAGATATCGGGCTTCAAATATTGCCTATGTTAACAGAGTCTGGTTGGGATGAGGGATGATGGATGAAGGTTGATGGATATTGTGGCAAAATGGGACTTGCTACACATATCCGACTATACACAAATTGTAGCCTAAGGTGTCCCTAATAAAACGCAGTAAGTCCTATCTCCCAAATAATTTTGGAACTTGAGATATCGGGCTTGAAATATTGCCTATGTTAACAGAGTCTGGTTGGGATGAGGGATGATGAATGAAGGTTAATGGATATTGTGGAAAAATGGGACTTGCTGCACATATCCCACTATACACAAATTGTAGCCTAAGGTGTCCCTAATAAATCGCAGTAACTCCTATCTCCCAAATAATTTTGGAACTTGAGATATCGCGGTTCAAATATTGCCTATATTAACAGAGTCTGGTTGGGATGAGGGATGATGGATGAAGGTTGATGGATATTGTGGAAAAATGGGACTTGCTGCACATATCCGACTATACACAAATTGTAGCCTAAGGTGTCCCTAATAAAACGCAGTAACTCCTATCTCCCAAATAATTTTGGAACTTGAGATATCGCGCTTCAAATATTGCCTATATTAACAGAGTCTGGTTGTGATGAGGGATGATGGATGAAGGTTGATGGATATTGTGGAAAAATAGGACTTGCTGCAGATATCCCACTATACACAAATTGTAGCCTAAGGTGTCCCTAATAAAACGCAGTAACTCCTATCTCCCAAATAATTTTGGAACTTGAGATATCGGGCTTCAAATATTGCCTATGTTAACAGAGTCTGGTTGGGATGAGGGACGATGGATGAAGGTTGATGGATATTGTGGAAAAATGGGACTTGCTGCAGATATCCCACTATACACAAATTGTAGCCTAAGGTGTCCCTAATAAAACGCAGTAAGTCCTATCTCCCAAATAATTTTGGAACTTGAGATATCGGGCTTCAAATATTGCCTATGTTAACTGAGTCTGGTTGGGATGAGGGATGATGGATGAAGGTTGATGGATATTGTGGAAAAATGGGACTTGCTGCAGATATCCCACTATACACAAATTGTAGCCTAAAGTGTCCCTAATAAAACGCAGTAACTCCTATCTCCCAAATAATTTTGGAACTTGAGATATCGGGCTGCAAATATTGCCTATGTTAACAGAGTCTGGTTGGGATGAGGGATGATGGATGAAGGTTGATGGATATTGTGGAAAAATGGGACTTGCGGCAGATATCCCACTATACACAAATTGTAGCCTAAGGTGTCCCTAATAAAACGCAGTAACTCCTATCTCCCAAATAATTTTGGAACTTGAGATATCGCGCTTCAAATATTGCCTATGTTAACAGAGTCTGGTTGGGATGAGGGATGATGGATGAAGGTTGATGGATATTGTGGAAAAATGGGACTTGCTGCAGATATCCGACTATACACAAATTGTAGCCTAAGGTCTCCCTAATAAAACGCAGTAAGCCCTATCTCCTAAATAATTTTGGAACTTGAGATATCGGGCTTCAAATATTGCCTATGTTAACAGAGTCTGGTTGGGATGAGGGATGATGGATGAAGGTTGATGGATATTGTGGAAAAATGGGACTTGCTGCAGATATCCGACTATACACAAATTGTAGGCTAAGGTGTCCCTAATAAAACGCAGTAACTCCTATTTCCCAAATAATTTTGGAACTTGAGATATCGGGCTTCAAATATTGCCTATGTTAACAGAGTCTGGTTGGGATGAGGGATGATGGATGAAGGTTGATGGATATTGTGGAAAAATGGGACTTGCTGCACATATCCCACTATACACAAATTGTAGCCTAAGGTGTCCCTAATAAAACGCAGTAACTCCTATCTCCCAAATAATTTTGGAACTTGAGATATCGGGCTTCAAATATTGCCTATGTTAACAGAGTCTGGTTGGGATGAGGGATGATGGATGAAGGTTGATGGATATTGTGGAAAAATGGGACTTGCTGCAGATATCCGACTATACACAAATTGTAGCCTAAGGTGTCCCTAATAAAACGCAGTAACTCCTATCTCGCAAATAATTTTGGAACTTGAGATATCGGGCTTCAAATATTGCCTATGTTAACAGAGTCTGGTTGGGATGAGGGATGATGGATGAAGGTTGATGGATATTGTGGAAAAATGGGACTTGCTGCACATATCCGACTATACACAAATTGTAGCCTAAGGTGTCCGTAATAAAACGCAGTAAGTCATATCTCCCAAATAATTTTGGAACTTGAGATATCGGGCTTCAAATATTGCCTATGTTAACAGAGTCTGGTTGGGATGAGGGATGATGGATGAAGGTTGATGGATATTGTGGAAAAATGGGACTTGCTGCACATATCCGACTATACACAAATTGTAGCCTAAGGTGTCCCTAATAAAACGCAGTAAGTCCTATCTCCCAAATAATTTTGGAACTTGAGATATCGGGCTTCAAATATTGCCTATGTTAACAGAGTCTGGTTGGGATGAGGGATGATGGATGAAGGTTGATGGATATTGTGGAAAAATGGGACTTGCTGCACATATCCCACTATACACAAATTGTAGCCTAAGGTGTCCCTAATAAAACGCAGTAACTCCTATCTCCCAAATAATTTTGGAACTTGAGATATCGGGCTTCAAATATTGCCTATGTTAACAGAGTCTGGTTGGGATGAGGGATGATGGATGAAGGTTGATGGATATTGTGGCAAAATGGGACTTGCTACACATATCCGACTATACACAAATTGTAGCCTAAGGTGTCCCTAATAAAACGCAGTAAGTCCTATCTCCCAAATAATTTTGGAACTTGAGATATCGGGCTTCAAATATTGCCTATGTTAACAGAGTCTGGTTGGGATGAGGGATGATGGATGAAGGTTGATGGATATTGTGGAAAAATGGGACTTGCTGCAGATATCCCACTATACACAAATTGTAGCCTAAGGTGTCCCTAATAAAACGCAGTAACTCCTATCTCCCAAATAATTTTGGAACTTGAGATATCGGGCTTCAAATATTGCCTATGTTAACAGAGTCTGGTTGGGATAAGGGATGATGGATGAAGGTTGATGGATATTGTGGAAAAATGGGACTTGCTGCACATATCCGACTATACACAAATTGTAGCCTAAGGTGTCCCTAATAAAACGCAGTAAGTCCTATCTCCCAAATAATTTTGGAACTTGAGATATCGGGCTTGAAATATTGCCTATGTTAACAGAGTCTGGTTGGGATGAGGGATGATGGATGAAGGTTGATGGATATTGTGGAAAAATGGGACTTGCTGCACATATCCGACTATACACAAATTGTAGCCTAAGGTCTCCCTAATAAAACGCAGTAAGCCCTATCTCCTAAATAATTTTGGAACTTGAGATATCGGGCTTCAAATATTGCCTATGTTAACAGAGTCTGGTTGGGATGAGGGATGATGGATGAAGGTTGATGGATATTGTGGAAAAATGGGACTTGCTGCAGATATCCGACTATACACAAATTGTAGGCTAAGGTGTCCCTAATAAAACGCAGTAACTCCTATTTCCCAAATAATTTCGGAACTTGAGATATCGGGCTTCAAATATTGCCTATGTTAACAGAGTCTGGTTGGGATGAGGGATGATGGATGAAGGTTGATGGATATTGTGGAAAAATGGGACTTGCTGCACATATCCGACTATACACAAATTGTAGCCTAAGGTGTCCCTAATAAAACGCAGTAAGTCATATCTCCCAAATAATTTTGGAACTTGAGATATCGGGCTTCAAATATTGCCTATGTTAACAGAGTCTGGTTGGGATGAGGGATGATGGATGAAGGTTGATGGATATTGTGGAAAAATGGGACTTGCTGCACATATCCCACTATACACAAATTGTAGCCTAAGGTGTCCCTAATAAAACGCAGTAACTCCTATCTCCCAAATAATTTTGGAACTTGAGATATCGGGCTTCAAATATTGCCTATGTTAACAGAGTCTGGTTGGGATGAGGGATGATGGATGAAGGTTGATGGATATTGTGGCAAAATGGGACTTGCTACACATATCCGACTATACACAAATTGTAGCCTAAGGTGTCCCTAATAAAACGCAGTAAGTCCTATCTCCCAAATAATTTTGGAACTTGAGATATCGGGCTTGAAATATTGCCTATGTTAACAGAGTCTGGTTGGGATGAGGGATGATGGATGAAGGTTAATGGATATTGTGGAAAAATGGGACTTGCTGCACATATCCCACTATACACAAATTGTAGCCTAAGGTGTCCCTAATAAAACGCAGTAACTCCTATCTCCCAAATAATTTTGGAACTTGAGATATCGCGGTTCAAATATTGCCTATATTAACAGAGTCTGGTTGGGATGAGGGATGATGGATGAAGGTTGATGGATATTGTGGAAAAATGGGACTTGCTGCAGATATCCCACTATACACAAATTGTAGCCTAAGGTGTCCCTAATAAAACGCAGTAACTCCTATCTCCCAAATAATTTTGGAACTTGAGATATCGGGCTTCAAATATTGCCTATGTTAACAGAGTCTGGTTGGGATAAGGGATGATGGATGAAGGTTGATGGATATTGTGGAAAAATGGGACTTGCTGCACATATCCGACTATACACAAATTGTAGCCTAAGGTGTCCCTAATAAAACGCAGTAAGTCCTATCTCCCAAATAATTTTGGAACTTGAGATATCGGGCTTGAAATATTGCCTATGTTAACAGAGTCTGGTTGGGATGAGGGATGATGGATGAAGGTTGATGGATATTGTGGAAAAATGGGACTTGCTGCACATATCCGACTATACACAAATTGTAGCCTAAGGTGTCCCTAATAAAACGCAGTAACTCCTATCTCCCAAATAATTTTGGAACTTGAGATATCGCGCTTCAAATATTGCCTATATTAACAGAGTCTGGTTGTGATGAGGGATGATGGATGAAGGTTGATGGATATTGTGGAAAAATAGGACTTGCTGCAGATATCCCACTATACACAAATTGTAGCCTAAGGTGTCCCTAATAAAACGCAGTAACTCCTATCTCTCAAATAATTTTGGAACTTTAGATATCGGGCTTCAAATATTGCCTATGTTAACAGAGTCTGGTTGGGATGAGGGACGATGGATGAAGGTTGATGGATATTGTGGAAAAATGGGACTTGCTGCAGATATCCCACTATACACAAATTGTAGCCTAAGGTGTCCCTAATAAAACGCAGTAAGTCCTATCTCCCAAATAATTTTGGAACTTGAGATATCGGGCTTCAAATATTGCCTATGTTAACTGAGTCTGGTTGGGATGAGGGATGATGGATGAAGGTTGATGGATATTGTGGAAAAATGGGACTTGCTGCAGATATCCCACTATACACAAATTGTAGCCTAAGGTGTCCCTAATAAAACGCAGTAAGTCCTATCTCCCAAATAATTTTGGAACTTGAGATATCGGGCTTCAAATATTGCCTATGTTAACAGAGTCTGGTTGGGATGAGGGATGATGGATGAAGGTTGATGGATATTGTGGAAAAATGGGACTTGCTGCACATATCCGACTATACACAAATTGTAGCCTAAGGTGTCCCTAATAAAACGCAGTAAGTCCTATCTCCCAAATAATTTTGGAACTTGAGATATCGGGCTTCAAATATTGCCTATGTTAACAGAGTCTGGTTGGGATGAGGGATGATGGATGAAGGTTGATGGATATTGTGGAAAAATGAGACTTGCTGCAGATATCCGACTATACACAAATTGTAGCCTAATGTGTCCCTAATAAAACGCAGTAACTCCTATCTCCCAAATAATTTTTGGAACTTGAGATATCGGGCTTCAAATATTGCCTATGTTAACAGAGTCTGGTTGGGATGAGGGATGATGGATGAAGGTTGATGGATATTGTGGAAAAATGGGACTTGCTGCACATATCCGACTATACACAAATTGTAGCCTAAGGTGTCCGTAATAAAACGCAGTAAGTCATATCTCCCAAATAATTTTGGAACTTGAGATATCGGGCTTCAAATATTGCCTATGTTAACAGAGTCTGGTTGGGATGAGGGATGATGGATGAAGGTTGATGGATATTGTGGAAAAATGGGACTTGCTGCACATATCCGACTATACAGAAATTGTAGCCTAAGGTGTCCCTAATAAAACGCAGTAAGTCCTATCTCCCAAATAATTTTGGAACTTGAGATATCGGGCTTCAAATATTGCCTATGTTAACAGAGTCTGGTTGGGATGAGGGATGATGGATGAAGGTTGATGGATATTGTGGAAAAATGGGACTTGCTGCACATATCCGACTATACACAAATTGTAGCCTAAGGTGTCCCTAATAAAACGCAGTAAGTCCTATCTCCCAAATAATTTTGGAACTTGAGATATCGGGCTTCAAATATTGCCTATGTTAACAGAGTCTGGTTGGGATGAGGGATGATGGATGAAGGTTGATGGATATTGTGGAAAAATGGGACTTGCTGCACATATCCCACTATACACAAATTGTAGCCTAAGGTGTCCCTAATAAAACGCAGTAACTCCTATCTCCCAAATAATTTTGGAACTTGAGATATCGCGCTTCAAATATTGCCTATGTTAACAGAGTCTGGTTGGGATGAGGGATGATGGATGAAGGTTGATGGATATTGTGGAAAAATGGGACTTGCTGCAGATATCCGACTATACACAAATTGTAGCCTAAGGTGTCCCTAATAAAACGCAGTAACTCCTATCTCCCAAATAATTTTGGAACTTGAGATATCGGGCTTCAAATATTGCCTATGTTAACAGAGTCTGGTTGGGATGAGGGATGATGGATGAAGGTTGATGGATATTGTGGAAAAATGGGACTTGCTGCAGATATCCCACTATACACAAATTGTAGCCTAAGGTGTCCCTAATAAAACGGAGTAACTCCTATCTCCCAAATAATTTTGGAACTTGAGATATCGGGCTTCAAATATTGCCTATGTTAACAGAGTCTGGTTGGGATGAGGGATGATGGATGAAGGTTGATGGATATTGTGGAAAAATGGGACTTGCTGCACATATCCGACTATACACAAATTGTAGCCTAAGGTGTCCCTAATAAAACGCAGTAACTCCTATCTCCCAAATAATTTTGGAACTTGAGATATCGGGCTTCAAATATTGCCTATGTTAACAGAGTCTGGTTGGGATGAGGGATGATGGATGAAGGTTGATGGATATTGTGGAAAAATAAGACTTGCTACAGATATCCCACTATACACAAATTGTAGCCTAAGGTGTCCCTAATAAAACGCAGTAACTCCTATCTCCCAAATAATTTTGGAACTTGAGATATCGCGCTTCAAATATTGCCTATGTTAACAGAGTCTGGTTGGGATGAGGGATGATGGATGAAGGTTGATGGATATTGTGGAAAAATGGGACTTGCTGCACATATCCCACTATACACAAATTGTAGCCTAAGGTGTCCCTAATAAAACGCAGTAACTCCTATCTCCCAAATAATTTTGGAACTTGAGATATCGGGCTTCAAATATTGCCTATGTTAACAGAGTCTGGTTGGGATGAGGGATGATGGATGAAAGTTGATGGATATTGTGGAAAAATGGGACTTGCTGCACATATCCGACTATACACAAATTGTAGCCTAAGGTGTCCCTAATAAAACGCAATAACTCCTATCTCCCAAATAATTTTGGAACTTGAGATATCGCGCTTCAAATATTGCCTATATTAACAGAGTCTGGTTGGGATGAGGGATGATGGATGAAGGTTGATGGATATTGTGGAAAAATGGGACTTGCTGCAGATATCCCACTATACACAAATTGTAGCCTAAGGTGTCCCTAATAAAACGCAGTAACTCCTATCTCCCAAATAATTTTGGAACTTGAGATATCGCGCTTCAAATATTGCCTATGTTAACAGAGTCTGGTTGGGATGAGGGATGATGGATGAAGGTTGATGGATATTGTGGAAAAATGGGACTTGCTGCAGATATCCTACTATACACAAATTGTAGCCTAAGGTGTCCCTAATAAAACGCAGTAACTCCTATCTCCCAAATAATTTTGGAACTTGAGATATCGGGCTTCAAATATTGCCTATGTTAACAGAGTCTGGTTGGGATGAGGGATGATGGATGAAGGTTGATGGATATTGTGGAAAAATGGGACTTGCTGCAGATATCCCACTATACACAAATTGTAGCCTAAGGTGTCCCTAATAAAACGCAGTAACTCCTATCTCCCAAATAATTTTGGAACTTGAGATATCGGGCTTCAAATATTGCCTATGTTAACAGAGTCTGGTTGGGATGAGGGATGATGGATGAAGGTTGATGGATATTGTGGAAAAATGGGACTTGCTGCACATATCCGACTATACACAAATTGTAGCCTAAGGTGTCCCTAATAAAACGCAGTAACTCCTATCTCCCAAATAATTTTGGAACTTGAGATATCGGGCTTCAAATATTGCCTATGTTAACAGAGTCTGGTTGGGATGAGGGATGATGGATGAAGGTTGATGGATATTGTGGAAAAATAGGACTTGCTACAGATATCCCACTATACACAAATTGTAGCCTAAGGTGTCCCTAATAAAACGCAGTAACTCCTATCTCCCAAATAATTTTGGAACTTGAGATATCGGGCTTCAAATATTGCCTATGTTAACAGAGTCTGGTTGGGATGAGGGATGATGGATGAAGGTTGATGGATATTGTGGAAAAATGGGACTTGCTGCAGATATCCCACTATTCACAAATTGTAGCCTAAGGTGTCCCTAATAAAACGCAGTAACTACTATCTCCCAAATAATTTTGGAACTTGAGATATCGGGCTTCAAATATTGCCTATGTTAACAGAGTCTGGTTGGGATGAGGGATGATGGATGAAGGTTGATGGATATTGTGGAAAAATGGGACTTGCTGCATATATCCCACTATACACAAATTGTAGCCTAAGGTGTCCCTAATAAAACGCAGTAACTCCTATCTCCCAAATAATTTTGGAACTTGAGATATCGGGCTTCAAATATTGCCTATGTTAACAGAGTCTGGTTGGGATGAGGGATGATGGATGAAGGTTGATGGATATAGTGGAAAAATGGGACTTGCTGCACATATCCCACTATACACAAATTGTAGCCTAAGGTCTCCCTAATAAAACGCAGTAAGCCCTATCTCCTAAATAATTTTGGAACTTGAGATATCGGGCTTCAAATATTGCCTATGTTAACAGAGTCTGGTTGGGATGAGGGATGATGGATGAAGGTTGATGGATATTGTGGAAAAATGGGACTTGCTGCAGATATCCGACTATACACAAATTGTAGCCTAAGGTGTCCCTAATAAAACGCAGTAACTCCTATCTCCCAAATAATTTTGGAACTTGAGATATCGGGCTTCAAATATTGCCTATGTTAACAGAGTCTGGTTGGGATGAGGGATGATGGATGAAGGTTGACGGATATTGTGGAAAAATGGGACTTGCTGCACATATCCGACTATACACAAATTGTAGCCTAAGGTGTCCGTAATAAAACGCAGTAAGTCATATCTCCCAAATAATTTTGGAACTTGAGATATCGGGCTTCAAATATTGCCTATGTTAACAGAGTCTGGTTGGGATGAGGGATGATGGATGAAGGTTGATGGATATTGTGGAAAAATGGGACTTGCTGCACATATCCGACTATACAGAAATTGTAGCCTAAGGTGTCCCTAATAAAACGCAGTAAGTCCTATCTCCCAAATAATTTTGGAACTTGAGATATCGGGCTTCAAATATTGCCTATGTTAACAGAGTCTGGTTGGGATGAGGGATGATGGATGAAGGTTGATGGATATTGTGGAAAAATGGGACTTGCTGCACATATCCCACTATACACAAATTGTAGCCTAAGGTGTCCCTAATAAAACGCAGTAACTCCTATCTCCCAAATAATTTTGGAACTTGAGATATCGGGCTTCAAATATTGCCTATGTTAACAGAGTCTGGTTGGGATGAGGGATGATGGATGAAGGTTGATGGATATTGTGGCAAAATGGGACTTGCTACACATATCCGACTATACACAAATTGTAGCCTAAGGTGTCCCTAATAAAACGCAGTAAGTCCTATCTCCCAAATAATTTTGGAACTTGAGATATCGGGCTTGAAATATTGCCTATGTTAACAGAGTCTGGTTGGGATGAGGGATGATGGATGAAGGTTAATGGATATTGTGGAAAAATGGGACTTGCTGCACATATCCCACTATACACAAATTGTAGCCTAAGGTGTCCCTAATAAAACGCAGTAAGTCCTATCTCCCAAATAATTTTGGAACTTGAGATATCGGGCTTGAAATATTGCCTATGTTAACAGAGTCTGGTTGGGATGAGGGATGATGGATGAAGGTTGATGGATATTGTGGAAAAATGGGACTTGCTGCACATATCCGACTATACACAAATTGTAGCCTAAGGTGTCCCTAATAAAACGCAGTAACTCCTATCTCCCAAATAATTTTGGAACTTGAGATATCGCGCTTCAAATATTGCCTATATTAACAGAGTCTGGTTGTGATGAGGGATGATGGATGAAGGTTGATGGATATTGTGGAAAAATGGGACTTGCTGCAGATATCCCACTATACACAAATTGTAGCCTAAGGTGTCCCTAATAAAACGCAGTAACTCCTATCTCCCAAATAATTTTGGAACTTGAGATATCGGGCTTCAAATATTGCCTATGTTAACAGAGTCTGGTTGGGATGAGGGACGATGGATGAAGGTTGATGGATATTGTGGAAAAATGGGACTTGCTGCAGATATCCCACTATACACAAATTGTAGCCTAAGGTGTCCCTAATAAAACGCAGTAAGTCCTATCTCCCAAATAATTTTGGAACTTGAGATATCGGGCTTCAAATATTGCCTATGTTAACTGAGTCTGGTTGGGATGAGGGATGATGGATGAAGGTTGATGGATATTGTGGAAAAATGGGACTTGCTGCAGATATCCCACTATACACAAATTGTAGCCTAAGGTGTCCCTAATAAAACGCAGTAACTCCTATCTCCCAAATAATTTTGGAACTTGAGATATCGGGCTGCAAATATTGCCTATGTTAACAGAGTCTGGTTGGGATGAGGGATGATGGATGAAGGTTGATGGATATTGTGGAAAAATGGGACTTGCGGCAGATATCCCACTATACACAAATTGTAGCCTAAGGTGTCCCTAATAAAACGCAGTAACTCCTATCTCCCAAATAATTTTGGAACTTGAGATATCGCGCTTCAAATATTGCCTATGTTAACAGAGTCTGGTTGGGATGAAGGATGATGGATGAAGGTTGATGGATATTGTGGAAAAATGGGACTTGCTGCAGATATCCGACTATACACAAATTGTAGCCTAAGGTCTCCCTAATAAAACGCAGTAAGCCCTATCTCCTAAATAATTTTGGAACTTGAGATATCGGGCTTCAAATATTGCCTATGTTAACAGAGTCTGGTTGGGATGAGGGATGATGGATGAAGGTTGATGGATATTGTGGAAAAATGGGACTTGCTGCAGATATCCGACTATACACAAATTGTAGGCTAAGGTGTCCCTAATAAAACGCAGTAACTCCTATTTCCCAAATAATTTTGGAACTTGAGATATCGGGCTTCAAATATTGCCTATGTTAACAGAGTCTGGTTGGGATGAGGGATGATGGATGAAGGTTGATGGATATTGTGGAAAAATGGGACTTGCTGCACATATCCCACTATACACAAATTGTAGCCTAAGGTGTCCCTAATAAAACGCAGTAACTCCTATCTCCCAAATAATTTTGGAACTTGAGATATCGGGCTTCAAATATTGCCTATGTTAACAGAGTCTGGTTGGGATGAGGGATGATGGATGAAGGTTGATGGATATTGTGGAAAAATGGGACTTGCTGCAGATATCCGACTATACACAAATTGTAGCCTAAGGTGTCCCTAATAAAACGCAGTAACTCCTATCTCCCAAATAATTTTGGAACTTGAGATATCGGGCTTCAAATATTGCCTATGTTAACAGAGTCTGGTTGGGATGAGGGATGATGGATGAAGGTTGATGGATATTGTGGAAAAATGGGACTTGCTGCACATATCCGACTATACACAAATTGTAGCCTAAGGTGTCCGTAATAAAACGCAGTAAGTCATATCTCCCAAATAATTTTGGAACTTGAGATATCGGGCTTCAAATATTGCCTATGTTAACAGAGTCTGGTTGGGATGAGGGATGATGGATGAAGGTTGATGGATATTGTGGAAAAATGGGACTTGCTGCACATATCCGACTATACACAAATTGTAGCCTAAGGTGTCCCTAATAAAACGCAGTAAGTCCTATCTCCCAAATAATTTTGGAACTTGAGATATCGGGCTTCAAATATTGCCTATGTTAACAGAGTCTGGTTGGGATGAGGGATGATGGATGAAGGTTGATGGATATTGTGGCAAAATGGGACTTGCTACACATATCCGACTATACACAAATTGTAGCCTAAGGTGTCCCTAATAAAACGCAGTAAGTCCTATCTCCCAAATAATTTTGGAACTTGAGATATCGGGCTTGAAATATTGCCTATGTTAACAGAGTCTGGTTGGGATGAGGGATTATGGATGAAGGTTAATGGATATTGTGGAAAAATGGGACTTGCTGCACATATCCCACTATACACAAATTGTAGCCTAAGGTGTCCCTAATAAAACGCAGTAAGTCCTATCTCCCAAATAATTTTGGAACTTGAGATATCGGGCTTGAAATATTGCCTATGTTAACAGAGTCTGGTTGGGATGAGGGATGATGGATGAAGGTTGATGGATATTGTGGAAAAATGGGACTTGCTGCACATATCCGACTATACACAAATTGTAGCCTAAGGTGTCCCTAATAAAACGCAGTAACTCCTATCTCCCAAATAATTTTGGAACTTGAGATATCGCGCTTCAAATATTGCCTATATTAACAGAGTCTGGTTGTGATGAGGGATGATGGATGAAGGTTGATGGATATTGTGGAAAAATAGGACTTGCTGCAGATATCCCACTATACACAAATTGTAGCCTAAGGTGTCCCTAATAAAACGCAGTAACTCCTATCTCCCAAATAATTTTGGAACTTGAGATATCGGGCTTCAAATATTGCCTATGTTAACAGAGTCTGGTTGGGATGAGGGACGATGGATGAAGGTTGATGGATATTGTGGAAAAATGGGACTTGCTGCAGATATCCCACTATACACAAATTGTAGCCTAAGGTGTCCCTAATAAAACGCAGTAAGTCCTATCTCCCAAATAATTTTGGAACTTGAGATATCGGGCTTCAAATATTGCCTATGTTAACTGAGTCTGGTTGGGATGAGGGATGATGGATGAAGGTTGATGGATATTGTGGAAAAATGGGACTTGCTGCAGATATCCCACTATACACAAATTGTAGCCTAAGGTGTCCCTAATAAAACGCAGTAACTCCTATCTCCCAAATAATTTTGGAACTTGAGATATCGGGCTGCAAATATTGCCTATGTTAACAGAGTCTGGTTGGGATGAGGGATGATGGATGAAGGTTGATGGATATTGTGGAAAAATGGGACTTGCGGCAGATATCCCACTATACACAAATTGTAGCCTAAGGTGTCCCTAATAAAACGCAGTAACTCCTATCTCCCAAATAATTTTGGAACTTGAGATATCGCGCTTCAAATATTGCCTATGTTAACAGAGTCTGGTTGGGATGAAGGATGATGGATGAAGGTTGATGGATATTGTGGAAAAATGGGACTTGCTGCAGATATCCGACTATACACAAATTGTAGCCTAAGGTCTCCCTAATAAAACGCAGTAAGCCCTATCTCCTAAATAATTTTGGAACTTGAGATATCGGGCTTCAAATATTGCCTATGTTAACAGAGTCTGGTTGGGATGAGGGATGATGGATGAAGGTTGATGGATATTGTGGAAAAATGGGACTTGCTGCAGATATCCGACTATACACAAATTGTAGGCTAAGGTGTCCCTAATAAAACGCAGTAACTCCTATTTCCCAAATAATTTTGGAACTTGAGATATCGGGCTTCAAATATTGCCTATGTTAACAGAGTCTGGTTGGGATGAGGGATGATGGATGAAGGTTGATGGATATTGTGGAAAAATGGGACTTGCTGCACATATCCCACTATACACAAATTGTAGCCTAAGGTGTCCCTAATAAAACGCAGTAACTCCTATCTCCCAAATAATTTTGGAACTTGAGATATCGGGCTTCAAATATTGCCTATGTTAACAGAGTCTGGTTGGGATGAGGGATGATGGATGAAGGTTGATGGATATTGTGGAAAAATGGGACTTGCTGCAGATATCCGACTATACACAAATTGTAGCCTAAGGTGTCCCTAATAAAACGCAGTAACTCCTATCTCCCAAATAATTTTGGAACTTGAGATATCGGGCTTCAAATATTGCCTATGTTAACAGAGTCTGGTTGGGATGAGGGATGATGGATGAAGGTTGATGGATATTGTGGAAAAATGGGACTTGCTGCACATATCCGACTATACACAAATTGTAGCCTAAGGTGTCCGTAATAAAACGCAGTAAGTCATATCTCCCAAATAATTTTGGAACTTGAGATATCGGGCTTCAAATATTGCCTATGTTAACAGAGTCTGGTTGGGATGAGGGATGATGGATGAAGGTTGATGGATATTGTGGAAAAATGGGACTTGCTGCACATATCCGACTATACACAAATTGTAGCCTAAGGTGTCCCTAATAAAACGCAGTAAGTCCTATCTCCCAAATAATTTTGGAACTTGAGATATCGGGCTTCAAATATTGCCTATGTTAACAGAGTCTGGTTGGGATGAGGGATGATGGATGAAGGTTGATGGATATTGTGGAAAAATGGGACTTGCTGCACATATCCCACTATACACAAATTGTAGCCTAAGGTGTCCCTAATAAAACGCAGTAACTCCTATCTCTCAAATAATTTTGGAACTTGAGATATCGGGCTTCAAATATTGCCTATGTTAACAGAGTCTGGTTGGGATGAGGGATGATGGATGAAGGTTGATGGATATTGTGGCAAAATGGGACTTGCTACACATATCCGACTATACACAAATTGTAGCCTAAGGTGTCCCTAATAAAACGCAGTAAGTCCTATCTCCCAAATAATTTTGGAACTTGAGATATCGGGCTTGAAATATTGCCTATGTTAACAGAGTCTGGTTGGGATGAGGGATGATGAATGAAGGTTAATGGATATTGTGGAAAAATGGGACTTGCTGCACATATCCCACTATACACAAATTGTAGCCTAAGGTGTCCCTAATAAAACGCAGTAACTCCTATCTCCCAAATAATTTTGGAACTTGAGATATCGCGGTTCAAATATTGCCTATATTAACAGAGTCTGGTTGGGATGAGGGATGATGGATGAAGGTTGATGGATATTGTGGAAAAATGGGACTTGCTGCACATATCCGACTATACACAAATTGTAGCCTAAGGTGTCCCTAATAAAACGCAGTAACTCCTATCTCCCAAATAATTTTGGAACTTGAGATATCGCGCTTCAAATATTGCCTATATTAACAGAGTCTGGTTGTGATGAGGGATGATGGATGAAGGTTGATGGATATTGTGGAAAAATAGGACTTGCTGCAGATATCCCACTATACACAAATTGTAGCCTAAGGTGTCCCTAATAAAACGCAGTAACTCCTATCTCCCAAATAATTTTGGAACTTGAGATATCGGGCTTCAAATATTGCCTATGTTAACAGAGTCTGGTTGGGATGAGGGACGATGGATGAAGGTTGATGGATATTGTGGAAAAATGGGACTTGCTGCAGATATCCCACTATACACAAATTGTAGCCTAAGGTGTCCCTAATAAAACGCAGTAAGTCCTATCTCCCAAATAATTTTGGAACTTGAGATATCGGGCTTCAAATATTGCCTATGTTAACTGAGTCTGGTTGGGATGAGGGATGATGGATGAAGGTTGATGGATATTGTGGAAAAATGGGACTTGCTGCAGATATCCCACTATACACAAATTGTAGCCTAAAGTGTCCCTAATAAAACGCAGTAACTCCTATCTCCCAAATAATTTTGGAACTTGAGATATCGGGCTGCAAATATTGCCTATGTTAACAGAGTCTGGTTGGGATGAGGGATGATGGATGAAGGTTGATGGATATTGTGGAAAAATGGGACTTGCGGCAGATATCCCACTATACACAAATTGTAGCCTAAGGTGTCCCTAATAAAACGCAGTAACTCCTATCTCCCAAATAATTTTGGAACTTGAGATATCGCGCTTCAAATATTGCCTATGTTAACAGAGTCTGGTTGGGATGAGGGATGATGGATGAAGGTTGATGGATATTGTGGAAAAATGGGACTTGCTGCAGATATCCGACTATACACAAATTGTAGCCTAAGGTCTCCCTAATAAAACGCAGTAAGCCCTATCTCCTAAATAATTTTGGAACTTGAGATATCGGGCTTCAAATATTGCCTATGTTAACAGAGTCTGGTTGGGATGAGGGATGATGGATGAAGGTTGATGGATATTGTGGAAAAATGGGACTTGCTGCAGATATCCTACTATACACAAATTGTAGGCTAAGGTGTCCCTAATAAAACGCAGTAACTCCTATTTCCCAAATAATTTTGGAACTTGAGATATCGGGCTTCAAATATTGCCTATGTTAACAGAGTCTGGTTGGGATGAGGGATGATGGATGAAGGTTGATGGATATTGTGGAAAAATGGGACTTGCTGCACATATCCCACTATACACAAATTGTAGCCTAAGGTGTCCCTAATAAAACGCAGTAACTCCTATCTCCCAAATAATTTTGGAACTTGAGATATCGGGCTTCAAATATTGCCTATGTTAACAGAGTCTGGTTGGGATGAGGGATGATGGATGAAGGTTGATGGATATTGTGGAAAAATGGGACTTGCTGCAGATATCCGACTATACACAAATTGTAGCCTAAGGTGTCCCTAATAAAACGCAGTAACTCCTATCTCCCAAATAATTTTGGAACTTGAGATATCGGGCTTCAAATATTGCCTATGTTAACAGAGTCTGGTTGGGATGAGGGATGATGGATGAAGGTTGATGGATATTGTGGAAAAATGGGACTTGCTGCACATATCCGACTATACACAAATTGTAGCCTAAGGTGTCCGTAATAAAACGCAGTAAGTCATATCTCCCAAATAATTTTGGAACTTGAGATATCGGGCTTCAAATATTGCCTATGTTAACAGAGTCTGGTTGGGATGAGGGATGATGGATGAAGGTTGATGGATATTGTGGAAAAATGGGACTTGCTGCACATATCCGACTATACACAAATTGTAGCCTAAGGTGTCCCTAATAAAACGCAGTAAGTCCTATCTCCCAAATAATTTTGGAACTTGAGATATCGGGCTTCAAATATTGCCTATGTTAACAGAGTCTGGTTGGGATGAGGGATGATGGATGAAGGTTGATGGATATTGTGGAAAAATGGGACTTGCTGCACATATCCGACTATACACAAATTGTAGCCTAAGGTGTCCCTAATAAAACGCAGTAAGTCCTATCTCCCAAATAATTTTGGAACTTGAGATATCGGGCTTGAAATATTGCCTATGTTAACAGAGTCTGGTTGGGATGAGGGATGATGGATGAAGGTTAATGGATATTGTGGAAAAATGGGACTTGCTGCACATATCCCACTATACACAAATTGTAGCCTAAGGTGTCCCTAATAAAACGCAGTAACTCCTATCTCCCAAATAATTTTGGAACTTGAGATATCGCGGTTCAAATATTGCCTATATTAACAGAGTCTGGTTGGGATGAGGGATGATGGATGAAGGTTGATGGATATTGTGGAAAAATGGGACTTGCTGCAGATATCCCACTATACACAAATTGTAGCCTAAGGTGTCCCTAATAAAACGCAGTAACTCCTATCTCCCAAATAATTTTGGAACTTGAGATATCGGGCTTCAAATATTGCCTATGTTAACAGAGTCTGGTTGGGATAAGGGATGATGGATGAAGGTTGATGGATATTGTGGAAAAATGGGACTTGCTGCACATATCCGACTATACACAAATTGTAGCCTAAGGTGTCCCTAATAAAACGCAGTAAGTCCTATCTCCCAAATAATTTTGGAACTTGAGATATCGGGCTTGAAATATTGCCTATGTTAACAGAGTCTGGTTGGGATGAGGGATGATGGATGAAGGTTGATGGATATTGTGGAAAAATGGGACTTGCTGCACATATCCGACTATACACAAATTGTAGCCTAAGGTGTCCCTAATAAAACGCAGTAACTCCTATCTCCCAAATAATTTTGGAACTTGAGATATCGCGCTTCAAATATTGCCTATATTAACAGAGTCTGGTTGTGATGAGGGATGATGGATGAAGGTTGATGGATATTGTGGAAAAATAGGACTTGCTGCAGATATCCCACTATACACAAATTGTAGCCTAAGGTGTCCCTAATAAAACGCAGTAACTCCTATCTCTCAAATAATTTTGGAACTTGAGATATCGGGCTTCAAATATTGCCTATGTTAACAGAGTCTGGTTGGGATGAGGGACGATGGATGAAGGGATATTGTGGAAAAATGGGACTTGCTGCAGATATCCCACTATACACAAATTGTAGCCTAAGGTGTCCCTAATAAAACGCAGTAAGTCCTATCTCCCAAATAATTTTGGAACTTGAGATATCGGGCTTCAAATATTGCCTATGTTAACTGAGTCTGGTTGGGATGAGGGATGATGGATGAAGGTTGATGGATATTGTGGAAAAATGGGACTTGCTGCAGATATCCCACTATACACAAATTGTAGCCTAAGGTGTCCCTAATAAAACGCAGTAACTCCTATCTCCCAAATAATTTTGGAACTTGAGATATCGGGCTGCAAATATTGCCTATGTTAACAGAGTCTGGTTGGGATGAGGGATGATGGATGAAGGTTGATGGATATTGTGGAAAAATGGGACTTGCGGCAGATATCCCACTATACACAAATTGTAGCCTAAGGTGTCCCTAATAAAACGCAGTAACTCCTATCTCCCAAATAATTTTGGAACTTGAGATATCGCGCTTCAAATATTGCCTATGTTAACAGAGTCTGGTTGGGATGAGGGATGATGGATGAAGGTTGATGGATATTGTGGAAAAATGGGACTTGCTGCAGATATCCGACTATACACAAATTGTAGCCTAAGGTGTCCCTAATAAAACGCAGTAAGTCCTATCTCCCAAATAATTTTGGAACTTGAGATATCGGGCTTCAAATATTGCCTATGTTAACAGAGTCTGGTTGGGATGAGGGATGATGGATGAAGGTTGATGGATATTGTGGAAAAATGGGACTTGCTGCACATATCCGACTATACACAAATTGTAGCCTAAGGTGTCCCTAATAAAACGCAGTAAGTCCTATCTCCCAAATAATTTTGGAATTTGAGATATCGGGCTTCAAATATTGCCTATGTTAACAGAGTCTGGTTGGGATGAGGGATGATGGATGAAGGTTGATGGATATTGTGAAAAAATGGGACTTGCTGCAGATATCCCACTATACACAAATTGTAGCCTAAGGTGTCCCTAATAAAACGCAGTAACTCCTATCTCTCAAATAATTTTGGAACTTGAGATATCGGGCTTCAAATATTGCCTATGTTAACAGAGTCTGGTTGGGATGAGGGATGATGGATGAAGGTTGATGGATATTGTGGAAAAATGGGACTTGCTGCACATATCCGACTATACACAAATTGTAGCCTAAGGTGTCCCTAATAAAACGCAGTAACTCCTATCTCCCAAATAATTTTGGAACTTGAGATATCGGGCTTCAAATATTGCCTATGTTAACAGAGTCTGGTTGGGATGAGGGATGATGGATGAAGGTTGATGGATATTGTGGAAAAATGGGACTTGCTGCAGATATCCGACTATACACAAATTGTAGGCTAAGGTGTCCCTAATAAAATGCAGTAACTCCTATTTCCCAAATAATTTTGGAACTTGAGATATCGGGCTTCAAATATTGCCTATGTTAACAGAGTCTGGTTGGGATGAGGGATGATGGATGAAGGTTGATGGATATAGTGGAAAAATGGGACTTGCTGCACATATCCCACTATACACAAATTGTAGCCTAAGGTCTCCCTAATAAAACGCAGTAAGACCTATCTCCTAAATAATTTTGGAACTTGAGATATCGGGCTTCAAATATTGCCTATGTTAACAGAGTCTGGTTGGGATGAGGGATGATGGATGAAGGTTGATGGATATTGTGGAAAAATGGGACTTGCTGCAGATATCCGACTATACACAAATTGTAGGCTAAGGTGTCCCTAATAAAACGCAGTAACTCCTATTTCCCAAATAATTTTGGAACTTGAGATATCGGGCTTCAAATATTGCCTATGTTAACAGAGTCTGGTTGGGATGAGGGATGACGGATGAAGGTTGATGGATATTGTGGAAAAATGGGACTTGCTGCACATATCCCACTATACACAAATTGTAGCCTAAGGTGTCCCTAATAAAACGCAGTAACTCCTATCTCCCAAATAATTTTGGAACTTGAGATATCGGGCTTCAAATATTGCCTATGTTAACAGAGTCTGGTTGGGATGAGGGATGATGGATGAAGGTTGATGGATATTGTGGAAAAATGGGACTTGCTGCAGATATCCGACTATACACAAATTGTAGCCTAAGGTGTCCCTAATAAAACGCAGTAACTCCTATCTCCCAAATAATTTTGGAACTTGAGATATCGGGCTTCAAATATTGCCTATGTTAACAGAGTCTGGTTGGGATGAGGGATGATGGATGAAGGTTGATGGATATTGTGGAAAAATGGGACTTGCTGCACATATCCGACTATACACAAATTGTAGCCTAAGGTGTCCCTAATAAAACGCAGTAAGTCCTATCTCCCAAATAGTTTTGGAACTTGAGATATCGGGCTTCAAATATTGCCTATGTTAACAGAGTCTGGTTGGGATGAGGGTTGATGGATGAAGGTTAATGGATATTGTGGAAAAATGGGACTTGCTGCACATATCCCACTATACACAAATTGTAGCCTAAGGTGTCCCTAATAAAACGCAGTAACTCCTATCTCCCAAATAATTTTGGAACTTGAGATATCGGGCTTCAAATATTGCCTATGTTAACAGAGTCTGGTTGGGATGAGGGATGATGGATGAAGGTTGATGGATATTGTGGCAAAATGGGACTTGCTGCACATATCCGACTATACACAAATTGTAGCCTAAGGTGTCCCTAATAAAACGCAGTAAGTCCTATCTCCCAAATAATTTTGGAACTTGAGATATCGGGCTTCAAATATTGCCTATGTTAACAGAGTCTGGTTGGGATGAGGGATGATGGATGAAGGTTAATGGATATTGTGGAAAAATGGGACTTGCTGCACATATCCCACTATACACAAATTGTAGCCTAAGGTGTCCCTAATAAAACGCAGTAACTCCTATCTCCCAAATAATTTTGGAACTTGAGATATCGCGGTTCAAATATTGCCTATATTAACAGAGTCTGGTTGGGATGAGGGATGATGGATGAAGGTTGATGGATATTGTGGAAAAATGGGACTTGCTGCAGATATCCCACTATACACAAATTGTAGCCTAAGGTGTCCCTAATAAAACGCAGTAACTCCTATCTCCCAAATAATTTTGGAACTTGAGATATCGGGCTTCAAATATTGCCTATGTTAACAGAGTCTGGTTGGGATGAGGGATGATGGATGAAGGTTGATGGATATTGTGGAAAAATGGGACTTGCTGCACATATCCGACTATACACAAATTGTAGCCTAAGGTGTCCCTAATAAAACGCAGTAAGTCCTATCTCCCAAATAATTTTGGAACTTGAGATATCGGGCTTCAAATATTGCCTATGTTAACAGAGTCTGGTTGGGATGAGGGATGATGGATGAAGGTTGATGGATATTGTGGAAAAATGGGACTTGCTGCAGATATCCGACTATACACAAATTGTAGCCTAAGGTGTCCCTAATAAAACGCAGTAACTCCTATCTCCCAAATAATTTTGGAACTTGAGATATCGCGCTTCAAATATTGCCTATATTAACAGAGTCTGGTTGGGATGAGGGATGATGGATGAAGGTTGATGGATATTGTGGAAAAATAGGACTTGCTGCAGATATCCCACTATACACAAATTGTAGCCTAAGGTGTCCCTAATAAAACGCAGTAACTCCTATCTCCCAAATAATTTTGGAACTTGAGATATCGGGCTTCAAATATTGCCTATGTTAACAGAGTCTGGTTGGGATGAGGGATGATGGATGAAGGTTGATGGATATTGTGGAAAAATGGGACTTGCTGCACATATCCCACTATACACAAATTGTAGCCTAAGGTGTCCCTAATAAAACGCAGTAAGTCCTATCTCCCAAATAATTTTGGAACTTGAGATATCGGGCTTCAAATATTGCCTATGTTAACAGAGTCTGGTTGGGATGAGGGATGATGGATGAAGGTTGATGGATATTGTGGAAAAATGGGACTTGCTGCAGATATCCCACTATACACAAATTGTAGCCTAAGGTGTCCCTAATAAAACGCAGTAACTCCTATCTCCCAAATAATTTTGGAACTTGAGATATCGGGCTGCAAATATTGCCTATGTTAACAGAGTCTGGTTGGGATGAGGGATGATGGATGAAGGTTGATGGATATTGTGGAAAAATGGGACTTGCTGCAGATATCCCACTATACACAAATTGTAGCCTAAGGTGTCCCTAATAAAACGCAGTAACTCCTATCTCCCAAATAATTTTGGAACTTGAGATATCGCGCTTCAAATATTGCCTATGTTAACAGAGTCTGGTTGGGATGAGGGATGATGGATGAAGGTAGATGGATATTGTGGAAAAATGGGACTTGCTGCAGATATCCGACTATACACAAATTGTAGCCTAAGGTGTCCCTAATAAAACGCAGTAAGTCCTATCTCCCAAATAATTTTGGAACTTGAGATATCGGGCTTCAAATATTGCCTATGTTAACAGAGTCTGGTTGGGATGAGGGATGATGGATGAAGGTTGATGGATATTGTGAAAAAATGGGATTTGCTGCAGATATCCCACTATACACAAATTGTAGCCTAAGGTGTCCCTAATAAAACGCAGTAACTCCTATCTCCCAAATAATTTTGGAACTTGAGATATCGGGCTTCAAATATTGCCTATGTTAACAGAGTCTGGTTGGGATGAGGGATGATGGATGAAGGTTGATGGATATTGTGGAAAAATGGGACTTGCTGCACATATCCGACTATACACAAATTGTAGCCTAAGGTGTCCCTAATAAAACGCAGTAACTCCTATCTCCCAAATAATTTTGGAACTTGAGATATCGCGCTTCAAATATTGCCTATATTAACAGAGTCTGGTTGGGATGAGGGATGATGGATGAAGGTTGATGGATATTGTGGAAAAATGGGACTTGCTGCACATATCCCACTATACACAAATTGTAGCCTAAGGTGTCCCTAATAAAACGCAGTAACTCCTATCTCCCAAATAATTTTGGAACTTGAGATATCGGGCTTCAAATATTGCCTATGTTAACAGAGTCTGGTTGGGATGAGGGATGATGGATGAAGGTTGATGGATATTGTGGAAAAATGGGACTTGCTGCAGATATCCCACTATACACAAATTGTAGCCTAAGGTGTCCCTAATAAAACGCAGTAACTCCTATCTCCCATATAATTTTGGAACTTGAGATATCGGGCTTCAAATATTGCCTATGTTAACAGAGTCTGGTTGGGATGAGGGATGATGGATGAAGGTTGATGGATATTGTGGAAAAATGAGACTTGCTGCAGATATCCCACTATACACAAATTGTAGCCTAAGGTGTCCCTAATAAAACGCAGTAACTCCTATCTCCCAAATAATTTTGGAACTTGAAATATCGCGCTTCAAATATTGCCTATGTTAACAGAGTCTGGTTGGGATGAGGGATGATGTTTGAAGGTTGATGGATATTGTGGAAAAATGGGACTTGCTGCACATATCCCACTATACACAAATTGTAGCCTAAGGTGTCCCTAATAAAACGCAGTAACTCCTATCTCCCAAATAATTTTGGAACTTGAGATATCGGGCTTCAAATATTGCCTATGTTAACAGAGTCTGGTTGGGATGAGGGATGATGGATGAAGGTTGATGGATATTGTGGAAAAATGGGACTTGCTGCAGATATCCCACTATACACAAATTGTAGCCTAAGGTGTCCCTAATAAAACGCAGTAACTCCTATCTCCCAAATAATTTTGGAACTTGAAATATCGCGCTTCAAATATTGCCTATGTTAACAGAGTCTGGTTGGGATGAGGGATGATGGATGAAGGTTGATGGATATTGTGGAAAAATGGGACTTGCTGAAGATATCCGACTATACACAAATTGTAGCCTAAGGTGTCCCTAATAAAACGCAGTAACTCCTATCTCCCAAATAATTTTGGAACTTGAGATATCGGGCTTCAAATATTGCCTATGTTAACAGAGTCTGGTTGGGAGGAGGGATGATGGATAAAGATTGATGGATATTGTGGAAAAATGGGACTTGCTGCAGATATCCCACTATACACAAAATGTAGCCTAAGGTGTCCCTAATAAAACGCAGTAACTCCTATCTCCCAAATAATTTTGGAACTTGAGATATCGGGCTTCAAATATTGCCTATGTTAACAGAGTCTGGTTGGGATGAGTAATGATGGATGAAGGTTGATGGATATTGTGGAAAAATGGGACTTGCTGCACATATCCGACTATACACAAATTGTAGCCTAAGGTGTCCCTAATAAAACGCAGTAAGTCCTATCTCCCAAATAATTTTGGAACTTGAGATATCGGGCTTCAAATATTGCCTATGTTAACAGAGTCTGGTTGGGATGAGGGATGATGGATGAAGGTTAATGGATATTGTGGAAAAATGGGACTTGCTGCACATATCCCACTATACACAAATTGTAGCCTAAGGTGTCCCTAATAAAACGCAGTAACTCCTATCTCCCAAATAATTTTGGAACTTGAGATATCGCGGTTCAAATATTGCCTATATTAACAGAGTCTGGTTGGGATGAGGGATGATGGATGAAGGTTGATGGATATTGTGGAAAAATGGGACTTGCTGCAGATATCCCACTATACACAAATTGTAGCCTAAGGTGTCCCTAATAAAACGCAGTAACTCCTATCTCCCAAATAATTTTGGAACTTGAGATATCGGGCTTCAAATATTGCCTATGTTAACAGAGTCTGGTTGGGATGAGGGATGATGGATGAAGGTTGATGGATATTGTGGAAAAATGGGACTTGCTGCACATATCCGACTATACACAAATTGTAGCCTAAGGTGTCCCTAATAAAACGCAGTAAGTCCTATCTCCCAAATAATTTTGGAACTTGAGATATCGGGCTTCAAATATTGCCTATGTTAACAGAGTCTGGTTGGGATGAGGGATGATGGATGAAGGTTGATGGATATTGTGGAAAAATGGGACTTGCTGCACATATCCCACTATACACAAATTGTAGCCTAAGGTGTCCCTAATAAAACGCAGTAACTCCTATCTCCCAAATAATTTTGGAACTTGAGATATCGCGCTTCAAATATTGCCTATATTAACAGAGTCTGGTTGGGATGAGGGATGATGGATGAAGGTTGATGGATATTGTGGAAAAATAGGACTTGCTGCAGATATCCCACTATACACAAATTGTAGCCTAAGGTGTCCCTAATAAAACGCAGTAACTCCTATCTCCCAAATAATTTTGGAACTTGAGATATCGGGCTTCAAATATTGCCTATGTTAACAGAGTCTGGTTGGGATGAGGGATGATGGATGAAGGTTGATGGATATTGTGGAAAAATGGGACTTGCTGCAGATATCCCACTATACACAAATTGTAGCCTAAGGTGTCCCTAATAAAACGCAGTAAGTCCTATCTCCCAAATAATATTGGAACTTGAGATATCGGGCTTCAAATATTGCCTATGTTAACAGAGTCTGGTTGGGATGAGGGATGATGGATGAAGGTTGATGGATATTGTGGAAAAATGGGACTTGCTGCAGATATCCCACTATACACAAATTGTAGCCTAAGGTGTCCCTAATAAAACGCAGTAACTCCTATCTCCCAAATAATTTTGGAACTTGAGGTATCGGGCTGCAAATATTGCCTATGTTAACAGAGTCTGGTTGGGATGAGGGATGATGGATGAAGGTTGATGGATATTGTGGAAAAATGGGACTTGCTGCAGATATCCCACTATACACAAATTGTAGCCTAAGGTGTCCCTAATAAAACGCAGTAACTCCTATCTCCCAAATAATTTTGGAACTTGAGATATCGCGCTTCAAATATTGCCTATGTTAACAGAGTCTGGTTGGGATGAGGGATGATGGATGAAGGTTGATGGATATTGTGGAAAAATGGGACTTGCTGCAGATATCCGACTATACACAAATTGTAGCCTAAGGTGTCCCTAATAAAACGCAGTAAGTCCTATCTCCCAAATAATTTTGGAACTTGAGATATCGGGCTTCAAATATTGCCTATGTTAACAGAGTCTGGTTGGGATGAGGGATGATGGATGAAGGTTGATGGATATTGTGAAAAAATGGGACTTGCTGCAGATATCCCACTATACAAAAATTGTAGCCTAAGGTGTCCCTAATAAAACGCAGTAACTCCTATCTCTCAAATAATTTTGGAACTTGAGATATCGGGCTTCAAATATTGCCTATGTTAACAGAGTCTGGTTGGGATGAGGGATGATGGATGAAGGTTGATGGATATTGTGGGAAAAATGGGACCTGCTGCACATATCCCACTATACACAAATTGTAGCCTAAGGTGTCCCTAATAAAACGCAGTAACTCCTATCTCCCAAATAATTTTGGAACTTGAGATATCGGGCTTCAAATATTGCCTATGTTAACAGAGTCTGGTTGGGATGAGGGATGATGGATGAAGGTTGATGGATATTGTGGAAAAATGGGACTTGCTGCACATATCCGACTATACACAAATTGTAGCCTAAGGTGTCCCTAATAAAACGCAGTAACTCCTATCTCCCAAATAAATTTGGAACTTGAGATATCGCGCTTCAAATATTGCCTATATTAACAGAGTCTGGTTGGGATGAGGGATGATGGATGAAGGTTGATGGATATTGTGGAAAAATGGGACTTGCTGCACATATCCCACTATACACAAATTGTAGCCTAAGGTGTCCCTAATAAAACGCAGTAACTCCTATCTCCCAAATAATTTTGGAACTTGAGATATCGGGCTTCAAATATTGCCTATGTTAACAGAGTCTGGTTGGGATGAGGGATGATGGATGAAGGTTGATGGATATTGTGGAAAAATGGGACTTGCTGCAGATATCCCACTATACACAAATTGTAGCCTAAGGTGTCCCTAATAAAACGCAGTAACTCCTATCTCCCATATAATTTTGGAACTTGAGATATCGGGCTTCAAATATTGCCTATGTTAACAGAGTCTGGTTGGGATGAGGGATGATGGATGAAGGTTGATGGATATTGTGGAAAAATGGGACTTGCTGCAGATATCCCACTATACACAAATTGTAGCCTAAGGTGTCCCTAATAAAACGCGGTAACTCCTATCTCCCAAATAAATTTGGAACTTGAAATATCGCGCTTCAAATATTGCCTATGTTAACAGAGTCTGGTTGGGATGAGGGATGATGGATGAAGGTTGATGGATATTGTGGAAAAATGGGACTTGCTGCACATATCCCACTATACACAAATTGTAGCCTAAGGTGTCCCTAATAAAACGCAGTAACTCCTATCTCCCAAATAATTTTGGAACTTGAGATATCGGGCTTCAAATATTGCCTATGTTAACAGAGTCTGGTTGGGATGAGGGATGATGGATGAAGGTTGATGGATATTGTGGAAAAATGGGACTTGCTGCAGATATCCCACTATACACAAATTGTAGCCTAAGGTGTCCCTAATAAAACGCAGTAACTCCTATCTCCCAAATAATTTTGGAACTTGAAATATCGCGCTTCAAATATTGCCTATGTTAACAGAGTCTGGTTGGGATGAGGGATGATGGATGAAGGTTGATGGATATTGTGGAAAAATGGGACTTGCTGAAGATATCCGACTATACACAAATTGTAGCCTAAGGTGTCCCTAATAAAACGCAGTAACTCCTATCTCCCAAATAATTTTGGAACTTGAGATATCGGGCTTCAAATATTGCCTATGTTAACAGAGTCTGGTTGGGAGGAGGGATGATGGATGAAGGTTGATGGATATTGTGGAAAAATGGGACTTGCTGCAGATATCCCACTATACACAAAATGTAGCCTAAGGTGTCCCTAATAAAACGCAGTAACTCCTATCTCCCAAATAATTTTGGAACTTGAGATATCGGGCTTCAAATATTGCCTATGTTAACAGAGTCTGGTTGGGATGAGTAATGATGGATGAAGGTTGATGGATATTGTGGAAAAATGGGACTTGCTGCACATATCCCACTATACACAAATTGTAGCCTAAGGTGTCCCTAATAAAACGCAGTAACTCCTATCTCCCAAATAATTTTGGAACTTGAGATATCGGGCTTCAAATATTGCCTATGTTAACAGAGTCTGGTTGGGATGAGGGACGATGGATGAAGGTTGATGGATATTAAGGAAAAATGGGACTTGCTGCACATATCCCACTATACTCAAATTGTAGCCTAAGGTGTCCCTAATAAAACGCAGTAACTCCTATCTCCCAAATAATTTTGGAACTTGAGATATCGGGCTTCAAATATTGCCTATGTTAAGAGAGTCTGGTTGGGATGAGGGATGATGGATGAAGGTTGATGGATATTGTGGAAAAATGGGACTTGCTGCACATATCCCACTATACACAAATTGTAGCCTAAGGTGTCCCTAATAAAACGCAGTAAGCCCTATCTCCCAAATAATTTTGGAACTTGAGATATCGGGCTTCAAATATTGCCTATGTTAACAGAGTCTGGTTGGGATGAGGGATGATGGATGAAGGTTGATGGATATTGTAGAAAAATGGGACTTGCTGCACATATCCCACTATACACAAATTGTAGCCTAAGGTGTCCCTAATAAAACGCAGTAACTGCTATCTCCCAAATAATTTTGGAACTTGAGATATCGGGCTTCAAATATTGCCTATGTTAACAGAGTCTGGTTGGGATGAGGGATGATGGATGAAGGTTGATGGATATTGTGGAAAAATGGGACTCGCTGCAGATATCCGACTATACACAAATTGTAGCCTAAGGTGTCCCTAATAAAACGCAGTAACTCCTATCTCCCAAATAATTTTGGAACTTGAGATATCGGGCTTCAAATATTGCCTATGTTAACAGAGTCTGGTTGGGATGAGGGATGATGGATGAAGGTTGATGGATATTGTGGAAAAATGGGACTTGCTGCACATATCCCACTATACACAAATTGTAGCCTAAGGTGTCCCTAATAAAACGCAGTAACTCCTATCTCCCAAATAATTTTGGAACTTGAGATATCGGGCTTCAAATATTGCCTGTGTTGACAGAGTCTGGTTGGGATGAGGGATGATGGATGAAGGTTGATGGATATTGTGGAAAAATGGGACTTGCTGCACATATCCCACTATACACAAATTGTAGCCTAAGGTGTCCCTAATAAAACGCAGTAACTCCTATCTCCCAAATAATTTTGGAACTTGAGATATCGGGCTTCAAATATTGCCTATGTTAACAGAGTCTGGTTGGGATGAGGGATGATGGATGAAGGTTGATGGATATTGTGGAAAAATGGGACATGCTGCAGATATCCCACTATACACAAATTGTAGCCTAAGGTGTCCCTAATAAAACGCAGTAACTCCTATCTCCCAAATAATTTTTAACAGAGTCTGGTTGGGATGAGGGATGATGGATGAAGGTTGATGGATATTGTGGAAAAATGGGACTTGCTGCACATATCCCACTATACACAAATTGTAGCCTAAGGTGTCCCTAATAAAACGCAGTAACTCCTATCTCCCAAATAATTTTGGAACTTGAGATATCGGGCTTCAAATATTGCCTATGTTAACAGAGTCTGGTTGGGATGAGGGATGATGGATGAAGGTTGATGGATATTGTGGAAAAATGGGACTTGCTGCATATATCCCACTATACACAAATTGTAGCCTAAGGTGTCCCTAATAAAACGCAGTAACTCCTATCTCCCAAATAATTTTGGAACTTGAGATATCGGGCTTCAAATATTGCCTATGTTAAGAGAGTCTGGTTGGGATGAGGGATGATGGATGAAGGTTGATGGATATTGTGGAAAAATGGGACTTGCTGCAGATATCCCACTATACACAAATTGTAGCCTAAGGTGTCCCTAATAAAACGCAGTAACTCCTATCTCTCAAATAATTTTGGAACTTGAGATATCGGGCTTCAAATATTGCCTATGTTAACAGAGTCTGGTTGGGATGAGGGATGATGGATGAAGGTTGATGGATATTGTGGAAAAATGGGACTTGCTGCACATATCCCACTATACACAAATTGTAGCCTAAGGTGTCCCTAATAAAACGCAGTAACTCCTATCTCCCAAATAATTTTGGAACTTGAGATATCGGGCTTCAAATATTGCCTATGTTAACAGAGTCTGGTTGGGATGAAGGATGATGGATGAAGGTTGATGGATATTGTGGAAAAATGGGACTTGCTGCAGATATCCGACTATACACAAATTGTAGCCTAAGGTGTCCCTAATAAAACGCAGTAACTCCTATCTCCCAAATAATTTTGGAACCTGAGATATCGGGCTTCAAATATTGCCTATGTTAACAGAGTCTGGTTGGGATGAGGGATGATGGATGAAGGTTGATGGATATTGTGGAAAAATGGGACTTGCTGCACATATCCCACAATACACAAATTGTAGCCTAAGGTGTCCCTAATAAAATGCAGTAACTCCTATCTCCCAAATAATTTTGGAACTTGAGATATCGGGCTTCAAATATTGCCTATATTAACAGAGTCTGGTTGGGATGAGGGATGATGGATGAAGGTTAATGGATATTGTGGAAAAATGGGACTTGCTGCACATATCCCACTATACACAAATTGTAGCCTAAGGTGTCCCTAATAAAACGCAGTAACTCCTATCTCCCAAATAATTTTGGAACTTGAGATATCGCGCTTCAAATATTGCCTATGTTAACAGAGTCTGGTTGGGATGAGGGATGATGGATGAAGGTTGATGGATATTGTGGAAAAATGGGACTTGCTGCACATATCCCACTATACACAAATTGTAGCCTAAGGTGTCCCTAATAAAACGCAGTAACTCCTATCTCCCAAATAATTTTGGAACTTGAGATATCGCGCTTCAAATATTGCCTATATTAACAGAGTCTGGTTGGGATGAGGGATGATGGATGAAGGTTAATGGATATTGTGGAAAAATGGGACTTGCTGCACATATCCCACTATACACAAATTGTAGCCTTAATAAAACGCAGTAACTCCTATCTCCCAAATAATTTTGGAACTTGAGATATCGCGCTTCAAATATTGCCTATGTTAACAGAGTCTGGTTGGGATGAGGGATGATGGATGAAGGTTGATGGATATTGTGGAAAAATGGGACTTGCTGCACATATCCCACTATACACAAATTGTAGCCTAAGGTGTCCCTAATAAAACGCAGTAACTCCTATCTCCCAAATAATTTTGGAACTTGAGATATCGCGCTTCAAATATTGCCTATGTTAACAGAGGCTGGTTGGGATGAGGGATGATGGATGATGGGTTGATGGATATTGTGGAAAAATGGGACTTGCTGCAGATATCCGACTATACACAAATTGTAGCCTAAGGTGTCCCTAATAAAACGCAGTAACTCCTATCTCCCAAATAATTTTGGAACTTGAGATATCGGGCTTCAAATATTGCCTATGTTAACAGAGTCTGGTTGGGATGATGGATGAAGGTTGATGGATATTGTGGAAAAATGGGACTTGCTGCACATATCCCACTATACACAAATTGTAGCCTAAGGGTGTCCCTAATAAAAACGCAGTAACTCCTATCTCCCAAATAATTTTGGAACTTGAGATATCGGGCTTCAAATATTGCCTATATTAACAGAGTCTGGTTGGGATGAGGGATGATGGATGAAGATTGATGGATATTGTGGAAAAAATGGGATTTGCTGCAGATATCCCACTATACACAAAATGTAGCCTAAGGTGTCCCTAATAAAACGCACTAACTCCTATCTCCCAAATAATTTTGGAACTTGAGATATCGGGCTTCAAATATTGCCTATGTTAACAGAGTCTGGTTGGGATGAGTAATGATGGATGAAGGGTTGATGGATATTGTGGAAAAATGGGACTTGCTGCACATATCCCACTATACACAAATTGTAGCCTAAGGTGTCCCTAATAAATCGGCAGTAACTCCTATCTCCCAAATAATTTTGGAACTTGAGATATCGGGCTTCAAATATTGCCTATGTTAACAGAGTCTGGTTGGGATGAGGGATGATGGATGAAGGTTGATGGATATTAAGGAAAAATGGGACTTGCTGCACATATCCCACCATACACAAATTGTAGCCTAAGGTGTCCCCTAATAAAACGCAGTAACTCCTATCTCCCAAATAATTTTGGGAACTTGAGATATCGGGCTTCAAATATTGCCTATGTTAACAGAGTCTGGTTGGGATGAGGGATGATGAATGAAGGTTGATGGATATTGTGGAAAAATGGGACCTGCTGCACATATCCCACTATACACAAATTGTAGCCTAAGGTGTCCCTAATAAAACGCAGTAACTCCTATCTCCCAAATAATTTTGGAACTTGAGATATCGCGCTTCAAATATTGCCTATATTAACAGAGTCTGGTTGGGAGGGAGGGATGATGGATGAAGATTGATGGATATTGTGGAAAAATGGGACTTGCTGCAGATATCCCACTATACGCAAAATGTAGCCTAAGGTGTCCCTAATAAAACGCAGTAACTCCTATCTCCCAAATAATTTTGGAACTTGAGATATCGGGCTTCAAATATTGCCTATGTTAACAGAGTCTGGTTGGGATGAGTAATGATGGATGAAGGTTGATGGATATTGTGGAAAAATGGGACTTGCTGCACATATCCCACTATACACAAATTGTAGCCTAAGGTGTCCCTAATAAAACGCAGTAACTCCTATCTCCCAAATAATTTTGGAACTTGAGATATCGGGCTTCAAATATTGCCTATGTTAACAGAGTCTGGTTGGGATGAGGGATGATGGATGAAGGTTGATGGATATTAAGGAAAAATGGGACTTGCTGCACATATCCCACTATACTCAAATTGTAGCCTAAGGTGTCCCTAATAAAACGCAGTAACTCCTATCTCCCAAATAATTTTGGAACTTGAGATATCGGGCTTCAAATATTGCCTATGTTAAGACAGTCTGGTTGGGATGAGGGATGATGGATGAAGGTTGATGGATATTGTGGAAAAATGGGACTTGCTGCACATATCCCACTATACACAAATTGTAGCCTAAGGTGGCCCTAATAAAACGCAGTAAGCCCTATCTCCCAAATAATTTTGGAACTTGAGATATCGGGCTTCAAATATTGCCTATGTTAACAGAGTCTGGTTGGGATGAGGGATGATGGATGAAGGTTGATGGATATTGTGGAAAAATGGGACTTGCTGCACATATCCCACTATACACAAATTGTAGCCTAAGGTGTCCCTAATAAAACGCAGTAACTCCTATCTCCCAAATAATTTTGGAACTTGAGATATCGGGCTTCAAATATTGCCTATGTTGACAGAGTCTGGTTGGGATGAGGGATGATGGATGAAGGTTGATGGATATTGTGGAAAAATGGGACTTGCTGCACATATCCCACTATACACAAATTGTAGCCTAAGGTGTCCCTAATAAAACGCAGTAACTCCTATCTCCCAAATAATTTTGGAACTTGAGATATCGGGCTTCAAATATTGCCTATGTTAACAGAGTCTGGTTGGGATGAGGGATGATGGATGAAGGTTGATGGATATTGTGGAAAAATGGGACTTGCTGCATATATCCCACTATACACAAATTGTAGCCTAAGGTGTCCCTAATAAAACGCAGTAACTCCTATCTCCCAAATAATTTTGGAACTTGAGATATCGGGCTTCAAATATTGCCTATGTTAACAGAGTCTGGTTGGGATGAGGGATGATGGATGAAGGTTGATGGATATTGTGGAAAAATGGGACTTGCTGCAGATATCCCACTATTCACAAATTGTAGCCTAAGGTGTCCCTAATAAAACGCAGTAACTCCTATCTCTCAAATAATTTTGGAACTTGAGATATCGGGCTTCAAATATTGCCTATGTTAACAGAGTCTGGTTGGGATGAGGGATGATGGATGAAGGTTGATGGATATTGTGGAAAAATGGGACTTGCTGCACATATCCCACTATACACAAATTGTAGCCTAAGGTGTCCCTAACAAAACGCAGTAACTCCTATCTCCCAAATAATTTTGGAACTTGAGATATCGGGCTTCAAATATTGCCTATGTTAACAGAGTCTGGTTGGGATGAGGGATGATGGATGAAGGTTGATGGATATTGTGGAAAAATGGAACTTGCTGCAGATATCCCACTATACACAAATTGTAGCCTAAGGTGTCCCTAATAAAACGCAGTAACTCCTATCTCCCAAATAATTTTGGAACTTGAGATATCGGGCTTCAAATATTGCCTATGTTAACAGAGTCTGGTTGGGATGAGGGATGATGGATGAAGGTTGATGGATATTGTGGAAAAATGGGACTTGCTGCAGATATCCCACTATACACAAATTGTAGCCTAAGGTGTCCCTAATAAAACGCAGTAACTCCTATCTCCCATATAATTTTGGAACTTGAGATATCGGGCTTCAAATATTGCCTATGTTAACAGAGTCTGGTTGGGATGAGGGATGATGGATGAAGGTTGATGGATATTGTGGAAAAATGGGACTTGCTGCAGATATCCCACTATACACAAATTGTAGCCTAAGGTGTCCCTAATAAAACGCGGTAACTCCTATCTCCCAAATAAATTTGGAACTTGAAATATCGCGCTTCAAATATTGCCTATGTTAACAGAGTCTGGTTGGGATGAGGGATGATGGATGAAGGTTGATGGATATTGTGGAAAAATGGGACTTGCTGCACATATCCCACTATACACAAATTGTAGCCTAAGGTGTCCCTAATAAAACGCAGTAACTCCTATCTCCCAAATAATTTTGGAACTTGAGATATCGGGCTTCAAATATTGCCTATGTTAACAGAGTCTGGTTGGGATGAGGGATGATGGATGAAGGTTGATGGATATTGTGGAAAAATGGGACTTGCTGCAGATATCCCACTATACACAAATTGTAGCCTAAGGTGTCCCTAATAAAACGCAGTAACTCCTATCTCCCAAATAATTTTGGAACTTGAAATATCGCGCTTCAAATATTGCCTATGTTAACAGAGTCTGGTTGGGATGAGGGATGATGGATGAAGGTTGATGGATATTGTGGAAAAATGGGACTTGCTGAAGATATCCGACTATACACAAATTGTAGCCTAAGGTGTCCCTAATAAAACGCAGTAACTCCTATCTCCCAAATAATTTTGGAACTTGAGATATCGGGCTTCAAATATTGCCTATGTTAACAGAGTCTGGTTGGGAGGAGGGATGATGGATGAAGGTTGATGGATATTGTGGAAAAATGGGACTTGCTGCAGATATCCCACTATACACAAAATGTAGCCTAAGGTGTCCCTAATAAAACGCAGTAACTCCTATCTCCCAAATAATTTTGGAACTTGAGATATCGGGCTTCAAATATTGCCTATGTTAACAGAGTCTGGTTGGGATGAGTAATGATGGATGAAGGTTGATGGATATTGTGGAAAAATGGGACTTGCTGCACATATCCCACTATACACAAATTGTAGCCTAAGGTGTCCCTAATAAAACGCAGTAACTCCTATCTCCCAAATAATTTTGGAACTTGAGATATCGGGCTTCAAATATTGCCTATGTTAACAGAGTCTGGTTGGGATGAGGGACGATGGATGAAGGTTGATGGATATTAAGGAAAAATGGGACTTGCTGCACATATCCCACTATACTCAAATTGTAGCCTAAGGTGTCCCTAATAAAACGCAGTAACTCCTATCTCCCAAATAATTTTGGAACTTGAGATATCGGGCTTCAAATATTGCCTATGTTAAGAGAGTCTGGTTGGGATGAGGGATGATGGATGAAGGTTGATGGATATTGTGGAAAAATGGGACTTGCTGCACATATCCCACTATACACAAATTGTAGCCTAAGGTGTCCCTAATAAAACGCAGTAAGCCCTATCTCCCAAATAATTTTGGAACTTGAGATATCGGGCTTCAAATATTGCCTATGTTAACAGAGTCTGGTTGGGATGAGGGATGATGGATGAAGGTTGATGGATATTGTAGAAAAATGGGACTTGCTGCACATATCCCACTATACACAAATTGTAGCCTAAGGTGTCCCTAATAAAACGCAGTAACTCCTATCTCCCAAATAATTTTGGAACTTGAGATATCGGGCTTCAAATATTGCCTATGTTAACAGAGTCTGGTTGGGATGAGGGATGATGGATGAAGGTTGATGGATATTGTGGAAAAATGGGACTCGCTGCAGATATCCGACTATACACAAATTGTAGCCTAAGGTGTCCCTAATAAAACGCAGTAACTCCTATCTCCCAAATAATTTTGGAACTTGAGATATCGGGCTTCAAATATTGCCTATGTTAACAGAGTCTGGTTGGGATGAGGGATGATGGATGAAGGTTGATGGATATTGTGGAAAAATGGGACTTGCTGCACATATCCCACTATACACAAATTGTAGCCTAAGGTGTCCCTAATAAAACGCAGTAACTCCTATCTCCCAAATAATTTTGGAACTTGAGATATCGGGCTTCAAATATTGCCTGTGTTGACAGAGTCTGGTTGGGATGAGGGATGATGGATGAAGGTTGATGGATATTGTGGAAAAATGGGACTTGCTGCACATATCCCACTATACACAAATTGTAGCCTAAGGTGTCCCTAATAAAACGCAGTAACTCCTATCTCCCAAATAATTTTGGAACTTGAGATATCGGGCTTCAAATATTGCCTATGTTAACAGAGTCTGGTTGGGATGAGGGATGATGGATGAAGGTTGATGGATATTGTGGAAAAATGGGACATGCTGCAGATATCCCACTATACACAAATTGTAGCCTAAGGTTTCCCTAATAAAACGCAGTAACTCCTATCTCCCAAATAATTTTTAACAGAGTCTGGTTGGGATGAGGGATGATGGATGAAGGTTGATGGATATTGTGGAAAAATGGGACTTGCTGCACATATCCCACTATACACAAATTGTAGCCTAAGGTGTCCCTAATAAAACGCAGTAACTCCTATCTCCCAAATAATTTTGGAACTTGAGATATCGGGCTTCAAATATTGCCTATGTTAACAGAGTCTGGTTGGGATGAGGGATGATGGATGAAGGTTGATGGATATTGTGGAAAAATGGGACTTGCTGCATATATCCCACTATACACAAATTGTAGCCTAAGGTGTCCCTAATAAAACGCAGTAACTCCTATCTCCCAAATAATTTTGGAACTTGAGATATCGGGCTTCAAATATTGCCTATGTTAAGAGAGTCTGGTTGGGATGAGGGATGATGGATGAAGGTTGATGGATATTGTGGAAAAATGGGACTTGCTGCAGATATCCCACTATACACAAATTGTAGCCTAAGGTGTCCCTAATAAAACGCAGTAACTCCTATCTCTCAAATAATTTTGGAACTTGAGATATCGGGCTTCAAATATTGCCTATGTTAACAGAGTCTGGTTGGGATGAGGGATGATGGATGAAGGTTGATGGATATTGTGGAAAAATGGGACTTGCTGCACATATCCCACTATACACAAATTGTAGCCTAAGGTGTCCCTAATAAAACGCAGTAACTCCTATCTCCCAAATAATTTTGGAACTTGAGATATCGGGCTTCAAATATTGCCTATGTTAACAGAGTCTGGTTGGGATGAAGGATGATGGATGAAGGTTGATGGATATTGTGGAAAAATGGGACTTGCTGCAGATATCCGACTATACACAAATTGTAGCCTAAGGTGTCCCTAATAAAACGCAGTAACTCCTATCTCCCAAATAATTTTGGAACCTGAGATATCGGGCTTCAAATATTGCCTATGTTAACAGAGTCTGGTTGGGATGAGGGATGATGGATGAAGGTTGATGGATATTGTGGAAAAATGGGACTTGCTGCACATATCCCACAATACACAAATTGTAGCCTAAGGTGTCCCTAATAAAATGCAGTAACTCCTATCTCCCAAATAATTTTGGAACTTGAGATATCGGGCTTCAAATATTGCCTATATTAACAGAGTCTGGTTGGGATGAGGGATGATGGATGAAGGTTAATGGATATTGTGGAAAAATGGGACTTGCTGCACATATCCCACTATACACAAATTGTAGCCTAAGGTGTCCCTAATAAAACGCAGTAACTCCTATCTCCCAAATAATTTTGGAACTTGAGATATCGCGCTTCAAATATTGCCTATGTTAACAGAGTCTGGTTGGGATGAGGGATGATGGATGAAGGTTGATGGATATTGTGGAAAAATGGGACTTGCTGCACATATCCCACTATACACAAATTGTAGCCTAAGGTGTCCCTAATAAAACGCAGTAACTCCTATCTCCCAAATAATTTTGGAACTTGAGATATCGCGCTTCAAATATTGCCTATATTAACAGAGTCTGGTTGGGATGAGGGATGATGGATGAAGGTTAATGGATATTGTGGAAAAATGGGACTTGCTGCACATATCCCACTATACACAAATTGTAGCCTAAGGTGTCCCTAATAAAACGCAGTAACTCCTATCTCCCAAATAATTTTGGAACTTGAGATATCGCGCTTCAAATATTGCCTATGTTAACAGAGTCTGGTTGGGATGAGGGATGATGGATGAAGGTTGATGGATATTGTGGAAAAATGGGACTTGCTGCACATATCCCACTATACACAAATTGTAGCCTAAGGTGTCCCTAATAAAACGCAGTAACTCCTATCTCCCAAATAATTTTGGAACTTGAGATATCGCGCTTCAAATATTGCCTATGTTAACAGAGTCTGGTTGGGATGAGGGATGATGGATGAAGGTTGATGGATATTGTGGAAAAATGGGACTTGCTGCAGATATCCGACTATACACAAATTGTAGCCTAAGGTGTCCCTAATAAAACGCAGTAACTCCTATCTCCCAAATAATTTTGGAACTTGAGATATCGGGCTTCAAATATTGCCTATGTTAACAGAGTCTGGTTGGGATGATGGATGAAGGTTGATGGATATTGTGGAAAAATGGGACTTGCTGCACATATCCCACTATACACAAATTGTAGCCTAAGGTGTCCCTAATAAAACGCAGTAACTCCTATCTCCCAAATAATTTTGGAACTTGAGATATCGCGCTTCAAATATTGCCTATATTAACAGAGTCTGGTTGGGATGAGGGATGATGGATGAAGATTGATGGATATTGTGGAAAAATGGGATTTGCTGCAGATATCCCACTATACACAAAATGTAGCCTAAGGTGTCCCTAATAAAACGCACTAACTCCTATCTCCCAAATAATTTTGGAACTTGAGATATCGGGCTTCAAATATTGCCTATGTTAACAGAGTCTGGTTGGGATGAGTAATGATGGATGAAGGTTGATGGATATTGTGGAAAAATGGGACTTGCTGCACATATCCCACTATACACAAATTGTAGCCTAAGGTGTCCCTAATAAAACGCAGTAACTCCTATCTCCCAAATAATTTTGGAACTTGAGATATCGGGCTTCAAATATTGCCTATGTTAACAGAGTCTGGTTGGGATGAGGGATGATGGATGAAGGTTGATGGATATTAAGGAAAAATGGGACTTGCTGCACATATCCCACCATACACAAATTGTAGCCTAAGGTGTCCCTAATAAAACGCAGTAACTCCTATCTCCCAAATAATTTTGGAACTTGAGATATCGGGCTTCAAATATTGCCTATGTTAACAGAGTCTGGTTGGGATGAGGGATGATGAATGAAGGTTGATGGATATTGTGGAAAAATGGGACCTGCTGCACATATCCCACTATACACAAATTGTAGCCTAAGGTGTCCCTAATAAAACGCAGTAACTCCTATCTCCCAAATAATTTTGGAACTTGAGATATCGCGCTTCAAATATTGCCTATATTAACAGAGTCTGGTTGGGAGGAGGGATGATGGATGAAGATTGATGGATATTGTGGAAAAATGGGACTTGCTGCAGATATCCCACTATACGCAAAATGTAGCCTAAGGTGTCCCTAATAAAACGCAGTAACTCCTATCTCCCAAATAATTTTGGAACTTGAGATATCGGGCTTCAAATATTGCCTATGTTAACAGAGTCTGGTTGGGATGAGTAATGATGGATGAAGGTTGATGGATATTGTGGAAAAATGGGACTTGCTGCACATATCCCACTATACACAAATTGTAGCCTAAGGTGTCCCTAATAAAACGCAGTAACTCCTATCTCCCAAATAATTTTGGAACTTGAGATATCGGGCTTCAAATATTGCCTATGTTAACAGAGTCTGGTTGGGATGAGGGATGATGGATGAAGGTTGATGGATATTAAGGAAAAATGGGACTTGCTGCACATATCCCACTATACTCAAATTGTAGCCTAAGGTGTCCCTAATAAAACGCAGTAACTCCTATCTCCCAAATAATTTTGGAACTTGAGATATCGGGCTTCAAATATTGCCTATGTTAAGACAGTCTGGTTGGGATGAGGGATGATGGATGAAGGTTGATGGATATTGTGGAAAAATGGGACTTGCTGCACATATCCCACTATACACAAATTGTAGCCTAAGGTGGCCCTAATAAAACGCAGTAAGCCCTATCTCCCAAATAATTTTGGAACTTGAGATATCGGGCTTCAAATATTGCCTATGTTAACAGAGTCTGGTTGGGATGAGGGATGATGGATGAAGGTTGATGGATATTGTGGAAAAATGGGACTTGCTGCACATATCCCACTATACACAAATTGTAGCCTAAGGTGTCCCTAATAAAACGCAGTAACTCCTATCTCCCAAATAATTTTGGAACTTGAGATATCGGGCTTCAAATATTGCCTATGTTGACAGAGTCTGGTTGGGATGAGGGATGATGGATGAAGGTTGATGGATATTGTGGAAAAATGGGACTTGCTGCACATATCCCACTATACACAAATTGTAGCCTAAGGTGTCCCTAATAAAACGCAGTAACTCCTATCTCCCAAATAATTTTGGAACTTGAGATATCGGGCTTCAAATATTGCCTATGTTAACAGAGTCTGGTTGGGATGAGGGATGATGGATGAAGGTTGATGGATATTGTGGAAAAATGGGACTTGCTGCATATATCCCACTATACACAAATTGTAGCCTAAGGTGTCCCTAATAAAACGCAGTAACTCCTATCTCCCAAATAATTTTGGAACTTGAGATATCGGGCTTCAAATATTGCCTATGTTAACAGAGTCTGGTTGGGATGAGGGATGATGGATGAAGGTTGATGGATATTGTGGAAAAATGGGACTTGCTGCAGATATCCCACTATTCACAAATTGTAGCCTAAGGTGTCCCTAATAAAACGCAGTAACTCCTATCTCTCAAATAATTTTGGAACTTGAGATATCGGGCTTCAAATATTGCCTATGTTAACAGAGTCTGGTTGGGATGAGGGATGATGGATGAAGGTTGATGGATATTGTGGAAAAATGGGACTTGCTGCACATATCCCACTATACACAAATTGTAGCCTAAGGTGTCCCTAACAAAACGCAGTAACTCCTATCTCCCAAATAATTTTGGAACTTGAGATATCGGGCTTCAAATATTGCCTATGTTAACAGAGTCTGGTTGGGATGAGGGATGATGGATGAAGGTTGATGGATATTGTGGAAAAATGGAACTTGCTGCAGATATCCCACTATACACAAATTGTAGCCTAAGGTGTCCCTAATAAAACGCAGTAACTCCTATCTCCCAAATAATTTTGGAACTTGAGATATCGGGCTTCAAATATTGCCTATGTTAACAGAGTCTGGTTGGGATGAGGGATGATGGATGAAGGTTGATGGATATTGTGGAAAAATGGGACTTGCTGCAGATATGCGACTATACACAAATTGTAGCCTAAGGTGTCCCTAATAAAACGCAGTAGCTCCTATCTCCCAAATAATTTTGGAACTTGAGATATCGGGCTTCAAATATTGCCTATGTTAACAGAGTCTGGTTGGGATGAGGGATGATGGATGAAGGTTGATGGATATTGTGGAAAAATGGGACTTGCTGCAGATATCCCACTATACACAAATTGTAGCCTAAGGTGTCCCTAATAAAACGCAGTAACTCCTATCTCCCAAATAATTTTGGAACTTGAGATATCGGGCTTCAAATATTGCCTATGTTAACAGAGTCTGGTTGGGATGAGGGATGATGGATGAAGGTTGATGGATATTGTGGAAAAATGGGACTTGCTGCAGATATCCGACTATACACAAATTGTAGCCTAAGGTGTCCCTAATAAAACGCAGTAGCTCCTATCTCCCAAATAATTTTGGAACTTGAGATATCGGGCTTCAAATATTGCCTATATTAACAGAGTCTGGTTGGGATGAGGGATGATGGATGAAGGTTGATGGATATTGTGGAAAAATGGGACTTGCTGCACATATCCCACTATACACAAATTGTAGCCTAAGGTGTCCCTAATAAAACGTAGTAACTCCTATCTCCCAAATAATTTTGGAACTTGAGATATCGGGCTTCAAATATTGCCTATGTTAACAGAGTCTGGTTGGGATGAGGGATGATGGATGAAGGTTGATGGATATTGTGGAAAAATGGGACTTGCTGCACATATCCCACTATACACAAATTGTAGCCTAAGGTGTCCCTAATAAAACGCAGTAACTCCTATCTCCCAAATAATTTTGGAACTTGAGATATCGGGCTTCAAATATTGCCTATGTTAACAGAGTCTGGTTGGGATGAGGGATGATGGATGAAGGTTGATGGATATTGTGGAAAAATGGGACTTGCTGCAGATATCCCACTATACACAAATTGTAGCCTAAGGTGTCCCTAATAAAACGCAGTAACTCCTATCTCCCAAATAATTTTGGAACTTGGGATATCGCGCTTCAAATATTGCCTATATTAACAGAGTCTGGTTGGGATGAGGGATGATGGGTGAAGGTTGATGGATATTGTGGAAAAATGGGACTTGCTGCAGATATCCGACTATACACAAATTGTAGCCTAAGGTGTTCCTAATAAAACGCAGTAACTCCTATCTCCCAAATAATTTTGGAACTTGAGATATCGGGCTTCAAATAATGCCTATGTTAACAGAGTCTGGTTGGGATGAGGGATGATGGATGAAGGTTGATGGATATTGTGGAAAAATGGGACTTGCTGCAGATATCCGACTATACACAAATTGTAGCCTAAGGTGTCCCTAATAAAACGCAGTAACTCCTATCTCCCAAATAATTTTGGAACTTGAGATATCGGGCTTCAAATATTGCCTATGTTAACAGAGTCTGGATGGGATGAGGGATGATGGATGAAGGTTGATGGATATTGTGGAAAAATGGGACTTGCTGCACATATCCCACTATACACAAATTGTAGCCTAAGGTGTCCCTAATAAAACGCAGTAGCTCCTATCTCCCAAATAATTTTGGAACTTGAGATATCGGGCTTCAAATATTGCCTATGTTAACAGAGTCTGGTTGGGATGAGGGATGATGGATGAAGGTTGATGGATATTGTGGAAAAATGGGACTCGCTGCAGATATCCCACAATACACAAATTGTAGCCTAAGGTGTCCCTAATAAAACGCAGTAACTCCTATCTCCCAAATAATTTTGGAACTTGAGATATCGGGCTTCAAATATTGCCTATGTTAACAGAGTCTGGTTGGGATGAGGGATGATGGATGAAGGTTGATGGATATTGTGGAAAAATGGGACTTGCTGCAGATATCCGACTATACACAAATTGTAGCCTAAGGTGTCCCTAATAAAACGCAGTAACTTCTATCTCCCAAATAATTTTGGAACTTGAGATATCGGGCTTCAAATATTGCCTATGTTAACAGAGTCTGGTTGGGATGAGGGATGATGGATGAAGGTTGATGGATATTGTGGAAAAATGGGACTTGCTGCAGATATCCCACTATACACAAATTGTAGCCTAAGGTGTCCCTAATAAAACGCAGTAACTCCTATCTCCCAAATAATTTTGGAACTTGAGATATCGGGCTTCAAATATTGCCTATGTTAACAGAGTCTGGTTGGGATGAGGGATGATGGATGAAGGTTGATGGATATTGTGGAAAAATGGGACTTGCTGCAGATATCCGACTATACACAAATTGTAGCCTAAGGTGTCCCTAATAAAACGCAGTAGCTCCTATCTTCCAAATAATTTTGGAACTTGAGATATCGGGCTTCAAATATTGCCTATATTAACAGAGTCTGGTTGGGATGAGGGATGATGGATGAAGGTTGATGGATATTGTGGAAAAATGGGACTTGCTGCACATATCCCACTATACACAAATTGTAGCCTAAGGTGTCCCTAATAAAACGTAGTAACTCCTATCTCCCAAATAATTTTGGAACTTGAGATATCGGGCTTCAAATATTGCCTATGTTAACAGAGTCTGGTTGGGATGAGGGATGATGGATGAAGGTTGATGGATATTGTGGAAAAATGGGACTTGCTGCACATATCCCACTATACACAAATTGTAGCCTAAGGTGTCCCTAATAAAACGCAGTAACTCCTATCTCCCAAATAATTTTGGAACTTGAGATATCGGGCTTCAAATATTGCCTATGTTAACAGAGTCTGGTTGGGATGAGGGATGATGGATGAAGGTTGATGGATATTGTGGAAAAATGGGACTTGCTGCAGATATCCCACTATACACAAATTGTAGCCTAAGGTGTCCCTAATAAAACGCAGTAACTCCTATCTCCCAAATAATTTTGGAACTTGGGATATCGCGCTTCAAATATTGCCTATATTAACAGAGTCTGGTTGGGATGAGGGATGATGGGTGAAGGTTGATGGATATTGTGGAAAAATGGGACTTGCTGCAGATATCCGACTATACACAAATTGTAGCCTAAGGTGTTCCTAATAAAACGCAGTAACTGCTATCTCCCAAATAATTTTGGAACTTGAGATATCGGGCTTCAAATAATGCCTATGTTAACAGAGTCTGGTTGGGATGAGGGATGATGGATGAAGGTTGATGGATATTGTGGAAAAATGGGACTTGCTGCAGATATCCGACTATACACAAATTGTAGCCTAAGGTGTCCCTAATAAAACGCAGTAACTCCTATCTCCCAAATAATTTTGGAACTTGAGATATCGGGCTTCAAATATTGCCTATGTTAACAGAGTCTGGATGGGATGAGGGATGATGGATGAAGGTTGATGGATATTGTGGAAAAATGGGACTTGCTGCACATATCCCACTATACACAAATTGTAGCCTAAGGTGTCCCTAATAAAACGCAGTAACTCCTATCTCCCAAATAATTTTGGAACTTGAGATATCGGGCTTCAAATATTGCCTATGTTAACAGAGTCTGGTTGGGATGAGGGATGATGGATGAAGGTTGATGGATATTGTTGAAAAATGGGACTTGCTGCAGATATCCGACTATACACAAATTGTAGCCTAAGGTGTCCCTAATAAAACGCAGTAACTTCTATCTCCCAAATAATTTTGGAACTTGAGATATCGGGCTTCAAATATTGCCTATGTTAACACAGTCTGGTTAGGATGAGGGATGATGGATGAAGGTTGATGGATATTGTGGAAAAATGGGACTTGCTGCAGATATCCCACTATACACAAATTGTAGCCTAAGGTGTCCCTAATAAAACGCAGTAACTCCTATCTCCCAAATAATTTTGGAACTTGAGATATCGGGCTTCAAATATTGCCTATGTTAACAGAGTCTGGTTGGGATGAGGGATGATGGATGAAGGTTGATGGATATTGTGGAAAAATGGGACTTGCTGCAGATATCCGACTATACACAAATTGTAGCCTAAGGTGTCCCTAATAAATCGCGGTAACTCCTATCTCCCAAATAATTTTGGAACTTGAGATATCAGGCTTCAAATATTGCCTATGTTAACAGAGTCTGGTTGGGATGAGGGATGATGGATGAAGGTTGATGGATATTGTGGAAAAATGGGACTTGCTGCACATATCCCACTACACACAAATTGTAGCCTAAGGTGTCCCTAATAAAACGCAGTAACTCCTATCTCCCAAATAATTTTGGAACTTGAGATATCGGGCTTCAAATATTGCCTATGTTAACAGAGTCTGATTGGGATGAGGGATGATGGATGAAGGTTGATGGATATTGTGGAAAAATGGGACTTGCTGCAGATATCCCACTATACACAAATTGTAGCCTAAGGTGTCCCTAATAAATCGCGGTAACTCCTATCTCCCAAATAATTTTGGAACTTGAGATATCGGGCTTCAAATATTGCCTATGCTAACAGAGTCTGGTTGGGATGAGGGATGATGGATGAAGGTTGATGGATATTGTGGAAAAATGGGACTTGCTGCACATATCCCACTATACACAAATTGTAGCCTAAGGTGTCCCTAATAAAACGCAGTAACTCCTATCTCCCAAATTATTTTGGAACTTGAGATATCGGGCTTCAAATATTGCCTATGTTAACAGAGTCTGGTTGGGATGAGGGATGATGGATGAAGGTTGATGGATATTGTGGAAAAATGGGACTTGCTGCACATATCCCACTATACACAAATTGTAGCCTAAGGTGTCCCTAATAAAACGCAGTAACTCCTATCTCCCAAATAATTTTGGAACTTGAGATATCGGGCTTCAAATATTGCCTATGTTAACAGAGTCTGGTTGGGATGAGGGATGATGGATGAAGGTTGATGGATATTGTGGAAAAATGGGACTTGCTGCAGATATCCCACTATACACAAAATGTAGCCTAAGGTGTCCCTAATAAAACGCAGTAACTCCTATCTCCCAAATAATTTTGGAACTTGAGATATCGGGCTTCAAATATTGCCTATGTTAACAGAGTCTGGTTGGGATGAGGGATGATGGATGAAGGTTGATGGATATTGTGGAAAAATGGGACTTGCTGCAGATATGCGACTATACACAAATTGTAGCCTAAGGTGTCCCTAATAAAACGCAGTAGCTCCTATCTCCCAAATAATTTTGGAACTTGAGATATCGGGCTTCAAATATTGCCTATGTTAACAGAGTCTGGTTAGGATGAGGGATGATGGATGAAGGTTGATGGATATTGTGGAAAAATGGGACTTGCTGCAGATATCCCACTATACACAAATTGTAGCCTAAGGTGTCCCTAATAAAACGCAGTAACTCCTATCTCCCAAATAATTTTGGAACTTGAGATATCGGGCTTCAAATATTGCCTATGTTAACAGAGTCTGGTTGGGATGAGGGATGATGGATGAAGGTTGATGGATATTGTGGAAAAATGGGACTTGCTGCAGATATGCGACTATACACAAATTGTAGCCTAAGGTGTCCCTAATAAAACGCAGTAGCTCCTATCTCCCAAATAATTTTGGAACTTGAGATATCGGGCTTCAAATATTGCCTATGTTAACAGAGTCTGGTTGGGATGAGGGATGATGGATGAAGGTTGATGGATATTGTGGAAAAATGGGACTTGCTGCAGATATGCGACTATACACAAATTGTAGCCTAAGGTGTCCCTAATAAAACGCAGTAGCTCCTATCTCCCAAATAATTTTGGAACTTGAGATATCGGGCTTCAAATATTGCCTATGTTAACCAGAGTCTGGTTGGGATGAGGGATGATGGATGAAGGTTGATGGATATTGTGGAAAAATGGGACTTGCTGCAGATATCCCACTATACACAAATTGTAGCCTAAGGTGTCCCCTAATAAAACGCAGTAACTCCTATCTCCCAAATAATTTTGGAACTTGAGATATCGGGCTTCAAATATTGCCTATGTTAACAGAGTCTGGTTGGGATGAGGGATGATGGATGAAGGTTGATGGATATTGTGGAAAAATGGGACTTGCTGCAGATATGCGACTATACACAAATTGTAGCCTAAGGTGTCCCTAATATCCATCAACCTTCATCCATCATCCCAAATAATTTTGGAACTTGAGATATCGGGCTTCAAATATTGCCTCTGTTAACAGAGTCTGGTTGGGATGAGGGATGATGGATGAAGGTTGATGGATATTGTGGAAAAATGGGACTTGCTGCAGATATCCCACTATACACAAATTGTAGCCTAAGGTGTCCCTAATAAATCGCGGTAACTCCTATCTCCCAAATAATTTTGGAACTTGAGATATCGGGCTTCAAATATTGCCTATGTTAACAGAGTCTGGTTGGGATGAGGGATGATGGATGAATGAAGGTTGATGGATATTGTGGAAAAATGGGACTTGCTGCACATATCCCACTATACACAAATTGTAGCCTAAGGTGTCCCTAATAAAACGCAGTAACTCCTATCTCCCAAATAATTTTGGAACTTGAGATATCGGGCTTCAAATATTGCCTATGTTAACAGAGTCTGATTGGGATGAGGGATGATGGATGAAGGTTGATGGATATTGTGGAAAAATGGGACTTGCTGCACATATCCCACTATACACAAATTGTAGCCTAAGGTGTCCCTAATAAAACGCAGTAACTCCTATCTCCCAAATAATTTTGGAACTTGAGATATCGGGCTTCAAATATTGCCTATGTTAACAGAGTCTGGTTGGGATGAGGGATGATGGATGAAGGTTGATGGATATTGTGGAAAAATGGGACTTGCTGCAGATATCCCACTATACACAAAATGTAGCCTAAGGTGTCCCTAATAAAACGCAGTAACTCCTATCTCCCAAATAATTTTGGAACTTGAGATATCAGGCTTCAAATATTGCCTATGTTAACAGAGTCTGGTTGGGATGAGGGATGATGGATGAAGGTTGATGGATATTGTGGAAAAATGGGACTTGCTGCAGATATCCCACTATACACAAATTGTAGCCTAAGGTGTCCCTAATAAAACGCAGTAACTCCTATCTCCCAAATAATTTTGGAACTTGAGATATCAGGCTTCAAATATTGCCTATGTTAACAGAGTCTGGTTGGGATGAGGGATGATGGATGAAGGTTGATGGATATTGTGGAAAAATGGGACTTGCTGCAGATATGCGACTATACACAAATTGTAGCCTAAGGTGTCCCTAATAAAACGCAGTAGCTCCTATCTCCCAAATAATTTTGGAACTTGAGATATCGGGCTTCAAATATTGCCTATGTTAACAGAGTCTGGTTGGGATGAGGGATGATGGATGAAGGTTGATGGATATTGTGGAAAAATGGGACTTGCTGCAGATATCCGACTATACACAAATTGTAGCCTAAGGTGTCCCTAATAAAACGCAGTAACTCCTATCTCCCAAATAATTTTGGAACTTGAGATATCGGGCTTCAAATATTGCCTATGTTAACAGAGTCTGGTTGGGATGAGGTATGATGGATGAAGGTTGATGGATATAGTGGAAAAATGGGACTTGCTGCAGATATCCCACTATACACAAATTGTAGCCTAAGGTGTCCCTAATAAAACGCAGTAACTCCTATCTCCCAAATAATTTTGGAACTTGAGATATCGGGCTTCAAATATTGCCTATGTTAACAGAGTCTGGTTGGGATGAGGGATGATGGATGAAGGTTGATGGATATTGTGGAAAAATGGGACTTGCTGCAGATATCCGACTATACACAAATTGTAGCCTAAGGTGTCCCTAATAAAACGCAGTAACTCCTATCTCCCAAATAATTTTGGAACTTGAGATATCGGGCTTCAAATATTGCCTATGTTAACAGAGTCTGGTTGGGATGAGGGATGATGGATGAAGGTTGATGGATATTGTGGAAAAATGGGACTTGCTGCACATATCCCACTATACACAAATTGTAGCCTAAGGTGTCCCTAATAAAACGCAGTAACTCCTATCTCCCAAATAATTTTGGAACTTGAGATATCGGGCTTCAAATATTGCCTATGTTAACAGAGTCTGGTTGGGATGAGGGATGATGGATGAAGGTTGATGGATATTGTGGAAAAATGGGACTTGCTGCACATATCCCACTATACACAAATTGTAGCCTAAGGTGTCCCTAATAAAACGCAGTAACTCCTATCTCCCAAATAATTTTGGAACTTGAGATATCGGGCTTCAAATATTGCCTATGTTAACAGAGTCTGGTTGGGATGAGGGATGATGGATGAAGGTTGATGGATATTGTGGAAAAATGGGACTTGCTGCACATATCCCACTATACACAAATTGTAGCCTAAGGTGTCCCTAATAAAACGCAGTAGCTCCTATCTCCCAAATAATTTTGGAACTTGAGATATCGGGCTTCAAATATTGCCTATGTTAACAGAGTCTGGTTGGGATGAGGGATGATGGATGAAGGTTGATGGATATTGTGGAAAAATGGGACTTGCTGCACATATCCCACTATACACAAATTGTAGCCTAAGGTGTCCCTAATAAAACGCAGTAACTCCTATCTCCCAAATAATTTTGGAACTTGAGATATCGGGCTTCAAATATTGCCTATGTTAACAGAGTCTGGTTGGGATGAGGGATGATGGATGAAGGTTGATGGATATTGTGGAAAAATGGGACTTGCTGCACATATCCCACTATACACAAATTGTAGCCTAAGGTGTCCCTAATAAAACGCAGTAACTCCTATCTCCCAAATAATTTTGGAACTTGAGATATCGGGCTTCAAATATTGCCTATGTTAACAGAGTCTGGTTGGGATGAGGGATGATGGATGAAGGTTGATGGATATTGTGGAAAAATGGGACTTGCTGCAGATATCCCACTATACACAAAATGTAGCCTAAGGTGTCCCTAATAAAACGCAGTAACTCCTATCTCCCAAATAATTTTGGAACTTGAGATATCGGGCTTCAAATATTGCCTATGTTAACAGAGTCTGGTTGTAATGAGGGATGATGGATGAAGGTTGATGGATATTGTGGAAAAATGGGACTTGCTGCACATATCCCACTATACACAAATTGTAGCCTAAGGTGTCCCCTAATAAAACGCAGTAACTCCTATCTCCCAAATAATTTTGGAACTTGAGATATCGGGCTTCAAATATTGCCTATGTTAACAGAGTCTGGTTGGGATGAGGGATGATGGATGAAGGTTGATGGATATTGTGGAAAAATGGGACTTGCTGCAGATATCCCACTATACACAAATTGTAGCCTAAGGTGTCCCTAATAAAACGCAGTAACTCCTATCTCCCAAATAATTTTGGAACTTGAGATATCGGGCTTCAAATATTGCCTATGTTAACAGAGTCTGGTTGGGATGAGGTATGATGGATGAAGGTTGATGGATATTGTGGAAAAATGGGACTTGCTGCAGATATCCCACTATACACAAATTGTAGCCTAAGGTGTCCCTAATAAAACGCAGTAACTCCTATCTCCCAAATAATTTTGGAACTTGAGATATCGGGCTTCAAATATTGCCTATGTTAACAGAGTCTGGTTGGGATGAGGGATGATGGATGAAGGTTGATAGATATTGTGGAAAAATGGGACTTGCTGCAGATATCCGACTATACACAAATTGTAGCCTAAGGTGTCCCTAATAAAACGCAGTAACTCCTATCTCCCAAATAATTTTGGAACTTGAGATATCGGGCTTCAAATATTGCCTATGTTAACAGAGTCTGGTTGGGATGAGGGATGATGGATGAAGGTTGATGGATATTGTGGAAAAATGGGACTTGCTGCACATATCCCACTATACACAAATTGTAGCCTAAGGTGTCCCTAATAAAACGCAGTAACTCCTATCTCCCAAATAATTTTGGAACTTGAGATATCGGGCTTCAAATATTGCCTATGTTAACAGAGTCTGGTTGGGATGAGGGATGATGGATGAAGGTTGATGGATATTGTGGAAAAATGGGACTTGCTGCACATATCCCACTATATACAAATTGTAGCCTAAGGTGTCCCTAATAAAACGCAGTAACTCCTATCTCCCAAATAATTTTGGAACTTGAGATATCGGGCTTCAAATATTGCCTATGTTAACAGAGTCTGGTTGGGATGAGGGATGATGGATGAAGGTTGATCGATATTGTGGAAAAATGGGACTTGCTGCACATATCCCACTATACACAAATTGTAGCCTAAGGTGTCCCTAATAAAACGCAGTAACTCCTATCTCCCAAATAATTTTGGAACTTGAGATATCGGGCTTCAAATATTGCCTATGTTAACAGAGTCTGGTTGGGATGAGGGATGATGGATGAAGGTTGATGGATATTGTGGAAAAATGGGACTTGCTGCAGATATCCCACTATACACAAATTGTAGCCTAAGGTGTCCCTAATAAAACGCAGTAACTCCTATCTCCCAAATAATTTTGGAACTTGAGATATCGGGCTTCAAATATTGCCTATGTTAACAGAGTCTGGTTGGGATGAGGGATGATGGATGAAGGTTGATGGATATTGTGGAAAAATGGGACTTGCTGCACATATCCCACTATACACAAATTGTAGCCTAAGGTGTCCCTAATAAAACGCAGTAACTCCTATCTCCCAAATAATTTTGGAACTTGAGATATCGGGCTTCAAATATTGCCTATGTTAACAGAGTCTGGTTGGGATGAGGGATGATGGATGAAGGTTGATGGATATTGTGGAAAAATGGGACTTGCTGCACATATCCCACTATACACAAATTGTAGCCTAAGGTGTCCCTAATAAAACGCAGTAACTCCTATCTCCCAAATAATTTTGGAACTTGAGATATCGGGCTTCAAATATTGCCTATGTTAACAGAGTCTGGTTGGGATGAGGGATGATGGATGAAGGTTGATGGATATTGTGAAAAAATGGGACTTGCTGCAGATATCCGACTATACACAAATTGTAGCCTAAGGTGTCCCTAATAAAACGCAGTAACTCCTATCTCCCAAATAATTTTGGAACTTGAGATATCGGGCTTCAAATATTGCCTATGTTAACAGAGTCTGGTTGGGATGAGGGATGATGGATGAAGGTTGATGGATATTGTGGAAAAATGGGACTTGCTGCAGATATCCGACTATACACAAATTTTAGCCTAAGGTGTCCCTAATAAAACGCAGTAACTCCTATCTCCCTAATAATTTTGGAACTTGAGATATCGGGCTTCAAATATTGCCTATGTTAACAGAGTCTGGTTGGGATGAGGGATGATGGATGAAGGTTGATGGATATTGTGGAAAAATGGGACTTGCTGCACATATCCCACTATACACAAATTGTAGCCTAAGGTGTCCCTAATAAAACGCAGTAACTCCTATCTCCCAAATAATTTTGGAACTTGAGATATCGGGCTTCAAATATTGCCTATGTTAACAGAGTCTGGTTTTGATGAGGGATGATGGATGAAGGTTGATGGATATTGTGGAAAAATGGGACTTGCTGCAGATATCCGACTATACACAAATTGTAGCCTAAGGTGTCCCTAATAAAACGCAGTAACTCCTATCTCCCAAATAATTTTGGAACTTGAGATATCGGGCTTCAAATATTGCCTATGTTAACAGAGTCTGGTTGGGATGAGGGATGATGGATGAAGGTTGATGGATATTGTGGAAAAATGGGACTTGCTGCAGATATCCCACTATACACAAATTGTAGCCTAAGGTGTCCCTAATAAAACGCAGTAACTCCTATCTCCCAAATAATTTTGGAACTTGAGATATCGCGCTTCAAATATTGCCTATATTAACAGAGTCCGGTTGGGATGAGGGATGATGGATGAAGGTTGATGGATATTGTGGAAAAATGGGACTTGCTGCAGATATCCGACTATACACAAATTGTAGCCAAAGGTGTCCCTAATAAAACGCAGTAACTCCTATCTCCCAAATAATTTTGGAACTTGAGATATCGGGCTTCAAATATTGCCTATGTTAACAGAGTCTGGTTGGGATGAGGGATGATGGATGAAGGTTGATGGATATTGTGGAAAAATGGGACTTGCTGCACATATCCCACTATACACAAATTGTAGCCTAAGGTGTCCCTAATAAAACGCAGTAACTCCTATCTCCCAAATAATTTTGGAACTTGAGATATCGGGCTTCAAATATTGCCTATGTTAACAGAGTCTGGTTGGGATGAGGGATGATGGATGAAGGTTGATGGATATTGTGGAAAAATGGGACTTGCTGCACATATCCCACTATACACAAATTGTAGCCTAAGGTGTCCCTAATAAAACGCAGTAACTCCTATCTCCCAAATAATTTTGGAACTTGAGATATCGGGCTTCAAATATTGCCTATCTTAACAGAGTCTGGTTGGGATGAGGGATGATGGATGAAGATTGATGGATATTGTGGAAAAATGGGACTTGCTGCAAATATCCCACTATACACAAAATGTAGCCTAAGGTGTCCCTAATAAAACGCAGTAACTCCTATCTCCCAAATAATTTTGGAACTTGAGATATCGGGCTTCAAATATTGCCTATGTTAACAGAGTCTGGTTGGGATGAGGGATGATGGATGAAGGTTGATGGATATTGTGGAAAAATGGGACTTGCTGCAGATATCCCACTATACACAAGTTGTAGCCTAAGGTGTCCCTAATAAAACGCAGTAACTCCTATCTCCCAAATAATTTTGGAACTTGAGATATCGGGCTTCAAATATTGCCTATGTTAACAGAGTCTGGTTGGGATGAGGGATGATGGATGAAGGTTGATGGATATTGTGGAAAAATGGGACTTGCTGCAGATATCCCACTATACACAAATTGTAGCCTAAGGTGTCCCTAATAAAACGCAGTAACTCCTATCTCCCAAATAATTTTGGAACTTGAGATATCGGGCTTCAAATATTGCCTATGTTAACAGAGTCTGGTTGGGATGAGGGATGATGGATGAAGGTTGATGGATATTGTGGAAAAATGGGACATGCTGCAGATATCCGACTATACACAAATTGTAGCCTAAGGTGTCCCTAATAAAACGCAGGAACTCCTATCTCCCAAATAATTTTGGAACTTGAGATATCGGGCTTCAAATATTGCCTATGTTAACAGAGTCTGGTTGGGATGAGGTATGATGGATGAAGGTTGATGGATATTGTGGAAAAATGGGACTTGCTGCAGATATCCCACTATACACAAATTGTAGCCTAAGGTGTCCCTAATAAAACGCAGTAACTCCTATCTCCCAAATAATTTTGGAACTTGAGATATCGGGCTTCAAATATTGACTATGTTAACAGAGTCTGGTTGGGATGAGGGATGATGGATGAAGGTTGATGGATATTGTGGAAAAATGGGACTTGCTGCACATATCCGACTATACACAAATTGTAGCCTAAGGTGTCCCTAATAAAACGCAGTAACTCCTATCTCCCAAATAATTTTGGAACTTGAGATATCGGGCTTCAAATATTGCCTATGTTAACAGAGTCTGGTTGGGATGAGGGATGATGGATGAAGGTTGATGGATATTGTGGAAAAATGGGACTTGCTGCACATATCCCACTATATACAAATTGTAGCCTAAGGTGTCCCTAATAAAACGCAGTAACTCCTATCTCCCAAATAATTTTGGAACTTGAGATATCGGGCTTCAAATATTGCCTATGTTAACAGAGTCTGGTTGGGATGAGGGATGATGGATGAAGGTTGATCGATATTGTGGAAAAATGGGACTTGCTGCACATATCCCACTATACACAAATTGTAGCCTAAGGTGTCCCTAATAAAACGCAGTAACTCCTATCTCCCAAATAATTTTGGAACTTGAGATATCGGGCTTCAAATATTGCCTATGTTAACAGAGTCTGGTTGGGATGAGGGATGATGGATGAAGGTTGATGGATATTGTGGAAAAATGGGACTTGCTGCAGATATCCCACTATACACAAATTGTAGCCTAAGGTGTCCCTAATAAAACGCAGTAACTCCTATCTCCCAAATAATTTTGGAACTTGAGATATCGGGCTTCAAATATTGCCTATGTTAACAGAGTCTGGTTGGGATGAGGGATGATGGATGAAGGTTGATGGATATTGTGGAAAAATGGGACTTGCTGCACATATCCCACTATACACAAATTGTAGCCTAAGGTGTCCCTAATAAAACGCAGTAACTCCTATCTCCCAAATAATTTTGGAACTTGAGATATCGGGCTTCAAATATTGCCTATGTTAACAGAGTCTGGTTGGGATGAGGGATGATGGATGAAGGTTGATGGATATTGTGGAAAAATGGGACTTGCTGCACATATCCCACTATACACAAATTGTAGCCTAAGGTGTCCCTAATAAAACGCAGTAACTCCTATCTCCCAAATAATTTTGGAACTTGAGATATCGGGCTTCAAATATTGCCTATGTTAACAGAGTCTGGTTGGGATGAGGGATGATGGATGAAGGTTGATGGATATTGTGAAAAAATGGGACTTGCTGCAGATATCCGACTATACACAAATTGTAGCCTAAGGTGTCCCTAATAAAACGCAGTAACTCCTATCTCCCAAATAATTTTGGAACTTGAGATATCGCGCTTCAAATATTGCCTATGTTAACAGAGTCTGGTTGGGATGAGGGATGATGGATGAAGGTTGATGGATATTGTGGAAAAATGGGACTTGCTGCAGATATCCGACTATACACAAATTTTAGCCTAAGGTGTCCCTAATAAAACGCAGTAACTCCTATCTCCCTAATAATTTTGGAACTTGAGATATCGGGCTTCAAATATTGCCTATGTTAACAGAGTCTGGTTGGGATGAGGGATGATGGATGAAGGTTGATGGATATTGTGGAAAAATGGGACTTGCTGCACATATCCCACTATACACAAATTGTAGCCTAAGGTGTCCCTAATAAAACGCAGTAACTCCTATCTCCCAAATAATTTTGGAACTTGAGATATCGGGCTTCAAATATTGCCTATGTTAACAGAGTCTGGTTTTGATGAGGGATGATGGATGAAGGTTGATGGATATTGTGGAAAAATGGGACTTGCTGCAGATATCCGACTATACACAAATTGTAGCCTAAGGTGTCCCTAATAAAACGCAGTAACTCCTATCTCCCAAATAATTTTGGAACTTGAGATATCGGGCTTCAAATATTGCCTATGTTAACAGAGTCTGGTTGGGATGAGGGATGATGGATGAAGGTTGATGGATATTGTGGAAAAATGGGACTTGCTGCAGATATCCCACTATACACAAATTGTAGCCTAAGGTGTCCCTAATAAAACGCAGTAACTCCTATCTCCCAAATAATTTTGGAACTTGAGATATCGCGCTTCAAATATTGCCTATATTAACAGAGTCCGGTTGGGATGAGGGATGATGGATGAAGGTTGATGGATATTGTGGAAAAATGGGACTTGCTGCACATATCCCACTATACACAAATTGTAGCCTAAGGTGTCCCTAATAAAACGCAGTAACTCCTATCTCCCAAATAATTTTGGAACTTGAGATATCGGGCTTCAAATATTGCCTATGTTAACAGAGTCTGGTTGGGATGAGGGATGATGGATGAAGGTTGATGGATATTGTGGAAAAATGGGACTTGCTGCACATATCCCACTATACACAAATTGTAGCCTAAGGTGTCCCTAATAAAACGCAGTAACTCCTATCTCCCAAATAATTTTGGAACTTGAGATATCGGGCTTCAAATATTGCCTATCTTAACAGAGTCTGGTTGGGATGAGGGATGATGGATGAAGATTGATGGATATTGTGGAAAAATGGGACTTGCTGCAAATATCCCACTATACACAAAATGTAGCCTAAGGTGTCCCTAATAAAACGCAGTAACTCCTATCTCCCAAATAATTTTGGAACTTGAGATATCGGGCTTCAAATATTGCCTATGTTAACAGAGTCTGGTTGGGATGAGGGATGATGGATGAAGGTTGATGGATATTGTGGAAAAATGGGACTTGCTGCAGATATCCCACTATACACAAATTGTAGCCTAAGGTGTCCCTAATAAAACGCAGTAACTCCTATCTCCCAAATAATTTTGGAACTTGAGATATCGGGCTTCAAATATTGCCTATGTTAACAGAGTCTGGTTGGGATGAGGGATGATGGATGAAGGTTGATGGATATTGTGGAAAAATGGGACTTGCTGCAGATATCCCACTATACACAAATTGTAGCCTAAGGTGTCCCTAATAAAACGCAGTAACTCCTATCTCCCAAATAATTTTGGAACTTGAGATATCGGGCTTCAAATATTGCCTATGTTAACAGAGTCTGGTTGGGATGAGGGATGATGGATGAAGGTTGATGGATATTGTGGAAAAATGGGACATGCTGCAGATATCCGACTATACACAAATTGTAGCCTAAGGTGTCCCTAATAAAACGCAGGAACTCCTATCTCCCAAATAATTTTGGAACTTGAGATATCGGGCTTCAAATATTGCCTATGTTAACAGAGTCTGGTTGGGATGAGGTATGATGGATGAAGGTTGATGGATATTGTGGAAAAATGGGACTTGCTGCAGATATCCCACTATACACAAATTGTAGCCTAAGGTGTCCCTAATAAAACGCAGTAACTCCTATCTCCCAAATAATTTTGGAACTTGAGATATCGGGCTTCAAATATTGACTATGTTAACAGAGTCTGGTTGGGATGAGGGATGATGGATGAAGGTTGATGGATATTGTGGAAAAATGGGACTTGCTGCACATATCCGACTATACACAAATTGTAGCCTAAGGTGTCCCTAATAAAACGCAGTAACTCCTATCTCCCAAATAATTTTGGAACTTGAGATATCGGGCTTCAAATATTGCCTATGTTAACAGAGTCTGGTTGGGATGAGGGATGATGGATGAAAGTTGATGGATATTGTGGAAAAATGGGACTTGCTGCACATATCCCACGATACACAAATTGTAGCCTAAGGTGTCCCTAATAAAACATAGTAACTCCTATCTCCCAAATAATTTTGGAACTTGAGATATCGGGCTTCAAATATTGCCTATGTTAACAGAGTCTGGTTGGGATGAGGGATGATGGATGAAGGTTGATGGATATTGTGGAAAAATGGGACTTGCTGCAGATATCCGACTATACACAAATTGTAGCCTAAGGTGTCCCTAATAAAACGCAGTAACTCCTATCTCCCAAATAATTTTGGAACTTGAGATATCGGGCTTCAAATATTGCCTATGTTAACAGAGTCTGGTTGGGATGAGGGATGATGGATGAAGGTTGATGGATATTGTGGAAAAATGGGACTTGCTGCAGATATCCGACTATACACAAATTGTAGCCTAAGGTGTCCCTAATAAAACGCAGTAACTCCTATCTCCCAAATAATTTTGGAACTTGAGATATCGGGCTTCAAATATTGCCTATGTTAACAGAGTCTGGTTGGGATGAGGGATGATGGATGAAGGTTGATGGATATTGTGGAAAAATGGGACTTGCTGCAGATATCCGACTATACACAAATTGTAGCCTAAGGTGTCCCTAATAAAACGCAGTAACTCCTATCTCCCAAATAATTTTGGAACTTGAGATATCGGGCTTCAAATATTGCCTATGTTAACAGAGTCTGGTTGGGATGAGGGATGAGGGATGATGGATGAAGGTTGATGGATATTGTGGAAAAATGGGACTTGCTGCAGATATCCGACTATACACAAATTGTAGCCTAAGGTGTCCCTAATAAAACGCAGTAACTCCTATCTCCCAAATAATTTTGGAACTTGAGATATCGGGCTTCAAATATTGCCTATGTTAACAGAGTCTGGTTGGGATGAGGGATGATGGATGAAGGTTGATGGATATTGTGGAAAAATGGGACTTGCTGCAGATATCCGACTATACACAAATTGTAGCCTAAGGTGTCCCTAATAAAACGCAGTAACTCCTATCTCCCAAATAATTTTGGAACTTGAGATATCGGGCTTCAAATATTGCCTATGTTAACAGAGTCTGGTTGGGATGAGGGATGATGGATGAAGGTTGATGGATATTGTGGAAAAATGGGACTTGCTGCAGATATCCGACTATACACAAATTGTAGCCTAAGGTGTCCCTAATAAAACGCAGTAACTCCTATCTCCCAAATAATTTTGGAACTTGAGATATCGGGCTTCAAATATTGCCTATGTTAACAGAGTCTGGTTGGGATAAGGTATGATGGATGAAGGTTGATGGATATTGTGGAAAAATGGGACTTGCTGCAGATATCCCACTATACACAAATTGTAGCCTAAGGTGTCCCTAATAAAACGCAGTAACTCCTATCTCCCAAATAATTTTGGAACTTGAGATATCGGGCTTCAAATATTGCCTATGTTAACAGAGTCTGGTTGGGATGAGGGATGATGGATGAAGGTTGATGGATATTGTGGAAAAATGGGACTTGCTGCAGATATCCGACTATACACAAATTGTAGCCTAAGGTGTCCCTAATAAAACGCAGTAACTCCTATCTCCCAAATAATTTTGGAACTTGAGATATCGGGCTTCAAATATTGCCTATGTTAACAGAGTCTGGTTGGGATGAGGGATGATGGATGAAGGTTGATGGATATTGTGGAAAAATGGGACTTGC